>CM035837.1:417306401-417926044 GCA_020510985.1 Pholidichthys leucotaenia | reverse complement strand
CACACTTGATACCATGAACACTGGCATCGCCAGTTTGGGAAAAGAGTTGAGAGACTTCAAACGGCAGCTACAACAGGATTTAGCGGCTCTTAAGGAGGAGCTGAAAAAAGAGATTAAGGAGGAAATTATGGGCCTCCGAAGAGAAATGGAGCGCAAGCTAGCAGAAAACATGGAGGAGCTGCGCTCCCAGCGGGCGTGTATGACAGAAGCGCAGGCCCGAATATCAGAGCTGGAAGATTGGAATAGCGAGGCAAGCGAACAGCTGCAGACCCTGACGGCACAAATGCAGAGGATGCAGGAGAAAGTAACCGACTTGGAGAGCAGGTCCAGACGGGGCAATATACGCATCTTCGGGATCCCGGAGGGCATTGAAGGCAACTCGATGACGAAATTCATGGATCAGTTCTTAAAAAAAGAGCTGGAACTGCCCAGCGAAGCGGATCTGCAGATTCAACGAGCGCACAAAGCCTCGGCACAGAACCCGAACCCACGCTCTACACCCAGGTCAGTTGTGGTAAACTTTCTGAAATATGATGTAAAGGAAAGAATCCTGACACGAGCGTGGAAAAAAAAGATACGAATCGGCGACAAGCAGATATTCTTTGATCATGACTACCCGGCAGAAATTGTGCAGCAGCGGAAGAAATATGCCAACATTAAAAAAACGCTGAAAGAAAAAAAAATTAGATTCCAAACGCCGCTAACGAAGATGAGGATTCATTGGGAGAACAGCATGAGGACATACAACACAGCCAGAGAGGCAGCGCAGGACATGATGGAGCGGGGCCTTGAGGTGTACGTGCCGGAGGAAACGGTAGGAGCAGCGGCGGCCCTGAACGCATCACGACAGCCGGAGTGGAGGCGAGTGAACGGCAAAAGACGGGGGGAGACGTGGAGCAGCGGGCCCAGGAAAGACTACAAGGCTTTCAACTGAAAGCCTAGATTATAACAAAGATTAAGAAAGACACAGAAGAAATGAAGGCCAAGAAGACAAGGTAAAAGAGAAACAGACGGCTAGGAGAGGTTTAAGTGATATTTGTTGGACATTTCTAGACTAATGACTATTTCTTGGATAGTAAATACAGATCTAGGGAGGGCCCTACACTCGGTGAGGACATTCCCTCCACCCACCAACAGGGACCAGTGGGCAGAAGAAAGGCCCAAAGTACGGAGGTCGAGATTTTTTAATGTGTTTTTATATAAATATGTGTTATTTTTGTTGTTAAAGGGGCTAGGAGCACAAGTTAAAAAAATGGAAAAACATGATTATGGGTAAAAATCTTAAGATAATAACACTAAACGTGAATGGTCTGAACTCACCTGTTAAAAGGGAAAGAATAATAAGAAAATTCAAGAAGGAAAAAGCCGAAATTATATTTATGCAAGAGACACATTTGAGCAAGACAGAACATGTGAAACTAAAGAGATTTGGCTATAAGAACTCCTACTACAGTTCATTTAAGGGAGGAACTAAAAGGGGGGTTATGATACTAATCTCAAATAAAATGCAATTTGAATGTGAACAGGAAATCCAGGATAAAGAAGGCAGGTATGTAATAATAAAGGGTAGAATAGATGGAATGCAGATCACATTAGTGAACATCTATGCCCCACCAGAAAGTGACAAGGGTTTTTTTCAACATCTGTTTGATCTCATAGCAACACACAGTGAAGGAGTCCTAATTTGTGGAGGAGACTTAAATGCTGTCATGGATCATGAAATTGATACAACAAGTGTTAAGAAGACAAAAAAATATGTAACAAAGTTCATAAGAACCTCACTGGCAGAAATGGGTATGGTAGACATTTGGAGGGACCTGCACCCCCTCGAAAAAGACTATACACATTATTCAGCAGTCCATAAAGTACACTCTAGAATAGATTACTTCCTTATGAATGAAGGTGACAGACACAGGGTGAGAAATTGTTGGATTGGAGGGGCAGAAATATCAGATCATAATCCTATATACATGGAAATAAATTTAAACAATAGAAAACGACAACATGGAAACTTAATGTAGGACTGTTAAATGATGATAAAATGAAAGAAAGAATAAAAGTAAACATAAATGAATATATCCAAGAGAATGACAATGAAGAAGTGGACCCAACAATACTATGGGATGCACTAAAAGCCGTGTTAAGAGGTAAATTAATTGTTGAAACAGGAAAAGCAAATAAGACTAAACTGGAAGCATATGAACAAAGATGTGAGAGACTGAGGGAATTAGAACATAAACATCAAAGCACAAATGACCCAAAAATATATCAAGAAATTAAAGAAGAAAAAATAAAGATAAAAGAAACACAAATGGATGAAATTGAAAGGAAAAATAGATATCTAAAGCAAAAATATTATGAAACGGGACCAAAAGCCACAAAACTGCTGGCAAAACGGTTAAGAAAACGACAAACAATGGATAATGTATACAAGATTAAAGACCCCACCACAAATAAAACCACAGTTAACCCAGAAAACATCGAAGAAATATTCCATAATTTCTACCAAGAACTATACTCGCAACCTGAAGAAACAAATACTAAAGATATTAAAAAATTTCTATGCACATTGGACTTGCCATCAATAGGAAATCAACAAAATGAAAAGCTAACAGCAGAAATAACAACACAAGAGATCAGAGATGTGATTAAGTCACTTAAAAACGGTAAATCACCAGGTAGTGATGGATACCCATCTGAGTTTTATAAACTGTTTATAGAAGAACTCACGCCACAACTCCTAAAGTCATTTAATTGGACGTTGAACAACAACAAAATACCTCCATCATGGAACGAAGCCATTATTTCAGTCATTTTAAAGCCAGGGAAAGATAGAGAACAATGCGGAAACTATAGGCCAATCTCTTTATTAAATGTGGATTATAAAATATATACAACAATTATATGTAAACGAATAAAGACATTCTTGACGGAACTGATAGAAGATGATCAAACTGGTTTCATAGAGGGACGCCAAACACATGACAATATCAGGAGAACAATACATATAATTAATCAAATACATAAAGAAAAGAAAAGCGCAGTAATAATGAGGTTAGACGCAGAAAAAGCATTTGACAGGGTTACCTGGAAATTCCTATATAGTGTGCTGGAACGCTTTGGATTTAACGAAAAATCAGTACAATGCATAAGGACGCTGTATCAAGAACCTGTGGCAAGAATCAAGATAAACGGTAGCTTAACAGACAAAGTAAATATACAAAGATCAACTAGGCAGGGATGCTGCTTATCGCCCACCTTGTTTGCTCTGTTCATAGAGCCATTGGCTCAAGCGATACGACAAAATAAGAAATTAAAAGGTGTAACAATAAAGGGGGCGGAACACAAGATTGGGCTATTTGCAGACGATATTATAGTTTACCTTGAACAACCAGATGAATCAATAATGGAAATGATGAACTTGATAGAAAATTTTGGAAAATTATCAGGATACAAGATAAACATAACAAAAACACAAATACTGACATTCCACTATAACCCTCTAGACCAGATAACTGATAAGATCAAACTAAACTGGAAACAAAAAGAAATAAAATACCTTGGAGTGAACATACCTAAAGATCTAAGCAAAATCTATAAAGCAAACTATGATAGGTTGGAACAAAAAATAAAAAAAGATATTGATAGATGGTCAATCTTAAATATGGATCTGAATTCAAAAATTGAGACAGTCAAAATCAGCATACAACCTAGATTACTTTACCTCTTCCAGGCTCTACCAACAGAGATTCCAGATGCCCAATTCTCAAAGTGGGACAGGATGATATCGAGATTTGTTTGGGGAGGTAAAAAACCAAGAGTGAAATATAAAACCCTCCAATTACCAAAAGAGAAAGGAGGCATGGGCCTACCGAGTCTAAAGGAATATTACTACTCAGCACAAATAAGATATATCATATGTTGGTGCGACGAGGGATATGAGGCAAAATGGAAAGAAATGGAAAAGGAAATTGAGGGACTCCCAGTACAAAGCATAATAGGAGATAAAGATGCATATAAGCAAATCAAACAAATAGACCCAATCACTAAATTTACTTTAGAACTGTGGTATAAAATAGTACAAAAGTATAATACAGTGGTACCTCTACTTACGAATTTAATTCGTTCCGGAAGAATTCTCGTAACGTGAAAAATTCGTAAGTAGAGGCGCGTTTTACATGTAAATGCCGTAATCCGTTCCAAGCCCCCAAAATTCGGGCATAAATTTTTTATAAATCGTAAAAACGCATCAAAACATGTAACAAATACATGTTACAATTAGATTACTGCACAATAAACATAAAATGAGAGTTTAAAATGAGAGAAAGAATAATAAAAGAGAAAGAATAATAAAAATTATGTTCATTTACCCTTTAACTGCTATCGTCGTCGACGTCGTCACCTTTTGCCTTCTTTGGTTCATGTTCTGATCCAAGGACGTTTGCTTTTGTCGGCTTGTAAGTGCTTCGTTTTGTTTTAATACCGTGCTGACCGTTGATGTATTACGGCCATATTCTTTGGCGAGATCAACCAAACGCATAAAGTTTTGGAAAAAAAAAAAAAACTTCGTGGCCAATGGGATACCAGGAAGATGCTAGGCGATAGCCAATGGCAGAGCAGCTACAGGTATGTTTACGTTCGGTAAACTACGGAAGCTGCGAGGAGCGCATACTTTTTTGCCTTTCGTATCCTGAAATTTCGTTCGTAACTAGAGGCAATATTTTCCCGTTGAGGCGTCTCGTAACCTGAAAATTCCGTATGTAGAGACGTTCGTAAGTAGAGGTACCACTGTATAAAGGAAGACATAAAACTATTGAAATGGGTAGCATTTGACAGTCAGTTTGAACCGGCAAAACAAGATAGGGGACACAAAAATCTGGTGAACAAGGGAATCACAGCATGGGGCAATATCGGAAAAAAAGATCTCGGGAGCTTTGTAAACATCAGGAGAAAATTTAAACTAGAAAGATCGGAATTCTTCAGATATCTGCAGATGAGAGACTATTATATGAAGAAGATTAGGCATAACCTCCAAACAGATGTGAGCGAGATTATACAATTCATTTTAAGCTCATATACAGGAAATAAAACAAGAATTATTTCAAAGCTATATCAGAAACTTATGGCAAACAATCATTCAAGTAACTATATAAAGGAGAAATGGGAGAAAGAGCTCAATTTAAACATAACAGAAGAAAGCTGGCAGGAAATATGGAAAACACAACACACATCAACAAATTCAAGAACATGGAGGGAATTTGGATGGAAAAACCTGATTCGCTTTTTCATTACACCACAGATTCAAGGAAAATATACAAATACCCAATCTTTATGCTGGAGGGGATGTGGGGCTCAAAATGCAGACCACTCACATATGTTTTGGAAATGCTGCAAAATCTCATCATTCTGGAAATCTATACATGTGACAATACAGAGGATATTAGGATATAATATACCAATGAACTGTAACCTGATGTACCTATGTGATCTTAAAAGAGACAATGTTATACAGGCTGAGGACAGATATCTAGTTAAAATCTTGTTGATTGCATGTAAAAAAACAATCACAAAAAAATGGCGATCAGAAGTTCTTCCTGACCAAGAGCAATGGACTGACATTATTGAGGACATACGTATGATGGAAAAACTAACATATCGACAAAGAATGCAAGAAGGACTGTGGGAAAAAAAATGGCGGAAATGGACACACTACAAAGTGCAACAACGAGACAGATATTGAAAGAATAACCAAAGACGCTGGAAAAACCAGAAGAATTAAGAGATGGAAACTAAAAACTTGATGCTCCAACATTTGTCCCCCCCACCTTTTTTTTTTTTTTTCTTTTTCTTTTTTACTCTAGCCCCTTTGTTTTTTTTTAAATGTAGACTGTGATCTGAATGCAATATATATAATGAAAAATGAATAAAAATCTTAAGTTACAAAAAAAAAAAAAAAAAAAAAGCCAGACTGGAATTTGACAAACTGCATGTTGACAAGCCACAAAGCTTCTGGGAGAATGTCCTATGGACAAACGAGACAAAACTGGAACTTTTTGGCAAGGCACATCAGCTCTATGTTCACAAACGCAAAAATGAAGCATACCAAGAAAAGAACACTGTCCCTACTGTGAAACATGGAGGAGGTTCTGTTATGTTCTGGGGCTGCTTTGCTGCATCTGGCACAGGGTGTCTTGAATCTGTGCAGGGTACAATGAAATCTCAAGACTATCAAGGTATTCTAGAGAGAAATGTGCTGCCCAGTGTCAGCTTGGTCTCAGTCGCAGGTCATGAGTCTTGCAACAGGATAATGAGCCAAAACACTCAGCTAAAAACACCCAAGAATGGCTAAGAGCGAAACATTGGACTATTCTAAAGTGGCCTTCTATGAGCCCTGATCTAAATCCTACTGAACATCTGTGGAAGGAGCTGAAACATGCTGTCTGGAGAAGGCACCCTTCAAACCTGAGACAACTGGAGCAGTTTGCTCATGAGGAGTGGGCCAAAATACCTGCTGAGAGATACAGAAGTCTCATTGACAGTTACAGAAATCGTTTGATTGCAGTGATTGCCTCAAAAGGTTGTGCAACAAAATATTAAGTTAAGGGTACCATCATTTTTGTCCAGGCCTGTTTCATGAGTTTGTTTTTTAAAATAATTCTGTTGAACCACAATTCAAAAGCATTGTCTGATTTTCATTGGTTAATTTTCATAGAATTTTTATTTATTACCACTTTTGTCAGATTCAAGTTATTTCTGTGACCATTGTGGGTTTTTCTTTCATTAACAGAGGGGTACCAACAATTTTGTCCACGTCTGTATGTGAACACACAGGTGAAAAGCCTTTCCCCATGATATCTGTTGTAGCCAATTAGATCAGTGCTGTGTGAGTGTGCTTGGGTGTGATTGGCTGCATGTCACCTGCACACCTCGGCCTAGTTGGGCAATCAATCACTGCAGGCGCTAGATATAGAACTCACGGTGTATCAGTGGGATGGGATTGTTGACCAGGGAAGTAACAGTTTTTCAACTGTAGTTCTGTGAGACAAGTGGGTTTTTATGCAATTGTGCACTTTTGTAGTTTTTGGTATTATGAGCTCAGTTTTTAGACTTGAATTGGACACCCTTTTTTTGGATATGTTTTTAATGGAAATAAAGTATTGACTTTTTAAAACTTTAAACCCTTGGAAAGATGTTTTTCATACATTACGCGTTGGAAAGGCCTCCCAGTCCCATCTAGTGGCAATTTTTGGGTTTTGGTTGCTACTACATTTTTGTTGAAAAACTAGCTTCAAGTGGATGGATCACTTCCTTTGGCAGACACAAACAGGACAGCACTGTATTCTGGATCCACCTGATTCCACTCATTCATTCAAATTAAGAGATGGGCTGGCCTGAAGTAAATCTGAAGAAATGGTAGGACTGTTTAAGAATTGTTCTAAGCTGTGTGGAAGAGATTGGCCTTCTAGCTTCAGAATATAGGTAAATCCTGCAGCAATTCTAAGTCCTTGGCAGCCTAATTATCAAAATGAGCCATGTGGAACTGAATGTGCCTCTCAATCTAAGTGAAATGGACAATGAACCAAGTAAAAGACCAGTTAAACTTACAGTTAAAGCACTGGAAGAAAAAATATCATCACTTCAAAAGGAAAGAAACTTCAGGTTGAAGAAATTACATAAACTAATAAAGGAAGGTGAACAAGTGATGTCTGCTACAAAAAAATGTCTGAAGTGCAAATTAAGTAAAGGTAAAGCCAACTTTATTGTCATTCAGTCCATCATGTACAATAGAATGAAATTACGTTTCTGTTATCTACAACGTTAATCACATCTAGAATCAGAGAGGTCACTGCCATGCAAGGCGCCGCCACATATTTCCCTCCTCTGTTCCATTATTGCTGAGCACCAAGCTGGATGGCAGGAAGTTCCACTTTTATATGGTCTTCGGCATTACCCGGGTGTGGGGCGGATGTTCTACCAACTAGGCCACCACTCCGGTATGTTGGTTTTTGTTTTCTTGGGGGTTTTTTTGTATGTTCAATTCAATTCAACTTTATTTATATAGCGCCATTTCACAACAACAGTCATCTCATAGCACTATCAACTGAAGGGGGGACCCCCACAGTTGCAGAAAGACCCCAGTAATCAGGCGATCCCCTGTGAGCAAGCACTTGGCGACGGTGGAGAGGAAAAACTCCCTTTTAACAGGAAGAAACCTCCAGCAGAACCAGGCTCAGGGAGGGGCAGTCATCTGCTGCGACTGGCTGGGGGGTGAGGGGATAGAGAAGAAGAAAAGAACAGACATGTAGAGAGCAAACAGCACGATGGGGACTCAATCTATGGGAGAGAACAAACAAATGTTAATGACCAGCAAAAAAAAAAATATTTCATAGAGAGTGAGGAAAGGAGTGAGGCCCAGTGCATTACTGGAGGTCCCCCGGCTGACTAAACCTATTAGCAGCATAACTAAGGGAGGGTTCAGAAACACATGATCCCTCCCTAATTGTAGGCTATATCAAAAAGGTAGGTTTTAGCCCTATTCTTAAAAACAGAGATCGAGTCTGACTCCCGAATCCAGATTGGCAGCTGATTCCACAGGAGAGGAGCTTGATAACTGAAGGCTCTGCCTCCCATTGTACTTTTGGAGATTCTAGGTATTACAAGTAATCCTGCATTTTGGGAGCGTAGTGCTCTGTTAGGATGATACGGTAGTATCAGATCTTTTAAATAAAAAGGAGCCTGATTGTTTAAAGCTTTGTAAGTAAGAAGAAGGATTTTAAACTTAATTCTAAACTCTATGGGAAGCCAATGAAGGGAGGCCAGAACCGGAGAGATATGATCTCTCTTTCTAGTACCTGTTAAAACTCTTGCTGCAGCATTTTGGATCAGCTGAAGACTTTTTAAAGATGTTTTAGGACAGCCTGATAATAAAGAATTACAATAATCTAATCTCGAGCTAACAAAAGCGTGGATCAGCTTCTCAGCATCACTCTGAGACAAGATGCTCCTAATCTTGGCAATATTACGCAAATGATAGAAGGCAGTCTTAGAAACAAATTTAATATGTGAATTGAAGGACAAATCCTGATCAAAAATAACTCCAAGGTTCCTCACAGAGCTATTAAGAGAAAGAGTAACTGCATCCAAACTGAAAGTTTGATTTGGAAAGGAATTTCTAAGGTTTTTTGGACCAACAAGAATGACTTCAGTCTTATCTGAATTTAATAGCAGGAAATTACAAGTCATCCAAGCTTTGATTTCCTTAAGACAGGCTTCTAACTTGGCTAATTGATTAGTATCATCTGGCTTCATTGACAGGTATAATTGTGTGTCATCTGCATAACAATGAAAATGTATACAGTGCTTTCTAATAATGTTGCCTAACGGAAGCATATATAAACTAAAAAGAGTAGGGCCTAGCACAGATCCCTGTGGAACTCCATGACTAAGCTTTGAGCTGAGAGAAAACTCATCATTTACATGAACAAACTGGAACCTATCAGATAAATAAGATCTAAACCACTGCAACGAAGTTCCATTAAGTCCAACATAGTGTTCTAATCTATCAAGTAGAATATTATGATCAATAGTATCAAAAGCTGCACTAAGATCTAAAAGGACAAGTACAGAAACTAGTCCATTATCAGATGCAATGAGGAGGTCGTTAGTGACCTTCGCTAAGGCTGTTTCAGTACTATGATGGATTCTAAACCCAGATTGAAACTCTTCAAGTAAACCATTTCCCTGCAGGTGGTCAAATAATTGCGTCGCAACAACTCTTTCTAAGATTTTTGAAATGAAAGGGAGATTAGAGATTGGTCTATAGTTAACTAAAGCTCCTGGATCTAGCGTTGGCTTTTTGAGTAAGGGTTTAATTACAGCTGTTTTAAAAGCCTGCGGTACATGGCCTAAAGTTAATGAAGAATTGATTATATGAAGAATAAAGCTACCAATAAGTGGGAAGACTTCTTTCAATAACCTGGTAGGAATAGGGTCTAAAAGACAAGTTGAAGGTTTGGATGAGGAAACTATTTTGTCTAACTCACAAAGGTCGATTGGAGTAAACTCATCAAGACAGACATCAATAGAAGGAGTTGTAATAGTTACAGTATTTAAGTTAACTGTGGGAAGAATCTGATTGATTTTATCTCTGATGGATGAAATTTTATTATCGAAAAAGTTCATAAAGTCCTGACTAGTAAGCTCTAAGGGGATGCTAGGATTGACAGAGTCCTGACTCTTTGTCAACCTGGCTACAGTACTGAAAAGAAACCTGGGATTATTCTTGTTCTCTTCTATTAATGCAGAGTAATAACTCGTTCTAGCTTTTCTAAGAGATTTTTTATAAATTAAAAGATGATTTCTCCAAGCTAAATAGATTTCATCTAAATTAGTAGAGCGCCATTTTCTTTCTAATTGACGAGTCTTCTGTTTTAAGCTACGAGTTTCTGTGTTGAACCAAGGAGTTAAAAATCTCTGATTAGACTTTTTCTTTTTTAAGGGGGCCAACAAGTCTAGAGCCTGATGCAGAGAAGCTGAAACACTATCCACCATGTTATCAATTACAGAAGGAGCAAGCTGTCTATAGCTTATTTCCGTTGTGTTGACACATGGCATAGAGGAAACAATCTGCATAAATTTGGAAACGGCATCATCTGAGAGGCATCTACTGTGATAATATTCTTCTTTAGGAGCCAAATAGTCAGAAATAGTAAAATCAAAGGTTAACAGACAATGGTCTGACGGTACAGGGTTATGAGGAGACACTACAAGATTTTCTATTTCTATGCCATATGTCAGAACAAGGTCCAATGTATGGTGGAGGTAATGAGTAGAATTTCCTACTTTCTGAGAAAACCCAATCGAGTCTAATATTGAATTAAAAGCCACATTAAAGCAGTCACTATCTACATCCACATGTATATTAAAGTCCCCTACTATAATTATTCTATCAGATTTCAGAACTAAATCAGCTAAGAAATCAGCAAATCCGGATAAAAATTCTGAATAGGTTGATGGGGGACGATAAACTATGGCAAATAAAATTGGGTTTAACCTGAAATTGCTAAAGTGCCCAACACTGAGGACCAGGCCCTCAAAGGAATTATAACATGTTTTTTGCTTTACATTAACTAGTAATTTGGAATGGTAAATTGTTGCTACTCCTCCTCCACGACCAGAACTTCTGGGATTTTGACAGTTTAAATAACCAGAGGGAGTTGATTCATTTAAACCAACATAATCCTCTTGCCCTAACCAAGTCTCTGTAAGGGAAATTAAATCAATCTGATGATCAATTAACAGATCATGGACTAACAGAGACTTGGGAGTTAGAGACCTAATATTTAATAAACCACATTTAATTTTTAAATTATGAGGAGGAACAGAGGCCAAATCATTCAATTTAGAGGCTTTATGTTTAATTTGAGTTTTACCAATATTTTGCTTAATCACTTTGGGATGCTTATACATTATATTTTTATTTACTTTGAAGGGAGCAGACAACGATTCTTTGATGGGGAAGACAGGGGCTAAGCTGAGGGGTGGCGGATGAAGAGGAGCTGCAGAGAGGCGTGTAAGACTGCAGCTCTGCTTCCTGGTCCCAACTCTGAGTAGTCAGGGTTTTGGAAATTTGGATAAAAAAGATGCCAGATTGTTAGATAAATGAGAAGCACCATCCAAAGTGGGATGAATGCTGTCTCGTCTCATAAGACCAGGTTTTCCCCAAAAAGAGCTCCAATTGTCTATGTAGCCCACGTCATTTTTAGGACACCACACAGACAGCCAGCGGTTCAAGGATGACGAGCGACTAAACATGTCATCACTGGTCAGATTGGGGAGGGGTCCAGAGAATACTACAGTGGCAGACATCGTTTTTGCAAACTCACACACCGATTCTATATTAAGTTTCGTGACTTCCGACTGCCGGAGACGGATGTCATTAATGCCGGCGTGAATAACAATTGTGGAGTATTTACAGTTACTTTTAGCCAGCATTTTCAAATTTGACTCGATGTCGCCTGCTCTGGCCCCAGGAATACATTGGACTATGGCCGCTGGGAGTCTCTAGGTTCACGTTTCTGACTACAGAGTCGCCAATGATCAGAGTTTTTTCCTCAGCGGGTGTGTCGCTGAGCGGGGAAAAACGATTAGAAACGTGAACAGGTTGGTGGTGAACCGGGGCTTTGCGACTAGGCTTCCTTCTCACCGTCACCCACCCAGTCTCCTCGCTGCTGAGGAGAGCCGGGGAACCGCTGACAGTGGGACCTAAGCTAGCTAGCTCCGCTGCAGCTAATGGGCGTCCGTCGAGATTAACTGGTGCAGATGGTGTTTCAATGCAGCGGAGCCGGGATTCCAAATCAGACAACCTCGCCTCGAGCGCCTCAAAAAGACAACATTTATTACATTTACCATTATCACTAAAAGAGGCAGAGGTGTAGCTAAACATCTGACAGAGAGAGCACACCAGAGGAGGAGAGGAAAGAGAGGTAGTAGCCATAGCTAGTGGCTGGAGAGCTGGAGAGCAAACCACACAGGCAGACAGCAAAACAGGAAGTGACGATACGTTACCACAAGGAAGTGACGATCAGACCTGACAGCTAACCTGTATGAAATGTATGTAAGTATGAAATGCTATCAAAATTGTGTGTGGAAATGATTGAAGTGCATGAGTCACTAAAACCATTAATACCTGAACATAAAATGATGAAGCAAAACGAGTGGTTTAAAACCAGAATGGACAACAATAAAGAAATGATGGAAAAGGTCAAACAATAGTTGCTTGATAGAAGAAAACAGAAAAAACAGCGTGGTGGTGATAACACTGGTCAATGTGGGGAGACTTGAATAACGAAACCGAATTGTCTTCCATTCCAGTTTATTCAAGAAATCATTCCACTGTCTGCTCTTATTCTTGAGCAGCGAACAAAGAGAGTGAACACACCAAAGTTCTCTCATTTAAACATTCTCACATCAAACCATTTCCCTCGCGGGGGAAATCACACATCTATATCAAAGTCTCTTTATTCACATTCATTAGCCTTTTATTTACATAATTCCCCCCTCTCTCCTCTCGAGCCTCAGTGGTCAGGAAGTCTTCTGTCCCCTGTCCTCCGCAGGGGGTCCAGGCTCTGTGGCTCCGCACCGCAGGGGGCTGGCTCTCCTTCATCGTGAGGTTAAATCACATATGCAGTGTCCAACATATACATGTCTCACAACACAGCCATATAACCCCCCCCAAACGATGAAGAACAGACTAATTCCCAAAATTTAATAGCACCTTACTCACTACTGAATAATCAACACCAACATTCAGTCTGTGCGCCGCTTGGGCTTCAGCCGTCTGCCGAATCTGCTGTGCGTTGGCCCCGCCTTGCCTGCGGTGCTGTTCTGCTTCGGGTCTGTTGACTGAGGAAGAGAGTGGTTAATTGCCCTCTGTGGGGGCCTGCCTCGTCGAGGCGCCACCGCGACCGGTACAGAAACGTCCTTCATGACAAAAGCAGGTTTTAGTCTGTCAATGCTGACTGTCTCTTTTCTGTCTCCCAAATCTAGCACAAATTGCTTATCACCTGCCTCCAGCACTCGAAATGGCCCTTCGTAAGGTGGTTTGAGCGTTGCTTTAAGGGCTTCGCGCCTGACAAAAACGAAATCGGCATTTTTCAAAGCCTTGGGGACGAAAACTCGTGGAAAAGCGTGATGAACCGGACCCGGGAGCGTGTCTGCCCCCGTGCCGACTAACGGTCCCAGAGCAGAGAGAGGTGGGGGCTCTGGGTGCTCTGGTAAAAACTCGCCCGGCAGCCTCAGAGTTTGTGCGAATACCAGCTCCGCTGGGGAGGCGTCTAAGTCCTCTTTAGGCGCAGAACGCAACCCTAATAAAACCCATGGAAGTTTATTTACCCAATCTGCATCCGTGAGCGACGCTCTGAGTGCTGCCTTCAAAGACCTATGAAAACGCTCGCATAAACCATTAGCCTGAGGGTGGTAAGCCGTAGTGCGGTGAATTTTGGCTCCTAAGCCGTTGGCCATCGCTGACCACAGCTCAGAGATGAATTGCGGTCCTCTATCGGACGTAATGTCCGACGGAACCCCGAAGCGCGCCACCCAAGCCGTTAAAAAAACGCGAGCCACCTCCGCGGCCGTGGTCGTCGCAAGTGGGACCACTTCCGGCCAACGCGTGGTGCGGTCCACCATTGTCAAAAGATACGTGAACCCCTGTGATGCCGGTAGGGGGCCCACAAGGTCGACGTGCACATGGTCGAACCTTCTGGCCGGAATGCGGAACGGTTCTAACGGGGCTCTTGTGTGCCTGTGAATTTTGGCCCGTTGACAGGAAATGCAGGTTTTTGCCCATTCCTTCACGTGCTTGCGCAGGCACGGCCAAACAAACTTTTCCGCCACTAGTTTCACCGACGCGCGCACCCCCGGGTGCGCCAGTGAGTGGACCGAGTCAAAAACACGGCGGCGCCACGTGGCCGGAACCACCGGACGCGGGCGCCCCGTCGACATGTCGCAGATCAGGGGGGGCATACCGGTTTGTAAACACTTGCTCTCCAGCCTCAACCCTGTTGGTCCAGACTGGAGCGCGCGCACGTCTGCGTCCGCCCCCTGGTCCGCTGCCATGGCTGCGTAATCTATACCCACGTGCACCGGGGCTGCGCGCGCCACCGTGCCGCTCTCCTGTGGCGCGGTCACGGTGGCCCGTTCTGCCTCTGCGCGTGTTGGGGTCGTGAACGCGCGTGAGAGACAATCCGCTACTACATTGAATTTGCCCGCGACGTGCCTAATGTCAGTGGTAAATTCCGAGATTGCGGCCAGCTGCCTCTGCTGCCTGCCGGACCACGGATCTGAAATTTTGGCCATGGCGTATGTGAGCGGCTTGTGGTCCACATAAGCGGTGAAGCACCGTCCTTCCAGCCAGAACTGGAAATGACGAATAGCCAAATGCAGCGCCAACAGTTCTCTGTCAAACGCGCTGTATTTTCGTTCAGCCGCGCTTAAAGATTTGCTAAAGAAAGCCAAAGGCTGCCAAACTCCGGCTACCTGTTGCTCAATAACGGCCCCTATGGCTAAATCTGAAGCGTCTGTCGTCAGCGCGATACGTGCTGCAGGGTCTGGGTGGGCCAGGAGCGCAGCGTCAGCCAAGGCTTTTTTAACCTCTGTGAACGCGCGCTCCCGCTCCGGGGACCATTCGACCGCCTGGGTCGGCTTTTGTTTTTTGAGCGCGGCATATAACGGTTGCATGATTTGAGCTGCGTGGGGCAGGAACCGGTTATAAAAATTCACCATCCCCAAGAATTCCTGTAGTGATTTGACCGTTTGTGGACGGGGAAAATCCGCTACCGCGCGTACTTTCTCTGGTAACGGAACCGCTCCCTCCGGGGAGACGCGGTGACCCAAAAAATCGATCCGCTCGACGCCGAACTGGCACTTGGCTGGGTTAACTATTAAGCCGTGCTCTCCCAGCCTCCTAAAAACTGCTGTGAGGTGCGTTTCGTGTTCGTCCTCTGAAGTACTCGCGACCAAAATGTCGTCGAGGTACACAAACACGAAAGGGAGATCGCGTAACACGGCATCCATCATCCGCTGAAATGTTTGCGCCGCCCCTTTGAGACCAAACGGCATGCGTAAAAATTCGAAAAGTCCGAACGGGGTTATTACCGCTGTTTTAGGAATGTCCTCCGGTTGGACCGGGACTTGGTGATAGCCGCGAACTAGATCAATCTTTGAAAAAATGCGCGCCCCCGCCAGGTGCACCGAAAAATCCTGAATGTGCGGGATGGGATAACGATCGTGCGCCGTAGCGTTGTTTAGCCTGCGGTAATCCCCGCACGGTCTCCAGGAGCCATCGGCTTTCGGTACCATGTGCAGCGGCGAAGCCCACGGGCTCTTCGACCTACGAACGATGCCCAGCCTCTCCAGGCTGGCGAACTCCTCGCGCGCAATGGCGAGCTTAACTGCATCCAAGCGCCGAGCTTTTGCAAACACGGGAGGACCAGAAGTGGGGATAAAGTGTTTCACCCCGTGCTTCGCGACCGTCGCTGAAAAAGTGGGCACAGTGAGCGCTGGAAATTGGGTGAGGAGTGTGTGAAACTTACCACCTGCTGTAGCGACGTGGGTCTGTACTGGTGGCGGGGACACTCGAGCTGAACAGGGGAGAGAGTAAAAAGAGAGTGCATTTACCAGCCGTCTATTAGCAAGATCAACTAACAGATTGTGTGAACACAAAAAATCCGCGCCCAACATGTTGAAACTCACCGCCGCTATTACAAAAGTCCATTCATATGTGCGGCCATGTAAGCATAAAGGCAAGGTCCTTCTCCCGTAGGTGTTGATGTTCGAGCCATTTGCCGCTGTAGCTCCGTTACCGTGGGGTCCAGCCACCCGGTCCGCGTATGTTGGGGTGATGAAGCTCACTTGTGCTCCGGTGTCAATGAGGAACACTCGTCCGGAGCGCGCATCCGTGATGTAGAGCAGCTTGTTGCGTTCTCCGAGGGTCGAAGCTGCTAGCGACCCCCGGTCTTGCCGTTTCCCGAACTCCTGAAGATGCAGGGCGGCACACACCTGCGTGCCTTCTCTGCGAACCTCCGATGGTAAAAGCAGAGATCTTCTCCTCCGCTGTGTCGTGCCCGCGCCTCTGTCGCCGGGCTATTGGCTCCCCCTCGTCGCGGTCGTGTTGCCGCCGTCGTCGGCCAGTCTGGTTCTGCCGCCTCTGGCTCCCCGCTGTCTCGGGTCGCTGCTGTGGTTGCTTGCCCGCCGCAGGCGTCCAGGATCCCATCTGCCTCCTGGGCCAGCTCCCGGAACTCCTCCAGGGTGTGACACTTTTTGCCGGCCAGCGTGCTTCTCGCATGCGCCGGGAGGTTGGAGAGGAAGATGAACTGAAAAATGAAATCATCGTTGTCCAAACCTCTCAGCTGTATCATCTCCTCCATCAGGGCGCTCGGCCTGTGTCCACCTTGGTCTAGCAAAGACAGGATCCTCCTCGCCCTCACTTCAGCCGAGGGGGTGAAAAACTTGATGAGGGTGGATTTCAGCTTGCCGTACCTGTCGGTCGCGGGTGGCTGCTCCACCAAGCTTTGCACGCACCGAGCTGTGCTGTTGTCCAGTTTAGCGATGACATGGTGGAACTTAGTGTCATCCACCGTTACTCCTGCGAGCGCGAACTGCGACTCTGCTTGCAGAAACCACGACCGTGGGTTATCCTGCCAGAAATCAGGCAGCTTAACGGCCACTGCGCTCGCCAGCTCTGAGCGCTGTGAGTCCGGGACCCTGAGAATTTCTTCGTTCATTCTCAACGTCGTCAGTCACCAATGTGGGGAGACTTGAATAACGAAACCGAATTGTCTTCCATTCCAGTTTATTCAAGAAATCATTCCACTGTCTGCTCTTATTCTTGAGCAGCGAACAAAGAGAGTGAACACACCAAAGTTCTCTCATTTAAACATTCTCACATCAAACCATTTCCCTCGCGGGGGAAATCACACATCTATATCAAAGTCTCTTTATTCACATTCATTAGCCTTTTATTTACATAACTCCCCCCTCTCTCCTCTCGAGCCTCAGTGGTCAGGAAGTCTTCTGTCCCCTGTCCTCCGCAGGGGGTCCAGGCTCTGTGGCTCCGCACCGCAGGGGGCTGGCTCTCCTTCATCGTGAGGTTAAATCACATATGCAGTGTCCAACATATACATGTCTCACAACACAGCCATAGTCAACACCAAATTTATTGTCTAAGTTTTTTTAGCCAATTTAGGACATTTTTGATGTGCTGAATCCACAAATCACATTGGTTTTGCTCAATCAGGTCAACTTTTTGAATTATGGTCACATGTGTAGAAGAGCTTGAAATAACGAGGCGATGTGATTTATAAACCAAAGTTTAATATCAGCTTCGCTCCTCTAACAAGTCTCATCTCAGTGCAGAAGCAGAATAAGAGGTCGAACACATTCAGACCTTCATACTTATACCTACACACAACAAAAGACATTGCATATCAAAGCTGACATCCCGCATTAACTTAATCCCCCCTCCTTTGTCTTCCGTCTCCTCCACCTGACCCTGGGTGGTCAGGGAGATCGATCTCCTCCATTGTCCTCTGTCTCCTCCACCTGACCCTGGGTAGTCAGGGAGATCGATCTGGTCTCCACCGCTGCGACTTCGTATGCTCTTTGATCTTCGCTGGCGGTCGAGACCTCTTGTCCTGTTCTGAGGCGTGAGGTCATTGCACATATGTAATCACTAAACATTCTAATATGTCTATACATATGTAGGTATGGAATATATGATTAATATAAACCACAGCCCCCCCCCCCCCCAAACGACTAAGAAAAGGACAATCAAAGTAAGTCTACAGTTTAAGATAATTTCTATGACATACTATACTGTTAAATCTCTTGACAGGGGAAACAAGGAAGAATCTTTCCAGCAGTCATGCTCCTGTAGAGAATTCAGTGGTAACCATAACAGTATAGTAATATCACAAATCAGCCTTCAAACTGTCACGGCACAATCTGATAACATAGTTAACAACTCTTGGTTAATTTGCATCAGTCCCTGTGCCGTCTGGGTTTTAATCTTCTCCCGAATCTCCTGTAGGTCCGCTTTGGCGTCCTGGTGGGACCCTCCTGTAAGGAATCTGCAGCTTGGGGAGGAGAGTGGTTATTTGTTCCCTGCAGGGGGGTTGAGTCTTTTTTCTTGGGGGGTCTACCCCGTCGAGGTGCCCTCGCCACCCGTGCAGGTTCGTCTCTCAACAAGAAAGCAGGTTTAAGTCTGTCAATGCTGACTGTTTCTTTTCTGTCCCCTAAATCAAGCACAAAATGCTTATCACCAGGTTCCAGCACTCTGAATGGTCCATCGTATGGTGGACAGAGGGTTGATTTTAAAGCTTCATGCCTAACAAAAACAAACTCGGCGTTTTTTAAAGTTTGGGGGACAAAAACCCGTGGAAAAGAGTGATGTGCCGGTCCGGGGAGGGTGTCTGGTCCGTTACTGCCTAAAGGCCTCAGGGTTGGAAGATGCCCAGGCTCTGGGTTCTCTGGTAAAAACTCACCTGGGAGTCTGAGAGGTTGTGCAAAAACTAACTCTGCTGGGGAGGCGTCTAGATCCTCTTTAGGCACAGCACGCAACCCCAATAAAACCCAGGGAAGTTTATTTACCCAATTTGTATCCGTTAGCGAGGCCCTGAGGGCGGCCTTTAAGGATCTGTGAAAACGCTCGCATAACCCATTAGCCTGAGGGTGATAAGCGGTGGTGCGGTGAATTGTCACCCCTAAGCTGCTGGCCATGGCTGACCAAAGCTCTGAGACAAATTGAGGCCCTCTATCGGACGTGATGTCCGATGGGACGCCGAAACGTGCCACCCAGTTTGTCAAAAAAACGCGAGCGGCTTCCGCCGCTGTGGTTGACGCCAGAGGGACCGCCTCAGGCCAGCGCGTAGTATGGTCTATCATTGTTAACAGGTGTGTGAAGCCTTGAGACGAAGGTAGTGGTCCCACGAGGTCGACATGAACGTGGTCAAACCTTCTAGCTGGGATTCGAAAAGGCTCTAGAGGAGCTTTTGTGTGTTTTGGCACGCTGACAAGACATGCAAGTTTTTGCCCATTCCTTTACATTTTTGCGCAGGCCCGGCCACACAAACTTTTCGGCGACCATTTTAACCGAGGCGCGCACACCTGGGTGCGCAAGGGAGTGAATTGAGTCGAAAATACGGCGGCGCCATGCAGCTGGGACTACCGGGCAAGGTCGGCCGGTTGAGATGTCGCAGATTAGGGGGGGTACACCGTCACGTAAACCCCTTTCCTCCAGTCTTAACCCTGTTGGTCCAGACAGGAGCGCGCGCACGTCCGCGTCACCGCTTTGCTCCTCTGCCATGACTGCGTAATCTATCCCTACGTGAAGTGGGGCCGCGTACGTGTCCGCGTTGGCGAAGAGTTCTGCGGCTGAGGTAGTATAATCTGTCTCCTCGTGCTCTGGCGATGTCACAGCGCGAGAGAGGCAGTCTGCTACCACGTTAAGTTTGCCTGCCACATGTCGAATGTCTGTGGTGAACTCCGAAATTGCAGCTAACTGTCTTTGTTGCCTGCCTGACCATGGTTCTGAAATTTTAGCCATCGCAAAAGTGAGCAGTTTGTGGTCTACAAAAGCCGTGAAACGCCGCCCTTCTAACCAGAACTGGAAGTGGCGGATGGATAAATGAAGCGCTAGCAGCTCCCTTTCAAAAGTGCTGTATTTAGCTCGGTTTGGTTTAACGATTTGCTAAAAAGTGCTAAAGGTTGCCAGGTTCCGCCAACGTGTTGTTCCACAACTGCCCCTATGGCCAGGTCTGAAGTGTCTGTGGTTAGCGCTATGCGGGCCGAGGGATCGGGGTGAACCAACAATGTGGTGTTCGCTAGAGCACTTTTTACTTCCGCGAAGGCGCGTTCGCGCTCCGGGGTCCATTCGACCGCATTGGAAGGCTTTTGTTTTCTGAGTGCGGCATACAGGGGCTGCATGAGTTGAGCTGCGCGGGGGAGGAAACGGTTGTAAAAATTAACCATTCCCAAAAATTCTTGCAGCGATTTGACCGTTTGTGGTCGTGGAAAATTTTTTACCGCGCGGACTTTGTCTGGCAATGGGACTGCCCCTTTCGGTGAAACTCTGTGTCCCAAAAAATCAATTTGTGACACGCCGAATTTGCATTTGGCTGGATTGATTATTAACCCGTGCTCTTCTAGTCTCTGAAAAACTGTAGTGAGGTGTTGTTCGTGTTCTTCCTCTGACGGGCTGGCTACCAGCATATCGTCGAGGTAGACGAACACGAAGGGGAGGTCGCGTAATACCGCGTCCATCATGCGCTGAAAGGTTTGAGCAGCGCCTTTGAGGCCAAACGGCATCCGCAAAAATTCAAAAAGACCGAAAGGGGTTATTACAGCCGTTTTAGGAATGTCTTCCGCTCGAACGGGGACTTGGTGATAGCCGCGGACCAGGTCTATTTTAGAAAAAATGCGCGCACCCGCCAGATGTAGTGAGAAATCTTGGATGTGAGGAATTGGGTAGCGGTCATGCGCTGTCGCATTGTTTAATCTGCGGTAATCGCCACACGGTCTCCAAGAACCGTCGGTTTTCGGGACCATGTGGAGTGGCGATGCCCAGGGGCTTTTCGAGCGTCTAATAATGCCTAATTTTTCAGGGTGGTAAACTCGTCCCGTGCTATGGCGAGCTTGGTCGCGTCTAAGCGCCGAGCTTTGGCGAACACGGGTGGGCCCGTTGGGGGAATGAAGTGTTCAACCCCGTGTTTCACTACTGTTGCTGAAAATTTGGGAACTGTGAGTGCTGGAAATTGGGTGAGGAGTTGGTCAAACTTACCTCCTGCTGTTGTGATGTTGGCCTGCACGGGTGGTGGAGAAACTCGAGCTGAGCAGGGGATAGAAGAAAATGACAGTGCATTAACCAAGCGTCTATTTGCTAGATCGACTAACAACCCATGTGCACACAAAAAATCAGCGCCCAACAAGTTAAAACTCACCGCCGCTACAATAAATGTCCATCTATAGTTGCGGCCGTGAATGCAAAGAGGCAGGCTCCTTTCACCGTAAGTGTCGATGATCGAGCCGTTGGCTGCCATCGCCTCATTACCCCGGGGACCCATGGCCCGATCTGCGTGGGAAGGGGTGATAAAACTCAGTTGAGCTCCGGTGTCGATCAGGAACTGTCTCCCGGTGTGTCCGTCAGTGACATAAAGAAGCTTATTTTTTTCGCCGAGAACCGCAGCCGTTAACGGTTCTCGGCTTTGGCGTTTTCCCGAACTTTTGAACTTGCAGGGGGGAACGCATATGTACGCCCCCTCGGCGAAACGGTGGTGGTAATAGCAGATGTTGTTCCGCCTGCTGCTTCTTGGTCGTGTTGCCGCCATGGTGGGCGGGCTCTGCTCGGTTGTCTGTGGTTCTCCGCTGCTCTGGGCATCCGCGCTGAGATCTGCAGATGCTGCTGTGGCCATCTGTTCGCCGCAGGCGTTGACGAGTCGCTGCGCTTCGCGGGCCAGCACGCGGAAGTCTTGCTGGGTGCTGCACCGCATGTTGACCAGCGTCCCTCTCATGTGTGGCGGCAGAGTGCTGAGGAAGATATGTTGGAAGAGCAAGTTGTCGTTGTCCTCTTCCTTGAGCTGCAGCATGTCCTCCATGAGGGCCTTGGGTCTGCATCCTCTGTGGCCGTAGATCGCCAGGATCTTCTCTGCTCTCTCTTCGGCTGAGGGGACGAAGTTCTCGACGATGGTCGCCTTAAGTTCTCTATATTTGTCATGGGCGGGCGGCTGTTGGATTATGCTCCGCGCATATCTCGACGTGGCAGCGTCGAGTTTGGTGACGATGTGATAAAATTTTGTGTCGTCTGCCGTTATGCCCGCCAGTGCAAACTGAGCCTCAGCTTGCTGGAACCACGAGCTCGGGTCTTCTTGCCAGAAGTCTGGCAGCTTGACGGTGACGGCGCTTGTGTGGGCCGTCCCTGATGTGTCCGCCGGGTGAGAGCGCCTTTCTTCAGCTCTCACGGCGGGGCTGGTGCTCGGTTGAGCCCTCTCTGTAGCTTCTGCCATGGGGGAACGTCGTCCATCTGTTCCCCTGTCTGCATGGGCGCCGGCGCTTGCCTGGGTCGCCTCTGATGAGTCAATCGCGGGAGAACGTCTCTGTTCCTTCCTCGCGTCAGGGTCACCAGTGTAGAAGAGCTTGAAATAACGAGGCGATGTGATTTATAAACCAAAATTTAATATCAGCTTCGCTCCTCTAACAAGTCTCATCTCAGTGCAGAAGCAGAATAAGAGGTCGAACACATTCAGACCTTCATACTTATACCTACACACAACAAAAGACATTGCATATCAAAGCTGACATCCCGCATTAACTTAATCCCCCCTCCTTTGTCTTCCGTCTCCTCCACCTGACCCTGGGTGGTCAGGGAGATCGATCTGGTCTCCACCGCTGCGACTTCGTATGCTCTTTGATCTTCGCTGGCGGTCAAGACCTCTTGTCCTGTTCTGAGGCGTGAGGTCATTGCACATATGTAATCACTAAACATTCTAATATGTCTATATATACACTACCGTTCAAAAGTTTGGGGTCACCCAGACAATTATTTTGTGTTTTCCATGAAAAGTCACACTTATTTACCACCATGAGTTGTAAAATGAATAGAAAATATAGTCAAGACATTGACAAGGTTAGAAATAATGATTTGTATTTGAAATAATAATTTTTTCCAGATACTCAACCTGCTCAAAGGAAGGTCAGTTTTATAGCTTCTCTAACCAGCTAAATTGTTTTCAGCTGTGCTAACGTGATTGCACAAGGGTTTTCTAATCATCCATTAGCCTTCTGACGCAATGAGCAAACACATTGTACCATTAGAACACTGGGGTGATAGTTGCTGGAAATGGGCCTCTATACACCTATGTTGATATTGCACCAAAAACCAGACATTTGCAGCTAGAATAGTCATTTACCACATTAGCAATGTATATTAGATATTAGAGTGTATTTCTGATTAGTTTAAAGTTATCTTCATTGAAAAAACAGTGCTTTTCTTTCAAAAATAAGGAAATTTCTAAGTGACCCCAAACTTTTGAACGGTAGTGTATGTAGGTATGGAATATATGTTTAATATAAACCACAACATGTTGTTTTATACGTTTTTGTTTACATGTACGGGTATTTTCACTTTATATGATCCAAAATTCTTTTTTTATGTCTTGGAATTCTCTGAATTTTGAACAATGATGACGTAGCATTCAATTTACATGTACTTGCCTTTATATAAAGGTAACTACATGCACAGTACTAAGTAAGTACTAAGTAAGTACAGGTTTTTACTTAGCATCTGATCGAGAGAAACGGATGTCATTTTCGGATTCAGCGGTGCAAAATTGTCTTAAATCAGTTGAAAAAACAGACAACTTACAAAAAAATTATTTTTGTAACCCTGTGTAATGAACTTATTGGTCATGACTATAATGCTGTGTCACATATAAATATGGTTAATGTTAATCCTGTGACAAATAAAGCTGTGATGAAGGATGATATTGGTCCAGGTAACAGTATTTCTAACATTGGTGGTAAAACATGCGCATCAGTTGTTCGCTCCAGTAGAGGATCTTTAGGGTTTACATCTTCTGCATGTCTTAAAGCAGAGGCTGAAAGGGCTGCTTTCCTTCCTGAAGGAAAAGCATGAACTGGAAGCTCAAGAGGAGCAGAAAAGACAAAAAAAAAGAGAATTTCTTGAATTAAAATGTCAAATTGATGCACAAACAGCAAAAGTAAATGTACTTTAAGCCAGAGGTTCTGATTTACAAAGTTCAAAGGTTCATTCTGATGCAATGAACTCATATCTGGAAGGTACAAAAGAGCAGTCTTCACTCAAACCCTCTATGAAATTTACTCCACAAGGCTTCAAAGAACAATTCATTCATCCACCAACAGGAGGCACTGAAACCAAAATGTCCATGGATGTAAGGCCTAAAACTTCAAATGGCCATTTTCATCAACTGCCATTTGGAGGCAGTAAAGTGAAAACAACAAATGCTTGGCTTGAGAATGCAAATAATGTATTCAGTCATCCACCAGCAGGAGGAAGCAAAGCTACATTGTTGAGAGGGACACAGCCTAAATATTCAGACCAACAGTTCAGTCATTCACCAGCTGGAGATAATGAAACTGAAATGCCACTGGGAGCAAGACCCAAAATTTCAAGCAATCACCTTCATCAACTGCCAGGTGGAGGCCATAACATGGCAGCAGCAACAACAACGAAGGCTGGTCTTGAGGATGGAGTCAAACAGTTCGGTCATCTACCTACAACAGACAACAAAGCTATAACACATCCATCCATCCATCTTCTTCTGCTTAATCCTTTTTGGGTCACGGGGGGGGGGGGGGGGGGGGCGCTGGAGCCTATCCCAGCATCTTTGGGCGAGAGGCAGGGTACACCCTGGACAGATCGCCAGTCCATCTTAGGGCCAACACAGAGACAAACAGCTATTCACTCTTACAGTCATACCTGAGGAAAATTTAGAATCCCCAGTTTGATACCAATTAACCCAACTTGCATGTTTTTGGCATGTGGGAGGAAACCGGAGAAATCCCGGGGTAAACCCACGCAGACACGAGGACAACATGCAAACTCCACACAGACCACTGTTGGTCAGGGGGCTGGGACAGTTTTAAATGAAGATGGACTAAAGGCTCATGTAATGACAAGCAAATATGAGTCAGTGATTTCAGCAACAACTTGGTGTCACACTTAATATCCATAAACCTACCACACAGTTTATGAATGAACCTATGTGGTTTGATTCAGTTCAAGCAGATATGGACCATGGTAGTCTCCTCTCCATTATGCGTAGGCAAAATGACACAGCTCTACTAGTGCAACAACATTCTTTATTATCCTTGCCACCAAGGGATATACCAACTTTTGATGGAGATCCTCTTCAGTGTATCACCTTTATTAGAGCGTTTGAACATGGAGTGGAAGGAAAGGCTGTAAGCAGTGTGGATTGCTTGTATTATTTGGAGCAATATACCCAAGACCTTGTTAACAACTGTCAACATATGCCACCTGACAGGAGTTATCAAAGGGCAAAGACACTGCTAAAGGAACATTTTGGAAATGAGCACAGAATAGCCACAGCATATATGGAGAAAGCTCTCAGCTGATCACCAATAAAATCTGATGATGTTAAGGCTCTGCAAGCATTTCCTGTGTTTCTACATGTTTGTAATACCATGGAAGACATTAGATACATGGCTGAGATGAACATGCCATCGAACATGTGTGTCATAATTTCCAAACTGCCATATAGAATGAGAGTGAGATGGAGAAACACTGCATTTGAGTTACAAGAAAGACATCAGCGTCAACCAGGTTTTAGTGATCTTGTCTACTTTGTTCAGAGACAAGTGTCTGTTGCTTCTGATCCGCTGTTTGGACACATTCAGGACACATCTTCTTTACCATCAAAACTTAAAAGTGGAAAAAGGGATTCTCAGGCTCGTGCTGAAGGAAAAGAAAGCAGTTTTGCTACTTCTGTTGCACCAGTTAATGTCAATCTAGGAAAAATTAAAGGGAAAAAGGAGAGAAGCCAACGTAATAAACCAACAAAGCTGTCTTGTTTGCTGTGTGAGGAGGGTCACAGATTGGAGGTGTGCCCTAAAATGGAAATGATGTTGCATCAAGAGAAAATTAATTTTCTCAAGGAGAACGGTGGATGCTTTGGGTGTTTGTCTGTTGGACATACAAGCAAAGACTGTTATAGCCGCTTGTCTTGCAAGTTGTGTAATCTAAAACATCCCACCATTCTCCATATCCATTCAAAGGAAAAGGAAACAAGGTTAGACACACAGCAGGAAATGGATGTGAATCATGTGGTGTCTCCCAAGACATGTGGCCATATAGGGGCCAGAGAACTGGTTGCATTTTGCCAATTGTATCTGTTCATACCAAGGCTATAAAGGGTAGCAAAATACTGAAGACCTATGCTTTTCTAGATCCTAGGAGTACAGCCACCCTTTGCTCTGAACGTTTAATTAGAGAGCTAAAGGTTAAAGGGAAAAAAGACAAGTTTCTGTTGAGAACCATGAATCAAAAAAGATTTGTTGACGTTTACTGTACATCATAACAGGATTAGAGTTTACTGCACTCAACAGTAATATATACAGGTGCATCTCAATAAATGAGAATGTCAACAAAAAGTTGATTTATTTAGGTAATTCAATTCAAAAAAATTAAATTGTATATTATATATTCATTACACAGAGAGTGATATATTTCAAGTGTTTGTTTATTTTAATTTTGATGATTATGGTTTACAACCCATGAAAACCCCAAATTCAGTTTCTCAAAAAATTAGAATATTACATAAAATTAATTTTAACAAACAGTTTTTTTAATAGAAATGTTGGCCGACTGAAAGGTATGTCCATGTACATACTCAGTACTTGGTGGGGCTCCTTTTGGATTAATTACTGTAGCAATATGGCATGGCATGGAGGTGATCAGCCTGTGGCACTGCTGAGGTGTTATGAAGGTCCAGATAGTGACCTTCAGCTCGTCTGCATTGTTGGGTCTGGTGTCTCTCATCTTCCTTTTGACAATACTCCATAGATTCTCTATGGGGTTTAGATAAGGAGAGTTTGCTGGCCAAACACACACAGTGATGCCATGGTCATTAAACCAGGTTTTGATACTTTTGGCAGTGTGTGTGTGTGTGGGGGGGGGGGGGGGGTACCAAGTCCTGCTGGAAAATGAAATCAGCTTCTCCATAAAGCTTGTCAGGAGAGGGAAGCATGAAGTGCTCTAAAATTTCCTGGTAGACGACTGCGCTGACTTTGGTCTTGATAAAATACAGTGGACCAACACCAGCAGATGACCTCTGTTCAGATAAAAGTAAATTTTACATTTCATTTGGAAATCAAAGTCCCAGAGTCTGGAGAAATAGTGGAGATGCAAAGAATTAAGTTGCTTGAGGTTTAGTGTGAAGTTTCCACGGTCAGTGACGATTTCAGGAACCATGTCATCTGCTGGTGTTGGTCCACTGTGTTATATCAAGACCAAAGTCAGCGCAGTCGTCTACCAGGAAATTTTAGAGCACTTCATGCTTCCCTCTCCTGACAAACTTTATGGAGAAGCTGATTTCATTTTCCAGCAGGACTTACCCCCCCCCCCCCCACACACACACACACACACTACCAAAAGTATCAAAACCTCATTTACTGACCATGGCATCACTGTGTTTGATTGGCCAGCAAACTCTCCTGACCTAAACCCCATAGAGAATCTATGGAGTATTGTCAAAAGGAAGATAAGACACCAGACCCAACAATGCAGATGAGCTAAAGGTCACTATCAAAGCAGCCTGGACCTTCATAACACCTCAGCAGTGCCACAGGCTGATCACCTCCATGCCACGCCACACTGATACAGTAATTAATCAAAAAGGAGCCCCGACCAAGTATTGAGCGTGTACATGGACATACTTCTCAGTTGGTCAACATTTCTATGAAAAAAACATTTTTTTAAATTAATTTTATGTAATATTCTAATTTTTTGAGAAACTGAATTTGGGGTTTTCATGGGCTGTAAGCCATAATCATCAAAATTAAAATAAATAAACACTTGAAACACATATATCACTCTCTGTGTAATGACTCTATATTAGAAGTTTAATTTTATTGAATTGAATTACCTAAATAAATCAACTTTTTTGTTGACATTCTAATTTACTGATATGATAACGTGGGCTACATTGACAACTGGAGCTCTTTTTGGGGAAAACCTGGTCTTATGAGACGAGACAGCATTCATCCCACTTTGGATGGTGCTTCTCATTTATCTAACAATCTGACATCTTTTTTATCCAAATTTCCAAAACCTTGACTACTCAGAGTTGGGACCAGGAGGCAGAGTCGCAGTCTTACACGCCTCTCTGCAGCTCCTCTTCATCCGCCACCCCTCAGCTTAGCCCCAGTCTTCCCCATCAGAGAATCGTTGTCTGCTCCCTCCAAAGTAAATAAAAATATAATGTATAAGCATCCCAAAGTGATTAAGCAAAATATTGGTAAAACTCAAATTAAACATAAAGCCTCTAAATTGAATGATTTGGCCTCTGTTCCTCCTCATAATTTAAAAATTAAATGTGGTTTATTAAATATTAGGTCTCTAACTCCCTAGTCTCTGTTAGTCCATGATCTGTTAATTGATCATCAGATTGATTTAATTTCCCTTACAGAGACTTGGTTAGGGCAAGAGGATTATGTTGGTTTAAATGAATCAACTCCCTCTGGTTATTTAAACTGTCAAAATCCCAGAAGTTCTGGTCGTGGAGGAGGAGTAGCAACAATTTACCATTCCAAATTACTAGTTAATGTAAAGCAAAAAACATGTTATAATTCCTTTGAGGGCCTGGTCCTCAGTATTGGGCACTTTAGCAATTTTAGGTTAAACCCAATTTTATTTGCCATAATTTATCGTCCCCCATCAACCTACTCAGAATTTTTATCCGAATTTGCTGATTTCTTAGCTGATTTAGTGCTGAAATCTGATAGAATAATTATAGTAGGGGACTTTAATATACATGTGGATGTAGATAGTGACTGCCTTAATGTGGCATTTAATTCAATATTAGACTCGATTGGGTTTTCTCAGAAAGTAGGAAATTCTACTCATTACCTCCACCATACATTGGACCTTGTTTTGACATATGGCATGGAAATAGAAAATCTTGTAGTGTCTCCTCATAACTGTCAGACCATTGTCTGTTAACCTTTGATTTTACTATTTCTGACTATTTGGCTCCTAAAGAAAAATACTATTACAGTAGATGCCTCTCAGATGATGCTGTTACCAAATTTATGCAGATTGTTTCCTCTATGCCATGTGTCAACACAACGGAAATAAGCTATAGACAGCTTGCTCCTTCTGTAATTGATAACATGGTGGATAGTGTTACAGCTTCTCTGCATCAGACTCTAGACTTGGTGGCCCCCTTAAAAAAGAAAAAGTCTAATCAGAGATTTCTAACTCCTTGGTTCAACACAGAAACTCGTAGCTTAAAACAGAAGACTCGTCAATTAGAAAGAAAATGGCGCTCCACTAATTTAGATGAAATCTATTTAGCTTGGAGAAATCATCTTTTAATTTATAAAAAATCTCTTAGAAAAGCTAGAACGAGTTATTACTCTGCATTAATAGAAGAGAACAAGAATAATCCCAGGTTTCTTTTCAGTACTGTAGCCAGGTTGACAAAGAGTCAGGACTCTGTCAATGCTAGCATTCCCTTAGAGCTTACTAGTCAGGACTTTATGAACTTTTTCAATAATAAAATTTCATCCATCAGAGATAAAATCAATCAGATTCTTCCCACAGTTAACTTAAATACTGTAACTACTACAACTCCTTCTATTGATGTCTGTCTTGATGAGTTTACTCCAATCGACCTTTGTGAGTTAGACAAAATAGTTTCCTCATCCAAACCTTCAACTTGTCTTTTAGACCCTGTTCCTACCAGGTTATTGAAAGAAGTCTTCCCACTTATTGGTAGCTTTATTCTTCATATAATCAATTCTTCATTAACTTTAGGCCATGTACCGCAGGCTTTTAAAACGGCTGTAATTAAACCCTTACTCAAAAAGCCAATGCTAGATCCAGGAGCTTTAGTTAACTATAGACCGATCTCTAATCTCCCTTTCATTTCAAAAATCTTAGAAAGAGTTGTTGCGACGCAATTATTTGACCACCTGCAGGGAAATGGTTTACTTGAAGAGTTTCAATCTGGGTTTAGAATCCATCATAGTACTGAAACAGCCTTAGCGAAGGTCACTAACGACCTCCTCATCGCATCTGATAATGGACTGGTTTCTGTACTTGTCCTTTTAGACCTTAGTGCAGCTTTTGATACTATCGATCATAATATTCTACTTGATAGATTAGAACACTATGTTGGACTTAATGGAACTTCGTTGCAGTGGTTTAGATCTTATTTATCTGATAGGTTCCAGTTTGTTCATGTAAATAATGAGTTTTCTTTCAACTCAAAGCTTAGTCATGGAGTTCCACAGGGATCTGTGCTAGGCCCTACTCTTTTTAGTTTATATATGCTTCCGTTAGGCAACATTATTAGAAAGCACTGTATACATTTTCATTGTTATGCAGATGACACACAATTATACCTGTCAATGAAGCCAGATGATAGTAATCAATTAGCCAAGTTAGAAGCCTGTCTTAAGGAAATCAAAGCTTGGATGACTTGTAATTTCCTGCTATTAAATTCAGATAAGACTGAAGTCATTCTTGTTGGTCCAAAAAACCTTAGAAATTCCTTTCCAAATCAAACTTTCAGTTTGGATGCGGTTACTCTTTCTCTTAATAGCTCTGTGAGGAACTTTGGAATTATTTTTGATCAGGATCTGTCCTTCAATTCACATATTAAATTTGTTTCTAAGACTGCCTTCTATCATTTGCGTAATATTGCCAAGATTAGGAGCATCTTGTCTCAGAGTGATGCTGAGAAACTGATCCATGCTTTTGTTAGAGCTCGAGATTAGATTATTGTAATTCTTTATTATCAGGCTGTCCTAAAACATCTTTAAAAAGTCTTCAGCTGATCCAAAATGCTGCAGCAAGAGTTTTAACAGGTACTAGAAAGAGAGATCATATCTCTCCGGTTCTGGCCTCCCTTCATTGGCTTCCCATAGAGTTTAGAATTAAGTTTAAAATCCTCCTTCTTACTTACAAAGCTCTAAACAATCAGGCTCCTTTTTATTTAAAAGATCTGATACTACCGTATTATCCTAACAGAGCACTACGCTCCCAAAATGCAGGATTACTTGTAATACCTAGAATCTCCAAAAGTACAATGGGAGGCAGAGCCTTCAGTTATCAAGCTCCTCTCCTGTGGAACCAGCTGCCAATCTGGATTCGGGAGTCAGACTCGATCTCTGTTTTTAAGAATAGGGCTAAAACCTACCTTTTTGATATAGCCTACAATTAGGGAGGGATCATGTGTTTCTGAACCCTCCCTTAGTTATGCTGCTAATAGGTTTAGTCAGCCGGGGGACCTCCAGTAATGCACTGGGCCTCACTCCTTTCCTCACTCTCAATGAAATATTTTTTTTGCTGGTCATTAGCATTTGTTTGTTCTCTCCCATAGATTGAGTCCCCATCGTGCTGTTTGCTCTCTACATATCTGTTCTTTTCTTCTTCTCTATCCCCTCACCCCCCAGCCAGTCGCAGCAGATGACTGCCCCTCCCTGAGCCTGGTTCTGCTGGAGGTTTTCCTGTTAAAAGGGAGTTTTTCCTCTCCACCGTCGCCAAGTGCTTGCTCACAGGGGATCGCCTGATTGCTGGGGTCTTTCTGCAACTGTGGGGGTTCCCCCCTACAGTTGATAATGCTATGAGATGACTGTTGTTGTGAAATGGCGCTATATAAATAAAGTTGAATTGAATTGAATATGCACCTGTACAGTGCATCTGGAAAATATTCACAGCGCTTCACTTTTTTCACATTTTATGTTACAGCCTTATTCCAAAATGGATTAAATTCATTTTTCCCTCAAAATTCTACACACAATACCCCATAATGATGATGTGAAAAGTTTTGAGATTTTTTTCAAATTTATTAAAAATAAAAAACTAAGAAATCACACGTACATAAGTATTCACAGCCTTTGCACAATACTTTGTTAATGCACCTTTGGTAGCAATTACGGCCTCAAGTTTTTTTGAATATGATGCCACAAGCTTGGCATACTTATCTTTGGGCAGTTTCGTCCATTCCTCTTTGCAGCACCTCTCAACCTCCATCAGGTTTGATGGAAAGCGTTGGTGCACAGCCATTTTCAGATCTTTCCAGAGATGTTAAATTAGATTCAAGTCTGGACTCTGGCTGGGCCACTCAGAGACATTCACAGAGTTGTCCTGAAGCCACTCCTTCAATATCTTGGCTGTGTGCTTAGGGTCGTTGTCCTGCTGAAAGATGAACCATCTCCCCAGTCTGAGGTCAAGAGCGCTCTGGAGCAAGCTTTCATCCAGGATGTCTCTGTACATTGCTGCATTCATCTTTCCCTCTATCCTGACTAGTCTCCCAGTTCCTGCCGCTGAAAAACATCCCCACAGCATGATGCTGCCACCACCATTGGCATGGTTATGAGCGGTGCCTGGTCTCCTCCAAACATGACACCTGGCACTCATGCCAGAGTTCAATCTTTATCTCATCAGACCAGAAAATTTTGTTTCTCATGGTTTGAGAGTCCTTCAGGTGCCTTTTGACAAACTCCAGGTGAGCTGCCGTGTGCCTTTTACTAAGGAGTGGCTTCCGCCTGGCCACTTTACCATACAGGCCTGATTGGTGGATTGCTGCAGAGATGGTTGTCCTTCTGGAAGGTTCTCCTCTCTCCACAGAGGAACACTGGAGCTCTGACAGAGTGACCATCAGGTTCTTGGTCACCTCCCTGACTAAGACCCTTCTCCCCGATCGCTCAGTTTAGACAGACGGCCAGCTCTAGGAAGAGTCCTAGTGGTTTCAAACTTCAGGATAGAGGCAACTGTGCCCATTGGGACCTTCAAAGCAGCAGAAATTTTTCTGTACCCTTCCCCAGATTTGTACCTCGAGGCAATCCTATCTTGGAGGTCTACAGACAATTCCTTTGGCTTCATGCTTGGTTTGTGCTCTGACATGCACCGTCAACTGTGGGACCTTATATAGACAGGTGTGTGCATTTCCAAATCATGTCCAATCAACTGAATTTACCATAGGTGGACCCCAATTAAGCTGTACAAACATCTCAAGGATGATCAGTGGAAACAGGATGCACCTGACCTCAATTTTGAGCTTCATGGCAAAGGCTGTGAATACTTATGTACATGTGATTTCTTAGTTTTTTATTTTTAATAAATTTGCAAAAATCTAAAAAAAAATTCACATTGTTATTATGGGGTATTGTGAGTAGAGTTTTGAGGGAAAATTGAATTTAATCCTTTTTGGAATATGTCTGTAACGTAACAAAATGTGGAAAAAGTGAAGCACTGTGAATACTTTCCGGATACACTATACTTCAGCTTGCCAGATGTCTATACACAGTCTAAGATGCCTGCCACTTGTGATAATATTCCAAGACAAGAAGATTTAAGTGCCTGGCCACACATAAGTTCAGTAGATATTCCCTCCATTGATGCTGATGTGGAACTGTTGATTGGAACTAACATTTCCAAATTAATGGAGCCATGGGAAGTGTTCAACAGTGTCGGCAAAGGACCTTACGCAGTCAAAATCCTATTGGGCTGGGTTGTTAATGGACCACTGCGAGGAAATGAGACTGAATGTGGTTTGCCTACCATTACAGTAAACCACATATCTATTACAAGATTGGATGAACTGTTGATGAAACAATACAACCATGACTTCAATGAGAAATCAATAGATGAGAAGTCAGAAATGTCGAGAGAAGACTGGAAATTTATGGAAATCAATGAAAGTTCAGTCAAACTCATGAGTGGACATTACAGTTTGAAATTACCTTTCAGAGAGCACAATGTTTCCATGCCCATTAACCACTATGCAGCTTAGCAAAGGGCTCTGTGCCTTAAGAGGAAATTAATGAGGGATGCCACCTTGAAAGAGGAATATACAACTTCTCTTAGTGATGTCATAAATAAAGGCTATGCAGAAAAGGTCCAGTACTTTCTTACAGCTAGCAGGTTGATCCATGGCCCTGATTTCCTTCTGAGGAATGAAGAAGAATGGCCTAACAACATTGTTGATTCTGAATTTGTCAGCAATGATGACCCTGAGGTCAAGGAAGACATCGACATAAATGCTGTTGTAGCATCGACTTCCACAAACAATATCATCAAAATGGACCATGAGAACACAATGAACAAATTGATAACTTATTTTTCCTCAAGGAAAAAGCTTAGTTTCAGTTGCATGGTTTCTTCAGCTTAAGGGGATTTTGAAGTTGCTATGTCAGAAGAGAACAGAACTACAGTCTTCTGTATTAAATAGTGGACTGGATGAAGCTGAGCAGAAGGTGGAAAGGGAGATGCAAAGATTCAGAGCTACATTGTGTGGTCGCATTGTGTCCTGAAGATACTGATGCTGCTGAACATGCAGTCATTCAGTTCTGTCAAATGGATAAGTTCAGTGATGAGATTATTGCTCTTAAAAAGGGACGATTTGAAGTTTAGAAAAGCAGTCACATTTATAGATTGGATCCAGTGTTGGAGGAAGACTCAGCAATGCCTGCCTGTATGAAACGACCAATTATTCTTGCTAAAGATCAGTACATTGCAACACGTATTCTATGTCATATTCATGAACAGTTGGGACATTGTGGAAGGAACCACTTACTTTCAAGATTCTGTCAACGTTTTTGGATAACAAGAGCAAATTCTGCCATCAGAAACATCCTTTCCTCTTGTGTTATTTGCAGACGCCATAGAGGAAAGCTGGGAGAGCGAAAAATGGCAGACTTGCCAAAGGAGAGGGTTCAACCTGATCTCCCACCATTCACAAATGTGGAATTTTGGTCCTTTCGAAGTGAAAGTGGGCCACAGTCATATTAAACGTTATGGAATCATTTTCACCTGCATGGCTAGTAAAGCAGTACATTTGGAAATGGCATATTCATTAGACACCAGTTCCTGCATCAACACTCTGTGCAGATTCATCTCCAGAAGAGGTCAGGTGTTAAACATCAGAACAGATAATGGAACCAACTTTTTGGGAGCAGAACATCAGTTGAAAGAAGCTCTATCAGCTTTAAACTGCGAGAGGATTCAAAACTCCTTGCTTCATCTAGGAGTGAAATGGAGCTTCGGTACTCCGGCTGCATTACTGTACATCATGGTGGAGCATGGGGAAGAATCAGTGGCAAGCTACCAGTAGAATACCTATCAACATCTGTAAAAGTAGCATTGTACCCCATGCACTATAAGTAATTGAACAGATTTGATCCAAATTATGAACAACCATTACTGGCAAATCCATCCTCCAGATTGGTCATAAAACTTGGACTGGTAAACAAGGAAATGTGTGGAAGCATCCAATGTCCTAATTGAAGAGGATAAGAGACATTTCAACCTATGGGGGGTTCCACACATCCCGCTGGTTAGACCCAAACACATGGATTGGAAAATGTTGGACATTCTGTCACCTATAGCCATCCATGGAAAACCAATACCTGACCTTAACATAGAATATTCTCCCAAATTAAAAGCATGTGCATTGTCTCTTAACTGGGTAACCACAGCACAAAAGGCTGTGCACACTGACACCCAGAAATCTCCTACATGACCAACAAACGAGGGGATGAGAAAAATTTGAAGCAAATTCCAAATTGGTTATGGTAAAAGGATAACCAGATGTAGATCTAATAAAAGGAGTAGAGTATGACATTATAGACCATATATTCAGAAGCCCCGAAAGGTGTTAATCAGGTCATAAAACCAAAAGCAGCAGATGTCATAGTGTCATCAGTCCTGTAGGAAACACCCTGATGACGCAGGGCCTGCAGGAATTAACAAAGCTCTAACTCTTTGTACTTGTTGTATGCCAGGATCACATACAGTGGGGTAAAAAAGTATTTAGTCAGCCACCAATTGTGCAAGTTCTCCTACTTAAAAGATGAGAGAGGTCTCCAATTTTCATCATAGGTATACCTCAACTATGAGAGACAAAATAAGAAAAAAAAAATCCAGAAAATCACATTGAAGGATTTTTAATGAATTAATTGGTAAATTCCTCGGTAAAATAAGTATTTGGTCAATAACAAAAGTTCATCTCAATACTTTGTTATATACCCTTTGTTGGCAATGACAGAGGTCAAACGTTTTCTGTAAGTTTTCACAAGGTTTTCACACACTGTTGCTGGTATTTTGGCCCATTCCTCCATGCAGATCTCCTCTAGAGCAGTGATGTTTTGGGGCTGTCGCTGGGCAACACAGACTTTCAACTCCCTCCAAAGATTTTCTATGGGGTTGAGATCTGGAGCCTGGCTAGGCCACTCCAGGACCTTGAAATGCTTCTTACGAAGCCACTCCTTCATTGCCCGGGCGGTGTGTTTGGGATCATTGTCATGCTGAAAGACTCAGCCACGTTTCATCTTCAATGCCCTTGCTGATGGAAGGAGGTTTTCACTCAAAATCTCACGATACATGGCCCCATTCATTCTTTCCTTTACACGGATCAGTCGTCCTGGTCCCTTTGCAGAAAAACAGCCCCCAAGTATGATGTTTCCACTCTCATGCTTCACAGTAGGTATGGTGTTCTTTCTCCTCCAAATACGACAAGTTGAGTTTTTACCAAAAAGTTCTATTTTGGTTTCATCTGACCATATGACATTCTCCCAATCCTCTTCTGGATCATCCAAATGCTCTCTAGCAAACTTCAGACGGGCCTGGACATGCACTGGCTTAAGCAGGGGGACACGTCTGGCACTGCAGGATTTGAGTCCCTGGCAGCGTAGTGTGTTTCTGATGTAGCCTTTGTTACTTTGGTCCCAGCTCTCTGCAGGTCATTCATTAGGTCCCCCCATGTGGTTCTGGGATTTTTGCTCACCGTTCTCGTGATAATTTTGACCTCACGGGGTGAGATCTTGTGTGGAGCCCCAGATGGAGGGAGATTATCAGTGGTCTTGTATGTATTCCATTTTCTAATAATTGCTCCCACAGTTGATTTCTTCACACCAAGCTGCTTACCTATTGCAGATTCAGTCTTCCCAGCCTGGTGCAGGTCTACAATTTTGTTTCTGGGGTCCTTTGACAGCTCTTTGGTCTTGGCCATAGTGGAGTTTGGAGTCTGACTGTTTGAGGTTGTGGACAGGTGTCTTTTATACTGATAACGAGTTCAAACAGGTGCCATTAATACAGGTAACGAGTAGAGGACAGAGGAGCCTCTTAAAGAAGAAGTTACAGGTCTGTAAGAGCCAGAAATCTTGCTTGTTTGTAGGTGACCAAATACTTATTTAACCGAAGAATTTACCAATTAATTCATTAAAAATCCTTCAATGTGATTTTCTGGATTTTTTTTTTCTCATTTTGTCTCTCATAGTTGAGGTATACCTATGATGAAAATTGGAGACCTCTCTCATCTTTTAAGTGGGAGAAGTTGCACAATTGGTGGCTGACTAAATACTTTTTTACCCCACTGTATATTGATAAATGAGCTAGACCTACAAATGCAATTTTCCACAGTGGTAGTCATCAGCAAATCTTGCACATCTCCTACCTCCTCATAGAAACCAATTGCTGAGTCCAGAGGAAGAGCTGAAGACCCCAAGACGGAGAATGATGACGAGGAAGACCATTCTTCCATCACAGATTATTTGTAAACACAATGTGCTACCGATAATACATAAATCATACATAGCTCACCACACACACGTGGGGGTGTGAGACTTATAGTATTCTTGCATATTTATTTCCATCATGCTAATTACAGGTAGGTAGTCAGGATAATTGTGAAGGCTGGAAGCTCTAGAGGCCTAAATACAGCAAACATGGATAAGTATGTCTCCTAACTTTGAACGATTTGTTTTCTGCTTACTTACACTGCAACACATAAGTCTCATCACCCAGCTCACTCACCATAACAAACCTACTGCTGAACACATAGGTCCCATTACCCAGCTCACTTATCACAACACAACCACTGCTTGTAGATTTCATATAGCCAACAATCACACACTCAAGGCTAATGGGAGATAACTTACAACAGCACATAGTCAACTACAGATGTAGTGAATAAGGATAAAACAGTACAGGCTCCAGCCATTGTGGTGGCAACCCCTCAGGCCATTATTAGTCCTGCCCCGGCCGAGCCCTTTGTATCGGCACTCGATTAAAGGTGTAGGGTGCAGGGAAGGTGCATGCAGGGGGGCACCAGTCCATCACGACGTGTGCCTGCGACATAGAAAGAGGTTGTAGGGCTAGTGACTGTACGACTTCAGTCCCTAGAAGAAGAATGGACTGGTACCCAAGCACATCCACTGCACCTCCAGCATCCGGGGTGGAGCCAGATCAGCCACACGGAGGAGAGGGCATTTTCCAACGCTACCCCACACAGTGGAAGCTATGGTGGCACAGGGGCTCGAGCTTCATCAACACCAGCATCTCTACCTCTGTCCAGCGACGGGGGGGGGGGGGGGGGGCGGCATCCCTGGGACAGCATCACTGAACTGTTCACTGGCTGGACTGGATGTTGTCTACCCTTTGCTGCACCCACCAGACTGTCCTATAGACCTCATGGGACGAGATGTGCCTCTGAGAGCGTGGGCACACAGTTGTTTCGCTTCTAATGGTACCGGTGTGTGTCAACGAGATGGGACTGTGCTCCACAGCTGCGGATACAGGAAGCAGACACAGGAAGGTCAAACCCCTGTTGCAACCGCGTGATGACTGCAGCCGAATGATGTGAGCCCTGGCAAAGGTCAACCGGTGGACAAAGGTTTTGTGGGCTTTGTGGACTGATCCTGTTTGACCTTATGACCCCCACATGGTCCACTCCACCGAACAAAGAACTATTCACATGATGATCAGGAGGAGACCTCGGTGGGGGTGCAGGACTTGGTGAACAAGGATGTGACTGCAGTTCATCTGGACAAGGCCCTCTTTGACATTGCTGCACCGCGCTGGGGTGTCCACAACGGGGGAGGCAAGGGTAGCAGAACCAATGGTGCAAGCCTATCTTGGGTTGACTGACTGGGTTGACACACAAAGTAGGGACCTACCTTATTCACCATCTGTTAATCGCAAGCGTCTCTCACACCATGCATGGTTGACATGATAAAATCATGTCAAAAGGGGGGAGTGAAAGAGTTATGAAAAGTTAGTGCCAAAATAATAATTCTGTAGGTAATCTCCCATTATGCTCGACACATATTCTATACATATTCTGTTTGCATTCTTATGAACAAATATGTTGTTAAACTCTGAAAAACAGGAATTAGGCAGAGCTACAGACGTGGACAAAATTGTTGGTACCCTTCTGTTAATGAAAGAAAAACCCACAATGGTCACAGAAATAACTTGAATCTGACAAAAGTGGTAATAAATAAAAATTCTATGAAAATTAACCAATGAAAATCAGACAATGCTTTCGAATTGTGGTTCAACAGAATTACTTTAAAAAAACAAACTCATGAAACAGGCTTGGACAAAAATGATGGTACCCCTAGAAAAGATTGAAAATAATGTGACCATAGGGACATGTTCAACCAAGATGTGTCCTCTAATTAACATCACAGGTGTCTACAAACTTGTAATCAGTCAGTCGGCCTATTTAAAGGGTGGCAAGTAGTCACTGTGCTGTTTGGTGACATGGTGTGTACCACACTAAACATGGACCAGAGGAAGCAAAGGAGAGAGTTGTCTTAGGAGATTAGAAAGAAAATTATAGACAAGCATGTTAAAGGTAAAGGCTATAAGACCATCTCCAAGCAGCTTGGTGTTCCTGTGACTACAGTTGCACATATTATTCAGAAATTTAAGATCCACAGGACTGTAGCCAACCTCCCTGGACGTGGCCACAGGAGGAGACGGATAATATGAATGGTAACAAAAGAGCCCAAAACAACCTCTAAACACATTCATGGTGAACTCCAAGGTCAAGGTACATCAGTGTCAGATCACACCATCCGTCGTCGTTTGAGCCAAAGTGGACTTCATGGGAGACAACCAAGGAGGACACTACTGTTGAAAACAAATCCTAAAAAAGCCAGACTGGAATTTGCCAAACTGCATGTTGACAAACCACAAAGCTTCTGGGAGAATGTCCTATGGACAGACGAGACAAAACTGCAACTTTTTGGCAAGGCACATCAGCTCTATGTTCACAGACGCAAAACTGAAGCATACCAAGAAAAGAACACTGTCCCTACTGTGAAACATGGAGGAGGTTCTGTTATGTTGTGGGGCTGCTTTGCTGCATCTGGCACAGGGTGTTTTGAATCTGTGCAGGGTACAATGAAATCTCAAGACTATCAAGGTATTCTAGAGAGAAATGTGCTGCCCAGTGTCAGACAGCTTGGTCTCAGTCGCAGGTCATGGGTCTTGCAACAGGATAATGACCCAAAACACACAGCTAAAAACACCCAAGAATGGCTAAGAGAGAAACACTGGACTATTCTAAAGTGGCCTTCTATGAGCCCTGATCTAAATCCTATTGAGCATCTGTGGAAGGAGCTGAAACATGCCGTGTGGAGAAGGCACCCTTCAAACCTGAGACAACTGGAGCAGTTTGCTCATGAGGAGTGGGCCAAAATACCTGCTGAGAGGTGCAGAAGTCTCATTGACAGTTACAGAAATCGTTTGATTGCAGTGATTGCATCAAAAGGTTGTGCAACAAAATATTAAGTTAAGGGTACCATCATTTTTGTCCAGGCCTGTTTCATGAGTTTGTTTTTTAAAATAATTCTGTTGAACCACAATTCAAAAGCATTGTCTGATTTTCATTGGTTAATTTTCATAGAATTTTTATTTATTACCACTTTTGACAGATTCAAGTTATTTCTGTGACCATTGTGGGTTTTTCTTTCATTAACAGAGGGGTACCAACAATTTTGTCCATGTCTGTATAGAGCCCTTCTTCTGCTCTCTCTCCTTTCCTTTAGTCAGGTCTAATACTTTAGTTACACACCCAAAACCAACACCCACACACATACCATTGATCGTACATTCTAGAAGACAGTGACATGAACAGGGGATGGCCTGTTCACGTCAGAGTTAAATTGGCCAATCAGACGGTCATGTACAAGCCCATCCTATTGTACGGGGTTGGTCTAGCCACCCCAGAAGATGAATGTAAGTTGCACCCGGAAGTCGTGGTCAGTCTGGCAATGCTCCTGAGGGGACTCCATCACGCTGCATCCAGCGCTGCTTGATTTACATGTGACTTCTAAATAAATGTTACATCTTTAAATTGAAGAATTCTCCAGCTTATTCTTGGATCTTTCAATCAAAGAATCAGGTTTTTTCTAACACAAGTTATTATTTTACCACCAACTGACTTACTTATTATATTTACATTTCTGAGTTCAGTGATAGCATTAAAATCGTGCTGCTGATCAACTAAACTGTGTTTTTAAAGTATTTATTCTTATTGGTCTCCTTTTTCTTTATTCCACTGACCTTCTCTTTACCTTGACCACCTTGCAATCCCAACATTGACCCCTTAACACGTACAAAAAACCTGGATCCTTATCATTAACTGCTTAGCTTCTGATTTTAGTTTATTTTTATTCCTTTCCTCGTAAGTCATGTCATGTGTAATGCTGATTTGTCTGAACGGTGCCTCTATGCCTTTAAGTTTATATAGATTCTTCATCACCTTATGTTTATCATCTGATTTATTAAAGGAGATAATCAAGGGATGAGTCTTCCCCTCATTTTCTGGAGCAATTACTCTTTTGCCTGTTCTCTTAACATTTACTTCCAACGGGACACCAGCTGTTTTTTTTTTTACATAATTGAACTACGAAATCATTATCATGCTTTTTAATTTCATCTTTTAAATTACTCTTCAGTTCAGGGACCCTGTACACAACAATGTTATTAGACCCTTCTTCTCTCTCTTTTAGGTTACTGCAGACTTTATTAATCAGCTCCATACTTCTAATCTCGCTGTGTTCTCCATTAATATTTCCAAACCCTTGTTTGATGAATTTCAAATCTGTGTTTATTTTCTCTAATTTATCATCCATATTCAGCCTTAGACTGCTGAGATCATTCTGTTTTTTCAAGTCTCCCTAGAATACTGCTCATGATGTGGTTGCATCTCTCCTCTACTTCTTGATTAATCTTCATAACTTGCAGTGCTCTAATTTCACATCCATCGCAGAACCAATGGAGGTCCTTTCGTTTATCAAGCTGACAAAATTCAGCTGGAGACAGTTTGAGACACTTTGCACAAAACCATCCATTGCAACGTTCACAAGAAAGGCATTGTGATTCATCAGTAAGCACCGTACTGCACCTGCCACAGTCCTCTCTATCTTCTGATGCTCTTGTGGCAGAGCTTCCCTTACCACCTCGATTATTCTTACTTGAGCCACCAACCTTATCCCCACTAGCCTTTGGGCGTGGCATCCTGGCTTTTAAGGAGCGAGTTCACACACAAACCAGACCTCCAGGCCTATCCCTTTCGGGTCTCCACCAGAAGGCTAAGCTAATTCAACTTGTTACTAGCAAAGCTCAACAACTTTACAGACTTGAATTATCAGATAAATCTGCAGTTATCAAAAAAGCAGTAAGTATAATACAGTTACAAAATGTCCAATAAGCTGATCCCCTACCATATGCCAATAGTTTCCGAGCTAGTAGTGGTGCAGGAATGCCGTCATACCGGGCCTATACAGGCCGTCGGCCGACAATCCCAACTACCCACTCCCCGCCCGATCCACCAACACAAGGGAAGAGAAAACAACTGTAAAAACAGAATCACTTTATACATAAATATTTCTTTTTCTTTACTTCCGCCTTTCAAACCTGCCAACAAAAACCAACAAGACTAGCCACTAACTTCCAAAGCCGCATGCAGGGAGGTGATATGATATGATGATAGAGTTGAGAAAAAAAACTCAGTCTGCAGTCATATGCGTGCTTGTTTAAAACAATAAGCTGTTTGCAATCCACCAGTAAACACTGTTGCCAACTCCTCAGTAAGGAAAGTAGATATTGGCTGTCCTAAAAGTCGACAAAAGCAAATAAATGATGTCATCACCTAATTTGCATAATTGGTCATTCATTCATTCATCTTCTTCCGCTTAATCCGTTTCGGGTCGCGGGGGGGCTGGAGCCTATCCCAGCATCTTTGGGCGAGAGGCAGGGTACACCCTGGACAGATCGCCAGTCCATCACAGGGCCAACACAGAGAGACAGACAACCATTCACTCTCACAGTCATACCTAAGGATAATTTAGAATCCCCAGTTTGATGCCAATTAACCCAACTTGCATGTTTTTGGCATGTGGGAGGAAACCGGAGAAATCCCGGAGTAAACCCACGCAGACGCGGGGAGAACATGCAAACTCCCCATAGATCACTGTTGGTAGGGGGCTGGGATTGAACCCAGGATCCCCCAGCCAAGGGTGAGTTGCTGTGCTGCTGCAGTGCTAACCACTCCGCCACATTTGTATGTAATTGTAATGGACGCTGTAGTAGAGAAGAAAAATGTCACAGTCACGGGAGAGACAAAAAGTGAGTAAAAAAACCACCCTAAATATGTTTAGAACTACAAATTAACTTTATTCTGTTGATTCTTGGTTTGTTTGTTTTAATTTTGCCATTTAAATAGGCCATCATTAACTGACAGTGAAAAAACATTTGCATCCCACACTGTAAAACAGGACAGATTTGGCGGGGGGGTTGCGCATGCGCAATTCATTTGCACTCTGAACCCGAGTGGTGTGTTGATCTCCTCTCCCCTTTAACTGCTGCACAGTGTTGTGTTGCCAGATATACGATAGTTTTAGGGGCTATACAAAATACAATCAAACTTTTTAAAAAGGCCTGTGGAGTGTGTGAAATAAGAGGCAGATTCATGGCAGACGGTTTATTACACACTTCACATCTCAAGCACAGGACAGAATGACACACTTCAGCAGGCACTCTTCTTTTACCCAAAATCACTCCTCACAAGTTTCATGGCATTTCTCCACACACATGACATTTGCATTACACTGCATTCAACCCTCTACGTCCTTGACTCCTTCCTGCTATCTCGCCAGGAACCTCCTGAGCATTGTTCTCCCATGCTTATCCACTGTCTCCTGTCTGAGATGCTAAATAATCTGACTCCCCCAAGGTGCTACACTACCCCCCCCCCACAGCATCTTAGATAGAACAATAGAACATCAGTCAACACGCCGTTTGGGCTTCCATCTCCTCCCATATCTGCTGTAACTGGGGTTTAACGCCTCCGTGGCGCTGCTGTGCCGGTGGGGGGCTGCTGGGAGTGTGTCTGACTGAGGGTGGGCCGTGACGAGGGGGGGGGCACTTCGGTCTGTCCGTGTGGCTGCTCTGGTGAATCGTTTCCCTGGGGAGCTCTCCGTGGGGGTCTTCCACGCCGAGGGGCCCTAGCCAACAGCACTTGCTCATCCACCACAACGAAAGCGGGTTTGAGTCTGTCTATGCCAATTTTCTCCCGCCTACCCCCCAAGTCTAGCAAAAAAATGCTTATCCCCTGTTTCCAACACTCTGAACGGTCCATCATAGGGTGGGCGCAATGGAGGGCGGTGGGCGTCGTGTCTAATGAACACGAACTCCGCGCTCTTCAAAGTTTTAGGCACGAAAACACGTGGAAAACTGTGGTGGGCAGGGCCCGGCAGCGTGCCTGTGTTTGCGCTACGCTGCAAAAGCTGAGACGGGCAGCTGTCCAGCGCGGGATTATCTGGTAGAAATTCCCCGGGCAGCCGTAGGGGCTGCGCAAAAACGAGCTCTGCCGGGGAAGCTTCCAAATCCTCTTTTGGCGCAGAGCGCAACCTCAATGAAACCCACGGCAGCCTGTCTACCCAATTTGCATCCGTCAGTGAAGCCCTGAGTGCTGCTTTCAGTGATCTATGAAAATGCTCGCATAAACCATTGGCCTGTGGGTTGTATGCGGTTGTGCGGTGAATTGTAACACCCAGGCTGCGGGCCATCGCGGACCAGAGTTCGGAAACAAATTGAGGGCCCCTGTCGGACGTAATGTCCGACGGGACTCCAAAACGCGCCACCCATGCTGTTAAAGCGCGTGCTACGTCCGCGGACGTGGTTGCCGCCAGTGGGACTGCTTCTGGCCAGCGCGTGGTGCGGTCCACCACTGTCAGGAGGTGCGTGCACCCCTGTGATGGCGGGAGGTGGCCCACGAGGTCCACGTGAACGTGGTCGAACCTCTTAACCGGTACCCGAAATGGCTCCAAGGGAGCCTTCGTGTGTCTGTGTACCTTGGCTCGTTGGCACGCCACGCAGGCTGCAGCCCACTCTTTTACTTGTTTGCGTAGGCTCGGCCACACAAACTTCTCTCCCACCATTTTGACCGACGCGCGCACTCCTGGGTGCGCCAGAGTGTGAACCAACTCAAACACGCGGTGGCGCCACACGACCAGGACCACCGGACGCGGGCGTCCCGTGGAAACATTGCAGATTGTGGGGGGGCGCCATCTTGCAGCACCCTGCTCTCCAGCCTTAACCCTGTTGGTCCAGACTGGAGCGCACGCACGTCTGCATCGCTAATCTGCTCCGCGGCCATGGCTGCGTAATCTATCCCCACACAGACCAGGGCCACCATGGCGCGCGAGAGGCAGTCCGCCACCACATTCAGTTTACCCGACACATGCTGAATATTGGTAGTAAACTCTGAGATTGCAGCCAGCTGTCTCTGCTGCCGGCCCGACCACGGTTCTGAAACCTTGGCCATCGCTAATGTTAGCGGCTTGTGGTCCACGAACGCAGTGAAGCTGCGCCACTCCAGCAAGAATTGGAAGTGGCATATGGCCAGGTGGAGGGCCAGTAACTCCCTTTCAAACGCGCTGTATTTACGTTCGCTGTCGCGCAAAGTTCTGCTGAAAAAGGCAAGCGGCTGCCAAGCCCCGGCGACGCGCTGCTCTAAGACAGCCCCTATGGCCACGTCTGAAGCATCGGTGGTGAGCGCTATCCGGGCCGCCGGGTCCAGATGCGCCAGCAGTGCAGCGTTTGCCAGGGCTGCTTTAACCTCCGAGAACGCCCGCTCTCGCTCCGGGGTCCATTCGACCCCATCTGTGGGTTTCTGTCTCTTGAGCGCGGCGTACAATGGTTGCATGAGCTGCACCGCGCGGGGAAGGAAACGGTTATAAAAGTTCACCATCTCCAAAAATTCCTGCAGCGCCCTGACCGTCTGAGGCCGGGGGAAATCCGCCACGGCGCGCACTTTGTCGGGCAGCGGGATCGCTCCTTCCGTAGAGACGCGGTGCCCCAAAAAATCAATCTCTGTCATGCCGAACTGGCATTTCGCCGGGTTGATTATCAACCCGTGCTCCTCCAACCTCCGGAAAACCGTCGTGAGGTGGGTTTCGTGTTCGTCTTCGGACGCACTGGCTACCAGGATATCGTCCAGGTAGACGAACACGAACGGGAGATCGCGCAGCACTGCATCCATCATGCGCTGGAATGTCTGTGCTGCTCCTTTTAACCCGAATGGCATGCGCAGGAACTCGAACAAGCCAAACGGAGTTATTACCGCTGTTTTGGGTACGTCCTCCACGCGCACTGGGACTTGGTGGTAACCGCAGACCAGGTCTATTTTGGAAAAAATGCGTGCTCCGGCGAGGTGAACAGAAAAATCCTGTATGTGGGGAATTGGGTAGCGGTCGTGTGCTGTGGCGTTGTTCAACCTGCGGAAATCACCGCACAGTCGCCACGATCCCTCAGCCTTAGGGACCATGTGTAGCGGGGATGCCCATGGGCTGTTCGAACGCTTGATGATGCCCAACCTTTCCAGGTTGGCAAACTCCTTGCGCGCTATGGCCAGTTTAGCTGCGTCCAAGCGCTGAGGTCTTGCAAAAACGGGCGGCCCAGTGGTGGTGATAAAGTGCTCCATCCCGTGTTTAGCGATGGCCACCGAAAACGTCGAGACCGTGAGTGCTGGGAACTGAGTGAGCAGTGAGTGGAACTTACCGCCTGGAGCTGTGACGTTGGCCTGTGCTGTTGGCTGGGTCACTCGAGCTATACAGGGGAGAGAGTCAAAGGACAGTGCATTAACCAGGCGCCTGCTAGCAACATCAACCAGTAAACCATGTGCACACAGAAAATCAGCCCCCAGGATATGGTAATTCAGTGCTGCTACGACAAAAGTCCACTCATATGTACGGCCATGTAGAGATAAGATCAGTGTCCTCTCACCAAAGGTCTTAATTTCCGAGCCGTTTGCTGCCAACATCTCGGGGCTGCTAGGTCCTGCCAGCCGGTCAGCGTAGGTCGGCAGGATGAAGCTCTTCTGGGCTCCGGTGTCCACGAGGAAACGCCTCCCTGGGCACGCGTCCGTCAAAGTAGAGCAGCTTGTTCTCTTCACCGAGGGTCGTAGCTGCTACTGACCGCCGGCCTCGGCATTTTCCCGAGCGCTTGAATTGGCACGGTGGCACACATCTGCGTGCGTTCTCTCCGAAGTGGCGGTGGTGAAGCAGAGCGTGTCTCTCTGGCGTTCCTTAGCCCCCGCTGCTGCTACTGTCGGTGGCTCCTCGCCTCCTCTGGTCGTCTCGCTGGGCTCCGCCGCCGCCGCGTTGACTGTGATCGCCCTGGTGGTGAGGATGATCCGATCTGCCTTCTGGGCTAGCGCACGGTAGTCACGCACGGCCAGCAATGGCGAATTGGCCAGAACCGCTTTCGCCACTGTTGGAAGATTCCGGAGGAAGAGGTGGGCAAACAGAAAGTGCCTGTCGTCCGTGCCCATTAACGCCAGTATCTTCTCCATCAGGTCTACGGCCAAACCATCTCCTAACTCGGCCCGCGTCAGGAGCCTCTCTCACATTCCGAGAGCGTGTAGCGCCGGGTGAGCGCAGCCTTGAGCGCCTCGTATTTGTTGCTGGCTGGAGGCTGATCGAGCAGGCTTGCTACCTGCTGGGCTGTGCGGGAGTCCAGCGCTGCGACCACATGGTAGAATCTGGTGTCATCTGCCGTTACTCCCCGGAGGGCAAACTGGGCCTCGGTGTGGTGGAACCAAGAGCGCGGGTTGTGCTGCCAGAAATCCGGTAGCTTGACTGAAACTGCACACGCGTTGCTGGGGGTTCCAATCCAGGCTGTCTGCGGGATGGCTGCCACCTCGCTGGAGCTTCCTGACCGGGCCGGCTCCGGGGTTCTTGCCTCGTGTTCCATAATACGTCTTGGGTCACCAGTGTGGAGTGTATGAAATAAGAGGCAGATTCATGGCAGACGGTTTATTACACACTTCACATCTCTCAAGCACAGAACAGAATGACACATTTCAGCAGGCACTCTTCTTTCACCCAAAATCACTCCTCACAAGTTTCATGGCATTTCTCCACACACATGACATTTGCATCACACTGCATTCAACCCTCTACGTCCTTGACTCCTTCCTGCTATCTCGCCAGGAACCTCCTGAGCATTGTTCTCCCATGCTTATCCACTGTCTCCTGTCTGAGATGCTAAATAATCTGACTCCCCCAAGGTGCTACAGGCCAAATATACAATAGTTTTGGCATTTCCATGCCCCCCCCCAAAAAAAACGTTTTGATTTACGTGAACACCCACACATCACCAGAAACTGAAGCTTGCTCTTAACCGATCTGATCAGCTCATCCTGGGCTGGCTGGTTCCTCCTCCCTGTCTGCCACTGCCAGTCAGTCACATCAGCAGCACTCAGCTCATATTTCTTTACTGTACGAGCACCGCAACAAACATAAAAAGTGAACATGAGTTTGGATTTGGAGGGGAAAAAAGCAAAGTCCGGCAGTACTGACACACACGCTGGTAAGAAAAAGCAACCTGCCGGTGCAGCCACAGCAGCTTTATCGCCCTGCCCTGCTTTGGCGTTATACTGTTCCACCTACTTTTAAGGGATGGCTTCAACCTGTTGCTGGGAAGAAGGCTAAAACACATTCAGTTGGTATCAGACATTGCAGTTCTGCTGCAGCACGAGGCTACTGTAGGATTGACCGAGACTGGCTGTGATTGCTTTGGGATGGGAAGGGGACAGGAGAGCCTCACGGTACCACCCCACTGCTGGTTGTTAACTGCAGAGCAATCGCGCACTTTAACGTCAGTGTCCAAAACACCAGGAAAGTCTTTGAAAAGTCGTTACATTTGTCGCTAGTCGCGTTTGACCAAAAAAAAAAAAAAAAAAAGTCGTCCAGGGGGGCTGAAAAATCGCCAGATTTAACGACAAAATCGCCAAGTTGGCAACATTGCCAGTAAACCAAGAGAAAACGACCTCGGCTGAGGAGGAAGACCGACTTATCGGACCTTTTGCAGTTTTAGCTGGTGACCCCTGCTCTACATTGTGCTAGATGTCCTTGCAGTTTTTAGGCGTCAAAAATTAACGTATTGACATGCTATTTTAGTACGTCATTAGCCAAAAGTTTTAAGACGATAGCTGCGCGCTCTGCCTTTCAGCATCTGCAGACGGGGTGACAACGGAGAAGCGTCTTGAGAGCGGAGCTGCAAGCTAAGCTAAAGGCTAACCCGCGGAGACACGTAAACCAGCCACCCGCAGGCTTTTCCTCTCAAACTTCCGGTCGGGTAGCAACAGAATGGACAAGCTGCGACTGCAGGTTACATCTGACAGTCTGAATCACAGTGGGATGATGGTAGCAGAGACTCGGCTGGATCAGAACAACCCGGGTGCTGCTACCGAGCTAGCAGGCCGCGGCGTCTTCAGAACGGATGGGACCGTTCACTCCGGTAAGACCAGACCAGAGAGGCAGGGTTTACACTAGAAAATAAATCTGAGTCTTACAGGGACACACTTCTTTAGCTACTGTTACTTTAAATCACAATTCATGTATGGTTTTGAGTGATGTTAGTATTCTACGACCATTGCTCTAATTCAATTCAATTCAATTCAACTTTATTTATATAGCGCCATTTCACAACAACAGTCATCTCATAGCACTATCAACTGTAGGGAGGACCCCCACAGTTGCAGAAAGATAATTATGAGCTCACTTTAGGTTTCTTGTACATCTGATGTTCTGGGCCTTTTTTTTTTTTAAAGGAGGCGGAGGATTGATTCCCAAATCTAGATAGCAGATTAAGTCAGGATTTTCCATTTATTGGAAAATTAACATCTTGCTAAACATTTCCATGTCGATTGAGGTTTTGCAGTCACATGACCGGCTCCACAGAAATAAAAAAAAATCACGTTGCTATGGCTACCCCATACACACTAATGCATTCTTCTTTTAGATCTGATTGGCGGTTGGCAACCAGCTTACAGGTGCATTACCGCCACTGACTTGATTATCATCACTCTATATCTTTGTATAAGGAGTTCTGTAAAACGAGATTTTAGCATAATCCAGTCAACAGAACTTCTTAAAATTGGGTTGTGTGGCTTTGCTGTAGCATATGACAACTGCACAAGCGTCGATGTGTTGAGAAATTACCCGTGAACCGTCTGAAACATGATTTTTATCTCATGGGCGGTTCTTTATTTACATCGTGTCAAGATGCTAGCGCATCCTGGAACTGCTCTATCGTGATATTGACAACTACTTGACTCAGAATCCCTTCATACAGCATAAACTCTGGAAGTATGATAAAGTCTAAAAGGATACCACTATTTTGCTGGCTTTGTTGTAGATTTAAGGCAACATTGTGTCAAGTCTCTGGTGCTCAACCAAGGTAAGCTGTGTCTACATGTCCAAATATTTTATACAGTATATACGAGGAGGGGCTGAAAAATTCATAGTGGTCAAATCTGACCAAATGTGGTCTATTTTTCAACATCGTCTCCCCTTCAGTCCACACACTTTTTCCATCGGTGTTGCAGCGCTTGGATCCCTGCCATTGAAAAATAAACCACACTGGGTCAGACTTGACCACTATGAACTTTTCAGCCAAATAACTTATCAGCCTCCCCTCCTAACATTGTAAAAAAAAAAAAAAAAAAAGTCAGTAGAGCAGAAATATGTTAACTTTTATTTTCAATCTTAGTGATGTCTGCAAAAATGGGTAGTAAACACTAGGGGTGTTGGGGGGGTGAAAAATCGATTTACATAAGTCAAGATTCTCATTTTACACCATCCAGAATCGATTCACAAAAAATTAAGAATCAATTTTATTCTTCTTCACATTATTATTATTATTATTATATTTTTTTGCAGTGGTGCCAGGGTCCCGTCACATAACACGTATTGCCACTTCATGATACACAATTACACATTGACGCTGCCGACGCAGGAGAACCATGCAGAGTAGCTTACTAGCTAGCAGCCGGATGAAACGGTCGGAATAAAGAAACCTGTACAGTCCAAGGACGGATAATTTTTTCACACATAAGGAGCTGTTCAGAGCTCCTTGTAAGAACTCCTTATACAAAGACATAGAGTGATGATAATCAATTCAGTGGTGGTAATGCACCTGTAAGGTGGTTGCCAACCGCCAATCAAATCTAGAAGAAGAAGAAAATGGAGCAGCAAGAAATTCAGCCAGTCTCAGCTTCAATGTAGACAAGTGTGTGGGCGCATTTTTGTTTCTCCAACATTCCGGGAAAGAAAGCGCTAGACGTGACACGTAATATGTAAAGTTTGCAAAACAAAATTCGAGTACTTTGGTAACACTACAAACACCGGGGCTCACATTAACCGCCATCACCCAGAATTGAAAGAAGTGGAAAAAGTTGGAAGCCCTCCTGCTGAACATCGCACACTGCACCACTTTAGCAAGCTCACAGCAAATTCTGAATGGGCAAAAAAAATCATGAAGTCTTGTAACAGCATTTTATTTTGTTTTATAACTTTAATTTGTTTAAGTCTCCGAAGAATTTAGATACAAGTTTGTATTTGTGCTGGTTTAAAATTAATGTTACTTATCTTATGCATCAATTGCGTTCAGTTCTTACTGAATTTGTTCATTGCATTAAGTTACTGTATAGGTAACTGTACATTGACTGCATACAGTCAGGTAGCACTGCTATTTAAATGAATGTTCAAAGTATTTGTGATAGAATTTACTTTTGTTTTTAATGAATAGCCTATATTTCTAGAATGCTGGAGGGCGACCAAACCTACATACTGTGTAAAAGCTGTTAGCAATTGTGATATGCTGAAAAGGAAAAATTTGAAAATTTATTTCACTTGTGTACAATTTTATTTTTGAAACTCACAAGTTTTCAATAAATAAACAAGCAGTTACTAACCTAAACCTACTTTTTTCATTTAACAGTTGTGCATGCCTGTATATTCCTGTTGTGAATCCTGACTCATTGTTATGATTTGTCCTAGTTACACACCGACATACACACGCTCCATTCACTCTCATTCACATGCACTTTCACACACCTGTTCCCAATCAGTTCTGCCCACGCATTCACACACCGGCAATCTTTTTCCTTATTAGCTTTTGGAGTATTTGTTTGCCACTGCTGAGGAAGGAGATTGACGGGACATTCCCCTTCATACATGGCAGTGTGTTCCTCTGTGTATGGTTATTCACTCCCTGCATCCTACTCAGCCTGACATTTTGAGACGATCCATGCCTTGGTGTTTCGGCTGGTCTGCGTCTCTGCCTCTGCCTCCAGACTGCACGGCTCTCCCCGGATTAGTTCCTGACCTGTAAGTGTGTCTTAGCCTTTTCTCCTGTGCTAGCAGGCCTGCAGCATTAGGCTGCTCACCTTTCCTGTTTCATGCGTAATGCAGCCCTGCAGCACCAGGCTTTATATTCACCAGGCTGTTGAGCGTTTGGCAGGCGCCCTGTATGTTTGGTGGCCAATTCTGTCATTACACTTTTCCATATATTGTGTGGTGAACTGAACTACATTCGGTGATTGTTGAACTTGTTATTTTGGTGAACTTTAATAAACACGGCACTCTGTACTCCTGCAATTGGGTTTTTCATTCTCTCCCTCGTGTGCCGTGTAATGGCGCACAGGGGTTTGTGACAGAATGCCCCGACCGTAAAAAAAAAAACAGCGGAGTAGAGTTGTGGGGGTTTTTTTCCTCCTACGTGGACACAATGACTTGGACAGATGAGAAGCAGGAAGCCCAGGATTTGCTGGAGGCGGCGGGCTTCGCCTTTCAGTGGTCTCGGTTTCCCGAGGACCGGGAGTGGGCACGACTCGTCCCGGAGGACTTCGAGCGGTGCTACCCTCACCTCCGGGGAATCCATAGGGTAGACGCCATCCTCTCCGTCATCCTTCCCGTTCCTGACGCAAAGCCGGAGGATGCCTCTCCACGATCGGAGCCGGCCCCTCACCAGAAGAAATGCTCCCATTAGAGGAAGACTTCCTCCCTCCTCAGATCCCCTTCATCTCCTGGGCCAGCGTCCACCCAGCCTGCGGACGAGAGGACAGAGATGGAGTTAGATAGGGAACAGCGCTCGTTGTGTCTACTGGAGAAGGTTCTCTCCTGGACATAGAGGCCCCATCCCTCTTCGACAGCTCGTCAGGCTCAAGACACCGCGAGGAGGGTGATGGAGCGAGACAGCCTCTGGGATCATCCAGAGGCGATGGAGATCCTCCGGGACATCTTCGCTGTGCCATGTGAGGAGTCTGCTGAGGATCTCCGGGTACTCGAGCTCCTCACGGCCACTTCGCTCTCCTTTCCCAAGGACGCAGGGTCTCTCTGCGTAGGTGACCCGCTTCCCGGCACGGTGCTTCGTGTTCCAGATTCCCTCATCCCCGCGTCACCCATGAGGAGGAGAGGGAGGAAACCCCGCAGCAAGAAGTGTCCAGTCCCGCGAACTGCAGCTTCGCCTTCCCGCTCCGAGCAATGCTCCCCCCCATCACGGGAGGAGATGGAGGAACATAGACGGGCTCTCCTGGCTGAAACAGACCTCATCTTGGAGGTGAAGCCGTGGCTCCTCCTGGAGATGGCTGAAAGACTGAAAGAGCTTTCCCCGAGGGAGGAGGAGCTTCAACCTGATGAGGAACGCCAGGAGAGTAGAGCGGTCACCTCGGAGGCCGCTGGGGACCTCCAGTGCCAGGAGAACAGGCACGTTTCTTTTCATTCAAGTTACACAATCAATGATTAATGTTGCCTGCCTCCTGGTGAGGAGACTCGGGGCGTGCAGTCCCCTGAGTTCTCCACCCCAGTGGCCTACAGTACTCTCGTGCCTGGTCTCAATGACTCTTTTCTCTGTACCCCCACAAGCCCATCAGTCTCGGATCCAGGTCGCTCGGGGAAGGAGGAGCCAGAGGACCAGGAGGGTCCAGCCCATGGGCCAGCGAAGGAGTCGTCCACGGCCGCCACGCCAGAGGAACCAGATGTGTAGAAGACGGCACACGAGAGTGCCACTCCTGCTACTTTCATCATGTCCGCTGCGGGGGCTGCCGCAGTGGAGTCATCCCCGGACCGGACCTCCAGCCGATGGGACCCGGGGCATCGTCGTTGGAGTCCTGGACGGCGGTAGAGCTTAAGCACAGGCAAGTAGTCTCTCCTGTAGTTCATTTGTTGATGGTGGAGGGATCTTGCCTGGCTTTTGGGGTGGGGAGTCAGGCGCAGCCCCCAGCCGCATCCGGACCTCCCTCGCCAGGCTCTGCCGCTGCCGGCGACCCTAATTGCTCTCCCTCTCCTATCCCCTTGGAGCTCCATCCTAGGGTCGCTGGAGAGGAGCAGTCACCACCTGGGCCACCCATTGACGACGAGGCGGGTCCATCTTCTACGGAGGGGGCTGACAGGGATGAGGCACCCGACGGACCGGAGGAACCCACGCACCCAAGATCGCCGGAGACCTGGATAGCAGTGGAGCCAGAGTTCAGGCAAGTGTGTTCCATTATATCAGAAATTTCAATATTAATGTCACACTGCCCAACTCATGGTGAGGTGGACCCGGGGCAGCTCACAGTAGCCCACAGGACTGCCACACCGGGCTCCGCCACTGCCGGTGACCCTGACCTGTTTTTTCTCTTTCTCCCTTCGGACTCAGAGCCTCCGGCCAGGGTCGTCGGAGAGCTGTTGGAGGCAGCCGAGGATCGGGATTCGACTCCTGAGGACGTGAGGAGCATCACCTCCCTCGCTGGGGAGGTCACTGTGGGTGCAGCAGAGCCCCAGCTGGAGTCCACCGCCAGTGCAGCAGAGCCACAGCTGGAGTCCACCACCGGTGCAGCCACGTCCCAGGCCGGGACCATCGCGGGTGCAGCCACGTCCCAGGCCGGGACCATCGCGGGTGCAGCCACGTGTCAGGCCGGGACCGTCGCGGGTGCAGCCACGTGTCAGGCCGGGACCATCGCGGGTGCAGCCACGTCTCAGGCCGGGACCATCGCAGGTGCAGCCACGTCCCTGGCCGGGACCATCGCAGGTGCTACGGTACTCCTGCTCCAAACCTTGAACGGCATGGGGGCTCCTGTTCCTTGGCTTGGCCACTGATGTTCCCGAGTATGGAGGCTGCCTCTCCGCCATCCTCGCAGGTCCTGGTGGCTCCACCACACTGGTCGGCCACCTGAAGGACTTGGTTTATGGGTCAGGTGGTCCATTGGCCCGGGCAGGCCGCCGGACACTATCCCACGGGCCGCCTGCTGGACTTGGGACTTGGGCAGGCCACCCGATCTGCCACGCTTCACCACACTGGGGGCCTGGGACTCTGGTCGACACCCCCCCCCCCCCCGAACCTTGGACTTCTGGTGCTCCAGGTTGGGGGTTTGTTAGGAGGGATTGTTCTTCATTCTGTTTTTGTACTATTGTGTTTTCACGGGTTGCTTCCCTCCTAACCGATTTTCCCCCACCTCCCACCCTGGGTTAGTGTTTGTTGCCGGGGGGGGGGAGGGGTTCCCTTGAGGGGTGTTGTCGCCTTTCTTTTTTGGCTGATGGTACTGGGGTGTCTGGTTCCCACTCCTGGGGGTGGGGGGGGGGGAGCTGTCATGAATCCGGGTGTGATTCTGACTCATTGTTATGATTTGTCCTAGTTTTCCCTCTGACAGCTCTGGCACGTCCTCTCCTCCTGTCAAGCTCCGTCAGCTGCACTGTCACCGGTGCTCACACACACACACACCAACACGTGCACACACACATACACACGCTCCATTCACTCTCATTCACATGCACTCTCACACACCTTTTCCCAATCAGTTCTGCCCACGCATTCACACACCGGCAATCTCTTTCCTCGTTAGCTTTTGGAGTATTTGTTTGCCACTGCTGAGGAAGGAGATTATCGGGACATTCCCCTTCATACATGGAGCGTTTTCCTCTGTGTATGGTTATTCACTCCCTGCATCCTACTCAGCCTGACATTTTGAGACGATCCATACCTTGGTGTTTCGGCTGGTCCGTGTCTCTGCCTCTGCCTCCAGACTGCACGGCTCGCCCCAGATTAGCTCCAGACCTGTAAAGGCGCTTTTCCACTAGGGTCAGTACGGTACGGTATGGCACGGTTTGTCCACTTTTCCATCGTGGACCGGATGTCCTGACAGTTCTGTTTTTTTAGAACTGTCCCTATTTTTTTGGCACTGCTCCAGAGCAGGTCCGAAGCGTACCGGCACTGTTACGTCAACCCACTGTTGGCCACCGATTGGTCCGGGCGTAGTGTCATGAGAGTGGGCGTTACGCTGACGTTCCAGAATCGTTGGCTTGCCACCATTTGCAGTTTTTCGTCCGTGAGCCTGTGAACAAGTGATATTATAAACGACAGCGATAGAATGGCTTAACAGAAATTAGCAGAAATCAACACAGCTGTCCAGCAGAGTTTTCTGTGCATTTCGGCTGATGAGAGAATGCAGAGGGGAGCAGACTGAGCTTGCAGTGAGGAGCACAAGCAGACGCACTAGAAAATACACGGAGACGCACCGGGAATTAGACCCAGCCACCCGAATTGAATTGAATGTACGGCTGCGACAGCACCCAACTTCAGCAGTTGAAGCCGTGATATTGTGATATACAGGACGGTGAGTGATGTGATATTCATGTTTTACATTATATTTCCCAGCAGTGGAAAGTTCACTTTGGAGAGACGAAAACTTAATCGTGTTTAAACGATGACGTAGCTCAATGCTACGTCCGTCCTTGTATGTTGCCTTGTGTTGACAATATCTGATGAAATAAGCTAGTTGTAATCCTGGTTAAAAAGGTGTTTTTTTACATGTTGCACTTTCGTGCTGTGCATGTACTTAATGTGTGTATTTTGATTGTAGAGTCCAAACAGGATCTGCTCGGAATGGCGACGTTTTGACAGCAGTATTGTGACAGGTAAACAGCACATCATATTTACAGTCAAATCTTTTGCTTTTTAAGTTAAAGTATAGGTAAACCGCTTGTTTATTTATTTTTGTTTATTTTATTTTTTTTTATCAGATCATTTCTGTGATCCTTTGAGTTATAGTCATAATAGTGTATCTTCCACCTTGGGGAATGGGAGTTGTTCAGTCACCATTAGAATTTAGTTTATATGTGTAGTCTATAGTATTTCATCTTTAAACTCATCCAGTAAAAGAACACATTACAAATATTTGAGACCCATTGTAGTGCTTCCTTTTATATTTTAGCAATACAAGCACAAAACACCACCCACATTTGAAACCAGGGCGACACAGCGGTGGCTAAACTTTTATTGATAACGTTATTTCACACCGTCACAACAACTCCGTATCTAAACTCAGTGTAAATGGTGTAGAGATTGAAAGGGTATCGGAAATTAAAATCCTTGGAGTAATAATTGATAACAAACTGTGTTGGAAGTCACATATTAATTACATTAAAGGTAAAATATGCAAATCAATCGCAATACTACACAGAGTGAAATATTTGCTGAATCAACCCACACTAAATACTTTGTATCATTGATTAATACGCCCATACATGACATATTGTACTGAAGTATGGGGAAATGCATATAAAACATATATCCAGTCTTTATGCTTCAGAAGAGAGCTATTAGAATAATAAACAAAGCTGCTCGCAGGGAACCAACAAACCCACTTTTTCTTAAATGAAAAGCTCTCAAGTTGAAAGATCTGGCTGACTTTAAAACTGCAGTAATAATGTTTAAAGTGAAGAATCTATCACTGCCCGCAAATATCCAAAGTTGTTCCAAATAAGGAAGAAACAATATCATTTCAGAGGAACATGTATATTTCAAAAACCTTCAGTGAGAACTGCCACCAAGCAACACTGTGTCTCAGTGCAGGGAGTCAGACTGTGGAATGCTTTTGGACCTGAATTAAAATCATGTACAACACTTGGACAATTTAAACAAAAACTAAAGGAAGAAATACTCCAAGCATATACAGACGTGGACAAAATTGTTGGTACCCCTCTGTTAATGAAAGGAAAAACCCACAATAGTCACAGAAATAACTTGAATCTGACAAAAGTGGTAATAAATAAAAATTCTATGAAAATTAACCATTGAAAATCAGACAATGCTTTTGAATTGTGGTTCAACAGAATTATTTTAAAAAACAAACTCATGAAATGGGCCTGGACAAAAATGATGGTACCCTTAACTTAATGTTTTGTTGAACAACCTTTTGAGGCAATCACTGCAATCAAACAATTTCTGTAACTGTCAATGAGACTTCTGCACCTCTCAGCAGGTATTTTGGCCCACTCCTCATGAGCAAACTGCTCCAATTGTCTCAGGTTTGAAGGGTGCCTTCTCCACACGGCATGTTTCAGCTCCTTCCACAGATGTTCAATAGGATTTAGATCAGGGCTCATAGAAGTCCACTTTAGAATAGTCCAATGTTTCGCTTTTAGCCATTCTTGGGTGTTTTTAGCTGTGTTGCAAGACCCATGACCTGCGACTGAGACCAAGCTGTCTGACACTGGGCAGCACATTTCTCTCTAGAATACCTTGATAGTCTTGAGATTTCATTGTACCCTGCACAGATTCAAGACACCCTGTGCCAGCTGCAGCAAAGCAGCCCCACAACATAACAGAACCTCCTCCATGTTTCACAGTAGGGACAGTGTTCTTTTCTTGGTATGCTTCATTTTTGCATCTGTGAACATAGAGCTGATGTGCCTTGCCAAAAAGTTCCAGTTTTGTCTCGTCTGTCCATAGGACATTCTCCCAGAAGCTTTGTGGCTTGTCAACATGCAGTTTGTCAAATTCCAGTCTGGCTTTTTTAGGATTTGTTTTCAACAGTAGTGTTCTCCTTGGTCGTCTCCCATGAAGTCCACTTTGGCTCAAACAACGACGGATGGTGTGATCTGACATTGATGTACCTTGACCTTGGAGTTCACCATGAATGTGTTTAGAGGTTGTTCTGGGCTCTTTTGTTACCATTCGCATTATCCTTCTCCTCCTGTGGCCACGTCCAGGGAGGTTGGCTACAGTCCTGTGGATCTTAAATTTCTGAACAATATATGAAACTGTAGTCACTGGAACATCAAGCTGCTTGGAGATGGTCTTATAGCCTTTACCTTTAACATGCTTGTCTATAATTTTCTTTCTAATCTCCTGAGACAACTCTCTCCTTTGCTTGCTCTGGTCCATGTTTAGTGTGGTACACACCATGTCAACAAACAGCACAATGACTACTTGTCACCCTTTAAATAGGCCGACCGACTGATTACAAGTTTGTTGACACCTGTGATGTTAATTATAGGACACATCTTGGTTGAACATGTCCCTATGGTCACATTATTTTCAATCTTTTCTAGGGGTACCATCATTTTTGTCCAGGCCTGTTTCATGATTTTTTTTTAAATAATTCTGTTGAACCACAATTCAAAAGCATTGTCTGATTTTCAATGGTTAATTTTTATAGAATTTTTATTTATTACCGCTTTTGTCAGATTCAAGTTATTTCTGAGACCATTGTGGGTTTTTCTTTCATTAACATAGGGGTACCAACAATTTTGTCCATGTCTGTATACAAAACGACATGTAAAATCACATAAGGATTATCATATCCAGTCTGTGTTGTGCTGTTACTTAGTTTTTGTCATGTTTTGTCTTGGCTTTGTTCTGATTTGTAATCACTCTTCTTTTATTTTATTTTTGAATTCTTAGATGGAACATGTGTGGGCAATATAAGCTGCGGCTTCAGCCATCACCCGTTTCGGATAGCTTATGTTGAATTGTATAATCCGAGGAGTTGCTGTTTAATTTGACCTTGTTGGATTTTTTTCCCCTTTTGTTCTATTATTCTGTTCCTTTCTTTTAATCTAATCTATCCGAAATAAAGATTCACTCATTCATTCATTTCTCAAATATGTTTTAAAGTTGCTTTAATTATCCACCACCCATTTCTGTCTTTCATCTAGGCAAGAGGAAAACGATCTACCCAAACCGGACCTTGCCTCACTATTTACAGAGATGCAGGCTGAAGATCTACTGATCCAGGACCAGTACAAGGGGCCGATCCAGTTGCTTCCCAGTGAGGCAGCGTGGCTGGCGTGTGTGACCCATTCCAATTTCTTTTTTTTTTTTTTTTTTACAGTTTGAATTTTGCACATTCTAAATAATCTGGAATTTGCTGCTGATTATAATAAACAATTCAGTGATTTATGTGTTTGCATCATGATTTTCTATTTTCGTCTGTTAAGACACCGGTGGGAAAAGAGTCAACAGTACGAATCATTTATCAGTGATTTTGAAAATAATGGCTCATTTTTAAGAAAAGTAACCAAAACAATTATTTGCTGAAGACTGTATTGTTGAATGTGCCAGTGCAGAAGACACAGCACACTTTAGTGATAGTCCCAGTATATGGAGGAATTCTGGGCCATATTAGCATCTGGATTTCCTAATAATGGGATAGAAGAGAGAACCTGCAGGGTCTTGGCCCTCCATGACACATGATTAGACACCCCTGAGTTCAGGTTTAATGGGATTTAACATTTTAACACAAACTGCTTTATGGTTCATAATTCTGTTGGCAGACTTACACCAAACCAAAAGTGATTTGTCAAACTGCTGGATTGTTCTTAGACAGCTTTTCCAATCTCTATATTTAATTTGTGTCACTTGGTGGTAACCTTCACACACAAAACAAAATAGAGACATCTGCAAAGGTACAAAGGTTTATTGTCAAAATTCCTAGGGCAATACTATATGAATACATGTATAGTTCACTGTTGATGTAGAGAATATATATTTATACAGTATCTACATGTAGTCAGCAATACTCAATACGATATATTTCCAGTTAATCCACGTATTTCTCCATGTAACCTTGTGACTGCATTATTTTAATTACTTTTAATCCTAGATCCATTTGTTTTGGCTTAAAATGCACCATAATTGTTGAATATATCTTATGCCTAACTCAGTACTGTTTACCTGTTGAAATATATATTTAACGGCTCATATACTACAATATGGCACCTCATGTGCCATATGGATCATGTTTTGCCACGACACCACTGGCTGGACCAGGTAAATCCCGTGACATCTCAACAGTCTCTCCATGATTTTGACACAGATCAGAGCAATTTGTTGCACAGGAAGCTAAACACTTCTACAGACATTCTGCAGTTTCTAACCACTTTGCGCTCGTGAAGTTGGGCTCACATCGCTGTGTTGAACGTTCAGACCGACGGTTTGAAGCGATATTTTTTCCACAAGAGAGCCATCTAAAACACACACACAGAGAATACATATTTCAGTACTTAATATTGATAACTTGCCGACATTACAATGTTGTACGGCGGACTTAAAAGCAAAGTAGCATTAGCATTCATTAGCTTGCCGTCATACGTAATGTAGTTCGCATCCTCATGTCTTCTCCTTTTATACTGCTCTATGGTTTCCTAAATGCGCCAGTACTTTTCCAGAGTGTGTCCTATCGCCACCTTTGCCTTCTGTTCTCCGTTTTTGCCTTTATTCTGGCAAAAACAGCCAGAGAACGCAGACACCTCGGATCCTGCCAACTTGTGTTTTGCGTAACGTTACGCTTGATTTCTGCCAGTTACGCTTGTTTTACGTAGCAGGAGGGAGAGGGTTGCACCGCCTCCCTGTAACTATTTCCCACCCACTTCAAATGGGACCTAGTGCAGGGGAAACACAAAGCGGGCCGAACTGTACCATCCCGTTCCGTACCGAACCGTACCGTACTGACCCTAGTGGAAAAGCTCCTTAAGTGTGTCTTAGCCTTTTCTCCTGTGCTAGCAGGCCTGCAGCATTAGGCTGCTCGCCTCTCCTGTTTCATGCGTAATGCAGCCCTGCAGCACCAGGCTTTATATTCACCAGACTGTTGAGCATTTGGCACGCGCCCTGTATGTTTGGTGGCCAATTCTGTCATTACACCTTTCCATATATTGTGTGGTGAACTGAACTTCATTCGGTGATTGTTGAACTTGTTATTTTGGTGAACTTTAATAAACACGGCGCTCTCTACTCCTGCAGTTGGGTTTTTCATTCTGTTCCTCGTGCGCACAGGGGTTTGTAACATATTCCTGTCTGAAACAGGTATCCCAATCAGGCTTTCCAGGCCCAAATGTAGGCTGTGTTTAAAAGTAAAGAGGTGTAGCGTATGTACGTATATGTAGGCAGTCACATGTTAGACTTTGACAAATATAAAAGGGAGTAAATGGCACTAAGACTTATTTGTGTGAATATTAATTGCAGAATACCTAAATATTGAAAATGAATTGGACATCCAGTATTAGTGACTGTTTCAGATCCCTTGTTTATTTGTTTGTCAGATCACTTATTTGTCTGATCTTTTATCACTTATATTCATAAGTGTATCTTCACTTTGGCGAATGGGAGTTGTTCATCATCATTATAATTATTTTAGTTTCTATCAGTGTTCAGCGAAATACTGATTTTTTTTCTGTGTATGGTCAAACTCATGCAGTACTATTACAGGACATGTTTACAAATATTTGAGACCCATTGTCGTGCATCAGTTTATATTTTAGCAATATTTTGTTATTAAAAGGTTTTTTTAAAACTGTAATGCTAAGATTGAGGCAGTGCTTATATTGTTGCGCTGGGGCAATGCTGAGGCCAATGGACTGAACCTTGAGGGTGTGACTTGCAAAGACTCACAATGTGAGCGCCGCGGCTCTACTGTAAGCATTTGTTTTTTTATTGATGCGAGAAGATTATTTATTATTATTATTCCACCTAAACGATTGCATTTTTGACTCTCTAAACGTTATCCAAAATGCATTTTTTTCACACACACCTCAGACCTGGTGAAAAATTTTATAAACTGGAAAATATACAGTATGTGCCCCATGCTGAAAATTTATCCAGCCTATGGTTGATACGTCCCACATTCATGGAGCAAAGGTTGTAGGGCCTTCCCCCATGTCTGTTTGTTTTGTTTGGTTTTTTTTTTAACCTCTGGTAAAAAAAGTCATTCCAGTCAACAACACCGGTGTTCGTTCTCCAGCTTATATCATGGGGGTGCCTCCCTTAATTCGGTGGCGGCACCACAGTCCAGTCAGCGGCTGCTGTTTTTTGATGATAACTAGTTTATGCAGGCACGGTTGTAAATGTTATATTGATCATTGACAATGACTTTTGGGTTTACACAACATCCTAAAAAATGTCAAAATTGTGTCATCAGCCCTTTAATGCACAGCACCGAAGTGCAACACGTACACAAACCAGGACTTTAACCAGGATTAGCATATTTCATCGTTTTGCTCTCGCAAGTGAATACTTCAACAAAGCAAGCTCGAATCAGCAGAGTTGGCTACTAGCTAGCTAGCTTCTAGCTAACAGTCGTTAGTCAGCACAGGACGGCGTTGTATTACTCAAAAAAAGTGAGCTTACCACCAACAGGATAAACAAGCGAAAAGATGCACAATATCACAAATCATTCACCATCGATGGTTCTCTCACTTTCATATTCAGCTTGTCCGTAGTCCGGTTCTATGCTGGGTTGCAGTCTGTTTCGGTGCGGGTCGCATGTCGCTCTGGATACTGATGTCTGCCACCAAGCACAGAAAACTCCGCACCTCTTTGTTGGACCATGGTGTAGATTTCCGTGAAACGTGCAAGGCAATCTCTATTAATATCGTGTTTACTCGGTGACTGAGTTTACTCCCGTGAACTTTTGCAAATGGCGGCTTGGAGATTCTTCAGAAGACGGACGCTTTCATGACGTTACGCCCTGACCAGTCAGTGGCCTGCAGTCTGTTAGCGTCACATTTTCGGCCCGACTTAGCACGGCTGTACCCTGGCCTCGAGTTGCTACTAAAAAAGTACCTGGTACCAGGTACTAATGGAAAAGGCCAGAAACCGAGCCGAGTACTGGTACCCTGTTTCACAGCAATCTGAACATAAAACCGTACCATAATCCCCCTTTTATAAAAACAAAGTCTGTCCTTTATAGGTTATTGGCAATATGCCAGTTGTTGTAACAGTCCCGGTTTGGGATCAAACACAGAGGCACATCACAGGTGGAACACTTGAGTGGTGTCTTTTTACTGCACTGCCTGCATATTGCCCATCCATTTGTGCAGTGCCCAGAGATGAAGACAATCCTGTGATGTGCAGTGGGTGTAGGATGAGGTGGTGTGACTGATGGAGAGTGCACCTGTGCCAGCTGCTCAGAAAGGGTCTCCCGAAATGCTCTCTGTGTTAGTGGTTTCTCTCCTCTTCCAGTGGCGAGTGCCTTGTGGAGGATGTATGCGTTGACGATGGCAATGTCCATGAAGTGGTAAAAAAAGCTTTTATACCACTTCATGGTCTTGTGGAGAACACTGTAGTAGCCTATCAGGGCATCTGATAGGTCCACTCCACCCATGCACCTGAATGGACAAAAAAAACATAACTTTTAGAATAAAAGGGAAAAAAACACTTCAATATACTGTACGTATTACTCAAGCCAATTATTACATTTTCAAATCATTATATACCTGTTGTAGTCCTTTACACAAGGCGGCACGGAGATGTCCTTTATTGACCACTACCCCTGTGCATCTTTCACCCTCCAGCACACCGTCTCTCCTGAGTGGGCAGTGTGCACTGTGGAGCACATGAAGACATCTCTTGTGTCTCACCACTGGAGGAAAAGAAGGGAGTCCTTCCTCATCCAGCGTATGCTTCCCCGTGGAGATCTGGAAGCCAGGCTGTTCTCCTTGGTCTTTGGAAAGCCAACCCTGTTGGTGCGGATAGTTCCACAGGCATAGATCCTCTTTTTCAGGAGATCACGAAAAAGGACAGGGCTTGTGTAAAAGTTGTCAACAAACAGTTTGTACCCAGTGCCCAGCGACTGTATGTCAAGCAGCTGCATCACTTGACTCGTAACTGAGTCCCATGCCAATACTTGACTCTGGTTTGCCCTCATACACAAAAAAGTCCCAGGTGTAGCCATTACTGGAGTCGGCCAACACAAAGAGCTTGTAGCCCCACTTCACTGGCTTGTTCTTCGTATACTGCTTCAAACCAATGCGGGCTTTTGAAGCAACCATCCTCTCATTGATGGAGATGTCCAGACTAGGGTGAAAGTTTCTCCTGCATGCTTCTCTCATCTCCTTTTAGAGAGGCTTGATTTTGCTGAGGCAGTCATGCATATCCGTGCCTCTCTTCTGCTCATTGGCCTCTTCTGCTGCTGAGGTGAAGGGCCCAGCTGATCAGCAGAAACTTTGTCCTAGTCATAACGCTCTTGGGGAAAGGAAGGTTGTACAGCTTTCCCCCTTGCCAGTAATCGCTGAAAGATTTGCATTTCACTATACCCATGTAAATAATGAGGGCAAAGAATGAGATCAGGTCGGCGCATGTGAGGTCAATCCAGGGGCTGGTTGGTGTGCTGTAATGTGCAGAGCCATGTAAATTGGTGTTCTCAACAATTTGGTCTAACACAATGGAGTGAAAAACAATTGGAACAATTTAACTGGGGTGTATGGAGCTGTTGAAATTAGCTGAGGTCCAGGTGGATTTTTTGGACGAAAAATGGGCTGTGGTGGAATCATGACAGGGGTGTCAGTATCATGCCACCTCTGCTCAGCTGATGAAGGGCCGGCCGATGTCCCAGGCTGAGGGCTGCCATCACCACTCTCGCCTCCTCTTGCTCTCCTGCCTTTCCTGCTACCTCCTCTTCCTCTCCCCAGTCTCCCTCTTTTTGGGGTCGGGGTATCCTCTTCTGATGAGCTCTCCTGCTGCTCCCTTCTTCTGCGCTTGCTGGCAGAGTAATCATCTGGCACCCATTCCTCACCAGAGTCTTCATCTGAAGTTTCTCTATTATGTGAAAATAAGAGTCATTTACAGAGTTCAATTTTTATTTTCCACTATTCTCCTATTTTTCCAGAGTTCACATACACAGCACAGTTCCTGTTTTTTTTTTTTTTTTTTTTTTTACAGGGAAAAAATAGCCTACAGTGCAATAAAAATTATACTAAAACATTATTACGTTTCTCTGCAATGTAGAGGATAACAAACAACCCCTCCCCCCACACACACAAAGGAACACACCACATAAAAAATGTGTGGCTTTTTTTACAGGAAAAAATAGCCTACAGTGCAAAAAAAATATGCTAAAAATTTTTAGCATATTTTTAGCATAAAAAATGTATGCTAAAAATACCCTTGACATTTCTCTGCAATGTAGCAGATACAACCCCCCCCCCACACACACACACACACACACACACACAAAGAAACACAGCAAATAAAAAATGTGTGGCTTTTTTTTACAAGAAAAAATAGCCTACAGTGCAATAAAAATTATACTAAAACATTATTACATTTCTCTACAATGTAGAGGGTAACAAACAACACCCCCCCCCCCCCCCCCCACACACACACACACACAGAGGAACACGGCACACAAAAAACTTGTGGCCATGCGGGACCCTTGTAATTACCGATTGGTCAAAAGTTATTTTTATTACTATTTTTATCGATAAAGAATAATTTAGCTTATAACACTTACCTGTCCACAGCCGCACTGTCGTTGGCGAACATCTGTGCTCGAAGTTCCTCATTGTCCGATGAACTCGAAGTTTCTAATGGTTCCATTGTTATTGACTCGTGGTTCTGGTCACCCGACCCGGTCAAGCCATCTACGCTTTCATGAATGCGCCTTTTGCAAACCATTTTTCAAAACAAATAAGAACAATAGTAATAAGTAAAATAGTGGCTAATGCTATCATTACGCACAGGTCTCCCAGCGGCTCAGGCAAAAATGATTTTACGCACATGAACCATGGCGTTTTACCGGAAATATAAACGTGTAACATACGCATGTAGGGTATCACTGAATTCAGAATTTGATTGGCTAAACGACACGTCCATCATCAGCTTCAATTGGCTCGTTGTATTCGCGGTTGTTGGTAGGCAGGTCCTTCTTGCTAGGTTTTCAGTCATTGGTTCTTCAAGGTTTCAGAAACCCAAATCAAGGCTTTTGTTGGTCGAATGAGATGTCAATCAAATCTAAACCAATCCAACACTCCTTTGCCTTTCTGTTTACGGCTGTAACTGCACCGGAAGACCAGAAATACAGCCTTTTTTTTCATTGCGCACCGAAACGTGCCCGGCCCCAGTATCGCAGAGTGGAAGATTAAGCACTGACACCAGCCCCAGAACCAAACTAGCACTGGCTCTTATTTTGGTGGAAATGAGCCCTCAGAGTCCATGTCTCTAGTCTTCCTCAAAATGTGGTCAGAGTTCTTCTGGAGGTGAGAGTTGAAGACCTCTGCAGACAGGAGGATCAGCCAGACGTTCCCATCACACCCTCACTATGCATTTGCGTCTGCTGGGTCTTAATGGCATCCTCCCCCACCATGTGATCCATCTCACCACCAGGTGGTAATCTCTTCACCCAAGTTTCCAAGGCATACGGTTGCAGGTCTGATGACGTAACAAAATCGATCATAGGCCTGAGACTTAGGGTGTCTTGGTGCCAGGTGCACATATGGACACCCTTACGCTTGAACATGGTGTTTGTCATGGACAAACTGTGGTTGACACAGCAGTCCAATAACTGACCACCTTGTGTTCAGATTGGGCTTGTCCCTGTGTACTAAATACGGTATGTTCATGCACACCACTATAGTCACACTCAAGATTCTATTCTGTTCTTACTTATAACCAAGTAGTTGATATAAGGTAACACTGCTTTTGAGAAGTATTTTAACATTCTGTAGTAATGTGTAACTACCTACCTGTGGCTGTGGGCAGGTGTAGTGCAGTCGACTACTGAGCGGAGGGTCAGGGGTTCGATTCCCACTCTGTCTGCAGTCTGCATGTTGAAGTGTCCTTGAGCAAGACACTGAACCCCCATTTGCTCCTGGTGGGTCAGGCCAGTGCCTTTGTATGGCAGCTCTGCCGCCATCAGCGTGTGAATGGGTGGATAGCAGGATCTGTATAAAGCACTTTGGTCATCCAGAGATGAGTAAAAAGCGCTTTATAAGTGAACACCATTTACCAAATATTGCTAACACACTACACAGCTGAACTTGGTCACTTTTATCTCTTTGACGTCTGATAATTCTTGCTAACTTTCTCTTTGTGTCTTTTGTCTCTCCAGATCCTCCGCAGCATAATGACTGTAACCAAGAGGAGGCTCTGGATGAGCAGCAGCTTCTTAACCCAGAGAGACACTTTATTGTGGTTCAGGTGGAACCGGATTCTTCACACATAAAAGAGGAACAGGAGGAACTCTGCATCAGTCAGGAGGGAGGACAGTTTAGACTGAAGCAGGAGGCTGAAGTCTTTCATGAAGGTCAGTGCAGTTTAAGGTTTGACTGAATTATTGATGAAAATGAAAGGGAACAGATGAACTAAACATAGATCAGTGTGCCATAAACTTTAGGCACAACTTTGTTAGAGTAAAAAACAATTGTTACCATTTTAAAATATTAAATATGTGGCAAAATCGGATGAACTCTGGATTGACTATTGACTAAACATAATGAATGAATATAAGATAAGATAAGATAAGCCTTTATTAGTCCCACAACGGGGAAATTCCAGGATTGCAACAGCACAGGGATAGCAACACTCAGAGCAACAATCAGAAGGCAAGAAAAAAAACAAGCAAGCAAGAGCAGCTAATATACATATGTACATATTACTATAAATGTACAAATGTATAAATGTGAATAAAATAAATAATAATAATAAAATAACATGAAATACATAAATCAGTGTGGTATAAGATTTAGGCACAACTTTGATACAGTAAAAACAATTAATGTATGTCAAGTTTTAAATTTCCATTTTAATATTTTACCACTTCACCAGATTTTTTTTCCAATAGATTTGGGCTTAGAAGCTTAAATTTGTGCTGGAGAAACTGAGGGCACATAAAGGTTCATACAGTGTAAATATTCAATATGTTTTATACTGTATATTATTACTGTCAGCTCAGTGTTTCCTCTGGCTTAAAGACCTTGGCACGGTGTCAACATATTTTTCCGGGCTGGGGGGCAGAAAACACATAACACGCTTGTAACCAGAATATGTTAATTTTACACTTTTTATTTTTTTAAATTTTGCACAGTAATATTGCACAATTTGAAGTATTGTACAACCAAGGCTTGAATATTGAAATATTGGGCCAGTTGGGGTCCCATCCAGACGTCCTGTGTTTGGACTTTTTACTGGTGTCGTCCTTCTCTCCTTCATCTGCTCTCACCTCTCCTGGACCCTCTGCCTGAACACTTTCCTCTCCTTGGCTCCTCTCTTCTGTCTCATTTTTCCCTCTCTGAGCCCTGTCTAATTCAGGTTCTCTCTCTGTCTATGGTGGTATGTATACAAACAGGTTAGAAAATATCAAGTGTCACGTTTTGTCCTGCAGGATTATTTTTTTTTTGCCATGGTTTACATAAATGACAAAAATCTGTATTTTTTTTTTTGTATCTTTATTCTGGTGTTTTTTCCATTGAGAAAAAGTAGGAAAGAGAAGGAAAAACATTCATAATAGTAATTTACTCATGCATACTTTAATTATGTGTTCAGAGGTGGGTATAGTAGCCAGAAATTCTACTCATGTAAAAGCAGTGCTATGAAATTAATAATTAAAAGGAGACAGCCAAAAATTAAAAAAAAAAATAGTTAAGAGCACCCACTTAAAAACTTGAGTAATGACTTCAGTCTTGAAGGTTTGAGGTTTTTCCTCAAAAATTTATTAGTTTTCTTAGTTTTCTACTTTTCTTTGGAAATTTATCTAAATTTGAAACCATTTTCCTCAAATTTGTAATTTGTAATTTCCTCTTGTAAAATTGACTTTTCTTGTACATTTGAAACTTTATTATAAATTTATGGATTATTTTATGGCTTATTTTTGTCTGTTTTTGTAAAATAAAATTACTGTTTTTTAAATAAATTTGAAACAGACTGTGGTATTTTTTTTTTTACTTTTTCCTTATAACAATTTATATTTTTGACCATAACTTTGCAGTCAGAACAGAACAATAATTTAACTCTCATTGCAAAGAAAAAAATATTAATTAAATTGTATTTAATGATTTAAATTAACTTAAATGACCAAGGATGCCGGTATTTCTGTTATAACCACCGGAGTGGTGGCTCAGTTGGTAGAGCATCCGCCCCACACCCGGGAGGCAGGGGTTCAAATCCCGACCGGGTCATGCCGAAGACCATATAAAAGCGGAACTTCCTGCCGTCTAGCTTGGTGCTCAGTAATAATGGAATCCATCCATCTTCTTCCGCTTAATCCTTTTCGGGTCGCGGTGGGGCTGGAGCCTATCCATGGAGGAGGGAAATGTGTGGCGGCACCTTGCATGGCAGCGGCCCTCTGATTCTACACATGGGGTGTGTGTGATTAACACTGTAGATAGGTAAAACACAATTTTGTTCTACTGTACATGATTGGTTGTATGGTTGAATGACAATAAAGGGTAATTTAATATTTCTGTATATTTATAGTTTTTTTTTTTTTTTTTTTAGAAATCTCCTCACCACCAAGACGGCAAGAAAAACCTCCTTTATTTTGAAATCCCAGTGTTGACATATTTGGTTTGTCTGAAGGCTGCTGACGGATTAAAGTCATTGACTTCGTGAATTTCGGTCATCTTAACTTGCCAGGTACATAATGGGGAACATAATATTGTAGTGGCTGGTGAAATATATCCTCAGCAATTCAGTAGTCCCCCTTGCCTTTCCCTTCATATGAAGCCGGCTGCATATGAATTCTAACCACATCTCTTAGCTAAGCGACTCTTCCATTATTGCTCCCATTTCCAGCAGGTTAAAACCATGATAAATGCCTCCAGTGCTTACATACCCTTTCTGATTTTTTTTCCGCGTTTAATGTACTTTAATTAACTCATGTTTCTGTCGGACAGTCACACTAGCAAGACACTCTGCCTTGTAAAGCCTGCTTCATGCTGCATTTCCCCTCTAATCTGCCTTGGTCTGTGTACACTTTGGACGAGCCCAGCATGCATGCGGCGCTGTTCATGCTCACTTTTTCATCTACCCAGGCAAGCGGTTGACGCATGCGCACAGCCATCATTTGTAGTTTCGCTCCCGCTCGATAGGTAGCGCCAAGGCACTGACACACCAGGATTTTCACCAACGAAGAAACGGACTTCTTCACAAAGTTTCTCTTCAAATATAGAGTCCATTTCTGCTGTTTGACTTCCCGGTTTTCACTTCTTTTCCACGAGGATGCTGCTGCTGCTGTGAAAGAAAGTATGTATGTATGATTCATGTATGTTTTTATTCTCATTTTCTGACTGACTGGAAAGCTTGTGTGGGCAGGGCGCTTCTAAACTCCGCGCGGATGATGGCCATGCACGTTGTTCGTGTGCGTGCTTGCGGAAAGTCATTGCTTCATATATTTTTCTTAAATTCATATCTCCGTATTGGTGTGGCGGTAAATTTTCTGGTGGGTGGGCCGCCACCAAGAAATGTTACCAGAGGAAACCCTGCAGCTATTATTATATCTTAGACCGGAGTGGTGGTTGGTTGAGCATCCGCCCCGCAACTGGGAGGTTGTGGGTTCAAATCCTGGCCAGGTCATACCAAAGACCATATAAAAATGGTGCTTTTTGCCTTCTAGCTTGGTGTTCAGCATAATAGAACAGGGAAAGGAAAGTTAATGCACAGAGCTACCAGAGGATTGACCCCTCCACTGTAGCTTTCACTACTCACAGTAGCTGTGTGGCTGAGGGTCAGTGAAACAGAGATAGGTGCCACCCCATACACCACATGGTGTCTCACATGCATTATTATATCTTGCTTATGTATTAAAAACCTTGCTGAAGGACACCACTCTTGCACCAGGAGAAGATATGTAGATCTTACCTTAATGATTTTTAATAGATGATCAGTAATCAAAACTCAGTAATCAATAGGCCAATTGGTTTCTTATTATGAATTCTTTATTGGAAGTTTTAGCCCAGGGGTCATCAATGCGGTGCCCGCGGGCACCAAGTCGCCCGCAAGGACCACATGAGTCGCCCGCAGGCCTGTTCTAAAAATAGCACAACTCGCAAGTGAGCTGCGTCTAAGATGTAATTTTTTCTGCCGCTATTTTTTAAAATCACACTTGCATTTATATAGATTTTAAAATGACAATGTCTTAAAAATAAAAAAAAATGAAAATGTTTTTTATACGTAAAGTTAAGGTGAACTCTGACCTAGTTCAAAGGTCAGTATTGTGCGCATGACAAAACCTTCGCGCTTGTGGAGAGTAAGCTAGCGGGCAGTCAAGATGGTGAGCGGAGTGCTGTTTCCTAGCCCAAAAACATGGCAAAAAAAAAAAAGACAGAAAATTTATCATTTTCAAAGTGAGCGGGAGGAAGAGTTCTTTTTTACTACCGTGAAAGGAAGCTGCGTGTGTTTCATTTGCGGGGCGACTGTGGCGACGGCGAAGCCGTAGTGATGCGTAGTGAAGTGGAGTGGCACTTCACTACGCGTCATGAAACTGCTGCCCACTCTCAGTGCTTGTTTAGCTTCTTCTCATGAAAGGACAGCGCTGGTTATTACTCAAGCATGATTCTTGGCAAGAACTGTATGGATATAATTCCAGTGAAGAAGAACACACAAAAGTGTGTTTATTAAAGGTAACAGATTTTGAGCAGAATTGCAGCAGATTTGTTCAGTTAAAAATGTGATAAGATTTATTTAATATGAAAGTTGATTTTTCTTAAATGTTGCATAACTTTTTCAAACATGGTTCAACATAGTTCATGAATTAAAAGGGTTTAGTTTTTTATGGTTAAAAGGGACTGGTGAAAACTGGACATTTTTTTTTTAATGAAATGTAGAAGTGATCATCTGAACAATTGCTGAGATTAATAAAAATAAAGTGTTGAATATTGATCTTGTCTGTTACCCACTCTAAGTTATTGATAATTATTTATTTATGTATGTGTGTGTATATATATATATATATATATATATATATATATATATATATATATATACACAATTTGTTATTTTAGAGGAGTGTGTCAAGCTGGTGCCCTTCACATGACTCGATACCCATGAAGTAGCTCTTGGTTTCAAAAAGGTTGGTGACCCCTGTTTTAGCCAATCCCTTCACCTTTCACATACACATTTACACCTAGGGCCACTTAAGGATTACCAATTAACCAAACTTGCATGTTTTTAGTTCATTCCAGCGAAGCCAAAAGGAGCTAATGTGATGATGTGACGTCCGTCCGTCCACATTTCACAGGAATTGCTACTCCTAGGAATTTGCCTTGTTGCTTACCAAACTCACTCACAATGATCCTCTGGTGGGTTTGCATCCAAGTTGTGCTGAAGGTCAAAGGTCAGGAAATCTGGGCACTTATATGATTTCAAAATAATCACTACTCCTCTTAGGAAATTACCTCACTGATTGCCAAACTCACTCACAATGATTCTCAGGAGGGTTTGCATCCAGGTTCTGTTCAAGGTCAAAGTCAAAGGTCAGGAGATCTGGGCACTTACATGATTTTAGAAAAAATACTACTCCTATGCAATTACCTTGATTCTCACGAAACTCACAATGAACCTCCGGTAGTTCTGCATCCAGGTTGCAGTCAAGGTCATCATCGAAGGTCAGGAGATCTGGGCATTTATGATTTCATGAAAAATGTTACTCCTCCTAGTAGGGCTGTGCGATATGACCAAAATTTCATATCTTATATCACAATAACGATATATATCATGATGCACATTTTCTGTAAATTCTACAGTATATTAAATGACATAAAAAGGACCATCTCTTTTTTTTTACTTTTTTTACATACATCTTTTTCCCCTCATAATTTTGCAGTGTTAGTTTTTTTTTTTTATTTAAGTTTTTGTAAAGGGTATACATGTCATTACAGCATTGCATTGTTTACATTTTCATCACATATTCCCCCTTTTTTTGTTTTTTGACAACATTGGAAAAAAATTATTACAACACCCTTTTTTTAAGTGAAAGAAAAAGAGAAATTAAAAAAAAGAACAAAAAAAACAAAAAACAAAAACAAAAGAGCAGAAAAATAAAAGGGAATCTGAGTAGCGTTGGAACAAAGAGAGGTGCCATTATTGAAATGGTGTTTGTCAAAGATTAGATCTGATGGAGGACACATATGCGTTCCAGGGTTGCCAGAAGTTCAAGAACCCATCCATGTCCTGTCTCAGTGCAAATGTCAACTTTTCCATCAAATAAATGTCCTGAATCACGTTAATCCAATCTTCAGGTGTAGGACAGTCTTTCAACATCCAGTTTTTTGTTAGAGCTTTTTTACTTGCCAATATTAAAACAGTGAATAAGTATTTTTCCCCTCGTCTTTCCAGTGATTCCGGTAGTAAACCCATATACAAAGTTACAAAAGAGAAGGGAACTGTTACTTTGAATATTTTCCCCAATATTGTCTGTACATTGGTCCAGTATTGGTGGATAACTGGGCATGACCAAAACACATGAAAATGATTTGCAGTCTTTTCACCACACAAGCGCCAACAATTCAACCCTTTACGAGTAAATTTGTTTTTTGCAGGTGTTCTGAAAAATCTTACCAAATTTTTCCATCCAAATTCTCTCCACAGCAGGGATGAAGTACTTTTCCATTGTTGTTTATTTAGCTTTTCCCATATTTCCAGTTGTAAAGTGAAATTCCCCTCCTTTTCCCATCTCTCTTTTATATATGATGCGTTGTCTCCTTTTAAGTCTTGAAGACCTTGGTATATTTTAGAAATGTATCTGATCCCTGGGATCCCTTTATATGCCATTAAGAAAACCTTCAGAACACCTGACTGGGCCCTTTCCAAATCCTCCTTTTTAAGTATTTTATTTATGTGGTGTCTAAGCTGAAAGAACCTGTAAAGGTCTTGATTTACTAGACCTTGTTTTTTCAAATCTTCAAAACTTCTTAAAGTTTGCCCTTTAAAAAAATCGTAATATTTTATCAGTCCGTTCTCTTTCCACTTTTTAAATCTAGTGTCTGTTTTATTAGGAGTAAAGTCCTGATCATAGGAAATCCATTGCAATAATCGATATGGTTCTTTAGTTTGATTCTCTCTGACTATCTTAAACCAAATTTTTAGCGGGGTCTCTATCCACGGGTTAGTGTTATTCAAAAGTTTAGGTAAGGCATTGTTCCCTATTATCGCCTATAGGGGAATGTCACTTGTTATTTGGCATTCTATCTCCTTCCATTGTGCAGTGTTGTCTGGGTTACATATCTCTACTAAAGTTTTAATTTGCGCGGCTTTAAAATAGTCCCTGATATTTGGCAGCGCGAGCCCACCTTTGTCTTTGTTTAGCTGTAGGGTTCTATATCTGGTTCTAGGTATCTTGCCCTGCCATATGAATCTTGAGATCCTTCTGTCCAGTTCTTGCCATGTTTTTTTGGGAGGTTCTACCGGTATTGTTTGGAAAAGGTATAGAAGACGTGGAAGTATATTCATTTTGACTGCTTCAATTCTTTGTGCAGTACCCAAGAATGGTATCATATTCCATCTTGCTAGGTCAGATTTTATTTTTGCTGTCAGTGGATCATAGTTTAGTGTTATAATTTTTTTGAGTTGTTTCGGGATTTTGACCCCCAGATATTTCATAGATTCCATCTCCCAGTTAGTTTTGAATTTGCTTAGTAAATATTGATTTGGGTCATAGTTGAATGTTAAAATTTGGGTTTTATGCATGTTTAATTCGTACCCCGATAACTCTCCATACTCTGAAAAAACTGAGATTAGTTCTGGAAAAGAGGTGTCCGGCTGCCCCAGGTATATTAAAATGTCATCAGCAAAGAGTGCTATTTTATGTTCCTTCTGACCAAGTGTAATAAATTGAATTTTTTGATTCTGTCTTATCCATTGGCTCAGAGGTTCTATGAAGATTGCAAAGAGCAGTGGAGACAAGGGGCAGCCCTGACGACATCCTCTTTGCAGTTCAAAAGATGATGATAATTTACCGTTAATCCTTATTTTAGCTGTTGGTTTTTCATATAGTGCCTGGATAGTTCTAATGAAGTTGTTATGAAAATTGAAACTGGATAAGATTCTATATAGGAAAGACCAGTCAACCAAATCAAATGTTTTTTCAGCATCTAATCCCAATATGGCTGCATTTAAATTATATTTTTTTATATGATGAATTATGTGTAAAGTGCGTCTAATGTTATCTTGTGTCTGTCTTTGTCTTAAAAAACCTGTTTGGTCTAAATGAATTAAGTCTGTCAGTATATTTTCTAACCTTTTGGCAAGGATAGTGGTAAAAAGTTTATAGTCCTGATTTAACACACTGATTGGTCTGTAGTTGGAGCAGTCTAGTTTATCCTTTTCAGGTTTAGGTATGACTGCAATGACCCTTTCTCTCCAGGAGGGGGGGATTTCCCCTGTGTGGAGGACATAGTTAAATGTTTTCAGGAGGAGAGGAGATAGTTGCTGTTTAAAGGTTTTGTACCACTCTGCTGTATAGCCATCTGCTCCTGGGGATTTGTTAGCTTTAAGTTTCATAATTGCTTTTTCTAATTCTTTAGGTTGTATTTCTGATAGTGACTCAGTAAGTTGAGGAAGATTTAATGTAATTAGGAAGGCTTCGAATGCGTTTTTGTGTTTTTTGCAGGAGTACAAGTTCTTGTAGTAATTCTCGAAGCTTTTAAGATTCTAAATTTTATTTCCTTTGATACTGGGTCTCTGATTTTGTAGATTGCTCTCTCCATTTGTTGTTTCCTCAATTTATAAGCTAGTAATTTTGCCGATTTGCTACCTGTTTCATAGTATTTTTGTTTCAGAAATGTAAGTTTCTTCTGGATTTCTATTGTGTAGATCTCGTTTATTTGTTTTTTAATTTCCTTAATTTTGAGCGAGTCATTAGAATGAGTGTTGTCTTTGTGCTCTTTTTCTAGTTTCTTAAGTTCTGACCCAAATGTGATTAGTTTTTCTTGTCTCAGTTTCTTTTGGAGTGCCAGTTTTGCGATAATCTTTCCCCTTATTACAGCTTTGCATGCGTTCCACAGTATTAAAGGGGATACTTCCCCATTATCATTTTCTTCCAAGTATCTGAGAATATCTGATTCCAATTCATCTTTCAGTGGTCCTTTCAGCACATTTGAATTTAACCTCCAAGAAAATGTATTATTTGTGTATTTTTGGATATTTAAGTCCATATAGATCGGACTGTGGTCAGAGAGATCCATCAGTCCTATTTTACATGTTTTTACTCTTCCAATGTCTCTATTAAACATAAAAAAATAGTCAATCCTTGAGTATGATGAATGTGGTGCTGAGTAAAATGTGTAATCTTTTACACTGGGGTTGAATTCCCTCCACACGTCACAGATTCCCATTTCTTTTAGTAGCATCCGAGTTGTTCTACTTTGAGTGTTATTTTGATGTGGAGAATTACCTGATGCATCCCAGTATGGATTCAGTCTTAGACTGAAGTCTCCACCATATATCACTAAACCTTGAGCTTTAGTTATCATTAGGTCAAATACATTTTTATAAAATTTCCAGTTAGCCCCTGGAGGTGCATATACATTCAGCAGGGTGATATTTTCTCCCTCTAGCCGACCAAGTACCATGCTAAATCTCCCTTCTTTATCTTTGTGTTCTGAATTTTTTTCAAATATAATTTTGGTTGAGATCAATGTCGCTACCCCCCTCCTCCTCCCTGACTTATATGAAGATGAAGAGATCAGTTTAAACCCTTGTCTATTAAGTTTAGTGTGCTCCAAGTCTGTTAGGTGGGTTTCCTGTAAAAATATTATTCCTGCTTTGTCTTTTTTCACTTTGCCTAGAATCTTGGATCTTTTAACTGGATTCAGGATCCCTTTTACATTATATGAGATTATTTTGGTTACACCCTGTTTCTCCATTGTATTGTCTTATTTAGTATAACAGTGTAGTGGCCCTCTTTTATGCTACTCAGAAACTGAAAGAACATTAAGAACATAAAAAACATTAAGAACATAGTATATAAAACTTTAAAACAAAAAACTGTCAAAAGATCTTCCTGAACTGAGGTCCTTTTAGCGACCTTAAAGGAGCCTTGATGGTGCGTTGGCTCTGAGGGAAATTCCTCAAACTTTGTTACGTGCTGAGGGCCCTCTCTTACCCCTGTAAGTTGTCCCATGTTTTTAACGTGAATTTCAGATCCCAATCCGAACTTGTAATGATTTTTTTTTTTTTTTTTTTTTTTATGCCTATACCCTATGAAATTGTGCGCAACCTCCCACCACCATCACAGCAAACAATCACGTTAATACAGTATTTGTTAGTGTGGAGAGTTCATGTGGTTCATTGTCACATTTCTATTTTAACAAGTTTTTTTTTTTAACCACTTGCACTCCGGGCAATTTTCCTAAAAATGCCCAAAAATAACGTGCCCAAAGTAAATCGAAAGCTGTTATTCAACCCTTTGCAGCATCTTCATGGGGTTGGTCTCATTTAAAAGAAAACACTTTGAATTTTTTGGCAAAAAAAACAATCTCTCTACGTGCTCCAGCCACTGAGTTACAGTCATCTAAACATACTGAACTTGAAGAAAAAAAAATTGGACACAGTGTTTTTTTTGGATACAAATGCTTGTAAATAACACACAGCTGTCCGATCCGGCTGGAAAATGCAACAGAAATGTAGAACCAAGTGTTATCCAGCTGAGATCCAAATTTGGTAACAATACCACCAAAAATGAATATTTTACACAGCTTTGTTCTCAGGCTGTTCCCAGGCATTATGGAACTGTGCCAAATTGTGCCAAATGGCACAGTTTGGAAAAACGTCTGTAACTTTTGAATAATTCAATGTAGAATCTTCATTTTAGGCTCTAATGAAAGGTCACACTCAGGGCTGTGTCTGTGTGTGTGTGTGTGTGTGTGGGCGGGGGGTCGTTCCCCCCCCCCCCCCCGCTACCAAGGACCAAATTCGGCCCTCGCTACATGACGGAATACACTCTTTTTTTTTTTTTTTTTTTTTCCTTGCATGTTTTCACAGCGGCTCCCCCCCCCTCGCTACTGTGTGTGTGTGTGGGGGGGGAACCGTGAACGGACCGTGAACGCCCCCCCCCCCCACTACAGAAGAGGGCCATCGCTACATGATGGAATAGACTGATATGCTTCCCCCCCGCGGACCGGGGAGCGTTTGGACCGTGCCCCCCCCCGCTCCTCTTCTGCAGCGGGGGGGGGGGGGGGGGGCGGGCGATCACGGTCCGAACACGGCAAATGAACCGTTTATCGCGGCGCACGCACTTCGTATTTCGTGCGCAGTACAGTTGTAATTTACCGATCGGTCAAAAGTCATTTTTGGATTACAGTTTTCAGGGATAAATAATAATTTAGCTTATAACACCTTACCTCTTCAAAGCAGCAGAGTCGTGGCGAACAGCTCTTCCCACACGTCAGACGAACGCGACGCTGCTCCGCTCGTGGATCCCGATCAACATAATTCCATTATTGCCGTTTTGGCGAATGATTTACGACTTTTGTTGTCGGCCTCCGTCTATTCTGCTGGAATGAGTGCAGGTCCCACTTGTGGGTGTTCTCCATGCTGCTGGGTGAGCCTGGGTCTGTAGGAGATTCGTACAGAGTCCTTCTGCAGCAGTAAATATCGCTTCACCCAGCCAGAATTTCTGTGCTTCAATTGGCTCCTGCGTTCACAGTAGGCGGGTCCTCCTTCCTAGATTTTCATTCATTGGTTCTTCAAGGTTTCAGAAACCCAATTCAAGGCTCTTATTAGTTGAATGAGAGGTCAATCAGATGAACTAATCTGTTCGCGGCTGTCTCTGCAGTTTTTTTTTGAGTGGCGCTTGGACGCTACTACATCACCATCACCATCATCATGCGTCATGCGCACGAGGGCGCACGAGCGCGCTCTCGCGCGCCCTCGTGCGTCATAGGACGCAGAGACTTGCCCGCCCGCGGAACAACGGAGCGCAAGTGGTTAAAGACTTATTTGTTTCTAATATTATGACTGTTCCATGAAATGTTTTACCACTTCATATTTGCTGATTCTGCATCTCCTTTAATGTTTGTTACCTTGTAGGAGGAGGTTTGGATGCGCAGATTGACTAAAAATATCATTATTCCCTCCTGAAAGCGTTCAGTTTTTCCTTATAGCCCTGGTGCTGGGTTTCCCACTGCTGGCCCGTGGATTTTGAGGGTCTCTGTGTGCACCACATTTGAGCCTTGATTCTTTCGATTGGGTCTGCTGCGGGTTTATACACCGTTACCGGGAGCCCTCTTCTCGCTCGCCATATCCCTGGTTGCTTCTTCCGCCGAGTTGTAGAGACACGTCTCTTGCCCGTAAAAAACCCTCAGCTTCGCCGGAAATGGAGTTTGAAAGTGCAGTTTCTTCTCTCTTAGTACCTTTTTAGCATCATTGTATTCCCGACGCTTTTTAAGGACCTCAGGGGCGTAGTCATGCTCCACAAAGACTTTTCTTTCTTGGTGCATAAATCCTTTTTTCTGCCAAGCCAGTCTCAAAACCTCTTCTTTTGTTCTGAAGTTGGAAAACTTCACCACCACCGATCGTGGGGTAGCTTCCGCTGACGGCCTTGGGGCTAATGAACGGTGCGCCCTTTCTATTTTCAAATCGGTGGATTGGGGAATTTCCAACTTCTTTCTCAGTATGGTTTCCACACATGCAGCCATTGTGTTGAAACCGTCCCCGACTCCTTCTTTCAGACCATGAATTCTTATGTTGTCTCTTCTTAGTCTTCCTTCCTGGTCGATTAGCTTAGCCTCCAGTCTTGTCTGTCGTCTGAGTAATTCCAGCGTGGATTCTTCCAGCCCTTTTATTCTTTCCTCTGCTTCCATGATTCGGGCCCCAGCCTGGTCCACTCTGTTGTTTGTCCTTTTTATTTCGTTTTTAATTTCACAAAATTTGGCCCATCACTCTCGGCGAAATTCTCTTAATTCTTGAAGTACCATTTTTAAGCTAACTGTGTTGCTAGTCTCATTCTGCTCCTCTATTTCCGAGTGGTTGTTGTCCTCCAGGTCAGATTCTCCAGCCGATGCACGTCTTGGCCTGGTAAATGTCGATCTCTTCTGTTTTCCTTTAGGCATAATGGCTTTGTCTTTTTGATTTTCACTTTTTCATAAATCTGTTAAATCTGATTTTCATGGTATTTTCATGGATGGGGTCTGGGAGCTTCAGCGTTAAGCTGCTTCACCATGGTGTCCAGACCGGAAGTCAGTGTTAGTTTTTTAATGTGCATTGGAGACTTGAGGTTTTTCTTCTAAATCATATCAAATGGCTGGAGGGCTGGACATCATGGAGTGAGGTCGCATCTCCCGTGGCTCCGCCAAGAAGTGGTATAAATATATTTATTTGAGACACAGTTCAACTTTATTTTGTTTGCCTGTCATTTTAAGTCCTTCGTTGATGTCCGTCTGTCCTTGTCACCCAGCTGGATTCACCCAAACAGCCGTTAACTTCTACTGAAGGAGCATTTCAACAAGATGGTACATGGCTATTTGAGCTTCTGAACAAGCTAGCATTAGCGTCGCACTAGCAGAACTTCGTCGAGATACATCAGAATTTGTCCTTTTTATCAAGCCCTTTGAGTCCCCACTATTTACCTTTATCCCACTGCATTTGACACTCATCCACACCCTCCACCCTTACTGCAAAAGAAGTGAGTAAATACCAGTGCAATACAAAAACTGTGTGCTTTGGTGCTAACTCGGCTAGCTAACTTCTGCTGCTACTAACGGGGCTATTTTCCAAGTACCCCTCGCATGGACTTTAATGTTTTCCAGCTTTAACACCTTTCATCAGGTCCTTTTAACACTTATTACTTTTTGAATACTGTGTGCTCTGTGAGCCATTGCAACATCTGATAAAAAAGAAATGTCCAAGCAGCGGTCTAAGAGAAATCTCACAGAAGCGGGCCTCAATGAAGACCCAGCCTCCCTCAGACATTGACCCCTGCATACTGCTGCATCGGTGGGTGGGGAAAGCGCTGTTGACAAGGGTGCCCCACTCACTGTGGAAATGTTTACCAACGCGCTTGAGGGCTTAAAACAAGACATTTGTGATAAACTGGACTCAAAAATTGACACGTTTACCAAAACCCTCCGTACTGAAATGGCCTTAATGAAAGAAGAGTTAAAATCATCTGTAAATGCCCTACAGTTAATAGTGGACTAGACTCTCATAGCTCAACTATGAAAGATCTGGAGGTGTTGGCTACCACCTGCAGTGATGACATATCAACCATTTCCAGTGATGGGAATATACTCAAGGGTGAAATTAAAGTACTTTAAGCTAAGTGCGAGGATCTAGAAAGCAGGTCCAGATGGAACAATATGCGCCTGGTTGGTCTTCCTGAGGGCCTGGAAGGTCCTCATTCCAGAGAGTTCATCTCCAAACCTTTGCAAGATCTTCATCTGGATGAGATACCTCTCCTGGACTGGGCCCATGGATCACTTCGAGCGAGACCTAAAGATGGGGCACCTCCGCGTCCCATCATTATCTGAATCCACTATTTTCATATCAAGGAACATATCCTGCAACAGGCTGGGGAGCTGTCCCCTCTTCTTCACCAAGGCAAAAAAACTCTCCATTTTCCCTGACTTTGCTCCTGCAGTGGCCAAGAAACGCTCAGAGTTTGGGAATGCCAAACGTCTTCTTCGTATCTGCCCAGGTATCAAGTTTGGTCTTTTTTATCCAGCTGAGCTGTGGATTACCCTGCCAAATGGAACACTCCACAAGTTTAGTGATCCAGATGCTGCAGTTGCTCTTATCAACAGTGACTTGAGGAGATCCACTTCCGCAGTCACAGAGGGACTGGATGGATGGTGTTGACATTTTGGCACCCCAAATGTATCCTTAACTATATTTGTTCATTTCACAAAATAAGAATTTTTCTACAAAATATTGAACTGTGCTTCTATAGTATCTACTTTAATAGTTTGGGTCTACTACTGCCAGTATCATTATATATGTTATTAATTACCTGGTATTCCTCTGTATGATGCTGGACTTAGGGTTTTTTGTTTGTTTGTTTGTTTGTTTTTTAGGTGGGTGGGTGGGTTTATGTATGTATACACATTTAGTTTGCTTTACCCATTTTTGTTCTTATTCCCCCCATTTTTAATTATTATTTTTTTATTTATTTTTAACTTTACTGGTATTGGATGCGGTTTTTTTTCTCTCTCTCTCTCTCTTTTCTGTATAGCCTTTTTCTTGGTTCTGTGGCGCTTGTGTAAGATGCTGAGTCTTCTGTGTTTTTTTTAGGAAGAACTCAGGAGCTTGTAAGGTGGTGGGTACCGGCGTCTTGTTCGGGAAGCTGCTTCGGTGGGTGGGTGGGTGGGTGGATGAATGGTGGATTATTAGTTCGTTTTCCCCTTTTGGTTGTTATGTTTGGTCCTTTGACACTTGAAATGTTGCACTATGCTCAGCCTTTTTTTTTTTTTTCTTCTTTTTTTTTTTTCTTTTTCAGGAATGGCACAGCAGTTTAACTCTAAGGGGCAGCCAGCTGCGAGATCACTTAAAATTTGTAGTTGGAACTGTAAAGGTTTGAACCAACCAATAAAGAGAGGTAAAGTACTTCAACATCTTCACCACTTACAAACCCATGTTGCATTTTTGCAAGAGATGCATTTAAAGATCTCAGATCACTCTAAGTTGAGGAGAGGTTGGGTGGGCCAGCTTTGTCATTCCACATTTACATGCAAAGCAAGAGGTACTGCCAGCTTAATTAATAAGTCTGTTCCTTTCACTGCCTCCAATGTCATATCAGATCCCAATGGTCGGTATATCATTGTTGTAGGATATATATACGATACTAAATTGATCTTTGCAAATGTATATGCACCTAACTGGGATGATGCAGATTTTTTTTCACTCCCTTTTTGCAAAACTTCCTGATATGTCCACGCATTTGCTCATCCTTGGGGGCGACTTTAACTGTTGGTTGGACCCCTCAGACCACTCCTCTAATAGGCCTAGTAACCCATCTAAATCCTCTAAAGTTATTAAAAATTTGCTCCAGGAATTCTCTATCACCGACATATGGCGTTTTTTTAAATCCTACAGGTAAAGCATACTCGTTTTTTTTCTTCCGCCCATCACACTTATACCCGTATCGACTGTTTATTTTTGGATAATAGACTTATGCCCTCAGTGTGTTGTCATGAATCTGGGTTTGGAGGCCAAACTCAATTCTGACTCATGGTTATACCTTGACCTAATTTCCTCCTGACAGCTCGGGCACGCCCCCTGCTCCTGTCAAACTCCATCAGCTGCACTGTCACGGGTGTCCACACATACACACACCCACGCGCACACACACACACAAGCACATGCTCCATTCACTCTCATTCACACAGGCTCTCACACACCGGATGCCAATTAGTTCTGCCCACGCATTTTCACACCGGCAATCTCTTCCCTCATTAGCTTCTGGAGTATATGTTTGCCGCGCCGGGGGAAAGAGATTGTCGGGGCATTCACCCTCGTTCATGGCAGCAACCTCTCCATGTATGATGTTCCACTTCCTTCACGTACTCAGCCTGACATCTGCAAACGATCAATTCCTGGGTGTTCGCGGCTGCCTCAGCTCGTACCCCTTTCCCACCGGACTGCTTGGTTTCGTCCCGGATTAGCTCCAGCTCAGTAAGTGTCTTTCTTTGCCTTTTCTCCTGTGCTCTGCAGCCCTGCGGCATGAGGCCATGCGCCTTTCCTTTTGTGCTTTACGCAGCCTGTGGCACAGGGCTGCGTTTATGACAGGTTTATGACAGAATGCCCTGACCAGTGTAAAAACCCAGCAAAGAGGTGGTGCACGAGTGAGTGTTTTTGCTTCTTCTCCTTAGTGCTTTTTCCCTAGCCGTCCGCATGGATTTTTCTGTTTTTGGACTGAGCCCCGAGGAGTGTGGAGTGGCTGACCGAGCAGTGGTGTTCGTCTCCCAGGCTCGAGCCACCAACTCCCCGGAGGAGAATTTCCTATTGTTCGACATCGCTGTCAAGGTGCTCCAGACGTGCCCTGGTCTTTGGAAATATCCGGGGTTGACGGCGTTTCTCACCATGGTCCCCAAGTCACTCCGACAGCTGGAAGCAGTGACAGGAGGGGCCATCAGAGCTCAACCGCAGCTTCCCACGAAGCGCTCCCGGAGGACCAGAGCCTGCCGCTCGCCGCCCGAGCCAGAGTGCTCCTTCCCCCGCCAGATTTCTCGTCCTACTCCTGGGAGGACGAAGCAGGACACTGAGGCAGCAGCGGACATTATCACCAGTCAGGAGTTCAGGCAAGTTTACCTCCATTCTCTTGCTATGTCTCCTGAAGTGATTAATCAGATTTCTGTGGAGGAGCTTCAGACATTGTTACCCACTGAAGCGCCCCAAACAGCTGCTGTCACGGCTTCTGATTCCCTGTCCTCTGTCTCCATTGACTCCCCGCCGGCCCCGGAAGAGGACCATCGGACGCAGGAGGAGCAGGAGGAGTCAACCACATGGCGTGAGGGTCATCCTAGGTCTAAAGTAGGAGGCTGCACGGTGGCGCAGTGGTTAGCACCGCGGCAGCACAGTTAACCCTCGGCCGGGGGATCGCGGGGATCGTGGGTTCGATCCCTGTCCCCGGCCAACAGTGATCTGTGTGGAGTTTGCATGTTCTCCCCGTGTTTGCATGGGTTTACTCCGGGATTTCTCCGGTTTCCTCCCACATGCCAAAAACATGCAGGTTAGGGAGTTAAGGGGCGCTTGCGCACGCAGCAACCGGCAGCTGGTGGCTTGTCACCGGACTGCAGAACAAATCTACCTACGGGTACAAAATAAGTCCAAAAAAAAAAAAAAAAGGTACGAAGGAGGCCCGTGACCTCATCGGCGGTTCCTAATCGGCTGTCAAGCCCGACCGCTGCAGCGGCGAAGCCCCCCTCTGTGCCAGCTGTCGTGCCAGCAGACGCCCCTTCGGCTTCAGCCACAATTCCCGTCGTTGGGCCATCCACCCCAGCCGCCAGAGAGATTGTGTGTGCCACTCCGTACCTGCCCACCTCCATGCCGTTTGGGCTGGCTCCTCCGTCAATCACTGAGGAGCCTAGAAGACCTATGAGCATGGAGAGGGAGGACAGCACACCGTCGGCAGCCGCCAACCTTCAGACCCGGGAGGCCAGGCAAGTGGGTTTTCATGTAACCTTAGTCAATAAGGATAAGCCTAAGCCTTGTCTGTCCCCCGGGAGAGAGCCTCAGGTTAGGCAGTCGCCTGAGTGCTCTCCCCTTGCTGCTCCTATGATGAACTCACTTATTTCCTCTGTGTCTCCATCCCCTGCCTGGGAGCGTCCACCAGCCATGGAGCTCGACGATTGGGGGAGGAGGGAATGCGCAGTGCTGGAGGACTGCACCCCGCAGATCCGCTATGACCAGAGGAGGAGTGCTGTGACCGACCGGAGGCAGGTGCCAATGAAAGAGCATCCTCCCACTTCAGTCTCTGCAGACACAGTGCCACTCAGGTCTCCACTTCCAGACTTCATGCCAGGAGGGTTACTGGCATTAGGGGCTCCACTGGAGGAGACCACGACTGCCGAGACCATCATGCCTGCTGTGGGGGCTGCCACGGCAGAGCCATCCCCCGGACTGGACCTCCAGACGATTGGACCCCAAACATCATCGTTGGAGTCCTAGACGGCGGTAGAACCCGAGCACAGGCAAGTAATCTGTCCTGTAGTTAACCTGTCATGTGTTGAGAGTTCTTGCCTGGCTCTTGGGGAGGAGAGGGCTGCACCCGAACTTTCCTCGCTGGGTCCTGCCGCTGCCGGTGACCCTAACCGTCTCTGTTCTCCCGTCTCCTTGGAGGTCCTTCCTAGGTTCGCCGGAGAGGAGCCGCTGCAACCGGGATTGCCTATGGACGATGAGGAGGGTCCAGTTGTCCCGAAGGAGGTCGATGGGGATGCAGCACTCAACGGACTAGAGAGACCTATGCACCCTAAATCGCCGGAGTCCTGGACAGCGGTGGAGCCAGAAGTCAGGCAAGTGTGCTCCATTATGTCAGGAGTGTCAATAGTAATTTCACACTGCCCGCCTTATGGTGAGGTGGACCCAGGGCAGCTCACAGTAGCCCTGGGGACCGCCACACCAGGCTCTGCCGCTGCCGGCGTCCCTGACCCGGTTTCTCTTTCTCTTCCTTTGCGTTCAGAGCCTCCGGCTAGGGTCGCCGGAGAGCTACTGGAGGCAACTGAGGATCGGGGCCCAACACCGGAGGACGTGGGGAGCATTGAAAGGCTGCTGGCCTCTCAAGATGATACCGGATGAGAGACTGCTGGCCGCTGAGTATGCCTTGTGGACAACACAAGAATTTTTCAGCTGCTTTCTTGGGTCCAAATAAATTGGAGATAGTTCAAAGTCACAGAATCGAAGAGACAAAAAAAAAAAAATCATTTAAGCCATGAAATCTGAGTTCTTCAGATGTCGTGCGGATTGGCGAAAACAGCTTCCAGTATGAAGAAAAACGATCAGTCCACTTTAAAACACGGTGAGTTAAGAAAATCAGTAGAAAAGGTTTAACAGAATAAAATAGAAAAATGTCTGTGAACACGGAGTTTCACTCCATATAAAGAAGTTTGAGCTCAAAACAGAAGAAAAGGTATTTTTCCCAGATGTTTAAAGGAAAGAGAATTCAAGGCAGGACACAGACAACTTAGACAAAACTTTCAGAAAGAACAACTGCCTGAACTAGGGTGTTCCTCACTTAAACTGAGTAAGTTTTCAGGGGAAAAGCTTGACTGACATGAGAGGGAACCAATTGTCTCCCATCGCGGGAGAATTGAATGAACTCTGGTCCAATAAGAAAACAGTCCTAGTCTGTAACCGACCAATAGAATGAAAGGGGGCATTGTCCAACAGAGACGGCCTGGTGATTGGCTGGTACCAGTCAGATGACTGGGATAAGTTTTAGAAGGCAAACACATATTAACTGTGAAATTCACATTATACTTGTCATCATCATCATAGCAGTCTGTCGGGGGTGACGATGACTGTTTCATTTAGGTCTGATCAGATTCTGCCACGCAGCTCTGTCCTTCGCCTTCCGCTGCCAGGAACTCCTGACCTTATATAAAATTTAAACTAACTTCAGTGATTCATGACTGACTTTCAGTGAGCATGCACTTTCATAAACTTGTCCTTCTATAATTAACATGCATTACAGTAAGGTTCATTTAAGCATTTTCAAACATGCAATACATTTAAACCAATGATCAATGAAACATTTCAAACCATGTTAACGGTATGTCAGACTCCCGCTTGATTTTCCATGGTGTCCTGAAAAAGAAAGTAATCTGAGAATTGAGAGTTTTTGTTAAAAGGAAGTCATTTCATTCATTAACCCCAGTTCAGGTTGCAGAAGCAACAGCAAACATATTCCAGAGTTGTCCACCAGGGGGTAATGTTGAGCTGTGGATAATTCCTAAAGACCTGTGGAATTTGGTTCAATGTATCTGGAAGCTTTCAAACAGTTTTTGAAGCATAAAACTGCCTGGTTGGGGAGGAAGTTCTGGGATTTATGATTGCAGACTAATCTGTTCCTGGCACGAAATGGGATCCTTATCGTCCCTTTTACCATGGAATGTGTTTTCAAACTGTGGTTCTTAGGTGAAGGAAACAGTTCTTGACCAGACTTTTGGGTGAAACAATTTCTTTTAGGTAAAGAATGACTTTATAGATTGGAGCCAAAGGAATTGATGGTACACCATCTCTCCTCTGGGAGACTTTTAAAGCCTTTATAAGAGGACAAATTATGTCCTACGTGAGCTTTGTGAACAAGCAAAAGAAAAAGCAGCTATCCGAACTGCTGACCCAGATTTCACAATTGGATAATGCATATGCAACTTCCCCTTCTCCAGATATCTACAAGGATCGTTTACACTTACAGGCAGAATTTGACAACTTATCAGAAGCCCAGATTGCTGACATGCTTCTTAAATTCAAATACACCCATTATAAAGGTGCAGATAAGGCAAGTAAAATACTTTCACATCAAATCCGTCAAGCATCCATATCCTATCAAATCCCTAAAATTCAAACTTCCCTGGGTGTGACAACTGACCCTCAAATAATTAATGATCAATTTAAACACTTCTATTCCACCCTCTATACAGCCAAGCAATCGATAGATCATACTGATTTTGATTCTTTTTTTCAGCAGTATTACCATTCCAACTGTTAGCTGTGGTTCTAAACTTCGATTAGAGGAACCTATAGCAGTGGAGGAAATTTTACAGGCAGCTAAATCTATGCAATATTTTAAATGTCCAGGACAAGATGGGTTTCCTATTGAGTTTTACTGGAAGTTTATGGACAAGATAGCCCCTCTTCTGATTAACATGTTCAACCACTCGCTTGGCCAGTCCTCCTTGTCTCAGTCCCTTTTACAGGCCTCTATTTCATTAATACTAAAAAAGAATAAAGACCCTCTTTGTACATCTTATCGCCCAATTACTTTGTTAAATGTCAACTACAAAATATTAGCTAAATTATTGGCTATTCGCCTGGAAACAGTACTTCCATCTATTATTTCGTCAGATCAAACCGGCTTTATTAAAAACTGGCACGTCTTTTCAAATATCAGACGACTCTTTAGTGTAATTTATAATCCCTCTAATTCAAATAATCCTGAATGTGGGATATCCTTGGATGCCGAAAAGGCATTTGACAGGGTGGAGTGGAGCTACCTTTTCTGCACTCTGGGAAAATTCGGCTTTGGGGAGAGATTTATAGCCTGGGCATGCCTATTGTACTCCTCACTTGTTGCATCTGTTAGAACTAATAATACTTATTCAGACTATTTTTCGCTTTTTTGGGGAACGAGACAGGGTTGTTCGTTATCCCCCCTTCTTTTTGCTCTTGCTATTGAACCCTTGGCCATTGCGCTCCAATTTAATTCTAAAATCTTTGGGGTGGTTTTGAACAGAGGGTATCTCTCTACGCTGATGATTTACTTTTATATATTTCGCAACCTGACATATCGATGATCCCAGAAGTCCTCTCTGTTCTTAATTTGTTTGATACAATTTCCGGTTACAAGCTGAATTTTGACAAGAGTGAATTTTTTCCGATCAGTGTTGCAGCTCGCAATCTTCCATCACATATAATCCCATTTAAAATAGTTTTGGACAGGGTCAGGTATCTGGGGGTTCAAGTTACAGAAAAGTTTAAAAATCTTTTTAAGCTTAATTTTGTCCTACTTCTTGGCAAAACACAGGAAGATTTTGAGAGATGGCCTATGCTTCCCTTGTCTGTTGCTGGTCGCATTAATTTAATCAAGATGAATCTTTTACCAAAATTTTCTTTATTTCAGTGTTTCCCAATTTTCATCCCTAGATCATTTTTTAAGAAACTTGATGGAATTATTTTAAGGTTTGATTGGGATAAAAAGCCCCCAAGGATCCACAAAATATTTTTAGAGTCCCAGGAGGCAGGGAAGAATGGCTTTGCCAAATTTCAGCTTTTATTATTGGGCAGCAACCTTGCGCATGTTACATCATTGGCTGCATACAAATAATTCACCTTACATTCCAGAGTGGCTGAAACTGGAGTGCTCCTTCTGTGAACCATTATCTCTGGCTGCTTTGGTCTACGCCTCCAGCGGCCCCGATTGTGCAGAGTATAGTACAAACCTTCTGGTGAAGACGGCTCTTAAAATTTGGAACCAGTGCAGACGCCATTTTGGCCTACGGACATTCTCCTTGCAAGCTCCTATTTGTAAAACACATGTTTAAAGCGTCACTGGGGGATGGAGGGTTTGCTTTGTGGTCTGGCCGAGGTGTAATTCATTTAATGACCTGTACATTGAGGGTGTTTTCTCATCTTTCGAACAACTTGTATCTAAATATGGGATCCCCAAAACCCATTTTTTCAGGTATCTACAGGTTCGTAGCTTTGTCAGAGGGATGACTCCCCATTTTCCTTCTCAGCCTTTAATTTCATCTATTGACACTCTTCTGCTTCCATCCCCAATTAAAAAAGGTGTCATTTCAAGTAGCCATGAAAGAATTCATTCTCTCAGGAATGCCCCACTTTCACACATCAGGTCTCTCTGGGAGGAAGACATGGACCAGGAATTTACCCAGGACTTATGGGAGGATATACTCCTCCGGGTCCATTCCTCATCTATTAGTGCCAGGCATGGTCGTCTCCAGTGTAAGGTGCTGCATCATGCCCACTGGTCAAAACTGAAACTTTCTAAAATCTACCCAAACATTGATCCGGCCTGTGATAGGTGTAAACAAACTCCAGGCTCATTAATTCATGCGTTCTGGTCCTGTCCCTCCCTTTTTAATTATTGGGCAAGAATTTTCAGCACTCTGTCCAAGGTACTTAACCTCTTGCACTCCGGTGTACTGCGGGCGGGCACGTCTCTGAGTCCTAGAGCGCACGAGGGCGCTGCGTCCTAGAGCGCACTGAAAAAAAAAAGCTGCATTTCCGTTCTTCCACTACAGACACAGCCGCAAACAGAAAGCCAAAGGAGTGCTTTGATTGGTTTAGATGTGATTGACCTCTCATTCGACTAATAAGAGCCTTGAATTGGGTTTCTGAAACCTTGAAGAACCAATGACTGAAAACCAAGCAAGAAGGACCCGCCTACCAACGGCTGCGAATACAGCCAGCCAATTGAAGCACAGAAGTTCGAAAGCTGTTTTGCGTAAGGCTGGGTGACACACAGGCGTTCACCAGTCTTTTTTTTCTTATTACTGTTCTTATTTGTTTTGAAAAATCGTTCGCCAAAACCGCAATCATGGAAGCGCAAAACCGCAATAATGGAATTATGGTTTGACCGGGTCACGTGACCAGAACTACGAGTCCGTAACAAGCGGACCAGCTTCATGTTCGTCTGTCAATGAGGAAGAGAAGTTCGCCAGCTACGCTGCTGTTGTGGACAGGTAAGTGTTATAAGCTAAATTATTCTTTATCCCTGAAAATTGTAATTCAAATGACTTTTGACCGATCGGTAAATTACAACTGTGCGTTATCGGAGCGGTCCGGGTCCGTCATGTTGCGAACGGCCCCCCCGTCATATTGTGAACGCCCCCCCCCCCCGCTACTCTTCTGTAGCGGATTGCAGATATTATTGCAGATATTTTAGTCCAACTGTGCGTAGTAGACCGCGGCGCACCGTCAGCGCTTTCCGTCATGTAGCGATGGGCGATGTCCGTCCTCTGTAGCGGGAGGGAGGGGGGAGTTGTTATCTTCTACATTACAAATATTTTAGTATAATTTTTAGTGCACTGTAGGTTTTTTCTTGTAAAAAAAAAGCCACACATTTTTTACGTGGCATGCTTCTTTGTGTCATGAATGAATAAACAACCCCACACACACACACACACACACACACACACACAGCCCTTCACCTTTCATTAGAGCCCAAGATCAAGCTTCTATATTGAATCATTCAAAAATTACAGACGTTTTTCCAAACTCTGCCATTTGGCAAAATTTGGCACAGTTCAAAAACGCCTGGGAACAACCTAAGAAAAAAGCTGGGTAATGTATTCATTTTTTGTGGTATTGTTACAAAATCTTGACCTCAGCTGGATAACACTTGGTTCTACATTTCTGTTGCATTTTCCAGCCCGGATCTGAAGCTGTGTGTTATTTGCAAGCATTTGTATCCAAAAAAACACCCAGGCGAAATTTATTTTCTTCAAGTTCAGTATGTTTAGATGACTGTTACTCAGTGGCAGGAGCACTTAGAGAGATTATGACTGTTTTGCCAAAAAATTCAAAGTGTTTTCTTTTAAATGAGACCAACCCCATGAAGATGCTGCAAAGGGTTGAAGAACAGCTTTTGATTTACTTTGGGTACGTTATTTTTTGGCGTTTTTAGGGAAATTGACCAGAGTGCAAGGGGTTAAAGTACACTTACACCCAACTCCCTTAATTGCTTTATTTGGGGTTTCGCCTGCTGAAATAACTGCCAAAATTCAAGGCAAATTTCTTGGCTTTTTTAACTTTGTTAGCCAGACGATTGATTTTATTGAGGTGGAAATCCCCCTCCCCTCCCTCATATGAGTCCTGGGTTAGAGATGTTCTTTAGTAAGTTGGAGAAGATAAAATATACTTTTCGTGGCTCAATTGTAAAATTTTCCACGACATGGAAACCTCTCCTTAAGTACATAAAGACATCACAGTTCGTCAGTATATCTCAGTGAAGCTGGCTGCCCCTTACCCTTTATTTGGAGTTTTTTTTTTTTTTTCCTTTTTCTTTTTCTCTGTTTTGAATATGTAATGCTGTTTCATGGAGCTGTTGATCTCGATGATGGTTTAGTATTGCGACCTTGTTTTTGGTGTTTTGGGTTCTGTTTGCCACATTATTTTTGATGTTTGGGAAGACACTTTTGTATTTGATTCTTGACAGGTATTGTGGAAATCCCTGAAATTGGATTTGTATTGTGAGTTGTGGTGATATTTAAAAATAATAAAAAGAGTTTGGAAAAAAAATCATATCAAATGAATAAAAAGTAAACATCAATAAGTTAAATATTCCCTGAGCCAGAGGAGAATAGCAAAAGAAAAAAAAAAAACCACAAAACAAAAAAAGTCTGAAAATGAGGAAATTGCCCATCGCTGCCATCTACAGATATAAATTAGCTGTTAGTTTGAATCAATGAAAATTTAAGTGTAGGCCTGCAGCCTGCCATTCTGTCTTAGTAAAAAATATTTCAGATTGGTCATGATCTGAAAATCAAAGACACAAAGTTATCACAAAATAAAATACATGTGATTACTTTAACTTTACGCATTATTGCTACTTGACTAATTAAAATGATTAGAAATCAAATAAATTACATTAAGAGCCAACTTGTTCCTCCGACCAATTTTAATTGATTTATTTATTTTGTGTGTATGTGCTACCATCATGCACTTTTGCAGCTTTAATAATTTTTTTCAGACAAAACTAAGAAACTCAGCAGTACTTTAAACCAAAGAAACAATGGTCTGCTACACTAATGTTTCCTATTAGCACAACTTAGCATCGTCATTTAGCATTTGCTGTGTTATAATTAGACACGATGTTAACGTCACTTCCCTCCTATTAAAACGAGGTTAGTGGACTATCCTTTCTGATGCAGCACGATGGAAAAGAGTCCCACATCCCTGACAAACAAGAGTAGCAGCTATTTGACCAAACCGGTAGTTTAAAGCTAGCAACCACCGGACTGAAGCCTAGCCACCCACCACACACCTGCTCCACTGCGCGCACTGAGGGGGAGAAGTGGGGAGCTGACAAAAAGTGGGTGAGGAGCTTTGCTCAAGAAACGGGAATATGTGCATTTTAGAGCACAATATAAACAATAGAGTATTCTATGAAACGATAGACGTTTTTATATCGTCATCCAACATATAGCGTCATATCGCACAGCCCTACCTCCTAGGCCACTGACCTTGACTTTAAGCCCCTCCTAGATGGGTCAATGGTCAGGAGATCTGAGCAGTCCCGGGGTGATTCATCAGGCCAGAATGAGCGACTCCGCCACTGACGGTCTGGTTGGAATGTGGAAGGAACCCAGAGCACCTGGAGTAAACCCATGCCAGCATGGGGATAGCCACTCAAGCTGGCTGGTGGATTTGAACCCACAACCTTCTTGCTGTGAGGCAATCTTGCTAACCATTACATCACAATTCTGCTCCATATATTCCCCTTCCACTCTGATGGATCTAAAGTGGATGGCTTGGTATTGGTGGCAGTTGTCACCGAGCACAATCAGTATGGTACTTTGCAGATTCAAAACATTCCTGCAACTCATTCCTGTCTTTTTTCCAAATAAAGATCACCACCATCCACAGTAACCTGACCACCTCCTCTCTGATCCTAACCCCCCCCATTAGCTCTTCCCCCCCATCTCTATTCAGCCACTGCCTCATTTCCCCACACTGACCCCTCTAGAACTCACTAAAATTACCACAGGCGTGAGAACCCCACATCCATACTGGACCCCGTCCCCTCCACACTTATCAAATCCTGCCACCCATCCCTCTCCCCACTCATCTGCACCAACATCAATGCCTCCCTCAGCTCCAGCTCAGTTCCTGACCCCCTGAAACTCACCACTGTCACCCCAATCCTCAAAAAACTTGGACTAAACCCCGACATCATGAATAACTTCTGTCCCATCTCCAACTTGCCCTTCCTATCAAAAATCCTAGAACGTGGGACTTCCGGTTATGGCTGCCACGTGAGAAGGACACGTCTCACTCTGCTCTGCTCCTGGAGAAAAAAAATCGGCAAATAACTCTCTCATTTGGGACAGAACGTATCCCAGCGTTTGGGCGAGGATATGTCGGTGAAGCCTAAGGCTGGAAAACCAGGTAGAGGAAAAAGCGAGCCGCCGAAACAGTCCAAATTAACGGACTTTCAGGTCTGTGACGCAGCAGATAAAGCTCCATATATGGCGGAGGAAGCTAGCAGCGGTGCGGTATCTGCGGGAAACGGCACAGGTGCGGTGCTAGCTGCCATAAGTTCAATGAGAGCAGACTTTTCCTCTAAATTTGATGGGATTATGGCAGCGTTAGAAGGAATGAGAAAGGAATTGGGTGACTGTGTAGAACGAATGGCGCAGGTGGAGCTTCGTGTCTCTAGTGCTGAAGATGACGTCACCTGTCTTCAATTAAAGGTGCGCACTTTGGAAAAAAAAAATAAATGTCTGGAAGATAATGTCCTGGATTTGGAGTCCCGGTCGAGACGGAACAACTTGAGGCTGGTGGGTCTACCGGAGGAATCCGAAGGTCGGGACTCATGTTCCTTTCTGGAAAAGTGGATTCCGGAGGCGCTGGGCAGCGCGGAGCTGCAATCAGCAGTGGTTCTGGAAAGCGCACACCGTATTGGCCCACGGAGAGATAAGGGACCACCGAGGACCCTAATTATGAAGTTCCTCAGCAACAGAGACAGGATGAAGATCTTCAACGCTGCACGAGCTAAAGGAGAGATTAAACACCAGGACCAGCAGGTGCGGTTCTACCCAGATTTGGCCACAGGAATCCAACAATTGAGGAAGCAGTTTGATCCCGTACGTAAAGAGCTGCGCAACCTTGGGATTCGTCATGGTGTAATTTATCCTGCGAGACTGTTGACCACGTATGGGGGCAGAACACACATCTTCAAGACCCCAGAGGAGGCGCAGGAGTTCATCAAGAAGATCCAAAAAGAGACTGGTGGGAGCTAAGCATGAACAAAATATAAGGTAGAATATTTAAACATTTGCACAGGCATCTGACTGACTTGAAGCAAATAGCAAGTTTACAAAATATAGATTGTATTATATATTAAAAAAAAAAAAAAACTATGATATACAAAGTTGCTAAAAATTTTGGAGTTAAATTGGAAAACTACAGAGGAGAGTTAATGTTACGTCATTAAAAGCAGTAGAGTTAGGGTGATTGGGAGGATGAAGAAGGAGTGGCTTTGGCTGTTCCTCGTGGGTGTGGAGCGGTCGATGGCTATATCGGGAGACGGAATTTTTCTTTTGATTTTGGGGGGATCGCCACAAATGTGGGAAGGGGGAATTTGTTTGTGTGTAGTTTGTAGGATGAATGTTCAACCACTCATTTTTTTGCTTCTCTGTATGAGCATGTTTACACTGCAAGGTAATCCCAAACTCCCTATTGATTATAAACCAAAGCGTTAATCTTAATTTAACTTCATGGAATTGCAGAGGTCTACAAAATTTAAAAAAAACTTAAACAAGTTATGAATAAAATAAAAGACATGGGTTCAAAAATTGTGTTTTTACAAGAAACTCATCTAATAGAGGAGGATGTAAAAAGAATTAGGAGTAGATGGCAAGGAAGTGTTTTCACCTCATCATTTTCATCCCGAGCCAGGGGAGTTATGACTCTCATACATAAATCAGTCCCATTTCAAGTGAAAAATGTAATTGGAGACAAATTTGGAAGATATGTAATCATTCAAGGATCTTTGCTATTAGAAAATATAAATTTGGTGAACTTATATGGTCCCAATATAGATGATCAAAAGTTCTTTGCTAATTTATTTCTTATCTTATCATCACTTACAGGGCAACATATAATAGCAGGGGATTTTAATTGTACATTGAATCCCGGTATAGATAGATCAACAGGACTTAACTGTACGCACAATGGATGTAGGATGACCATTAATCATTTTATGAAAGAATTGAGATTGCTAGATATATGGAGAGAAATGAAACCACAAGTTAAAGCCTACTCTTGTTATTCCAATACCTACAAGACATTCTCACGTATTGTTTATTTTTTGATCTCCACAGAATTAAGGTCCAAGATTCAAAACTGCTTTTATGATAACATCGTGATCTCTGATCATGCACCCTGCTGTCTAATATATGTAGATAAGAAATTGACAAAGGAATCAGGTAGATGGCAATTTCAGCATAAATGGCTTCAGGATGAGGAATTTGTCAAGTACATAGAAAAACAGATATATGAGTTCTTTGACATCAATACTACACAAACATCAGCATGTGTAAAGTGGGAGGCTTTCAAAGCTTTTATTAGGGGACATATTATTAGTTATACAGGTTCAAAATCTAAGAAGGCTCGAGAGGAGAGAGCCCAATTGGAACATAAAATAAAAAGTCTTCAAGAAAAAGTGTATGCAGGAAGTGATCCAAGGTTGGAGAACGAATTACTGATTTTGAGAGCTGAATATGACAAAAAATCAGCAAATAGAGCTGCCTCGAGTCTTCTAAGATTGAAACAATCTTTTTATGAACAAGGTGAAAAATCAGGAAAATTATTGGCATGGCAGATTAAACAATTAGAATTTAAAACACCAATTACCAGTATTATAAGTAACGGACAGGTAGTTATAGATCCTTTAGAAATTAATAGAGCCTTTAGAGATTACTATGAAAAATTATATGATACCAAAAATGAATCTGACTTAACAAAACTAAATGGGTTTTTGAACGAACTGTCTATACCGTGTATTCCAAATGAAAACCGGGAGATACTGGAGTCTAAAATTAGTCAAGAAGAAGTTGGGCTAGCCATTGATAATATGAAATCAGGAAAAAGTGCAGGACCAGATGGTCTTCCAGTTGACCTTTATAAAAAATTTAAGAATAAATTAATAAAACCTTTTTTGGAAATGGTTTTAGAAGCATTTCAAAATAGTAATTTACCATCATACATGAATAATGCCTTAATTATACTGTTGCCAAAACCAGGTAAACCCTCTAATAAATGTGAAAATATGAGACCAATAAGCCTATTAAATGCCGACCTTAAGATAATCTGTAAAATTTTAGCAAGACGAATACAAGAAATTTTACCAAATATTATTAATCGAGATCAGAATGGCTTTATAAAGGGAAGACAAGGCTTCCATAATGTAAGAAGACTATTTAATATTATTTATTCTAATAAAGAAGCACCGGATACAGCTCTCCTATCACTGGACGCCGAAAAGGCCTTTGATAGAGTCGAATGGCCCTTTCTTTTTGAAGTCTTACAAAGGTTTGGACTTGGAAATAATTTCATAAAATGGGTTCAGATAATATACAATAATGCTACAGCAGAAATCCTAACAAATAACAATATTTCAAAATCAATAAAAATCAATAGAGGATGTCGACAAGGCTGTCCACTTTCACCTTTACTGCTTACTATGGCAATTGAACCTTTAGCGATGGCGATACGTTTACATTCACAAATATATGGAATTAAAGTGGGACCAACAGAACATAAAATCTCCCTGTACGCCGATGACATAATTTTGTTTATGTCGAATCTTAAAAAATCAATTCCGACCTTGTTGAATTTAATAAAGAATTTTGGGGAAATATCAGGATATAAAATAAATAAAACTAAATCTTCAATATTAATGCTAAATGAGACCCAGAGAAATTACCCAGCCCCTGAGGTAAATCAATTCAACGTTGTAAATCAGTTTAAATATTTAGGAATCCAAATTGTGCCTAAGCTAGAATCAGTCGCCAGTGTCAACTATGAAGCCTTAATGACAGATATCAATGAGTTAATTCAGAGATGGATGTCACTACCAATGTCGATGATCGGGAGAATCAATATACTTAAAAGTAATATTTTACCTAAAATACTTTATTTATTTCAATACATTCCCTTACCACCACCTTTAGATTTATTCTCAAGAATTAAAAAAAAGTTAGTGGAATTTATATGGAACAACAGGAGGGCTAGATTACGTCTGTCTTTATTATATTTACCATTTGATCGTGGAGGTCTGAAATGTCCAAATTTTATGTTGTATTATTGGTCGGCACAACTGAGGTCTATGACATATTATTTTTCATTAAATGATCTCCCTCACTGGACTGAAATGGAATCATACAATTTACCTTTACCTCTTCCCATATTCATATACTCAGATTCGGCAAAAAAATTACAAAAACAAGTTAAAAATCCATTTGTAAAGCATATGATCAAAATATGGTGTGAAACTAAAAACTATTTAAAAGAACCACACTTATTGTTACAATTTAGCCCAATATGGGGTAATCAATATTTTAAACCAGGGAGAGCGGATGCTGTATTTAAAGTATGGAATTTAAAAGGGATTCAAAAGATTCAAGATTTATATTTGCCATGTGCAGATAACATAATGTCTTTTGAAGAGCTGAGGATCAAATTTAATCTTAATAGAACACATTTTTTTTAAATATCTTCAACTTAGAAACTTTATTCGATCAAATCAAAATAAAGCTCTCACTTGACCTATTTATTCATCCTTGGAAAAAATGTTGATGAAAGATAGTAAAAGAAAGGGTATTATTTCAGAGTTTTATAACTCATTGATACTATCCTCAAGTGAAAACTCACAGAAAAGATTAAACTACTGGAAAGAAGATCTGCAAACTGAAATTTCAGAGGAACAATGGGAATTGGCTTGTACAGAAGCTCAAACCAAATCAATAAATGTACGTCTTAAATTGATACATTTTAAATGGTTAATGCGGATGTATGTTACACCGGAGGAGTTAAATAGATATAACAAAAACATACCAGATACGTGCACAAAATGCATGGAAAGTAAAGGAACCCTATTTCATTGTTTATGGGAATGTAGAATAATTAAAATGTTTTGGGAAGAGGTGAGGGTAACAATTGAAAAAATAATCTCAAAACAAATCATATTGAATCCTAAACTGTTTTTGTTGGGTCTGTACCCAGAAAAGCATAACTTTAATAAAAGTGAAAGAACATTCATAGACCTCAGTTTGCTTAATGCCAAAAAATGTATTGCACTACTGTGGAAAAAGACTCCTAGACCAGATGTGACTCAGTGGTTAAGACAGATGTTAACAAACCTTCCATTAGAAAGAATAACATACATACTGAAATCAAAGGAAATTGTGTTTGAGAATATATGGAGACCTTTTATTGATTATGTAAAAAATTTAAACATAACTCTTGAAGAAGAAGGTGAATGATGTGTGTGGACCTTGTAAATTCCAAACTGGTGAACATAATATGTATACTTATGTAATGGATTGTCTAGACTAAACAGAGGAGCATTGTTGAAGACTTGATTTTGTTGGTGGTTGTGGGTGTTTTTAGTGCATTTTTTTTTGTAGTACTTTAGTGTTAGTGTTTGATTGTTTGTGTCATGTTTGTTTAAAAAAAAAAAAAAAAGGTTCAATAAAGATATTGTGGAAAAAAAAAATCCTAGAACGTGTTGTTGCCACCCATCTCAAAACCCACCTCACCTCAGATGACCTCTTTGAGATATTCCAATCTGGATTCCACTCACAACATGCCACTGAAACAGCCCTTCTCAAAGTGACAAACGACCTCCTCCTCTCAGCCGACTCTGGACTCCTGAACGTCCTCGTCATGTTCAACCTCACAGCTGCCTTCAATACAGTCAACGACTCCATTCTCCTCTCCCGTCTGGAAACCCTCCTCAGCATCATTGGTACAGCTCTTTCCTGGTTCCACTCGTATCTCACCAACAGAGAACAATTCAACCACGTCAACAACTGCACATCCCTCACAGCCCCCCTCTTCCATGGTATTCCCCAGGGCTGTGTGCTTGGCCTTCTCCTCTTCATCATCTATACTCCCGCTTGGTAGCATCACCCGCCGGCATGGCCTTAACTTCCATTGTTATGCCGACGACATTCAGATCTACATTTCTACTAACTGCATAACCACAGTAACCTGCTCCATACTGGAAAACTCCCTCTCTTAAATAAAATCCTAGATGCAAAAGAACTTTCTACAACTTAACTATGGTAAGTCTGACATGATGATCATCGGGCCAAAATCTCTTCATCAATACCACCCACAACTTCAACCTCACTGTTGCCAACTCCACACTTGCACCATCCCCACAGATACGAAACCTTGGGGTCATCTTTGACAGCCACCTCACTTTTGAACCACACATCAATCATGTCACCAAAACTGCCTTCTTTCACCTAAAAAATATAGCCCGACTCCATCCCTCACTCACCTTCTCCACCGCAGAAACCCTCATACACGCATTTATCACATCCAGATTCGACTACTGCAATAGCATTCTTTACGGCTCATCACCCAAAGTCCTCCAGAAACTTCAATACATTCAGAACTCAGCCGCCTGTGTCCTCACCCAGTCCTGCTCCCGCGACCACATCACCCCTGTCCTCCAGAACCTCCACTGGCTCCAAATCTCACAACGCATACAGTTCAAAGTCCTTCTCCTCACCTTTAAAGCCCTCCATCACCAGGCCCCTTCCTATCTCACCAACCTGTTGCACCGGCACTCCCCCTGCGGTGGCTCCGTTGCTCTGATGCAAATCTCCTCTCTCCACCACACAGAACCAAGCACAGAACCTGGGGAGACTAAGCCTTTTCCGTTGCTGCCCCCTCCCTCTGGAACTCTCTCCCCCAACACATCCGTGACTGCACAGACTCAAATTACTTCAAATCATTACTCAAAATCCACCTGTTCAGACTTGCTTTTAATCTTTAATTTTAATTCTTCATTTTTGACTTTTTTTTTAAATGTAAAGCATCTTTGAGTGCCTTGGAAAGTGCTATACAAATAAAATGTATTATTTATTAAAACAGTATTCATCTTTTCCAGCTGAGGCTTGTGCTTTGCTTTAAGCAGTAGAACAAAGATTGATCACCCCCATTATAATTTGCATTTTAGATAAACTAGATTTTTATTTTACAGAAGCATAATTTTTAATATCATCTTCTGTTGGATCTCCAGTCATGTTGGCCTTTCAGGCAGCGATCAGGCAGACAGTGCTGCCACGATAGCCGTTAACCAAGAAGTAACTTGATGTCAAAGTCCAGTGTCAGATTGCTTATAGCCTCCTGTATTTTAAATTGGTGGCAGACTGAAAGGGACAGATGTACTGCAAATAAGCTACATTAAATTAAACCTGCCATAACTTATGGACACTTGCACCACTTCCAAAGTAAGTAGTAAGTAGTCATAGATGCTGACATGGAGTCTTCTTCTTTTGGCTGCTCCCTTTAGTGGTTGCCACAGTGGATCATCTGCCTCTATCTCACCCTATCCCTTGCATCTTCCTTGGTAACACCAACCCTCTCACCACCGGCACCCTGTCGGTTAACAGCACCGGTGGCAGTAGTTGTTAACCCAGGCCTCAACCCATCTGGTATGGAAGTCTCATTTGTCATGATGTGCATGTTTGATTTGGCAAACGTTTTATGCTGGATGTCCTTCATGACACTATCCTCCTCATTTACCCGGGCTTGGGACCAGCACTCGGACTACACTGGCTTGTGTGCACACCCCTACCCCCCATGGCTGGGTAACACCTCACCTATGTGTCCACCAAGGCGTGTGTTTTCACGCTTCCAACTCATTGTCTATGTAGCACACCCCACATGATTTCTGATAGTGTGGCATCAAGGATCTTGAGTTGTGTAGAGGTGCCCGGTCCCATTTACTCAAATGAAGAGCAGGCGTGTGAAAATCATTTCCTGGTGTTCATGCTGAACTTTTAAAATAGCAATTGTTATAAAAGTATTCAGCACCCATACTTTTATTTCTTGCCTCAACTGTTTTCAGAAATACTGTATGTTTCATGGTTTACTTTTGAAGATATAGGCAAAAGTTTAACGTCTCGGCTCCGTCATGAACTGATTACAACAGCCTCCCCACCAAGAGTCGCATCGATCAATCATGTGCAAGTCAAGCAGATCGGGGAGGGCAGAGCAGGTTGGGTGAGCAGAGTGCACACTGAAGAGATGGAGAAATTAATCATGCAATTTCTGGATTTCCAGTACTGTACGATGTGTCATTGCCACCATATAGGAGCAATAACACCAGAAACACAGCATGGTGAACCATCGCTGAAATAGTTGGTGTTCCTGGTAGGCTGAACACTTTTTTTTTTTTACTTTTTTTACTTTTCCCATCTGCGCACATCTGTACAATTTTTTTTTTCTTGGAAAAAAATGTCATTGGATGTCTTTTTTTATTCATGCAGTTTTATACAGTAAATGAGAATGTGCAAATGCAGAACTGTTTCCGTTGTACTTGTGTCTGTATTTGGAATAAGAGTAATTCACATTAAATTCTATACTTTTTTACAGAGGAAGTCTGCCGTGCACGGGACCAGGTCAAGAAGGAGAAAGACCCACCTGCTGATACACCAAGACCCTCAAGACACCCTATCCCTGAAAGGTCAAATTTTCCAGAATCGTGCACACTAAAGCGTAAAGATCGGGACACTGCAGGGTTGAGTTTGTTTGAAAAAAGACTACTTCTGGCTTTAGAGGGGGAAAGTTGCAGGACCGCCACCCCCCCACCCCCACCCCCAGCATCTGCACCAGATCCAGATGAACTGTTTTTTCAAAGTCTCCTACCCTCACTGAGGAGACTCCCTGAATCCAAAAAAGAAGAGGTGAAATTTCAATTTCACAAACTTCTGTTTGAAGCTGGGAAAGAGTGATAATTTGATTAAAATATGGTATTTGATTGCATGTGTAGTTCACATTTTTTCAGTGTTTTTGTAAAATTTGTATTTACTGGTTTGACCTGTTTGTAAATAATAAATCCATTTGGTACACTGCTGTTACTTCTATTTGAATAAGGCACAAGTTTTATCACTATGTAGTCACAACACATTACATTCAGTCTTAAAGTGTCGTTTTTACAGGCAGCCTTTACATGGTATCACATACTAACAGAAGAACAATAATATCACAAATCAAAACTCAAAGTGCTTTGTGAGCACCGAGGAATAACTCTTTGTGAATTGACAAAGGAAATTTATATAACATGACAATACTTAGGATTAGTGAAGACTAATATACCCTTGCTCAAACAATTGAGGGCATGAGTGGGCCGTTACAAATGTGGTTATGCAGAGGTTATGCTGCTCTTTAACAAATATGTTTGCTGTTAAAGGAGTTGTTTGGTTTAGACATTTAGAACTGTGTCTTGCCAACTGACTGTACCTTCTTCACAAACATGTGAAGCAAATGCTTCTCTGGTGGTGTGGGAAGACCCCATCCTCACATTAAGTAATTAGTGGACGCTAGTCTTCTCTGGTCCTCAGTGATGTCCTTCTCAGGTATTTGTGCATCTCATGAAGTTGTGGAGTACACTTTTACACAGAGCTTGGCTGTTTCTGAACTGACTTTGATCACTCTGTGATATTTGTGCCATTGAGGTGGCAGGATACCAGAAAAACCTAATTAGATACTTTATCACACCTTCCCAGAAGGCTCAGTACAAAGGGAACTCCCCAGCTTGTTGGAGAAAATGTGGTAGTACAAATGCAAATCATTATCATATATTTTGGCCCTGTTATGTTATTCAAAATTATTGGAAAGAAATTCATAAAGCTATAAAAGATATTTTTGGATGTCAGTTACCACTGGAAAGCAAAACTCTATTCTTTAGGCTTGTGCCCGCAGAGTGGTCAGAGGGACAAATATTTATTATATATTCTACTGATTGCTAGCAGAAAGGCAATTACAAAAAAATGGCTTTCACAGGAGAGCCCATCTCTTGATTTATGGATGGACATTACAATGGATATTTATAAGATGGAGAAAATAACAGCTTATGTCAATTACAAAAAGGATTTGTTTATGTCACAATGGGGAAAAATGGACTAAATATATAACACCACTCAGGCTGGACTTTCAATTTGCAGAATTGATATAGCAGACTTTGTTAATATATATATACAAGAGTGTGTACATTAACAGTTACTCCCTATATGCAGATGTTTATGCTGATCCTCCCCTTTTTTTTCTTTTTTTCTTCTCATTTCTTTTTCATTTTTTTTTTAAAAAAAGGGACATTCAAATGTAATTCTCAAATTAAATGATGGCTTAAACCTACTTTCTAAAGAATGTCAATAAAGAGAAAATTACAAAAAAAAAAAAAGAGAGATGGCAGGATACCAAAGGCATCTTCAACAGCAAACCTTGTGTGGCTGAGGTGGTAATTGAACAGTCTTTGCTTCCTTGGGAGGTTGGTACCTGGAAATGGCTGCATGAGGTTCCTGCGTAGGAGGAGGGCCTCATCTGCCACAAATGTGTGGTAGTGGGCTTCTGTGGGAAGCTCCTTGAATAATGGTGCCTTGTGGAAGGTCAAGGGTGCCTTCAGGAGTTCCACTAAAAAAATGCCAAATTTTGAAGAGAGCCACAATCCCTTGTTCTGCCATATCCACCAATGTCAATCACATGAAACTGGTAATGGGTATCCACAACTGTGAATAGTACTATTGAAAATGGCCTCTTGTATTTGCAGTACAATGACCCTGTGTTGGAAGGAGCCTTGATGATGATGTGCTTTCTATCTATGGAGCCAGTGCAGTTTGGAAAATTCCACCAAATTTGGAAGTCTTGGGCAATTGCCTTCCAGTCATCCAAAGTGGGGGGCAGCATCACATTGGTCACCAGGGAGTCCCATATATCCTTCACAGTATTTCCCACCGTGCAGACACTTACACGGTAGTTGAAGGCAATCGTGAAATGAATTGCCTGTAGCCATATATCTACAAAGAGATGTACAATAAAGTTAGCCTGATTTAAATCCACTTTGGTCTAGTCTAGGATAGACGTCAGGTTTTAACCCTTGATTTTCCCTGATTGTGCCAAATCAGGAGTATATTATTCACAGAGCAGAGCCCCAGTTTAATCTTACGATTAGAATATATTGATTTACTGTGCCTTTTTCTTGTTTCTGTGTCCCTCCAGACCTACCACAGCAACATGAGTGTAAACAGGAAGAAGTTCTGGCTGACCAACAACTCTGTAGTCAGGAGAGAAAAGATAGGCATGAACAGGATGAACCAGAACCTTCACAGGTTAAAGAGGAACAGGAACCTTTACAGGTTAAAGAACAAAAGGAAGTTTCCACCAAACAGGAGCAAGAGCCATTGCTGCCAAACCAGAAGACTCATAACTACATGGTGATTTTCATTTATAACAATAATAATGGATTAGATTTATATGGCACTTTACATGTCAAGTGACATCTCAAAGCGCTTGCAGTGAGTCCATTATTCATTCACTCCAGACAGACATTGATAGTGGTAAGCTACTACTGTAGCCACAGCTGCCCTGGGGCAGACTGACGGAAACGTGATTGCCAATCTGTGCCAATGGCCTCTCTGACCACTACTGGACATTCATACCCAGTGTCATGGACACTGGAGGCAAGGTGGGTAAAGTGTCTTGTCCAGAGACACAACGGCAGGATGGTTGGGGAGAGAGGTATTCGAACCACCAAGCCTCTGGTTATTGGACAACCCACTCTACTTTTTGAGCCACTGCTGCCCACATTTTCCTCCTCCGTTCCATTTTTGCTGAGCGCCAAGCTGGACGGCAGGAAGTTTCATTTTTATATATTCTTTGGCATGACCCAGCCGGGACTTGAACCCCGACCTCCCGGTTGTGGGGCGGATGCTCTTCCTCTAAGCCACCACTCCGGTGGTTTATTTATACAGGAAATCACCACAGAGAATCTGAACCAAACAGTGAGCAGTTCTGTCACAACTCTGATAATGAGAGCAAAGACCAGGGAGCAGGTGAGAATGTAAACCTAGGATCAAGTGAACACAAAGAGCCAAAACCAAAGAACAAACTTCACAGGGAAAGAAGTCACAGTAACAGTATAGGTAACTTCACCATACCAAAGAATCAGTCTTGTACTTACACAGGTGAAAAGTCTGTAAAATATTCTTTTACTGAAAAAGCCTCTAAGAATAAGTCCACAAAGAGCAAACAGAATTTGGATGGAAGATAAGATGAAAGATTGCAGTAGGTGTGGGAAAAGATTTATTTCATATGAGGAGTCACACAGGTGAGAAGCCTTTTTCCTGTAACATATGTGAGAAACGATTTAGACAGACCTCAGATCTTAAAAAACATAAGAACGCACACAGGTGACAGCCATATTCTTGTGGAACATGTGGAAAAGTTTCATTTACAGTTCTCATTTGGATAACCACATGAGAACACCTACAGGTGAAAAACAAAATTCTTGTGGAGCATGTGGGAAATGTTTTACTTAAAGATCTGTTTAGACTGCCCATGTAAGAACACATACAGGTGAAAGGCCATATTCTTCTGAAACGTGAAAAACATTTCCCTCTGCATTATCTTCTCATCACAGCTCACCCAAGTAAGAAGCCTTTTTCTTTTAACATTTGTGAGAAACAATTTGCACAGGACCTGACTCTTAAAAAGCATAGGACTAGATAGAGGTGTGGCAATATCTTGATTTTTAGATGCATTGTGGTGATGGCATTTGCAATGAAAAGTTGGCGCCAATTTGCTTAAAGCTACGTAAATAAGCCAAAGAAGTTTTGGGATTCTGTTCTGTTGTGCAATGAAACAAAGCTGGAACTTTTCAGCCCTATGGATCAACATATGCCTGGAGGAGAAAGAATGATGCATACATGGAAAAGAACACCATACCTAAAATGAAGCATGATGGTTGCTTACTGAAGTCCTGGGGCTGCTTTGCTTTTTCTGGCACTGGAAACCTGTAGTGTTGGGGGTAAGATTTATTCAGTCAAGTATCAGGAAATCCTGGGAGAAAATGCTGTCTGTGAGGAAGCTGAAGCTTGGGCATCATTGGACCTTCCAACGGGACAATGATCCCAAGCATACCTCAAAGTCCACCATGGTTTGGTTTCAGAAGAAATCCTGGAAGATACTAGAGAGGCCATCACAGTTGTCTGACTTGAACCCAATTGAAAATATCTGATGGGATTTGAAGAAGGCGGCTGCAGTACGTAAACCCAGGAATATTAGTGAACTGGAGGTCTTTGCCCATGAGGAATGAGCTAAGATTTCTCAGGAACACTGCCAAAAGCTGGTGTCTGGCTATGCATCACGTTTACAGCAGGTCATAACAGCAAAAGGGTGCTTTACTAGGCACTAAAGATGCTTGACAGGAAGGGGCTGAACAATTTTGAAACTGAAGTAGACATTAAAAGTGGCATTTCATGTTGAATTTTGAGAAACCACTTGTAACAATGTGTTGAGCTATTTAAATTGTTCTTGTTTGATTTGTTTATTGCAAACAGCTGCTAGTTTGTACATTTTCCCAATAAACCTAATTTGCAGTGGGGGTTGAATGATTTTCATTGCAACTGTATGGTCAAGCATTACTAAATAAACATGGATGTCTAGTGAGCAGTGTTGAGAGTAACTCGTTACTGTAACACTACTACTTTTGCAGTAACGTGCTGTGTAACGAAATTACTGTTTAAAAATTCAGTAATGCATTACAGTTACTGAAATTTGATCAGATGCGTTCCTCGTTTTATTAATATGGATGGATATTTTAGCACAAATGAATATACAAACTGACCCTACAGTAGCTGAGACGAGCTGTCAGTCGACATGACCTGTTGCAGAGAGCTTAAGTCTTTACTACTGAGCGCAGGAAAAGATGAAGCTACTTTGTATTTGTGGAAATAGATTATTTTTCCTTTGTTGTGGTTAATGACAAAAGCATATTGGTGGTTGCAAGCTAAGTGCCGGTTGAGACCTACTGCAATTTTCAGAAAAGCCTGAAAACGGCAACAAAGCTCCGACAAAGCTAGTGCTATGCTATGCTAACAACTAACACCGTGTTAGTGGATCTATGTTATCTGAACAGCCACAGCTGGATGTAAAGTGGAAATACTCTTGTCTCAACGCCCACGGCTGGATTTCAATCACAATTATGCATCTGGACAGTTTGTGACCCAGCAAGAATTAAACCGACTGCCAGATACGTCGTTACAGACTGAAGATGTGATATCAACAGTCACTTTCCATCAGACAGCTGGGTCTGTGATCCACTGAAATTGAAATGCATTTACTTGCTACCTGGATAAAGATTATTCAAAAATGGATTTTGATCTCCAAAAGGAATTTGAGGGACTGGATCATGTCTCTGTCACAGCAGACATTTGGACTATGGACAATGAACATTTTCTTTGGATCACTGGACATTGGATGAATCCATAATCATAAAGGTAAGATAAACATGGACAGCTTTATGCAGTGTTGCCAACTCTCACTCTTTTGGAGTGAGTCTCACTCTTTTTTTCCCCCTCTCCCTCACTCTACAAACCCTATTTCTCACTCCAAAATGAGGAAATTACTGGCAATATTATGTTGATTTTCTTAAGCTTTTTTTCCCACAATAAGAGCTCTCAAGGCAGGATAAAGCAGATTGAACATATTCTAAAAGCTCTGTCTGAAACAGGCTGTTTTCTGTGTGCAAGATGATTTAAGTACAGTATGCATTTAAAAGTAACATGAAAGTTGCATACTTTTCCAAGTAACTAATTACTTTAATCATGCAGTAATTGGTAAAGTAACTCAATTACTTTTGAAAAGAAGTAACTAGTAACTGTAATCAGTTACTATTTTAGTAACTTGCCCAACACTGCTAGTGAGCGTATACAAAATATGAAAATAAGACCCAACCATAATCTGACAGTTAGGCTAATGCTAGGCAGCCTGACCTGTCAGCTACTCCCCACCGAGACAAGCTCTAATGATGTTAGACCAGTGGTGAACCCTCAGGGCCAGCCAAGCCTTCTCTGCTGGCCTAAACACTAGCAGAGTTACATTTACAACCTTTACAACATATTTGTTCCATGAGGATGCATTAAATTATTCCCAATAGTCTATTCTCTTCATTTTGTATTTTTTGTCTTGGTTGTAATTCTTCCAGTATGGTGCATATTTAATGCACATATGTAGCATGCTGTATGGTACGCATTCTCCCCCACAGGCATACAGTGGCTCGACGGTGCAGAGCCTACAGTCAAACGTCCAAATGAACAATGCCCCAGCAGGGACCTCGGCTAGGAGGTGGGTGCTGGGGGAAGAAGGAAGTCAGAGACAATGTCCCGGCAGGAGCCCCGAGGTGGAGAAGAGAGCAGAGACGCCAGCAAGTCTCGAGGGCTATGTGTGACTATGGGTGCATATGTTTACTGAGCTTCTGTGGGGGTTAAGGTGTGAGATACGCTATGTGGGGGTTGAGTATCTCTGGGGGTTATAAAAGCTGGAGAAAAGTTGTGTTTCTTTCTCTTATTATGCTGAGAACTTTGATGATAGAAGATGTGACTTTCAATAAAGCTTCCTGAGAAATAAACTCAGTCTCGTTTGTAAGGCATCTTCTACACTGGTGACCTACAACTACTATGTCCAGTGACGACAACCTTTCCACGCCGGACTCCGCAGGAGCTCACCGGGTTAACGCAGCCACCATGCTACAGCTGCCCGACTTCTGGCAACATGACCCGCGCTCCTGGTTTACCACTGTGGAGGCGCAATTCCACCTTCGGGGTATCTCGGCAGATGCAACGAGGTTCCACCATGTCGTCGCGAAGCTGGACAGCCTCACAGTGCAACGGGTGGAGAGTTTGACCAACCACCCACCCCACGACAACAAGTGCGGCACACTGAAAGCTGCCCTAATCCGAGCTTTCACTCCCTCGCAGGAAGAGCGGGTAGAGAAGCTCCTGGCGCTATCAGAGGGAGAAGCAGACAGGCCAGCGGATCTGATGGCACAGATGATGAGCCTGAGAGGCGAGGATGACGACGGTTTTATCTTCGCCCACCTCTTCCTCAGGACGCTCCCGCCGGCAGTGAGAGTTGCCCTGACCAGCTCGCAGTCGCTCGCCAACCGCGACTACCACGAGCTGGGACAGGTGGCGCAACGGCTCGTCGACTCCCATAGACGGCGCACAGCCACGACGGCGGCAGCAGAGATGACCGCCCCTTCGCGAGAAGGAGGGAGACCAGAGGCTGCGGCACCGGACCCGATGACGGCAGCAGCGGCGGAGACCAGGAGAAGTAGAGCTGACAACGCCATCTGCTTCTACCATCGACATTTCGCCGACAAAGCCCGCAGATGCGTCCCGCCGTGCCAGTACCAGCGCCAGGGAAACGCCAGGACCGGGAGCCGGTAGCAGCTGCGACTCTCGGCACGAAGAACAAGCTGCTTTTCGTGACGGACGCAAATTCTGGGAAAGAATTCCTGGTGGACACGGGCTCCCAGCTGAGTTTTGTCAAGCCTACCTACGCGGACACACTGGGGCCGGCCAACGGGCCCCTGGTGTTAGCGGCGAACGGCTCCACGGTCAAAACCTATGGGGAGAAGACACTCCGCCTGTCCCTCCACGGACGCAACTTCGAGTGGACCTTCGTTGTTGCTGCAGTTAGCAACAACATGCTAGGTGCTGACTTTTTGTGCTCAAACAGTTTGTTAGTTGATCTTGCTAATAGACGTATTATAAATGCACTGTCTTTCTATTCTATCTCCTGCACAGCTCGGGTGGCCCTGCCTTCGGCGCATTCCAATGTCACTGCAGCGGGTGGTAAGTTTCATGCATTACTCAACCAGTTTCCAGCACTCACGGTCCCTACATTTTCAGCGTCAGTTGCCAAACATGGGATAGAGCATTTCATAAGCACTGCTGGCCCCCCTGTGTTCGCAAAGGCTCGGCGTTTGGACCCAGCTAAACTGGCCATCGCGCGCGAGGAATTCGCCAACTTGGAAAAGCTGGGCATAGTCCGGCGTTCCAACAGCGCCTGGTCGTCACCCCTGCACATGGTACCCAAAGCTGACGGCTCGTGGCGCCCGTGCAGTGATTTCCGCAGATTAAATAATGCTTCAGCCCACGACCGCTATCCGATTCCGCACATCCAAGATTTTTCGGCGCATTTAGCGGGGGCGCGCATCTTTTCCAAAATAGACTTGGTGCGTGGTTATCACCAAGTTCCAGTCCGCGCGCAGGACATACCCAAAACGGCAGTTATAACCCCTTTCGGGCTTTTCGAGTTTTTGCGCATGCCTTTCGGCCTCAAGGGCGCCGCGCAGACGTTCCAACGCATGATGGATGCAGTGCTGCACGACCTCCCTTTCGTGTTCGCTTATTTGGACGATATTTTGGTAGCCAGCGCGTCCGAAGCCGAACACGAACGCCACCTCACAGCCGTTTTTCAGAGGCTCACAGAACACGGGCTGATCATTAATCCAGCGAAGTGCCAATTCGGGGTAACGAAAATTGATTTTTTGGGACACCGCGTGTCGCCAGAAGGCGCGGTCCCGCTGCCGGATAAAGTGCGCGCGATAACGGATTTCCCCCAACCGCAGACGGTCAAGGCGCTGCAAGAATTTTTGGGGATGGTCAATTTTTATAACCGTTTCCTCCCAAACGCGGCACGGCTTATGCACCCATTGTACGCGGCATTAAAGAAGCAAAAACCTACAGCCAAGGTCGAGTGGTCCCCGGATCGGGAGCGCGCTTTTTCACAGGTCAAATCAGCCCTCGCCAACGCTGCGTTGTTGGCACACCCGGTGCCGGCAGCTCGCATGGCGCTAACCACAGACGCCTCCGACGTGGCAGTGGGAGCGGTGGTCGAGCAACTGGTTGCAGGATGCTGGCAACCACTCGCATTTTTCAGCAAAACATTGCGCGATAGCGAACGTAAATACAGCGCGTTTGACAGGGAGCTTTTGGCCCTACATTTGGCCATCCGCCACTTCCAGTTCTGGTTGGAAGGACGCCGTTTTACCGCGTTCGTGGATCATAAACCTTTAACTTTTGCAATGGCCAAGGTTTCAGAGCCCTGGTCGGGCCGACAACAGAGGCAGCTGGCTGCAATTTCGGAGTTTACCACGGACATTCAACACGTGGCAGGTAAACACAATGTAGTGGCAGATTGCCTCTCGCGCACGGTTGCAGCGACAGGCCCCCAGGGGGCAGAGTCGGCTACGGCAGACCTAGGTCAGGCTGGCGGCACGGGAGCGCTCACAGCTCCGGTCTGCGTCGGTTTAGATTACGCAGCCATGGCCGCTGAACAGGTTGGCGACGCGGACGTGCGCGCGCTCCAGTCTGGGCCAACAGGGCTAAGGCTGGAGCACAGGGTGCTTCAAAGAGGCATGCCCTCCCTAATCTGCGATATCTCCACGGGGCGTCCCCGCCCCGTAGTCCCGGCTGCGTGGCGTCGCCGTGTTTTTGACTTAATACACTCACTGGCACACCCGGGCGTCCGCGCTTCTATCAAAATGGTAGGGGAGAAGTTTGTTTGGCCGGGGCTGCGTAAACAAGTCAAAGAGTGGGCTGCAGCTTGCACTGCGTGTCAAAGGGCAAAGGTACACAAACACACACGAGCCCCTGTAGAACCTTTTCACATCCCAGCCAAACGCTTTGATCATGTGCATGTCGACTTAGTAGGACCGCTTCCGCTGTCCCAGGGTTTCACACACCTTCTAACCATGGTAGACCGCACCACGCGCTGGCCAGAGGCAGTTCCTCTGGCGGCAACTACAACGGCAGATGTTGCACGCGCCTTTTTAACGGCTTGGGTCACGCGCTTTGGTATCCCGTCAGACTTAACGTCCGACAGAGGACCACAGTTTGTTTCCGAGCTCTGGTCGTCCATGGCACGCAGCCTGGGGGTGAAAATTCATCGCACGACCGCGTATAACCCCCAGGCCAACGGTTTGTGCGAGCGCTTCCATCGGTCATTGAAAGCAGCCCTCAGAGCGGCTCTCACGGACACAAATTGGGTTGATAAACTTCCATGGGTTTTATTAGGGTTGCGTTCAGCTCCTGAAGAGGACTTGCATGCCTCTCCGGCAGAACTCGTCTTCGCCCAACCCCTCCGGTTACCGGGAGATTTCCTCCCTGAGAATCCTGCTCCGGAGCGCCTCCCCGCTCAGCGGCTGCAGAGCGACGCGGGGTCGCACACCCTCCCTGGTCCCGCTCATCACAGTTTTCCTCGTGTTTTTGTGCCTAAAGCCTTAAAGAATGCAGAATTTGTCTTTGTTAGACACGACGCACAGAGGCCAGGTTTAAGACCACCTTACGATGGACCGTTCAGAGTGTTAGAAACCGGGGAAAAGCACTTTTTGCTTGATTTGGGAGACAGGACAGATTTAGTCTGCATCAACAGGCTCAAACCCGCTTTTGTGTTAGCTGACGACCCAGTCCAGTTAGCCAGTGCCCCCCGCCGCGGCAAGCCGCCCGGGAGACGCTCTGCTAAGCTTTCACGACGATGTGTTAACGATTCTACTTCACAGATGCAGCGGACAACAACAAGCAGAGCGAGACCGGCTCACAGCAGATATGGCAGAGTGTTGAAGCCCAAGCAGTGGGAACTGTAATCTGTTGTGCCAAGTTTTTTTTTCTCTCTTGTTCTGTGTAGAGTGTCATAGTTCTATGCATTTGAAGTGTACCTGGTCCTTATTTGAACGTTTGGGGGGGGTTATATGGTGCATATTTAATGCACATATGTAGCATGCTGTATGGTACGCATTCTCCCCCACAGGCATACAGTGGCTCGACGGTGCAGAGCCTACAGTCAAACGTCCAAATGAACAATGCCCCAGCAGGGACCTCGGCTAGGAGGTGGGTGCTGGGGGAAGAAGGAAGTCAGAGACAATGTCCCGGCAGGAGCCCCGAGGTGGAGAAGAGAGCAGAGACGCCAGCAAGTCTCGAGGGCTATGTGTGACTATGGGTGCATATGTTTACTGAGCTTCTGTGGGGGTTAAGGTGTGAGATACGCTATGTGGGGGTTGAGTATCTCTGGGGGTTATAAAAGCTGGAGGAAAGTTGTGTTTCTTTCTCTTATTATGCTGAGAACTTTGATGATAGAAGATGTGACTTTCAATAAAGCTTCCTGAGAAATAAACTCAGTCTCGTTTGTAAGGCATCTTCTACACCAGTAGTGTAATGCATGTTAGAGTTTTTTTGTCCAGTCATATTTCAGCCATCTGTGTTGCCAGGGTCAAGCAAATCTGCTGTGGGCCTTCAGGAATTAACAGTGCGGCTCTGTAGGTTAAATTAACTGTTAAACTTATCTTGTTGCTTTAACCAATCAGATGTCTTCTGTACGTCCAGGGGTACGCATAGAAGACATCCAAGAACATCGGCATTTTTACGTCTTTTGATTGGATGGTTAGATTTGTCCACCCACAATGCAGAGGATCCTAGCTAGCAAAACGCCAGCGCAAGGACTTGCGTAAGCAGCTACAATATACTGTATCTGTTTAAATATAATAGCTGTTTTTCCACCCACAATGGCTGACAGGAGGGAGGAAAATGATTTCGTCACTGATATTTAAAAAAAATATCAATTTTTCAGACGGACTTTTCAAGAAAAGCTGGTCGTTGTGAAGAGAGGTCGGCCAACCCTGAAGCTAGCAGGCTTGTCTCAGCCGGGGAAAGGATTTGTCCGTCACTTCCATATTAACAACAAGCAGTATCTTTGGATTACAGCCTCTGAGGAGTGCTGCAAATTATCTTGCTGGGAATGATTGTTGTTTGCAACTGATCAGGTAGATACTTGGAGCCAGACAGGGTTTGCAAACTTGAGCTGTCCGTCACACCATGACAATTTTGGCAGCGTTCGCCAAACATATAAAAATTGGTCTAAAATGCTGGGATACGCCGACATTTTCACTTTTGGCCGTATGCATCGCGTATCCATAACGACATGGGCATATAATTAATTAATAGTATCGTAAACTAGAAAAGCACTCGGAGAGTGCAGACCTCCGCCAAGCGACACAGTTTCCCCCATACAGTCTTCAGATTCCTTGACCATGAAAACATATGACAAGCAGTGGTTCAGTAGTTATTCACGAAAATGGCATTTTCCGTAATGGCGGCCACAGTTCCCCCCATACAGTGTTTGTGTGTACGTTTTCAGATTCCTTGACCATGAAAACATATGACTAGCAATTGGATTGACAATGATAGGATTAGTGGTTCAGTAGTTATTCACGAAAATGGCATTTTCCGTAATGGCGGCCACAGTTCCCCCCATACAGTGTTTGTGTGTACGTTTTCAGATTCCTTGACCATGAAAACATATGACTAGCAATTGGATTGACAATGATAGGATTAGTGGTTCAGTAGTTATTCACGAAAATGGCATTTTCCGTAATGGCGGCCACAGTTCCCCCCATACAGTGTTTGTATGTACGTTTTCAGATTCCTTGACCATGAAAACATATGACAAGCAATTGGATTCATAATGATAGGATTAGTGGTTCAGTAGTTATTGACGAAAATGGCATTTTCCGTAATGGCGGTTTAGCGCCACAGTTCCCCCCATACAGTGTTTGTGTGTACGTTTTCAGATTCCTTGACCGTGAAAACATATGACTAGCAATTGGATTCACAACAATTGGATTGACAATGATAGGATTAGTAGTTTAGTAGTTATTCACGAAAATGGCATTTTGCGTAATGGCGGTTTTCTTGTGGACGGTGATCCGGATCACCACCAAAATCTAATCATCTGTAGGATACCCCATTTCTGACAATCTGTGAAAATTTCATGAAAATCCGTCCATAACTTTTTGAGTTATCTTGCTAACAAACAGACAAACAGACAAACCAACGCCGATGATCACATAACCTCCCCCTTTGGCGGCGGTAACTAATGCTTAGCGTGTTGCTGACATTCACAACTTATGCGCAACAATCTGCGTAGCGCAGTCATGCCAAACTGCCATTGCCTCCCGATCCATGAATCCTAGTTTTGGGAGAGATCATCTCTGTTCAACCCAGATGGTTGAATAGATGGTCAATCCATCAATCCATCAGATGGTCAATCCATCTGGATGGATTGACCATCCATTGACCACCTGGATGGGATGGTCAATCCCCTCCAAAGACCACAGCGGGGGGCGTGACCGACCTGGCAGAGCTGTCAGATCTGTCAGGTCAGTCACGTCTGAAACAGCTGATGTGACACGTCAGGAACATCAGATAACAGTTGTCACAACCTAGCTCAAAGGCACGCAAACTGATGGCGATAAAAAAAGTTTATTTTTGATAAAGTGAAAAAAATAAAACCAAGATAATACATGGAGTGTGCTTTTGCTGGGAGGCGCAGCCAACAGCAAAGTATACAGCTGCACTCTGCACTTCAGGCGATCAGCTGATTCCTCCTCCTCTGGTGTTCTGACATTATGGCATATCTATCACAACAACACAGGACAGATGATTGTATAGGCTTCATTTAAATGTAAAAAAACCCCGACAGGTCCCGTGTGTTTTGCTCTGTGTGTGTGTGTGTGTGTGTGTGTGTGTGTGTGCGTGTGCACGCACGTGCGCCTATACGCTGCAGGCATAGAACTCTATATGGGTTATAGGCTGAATTATGCATTTACTCCGCGAATGCGGGACATTATCAGCCATAGGCCGGATACATCGGAAAATTTTCAGCATGCTGAAAATTAATTTTCAGAGGAGCTCGGCGAACAACGCCGTATACCATTGTGCTTCAGTGTGCTCTTAACTTAGACAAAACTGAGCCATAACTGATTCACGTACCCCAGCGTATTCTCCAAATTTTTCATATGTTTTGCAAACACTGCCTAAATCATCTAGGTGTGGCAGGGCTTTCACCAAGGCAGCAGTGAGGCACCAAACCACAGCCCCCAGTTGGACAAGCAACAGTACTTTTAAACCTTTGGGGAAACGAGTGGATCTGCAGCTCAGTGAACAAGTGCACAGGGAAAGGGAGCTCTACAATGAAAAGATAAAGATTTTTAAAACTATAATTTTATAGTTATTTCAAGTTATCTTTAACATGCTTTGTATAGACGGCCATATAGGCTATTTTTATGATGTTTGGTATGAATGGCACTTAAATCAGGTATCTCACCACTGAAGGCCTAGTTGTAAAATACACGGTCCGCCACTGTGTTAGACAGACTGACTATGGCTGCCTAGCCAAGCTAATACTAATGGTCTGATTTACTGACTGGTTCCAAGGTTGTCATAGCCAGGAGCGGCACTGGGGTTAAGCTCCCAGTGCTCATAAAATGCTCCTTATGGCGTGCGTCTCGAAAAGCCTCTGACAACTAAGTCCAACTCCTAGCCTGCCCGTGTGGTTTAGTCTCTAAGCCCGGCGGAACTGCTTTTACTAATAGGAGAAGGGGCGAGGGCAGATCTCTGGCGCCTTAAAACCAGATGCTTCGGGTAGATGGTGGCTCATCAACCTGGGAAGGTAGCCCATCTAGGGGAAGGTAAACCCTGATTTCAAACCTCCGCTGCCTTGCGGCACACCCGGTCACGGAAAAGGCTTCGGGAGTCAACCCTGAGGAAAAATCCGGAGTTGGAGCCCCTAAGGCAGTTCTCTGTTGTGCTCAACATCGTTCTGGCAGCTCCTGCGACAGCGCTGGTGCCAAACTATAGCAGCCCCGCTGTTCCTTTGGATTCATCAGTGACGTGGAGAGGGGGGACATGCTGCATGGGTAACATCTTGTCCTCCATATCTTCCTGCCCAGGCTTGAATCCTACCAACGCTGGAAGGTAGAACACCGGTGCGCATCAGCCTGTTCAGCCACAGGCAGTGCTGTTCCAGCAGAGTAGACGTTTAGGATTCTCTTCCATGGTCATCATAGACCGACAGAGGCCGACAACGATTTACTGACTAACACAGCGAAACTATAGCAAAATGAGCCAGAATGAGACAAGACAAATTATTCACTGGATTGGTGAACCAGGTGGGAACAGGGATCTCTAGTGGGGTGTACTGGAATTTAAAGACAGCAACAAAGACCATGCGTGAGGTCACAGCTATCCTGGTATTTTATATATTCTGTATCTAGCTCTGACCTGTCCAATCCCCTCATCTGTCTTTTAGAAATATTCCAGCCACCCATGTGTTTAGGTTAGATTATTAACTGAAGAACGGATGTCAAGACTTGAAGACACCTTGAAGAGCAGGTCATTGTAGGAAAGATTAAAAAACCATATCAGGACTTAGATTTGGGCACACAAGGCAAAGATCGGGATGAGAAATTGCAATATATATTGCAATACTCAGCGTATCACAAGATCATGATAGTATCACATTTCGGTCCAAGTAACTAAACAAGTAGGCCAGCCCTAGCAACAAGGTTGCTAGGGCTGGCCTACTTGTGGGGCCCTAAACGAAACCTCTAAACCCCTAAACGAAACGAAACCTCCATGGGGCCCTAAACAAAATTTGATTTTGGGGCCCTCTATTACTGCCGATAATACTGATTAATGACCATTCACACATCAACTGTAAATTTACATCATTTTCTAATATGTCATTACAAATGTTACACCCAGGAGGGGCAAAGGGGAGGAAGGATAATTAAGCCAAGCTGTTTAGACTTTGCAGCGACTGTTTATTGACTTCTCAGCACACACAGCACGGCACATCACTTCACAGCACATCGCTAGACACCATCTTGTCCATGACACTCTCTCTCTACGTCTCTCGAACATTCTCTGGAACACACTCACTAGAGCGCATACACTCTTCTTCTATGGTGTTCTCTAACATTACACAGTGTCTTAACATTACTGAGCGCCACCTCTGGCGTAGAAACGCTACTACTTCCATTGACAGCTCATATCTAGACAGTGCATATTCAGTCCTTTAATACATTCCCTATAAATGCTCCCATTTACTATTAATCATTAAATTATAGTCTCTTAGGTACATTTATTAAGAATATTCACATTTGCCATTAGCATCTAATCCACACTGTTTCTGAGGGTTCACTAGAGGTTTCCAAAATTAACGTTTTCCTACACTCACCCCTCAAAAAGTTAATGTCGTCCCGACATTACACCTTTCTTAAAACAGTAGTTTTTTTTTCTCTTTTCTTCTGTCAGTTCACATTTGGTAATCATGCATTACATGTTAAGTAGGGTATCACTACACAGGAGTCAGAGTTCATTAAAGTCTATAAAGATGCCACTGGTGATTGTCCATAGTACAGCATGTATCTCCTATTCCATGCAATACATTTGCAGAAGAGGTTTTTGTGCACGATAACCTTCAACCGCTCCATCCATCATGGTGGGTATCTGCATCTTTCCTGAGAGTAAGGATACTCAATCTAGTCATAGCCTACCAAATAAACCTTTGTGTGATGCCTGTGCCTTAGTAACATACTGCAAGTCTCTTTTTGTGTTTTTAAAATTTTTTTGTTCTTTTTTTCAATTTTTTTATCAACCATCACAGTAACTACCAAGTTACTTTTCAGACATTTATGTCTGACCAATGGTTATCTTTAGCTTCTACACCTTTGTTCTAGACAGATGAAGTGCAATGAAGTGCTAGGTTGGCCTAACTTATCATAAGTCAATCTCAATGGCTGTTTTCTTATTCTTGAAGGATACGTTTTAACAGGAATCTCGTCAGGTCCCTCCTGGTCACTGGAACTGGACTCCGACACCTCATCACTCTGGTCCTCGTCTGCCTCAGCTGGATCTGGAACCACCGGATCGTCGACCTCTGGTGCCAGCTGCACCTGCGTGACGTCATCTGGGTCCTGGTCCTCATCCTCCGGAGTAGTGTCATCATGCGGGTAGAACTCCGGTGCATCGGCTCTCAGTGGACGCTGCTCTTGATCCTTCCCAGCTCGTAATCTGATTATGGCATTCCAACCCTCTTCATCTTCATCATCCGTGTTGCTTTGTCTGTCCACATGCCTTTGTCTTTTAGAGTCTCTTTCTCTCATTTTCTTAGAGGCATGTTTCACTGTTTCCATGGGAAGAAAGTCACATGGTAACAAAAGGTTTCTGTGTATGACCCGAGTGCGTCCCTTGCCAGTTTCAGGTCTGATTTCATATACTGGACTGTCTGGGTACTTCTTTTGGGTCACGACATACACCTTGTCTTCCCAGTATGATCTTAATTTTCCTGGCCCACCTTTTTCGGTCAAGTTTCGAACCAATACTCTGGATCCAGGGAGTAATTCAGCACCGTGAACCTTTTTATCATAAAGTGCTTTACTTCTCATCCCTTCTTTGTTTGCTGTTTTAGAAGCGAGCTTGTAAGCTTCAGTCATTGTAGCTCTCCACTTTTCAGCATAGTCTTGCTGAGAAACACTCTGCTCTCTTGTTGTGAGGCCAAACATCAGATCAATAGGCAACTTTGGACTACGACCAAACAACAGAAAATATGATGCGTACCCTGTAGCTTCACTACGCGTACAATTATAAGCATGAACCACTTTTGCCAGCGAGGACTTCCAGTCTTCCTTGGCTGCTTCGGGCAAATTTCTGAGTATTGCCAACAGTGTACGATTAAATCGTTCCACCTGCCCATTCCCTTGGGGATGGTAGGGCGTTGTTCGGGACCCCTGCACACCACTGTACTCTTGGAGTTTTGCAAAAAGTTTATTTTGGAACTCTCTTCCCTGATCATGATGGAGTCGTGTGGGGAAACCAAACTTGAGGGTAAACTCTCCAAAGATCTTCTCAGCAGCGGTGTGGGCAGCTTTGTTACGACATGGGTAAGCCTGGGCAAAACGAGTAAAATGGTCCATTACAACCAGGATATACTCATATCCTCCTTTGCACTTCTCCAAATGCAGGAAATCCACTGACACTAATTCAAATGGGTACGTGGTGACAATGTTAGTCAGTGGTGCCCTTGTTATCTTATTGGGACGTTTGTTCTTTAAACAACTGCAAACTCTCGTGATGTAGTGCTCCACATCTCTTTGCATATGAGCCCAATAAAAACGCTCTCTTATCAAGTTCATCACTCTCTCTACCCCTAAATGACCCATGTTTTCATGGAGCTCTTTGAACACGAGTTTGTGAAACTTCTGGGGTAGGAGTAGCTGGTCATGTGTTGCTGTTCTCCTGTAAAGCAGTCCATCATCTTCCAAGTACAGCTTGTGTTTTTGCCTGACTAGAGCTGCAATTTTACTGTTGTGCTGCTTTACACTTCTTGGCCATTGTTTTGACAACACATAGCGCAACACCTCTCCAATCACGGAGTCTTCTTCTTGAGCTCTTTTTATATCAGTCTTTGATATTTCAGCTATAGAGCTGGCTTCTTGATCTGCTTCACTGATGAGAGTAGAAATGGTGACTGGGCAGAGCCATGGTTCATTTTCTTGTGACTTTACCTTGACTGCCTGTGTCACACAATTCATCACATCAGGATCAACATTCTGTGTGCATTTGTTCATGTACTGCTCCATATCTAGGGGCATACGTGAAAGTCCGTCTGCATCTCTGTTTGCTTTTCCAGGGCGATACTTAATCACAAACTGGAAATCAGCTAGTTCTGCTACCCACCTCTGTGTGGTTGCATTTAACTTTGCGGTGGTAAGCACATACGTTAGGGGATTATTGTCCGTATAGACAGTGAATGGTGGAGAATAGTACAGATAATCCCGAAACCTCTCACAGATGGCCCACTTCATGGCAAGAAACTCCAGCTTCCCTGAATGAAGGTGGTAGTTCTTCTCTGAATTTGACAATGTCCTGGAGCCATATGCTATCACCACCAGTTTGTCTTGTTGTCGCTGGTATAACACCGCCCCAAGCCCCTCCTGTGAAGCATCACAGTGTAAAATGAAGGGTTCTTCAAAGTTCGGGTAACCTAACACTGGGGGTTGGGTAAGAAGGTCAACAAGCTGACAAACTACTGCTTGATGCTCTGGGCGCCACCTGATCACATGGGATGAGGGTAAGTGGCCTCCATCGTTCTTTTTGACATGTTTCTTTGAGTTTTTCTTTGCTTTGTCTGTGTGATCTTTAGCCAGAAGGTCGTAAAGAGGCTTTGCTATACGAGAGAAGTTTGGAATATAGCTGCGGTAATATGAAATAAAACCTAGCAATTTCCTTAGCTCTCCCACAGTGGAAGGTTGCTGCTGTTTGAGTGTCTGCACTGGGGCAATGTCCGCAGGGTCCATGGTGTAACCCTGTCCTGTTACCATTTTACCAAGAAAACGTACCTGCTGCTTGAATAACTCACATTTCCGGGGAGTCAACTTCACTCCATGGCTTTGATAGCGGTGCAGGACGCTTCTCAGGTCTCGCAAGTGATCTTCAAAAGTCTGTGAATGAACAAGGTTATCATCGAGGTAAGGCAGACAAACATCATCTCTCAACCCCCACAAGCACTCCTCCATAGATCTTTGGAATGCTGCTGGTGCTGAGGACAAACCAAATGGAATCCTTACCCACTCGAACAAACCCCAGGGAGTGATAAATGCAGTGAGGGGCTTACTCGACTCTTCCAGGAAACCCTGATGATACGCCTTCCCTTGGTTGAGGACTGAAAACCACACACTCCCACTTAGACTGTTCAGCATATCCTGTATGCGGGGAATCGGGTGTCTGTCTGGGATAGACTTCTTGTTCAATTCTCTAAAGTCACAACACAAACGCAGACCTCCATCTTTCTTTCGCACACAGACGACTGGACTGGAATACGATGACTTGGATTTGGTGATCCAGCCCCTGTTAAGCAGGTCTTCTAAATACTCCTTTACTTCTTTATGAAGTGGTTTGGGAACAGAAACATAAGTCTTTTTGACAGGATCGTGATCTTTGAGTCGGATCTTCAACTGTAAAGAGGGAATTGTCCCGACATCATACTCATCACGGGAAAACGCTTGCCGTTCCTCCCGTAGTAGCTGTTTTACTTGCTCTTGCTGTATGGGCGAGAGATGATCAAGGGGAACTGGAGGGTCCCACATGTCCATAGTCTCTTTGACAGCACAGTTCATCTTGGTTTCTTTGTTTCTTCCTGTCTCACTCGTCGTTGGGTCGACGGTCGCTTGGTTTACAGCAGGGGGTCTAATATCTGCCGGATAAGCAGTTTTAACTCTCTGCGTTTCCCCCAAAATGGTCTTAGCGGGCAGCTGGATATCACGGGACGTACTGTTTGTTATAGGTATTTTGAACATAGATCGCTTCCCTTTCCATAACTGCACCAACCCACTTTGCATCTGCAAACCCTCTGGTAACTGGGTGTACTGACTCGGCTCAAATAAGACGTCTTGTGTGTCTGGAAGTGAGCCTGCTCTGACACAACCTTTGACTGTTTTGGTTTGGCCAGCAGGGATGGTAACCAACTCACTGCCAACTTTTACCATTCCTTCCCCCAGCCTATCCTCCTCACTTTGCATCACTTTCAAAAACACTTCTGTTTTCTTACAGTCAAATGAGAAGGCTGCGCTAACAGCTTCACTGATGGCGCAAGGGGATTTAATGCCCATCTTCAGGACATGGTCAATCACATTGAACCCAATGATAGGCGGCTCTGCCACTCCGTCCTCCTTCACCACTAGCACAGGAACTAAGAGTTCCACCGGTGGGCGACTAACTGTCGGCAGCTTAAATGTGACTTCGACCCACCCTGAGAATGGAATCGGTGTCCGGTTCACTGCCCTCCCATTCAGGATATTTGGACCCACCAACTCGGCTAAGTCTCTGACGGTGGTGTGTGGCAGGTGCTCTTGTCTCCAGGTGTCATTCATTAAACAAACCTGTGACCCTGTGTCCCACAATGCCTGTGTCTCCTTGTCATCGAGAAAGCAGGTGATGACATATTTTTTTCCAACCAAATTGAGTAACTGTAATTGGCGATTAGGGGACAGTAGATTAACACAGACCGTTTCTACAGGAGGTACCTCGGCCTGAGCTACCAGCCTTGCTTCTAACCTCCGAATACCGTCAGTAACGAGCTCATACAGTTCTTGTGTGTTAGCTTGTTCTGCTGTGGTTGCGACAGTATTGGCCGCCGTGTCTACTTGCCCTGTTCCTCTTCTGAGTCTCCTCCCTATCCGACATTCCCTTGACATGTGGCCGCTGACTCCACACCTGAAGCAGTGGTTACATTGTTCGCCATTGCTGGTGGACTGGCATCTCTTGCAGCCACGTGTCCTCCTGGCTCTTTGAGCGCGAGGTGCTCTGGGAGACTCACGTATGGCCTTTTTGATCTCCTCCATGTCACTCTTCAGCTGCGTGACTATGTTCAGGAGCTCAGATTCCGTACGGGTCACTGTGCTTTGGGACTTAAGGATTTTTCCTTTTGTCGATGGTAGGGGGCGCTCTTGGCCATCCACTTCTCTCTCGGTTGCATACTGACCCGTCAGATTTTCTACTCGGCATTCTCGAACCTTTAGTTCTTTTGTGTGCCTTTTAAATTTCTGATGCCGTTCCCATTCAAGACTGGCTGCTGCATTCATCTTTGAAATCAGTAGCTCGTTGGTGACGGCAGGATCCTCCAAATGACGCTTCAGTTGATACTTCACATCAACACTGATCAGTCCTGTTTCCACCGCCCTCAGAAACTTCCTCTGAATAAGATCAGAACTAAACTGCTCATCAGTGCCAGGCTCTCTGGATGCTGCTAAAAGTCTTTCCTTCAGCTCAATGGCACGAAACAGGAAGTTCTGAGGTGACTCATTACTGTCTTGTGTGAGATTTATCAGACGATGATACAAGTCAGTGGAACTATCTTCTTTATAATGTCTGTAACGGCAGCAGCTGTGTTTGTTTGATCCATGTGAGAAACATGGCAATTCTTGTGACTGTTGTAATTTCCCCGCTATATATGTCAACAGTGACATCCTTTCTAGTAGTTGCCCTTTGGTTGTACAGCAATGCCTCCCAAAGATTTGTTTTGGCAGGTATATATACTCACAGCCTGGCTCTGTGTGCCAGTCGAGGGGTGTTTGCTTTGTGTCTGGAGGAACCCCCAACCCGGAAATGACCTTTGACCTCTGGGGAATCCCTTGGGAACTCCCTGCCTTTTATTTATTTATTCCCTCCATATTTTCTTTTAAAACCCAGGTTTGGAAATTTGTCCTTTGAGATTTAAGAATTATTGAAATAATTTGCCATCAAAAATGCATGAAGTGTAAGTATTATTCACAACAGGAAGTAGACGATTTGAGACTTCCTGTCCAGCAGCATATGGCAACGGACACATTGAGCATGGCTGGCTAAAACAAAATCCAAGCCATCCAGCGGTTTACCTCAGCCCAGGTAGGGTGAAACTGTCATAATGATGAAATAATCCCTCATAGCCAATTATCTACCCGATATTTTGTGGATTGTTTGAGAGATGATGATATTTTTGAAGTTTGTTGAAGTGTGACTAGACCATGTGACTGTCAGTAATAATCCATGCCTATGTAACTTTTCACCTAGTCTCCATGCATGTGCAAAAAACTGTAATAGTTGTGAAAAAATAATTTTTGAAGCTTCATTTTGTGAATAGGGATGTATTTTTGACTTGAAGTAAATGCAGTATTATTCAGGTCGATCACTGCTGCAATTCCCGGCCTGCATGGCCTTGGTAGTTCATAGAAGTGCAAATCTGGCAATCCTTATTTACTGGATGCCTAGTTCTAGTCAATTTTATTGTTATGTTTTTTGAATTGACATCTTGACTTTAAATTAGCTGAAATACCAATTTACAAGGTATTTATTCCGGGCTATTAATTGCAGACAAAATGTGAGAGCCTGCAAGGAATTTCTGCCCTCGGAAGGCTGCAACCCAGCAAAGTGGTTAGTGAAATGTTTAACTCTGTTGAAGTTTAATGATGGTTGTTTGAATATGCACATGTTCAAAGAATAGAAACTTTTTGTGTGTGTTTCTAATATGAAAATCTGATGTGCACAAACCATACAATTTTAAATGTGGATTTGATAATCTGTTGTATTTGTTTACAGTAAATGCTGCATAATTTTTGCTGGTAGCTTTCTTGCAACAACTCAGTAAACCTAAAAAATCTACCAAGTGAGATCATAAATGTTTACATTTGTGTGTATGCAGTATGATTTAATTTCTGTAATACTAGAATTTTGTGTCCACAGCTAAAATAATGTTTCTTGTGTTTGATATGTTTCAGTCTTTACGGTGTTTGATGCAATTAAAGTCAAAAGCAAGGACATTAAAGATGTGTCAAACATCAGTTATTGCACACCAAAATGCAGCTCATAATCCGGGGCCAGAACAATGTCCTTGCAGGATTATGCGCAGCTGTGGCAGTGTGAGATCTGACTTAATCTCCAGCATAGCGCGCAAACTCAATCCAGGACTCACTGCTTTGACAACAGCCTCAATTATCTCAGCCTCACTGTGCTTTTTCTTTAAGCCTATATCGATCTGGTGAGTGAGATTGGAATAAGACAACTTGTCTTTTTGGCCCCTCTCCCCTATCTGCCCATTTATCTTAAACTCCCATTTAATGATCACTTCTGGCGGTAGGGGCGCCGTGGGGACCGCGGGCTGTATCACAAAATGGCGGCTCGGTGGCGGCGCGGCCTCGGGCTGTGTCACAAAATGGCGGCCCGGTGACGGCGCGGCCTGATCATCCGTCAGCCTTATTATTTCTTCTTCAACCCGTTTAGTTGAGTCAATAATACTTTCATGCAGAGCGGCATACTGGCTCTGTAAACTGGCGAGTGCCTCTGCCTCGCGGCTCGTGCCGGCCGTTGTCGCTGCCTGCGTCAACGGTTCACTTAGCTTAGCTTTGTGAGCACATGCTATTAGCCTTAGCAGAAACTCGCGGACAACATCCTTCCCTTCGCGTTCGATGGCTTTCTCCACCTCCTCGATTAACAGTCGTATCAGCGTGTACTTCCTAGACGGTTCGGCTGGGCTTATCTTTGCAAATAAACAGACCTCATTTAGCTGTTCGGCCCGTAACGGCACCAAGGCCTGAGTTAGCTTAGCTTGTAGCTGCTCCAGCTCCATTGTTACGGCCTTTTTTTTATTTTTTATTTGCTCACTCACCGTCTTATACACGGCTGAACCATCCTCTGCTACCAAGTTTTGTTACACCCAGGAGGGGCAAAGGGGAGGAAGGATAATTAAGCCAAGCTGTTTAGACTTTGCAGCGACTGTTTATTGACTTCTCAGCACACACGGCACGGCACATCACTTCACAGCACATCGCTAGACACCATCTTGTCCATAACACTCTCTCTCTACGTCTCTCGAACATTCTCTGGAGCACACTCACTAGAGCGCATACACTCTTCTTCTATGGTGTTCTCTAACATTACACAGTGTCTTAACATTACTGAGCGCCACCTCTGGCGTAGAAACGCTACTACTTCCATTGACAGCTCATATCTAGACAGTGCATATTCAGTCCTTTAATACATTCCCTATAAATGCTCCCATTTACTATTAATCATTAAATTATAGTCTCTTAGGTACATTTATTAAGAATATTCACATTTGCATTAGCATCTAATCCACACTGTTTCTGAGGGTTCACTAGAGGTTGTCCAAAATTAACGTTTTCCTACACAAATACACTTGTAAAACTAGATATGAGAAGTTTTTGTTGTTGTTAGATTGTAATCCACAGTGATGAAGGTCGTGGAAGCAGAAAACAGATTTGGAAACTTGTAGAAAAATCTTTGAGTATTTGGTAAAGTCAGCAACTCCCCCTACACAGTTGCAGCCCTGTTGTTTACATTGTGGAGTGTGTAAATGAAGAGGCATATTCATTTCAGACGATTTATTACACACTCACATCTCACAAGCAAAGAACAGACTGGCTGGTCACATCAAGCATTCCTCTCTCTATATCAAGTCACACTTCACAAGGTTCAAGGCACTTCCTCATCACAGCATGACATCTACACTACACTTCATTCAACCCCCTCTCACCCACTTGGGCATTGTTCTTCCATGTATATTCATTGTCTCTGTCTAAGGTGTGAAATAACCTGAGGCCCATACCGCCCCCCCCCCCCCCAGCAGCTTAGATAGAACAATAGAACATCAGTCCACATCATCTCTGCTGGAGTCCGAGTTCCACCCTATGCAGGACACACTGAATGCACTAAGGAGCTCATTTAGCAGCAGACTACATCATCCTAGGTGCACAACCGAGAGGTTTCGCAGGTCCTTCCTACCAACGGCTGTCAGACTGTATAACCTAAGCATGGCTGCTCGCAGAGATAGCAAAAAGACGTGACAACCTAATAGTATTGAATGCAAAAGACGCAATAGACTTACACAATGGTCCCCTCTGGTATACAACTAGGAAAATACCGGTAGCTACGGAGGGTGACAATATGTATGGGTACATAATCATACCATGTAGGATAACCAAGTAGACAGTTATGCTGTTTCATTCCATCTAGCTGCAATGCTCCGCACTGTGTGTGTTTGTTTGTATATTTATATATTTGTTTGTATATTTACATATTTATTCCATCTAGTGACAATGCTCCACACTGTGTGTTTATATATTTACATATTTATTCCATCTAGCTACAGTGCTCCGCACTGTGTGTGTTTATATATTTACATATTTATTCCACCTAGCTACGGTGCTCCACACTGTGTGTGTTTATGTGTTTGCATATTTGTTCCATCTAGCTGTAATGCTCCGCACTGTGTGTGTTTATATATTTGCATGTTTGTTCCATCTAGCTGCAATGCTCCGCACTGTGTGTGTTTATATATTCATATATTTATTCCATCTTGCTACAACGCTCCACGCTGTGTGTGTGTTTATATATTCACATATTTATTCCATCTAGCTACAAGGCTTCGCACTGTGTGTGTTTATATGTTCATATATTTAGTCCATCTAGCTACAATGCTCCGCACTGTGTGTTTATATATCTATATATTTATTCCATCTAGCTGCAATGCTCCGCATCGTGTGTCTATATATTTATGTTTCTATGTACATATGTATTCTCGCTGCTCTTGTTTTTGTTTTGTTTTGTTTTGTTTTTTCCTTGCCTTCTGATTGTTGCTCTGAGTGTTGCTATCCCTGTGCTGTTGCAATCCTGGAATTTCCCCGTTGTGGGACAAATAAAGGCTTATCTTATCTTATCTTATCTTATCTCATCTTACATGCTGTTTCGGCTTCAGTCTCCTCCCATATCTGCTGTAACTGGGGTTTACTGCCTCCGTGGCGCTGCTGTGCCGGTGGGAGGCTGCTGGGAGTGTGTCCGACTGCAGGTGAGCCGTGTGTGTGTGTGTGGGGGGGGGGGGGTTCACTCTGTCCGTGTGGCTGCTCTGATGAATCGTTCCCCTGGGGAGGTCTCCGTGGGGGTCTTCCATGCCGAGGGGCCCTCCCCAACAGCACTTGCTCATCCGTCACTACAAAGGCTGGTTTGAGTCTGTCTATGCCAATTCTCTCCCGTCTACCCCCCAAGTCTAGCACAAAATGCTTATCCCCTGTTTCCAACACTCTGAACGGTCCATCATAGGGTGGGCGCAATGGAGTGCGGTGGGTGTCGTGTCTGACGAACACGAACTCCATGTTCTTCAAAGTTTTAGGCACGAAGGCACACGGAAAACTGTGGTGGGCAGGGCCCGGCAGCGTGCCTGTGTATGCGCTACGCTGCAAAAGCTGAGACGGGGAGCTGCCCAGCGCGGGATTGTCCGGTAGAAATTCCTCGGGCAGCCGTAGGGGCTGCGCAAAAACGAGCTCTGCCGGGGAAGCTTCCAAATCCTCTTTTGGCACGGAGCGCAACCCCAATAAAACCCACGGCAGCCTGTCTACCCAATTTGCATCCGTCAGTGAAGCCCTGAGTGCTGCTTTCAGTGATCTATGAAAACGTTCGCATAAACCATTGGCCTATGGGTTGTACGCAGTTGTGTGATGAACTGCAGCACCCAGGCTGCTGGCCATCGCGGACCAGAGGTCGGAAACAAATTGCGGGCCCTTGTCGGACGTAATGTCCGAGGGGACTCCAAAACACACCACCCATGTTGTTAAAAAAGCGCGTGCTACGTCCGCGGACGTGGTTGCTGCCAGCGGGACTGCTTCTGGCCAGCGTGTGGTGCGGTCCACCACTGTCAGGAGGTGTGTGCACCCCTGTGATGGCGGGAGGGGGCCCACGAGGTCCACGTGAATGTGGTCGAAAGGGAGCCTTCGTGTGCCTGTGTACCTTGGCTCGTTGGCATGCCACGCAGGCTGCAGCCCACTCTTTTACTTGTTTGCATAGGCTCGGCCACACGAACTTCTCTCTCACCATTTTGACAGACGCGCGCACTCCTGGGTGCGCCAGAGTGTGAACCGACTCAAACACGCGGCGGCGCCACGCGACCGGGACTACTGGACGCGGGCGTCCCGTGGAGACGTCGCAGATTGGGGGGGGGGGGGGCCGCCATCTTGCAGCACTCTGCTCTCCAGCCTTAACCCTGTTGGTCCAGACTGGAGCGCGCACACGTCTGCATCGCTAATCTGCTCCGCGGCCATGGCTGCGTAATCTATCCCCACATAGACTGGGGCCACCACGGCGCGCGAGAGGCAGTCCGCCACCACATTCAGTTTACCCGACACATGCTGAATATCGGTAGTAAACTCTGAGATCGTGGCCAGCTGTCTCTGCTGCCGGCCCGACCACGGTTCTGAAACCTTGGCCATCGCGAACGTTAGTGGCTTGTGGTCTATGAACGCGGTGAAGTTGCGCCCTTCCAGCCAGAACTGGAAGTGGCGTATGGCCAGATGGAGAGCCAGCAACTCTCTGTCAAACGCGCTGTATTTACATTCGCTGTCGCGCAAAGTTCTGCTGAAAAATGCAAGCGGCTGCCAAGCCCTGGCTACGCGCTGCTCCACGAACGCCCCTATGGCCATCTCGCTGGGCTCCGCTGCCGCCGCGTTGACTGTGATTGCCCTGGTAGTGAGGATGATCTGGTCTGCCTCCTGGGCTAGCGCACGGTAGTCTCGCGCGGCCAGCAACAGCGAATTGGCCAGAACCGCTCTTGCTTCTGTTGTCAGGTTCCGGAGGAAAAGGTGGGCAAACAGAAAGTGCCCGTCGCCCGTGCCCATCAAAGCCAGCATCTTCTCCATCAGGTCTACGGTCGACCCCTCTCCTAACTCGGTTTGCGCCAGGAGCCTCTCTGCTCTCTCACATTCCGAGAGCGTGTATCGCCGGATGAGCGCAGCCTTGAGTGCCTCATATTTGCTGCTGGCTGGTGGCTGATCAAGCAGGCTCGCTACCTGCTGGGCTGTGCGAGTGTGTGTGAGTCCAGTGCTGCTACCACATGGTTGAAAGAGGAAAAATTATAAATATTCAGTAAGTCTGTAAATTTGTCAAAATGCACAGATTTAATCCTACTTTAATGTTACTCTTGAGTAAACATCAGCATTAGAATCCTTAAGCTAAAACTGGGTTTCTGTGGTGAGGGAATCACACCATATCACATTTAAAAACAGCAAAATAAGCACACATATAGCTTCAAAGTTTGCAACCTTTTGCTTAAAAGTGTGTAAATATGTTTGCTTTTAGCTTAAAAGATTATAATATGTGGTTACATAAGTGATTAAATACAATAGGGGTGTTTATGTATGTTCCTGCTATAGGTATCTATGCAGTGAGTGGGGTCTCACCACTGAGAAAAACTTTCAGAAGCCAACAGGTCCTTTTCCCTTTTGTTCTTGGCATAAAAGTTTGGATTAGTGCTAAACTGAGTTTATTCTGAATAATATGAATTGCTTTGAAGTTACTTTGAAGACTTAATTTGGTTATAAATCGTCTTTAAAGATTAGAAGTTTAAATAAAAATTACAGTCCCTATGTTTCACCACAAGATGGAGGCAGTTTTCGTCTGCACTTCCGGAAGAGGAAACCCAATGATGTCACTCAGGGAGTCAAGGATTTCTACTCAAAATTGCGGCTACAGGGAACTTGCTTTACCTAGACTTAAGATGGCGTTGCTTGGCCGATCTACACATGTGCAGTTTTCGTGCACAACTTGACGGTCGTGCGCGCGACTGTGAGCGTGCACAAGTGACATGTGGATGCAGCGCGAGCTTCAGTCCATAAAACCACGCCTTGCTTTCCAAAGGCGGGAAAACTTCGGTCTCCCTAAACTTTATTCAACAAGTTTATACAATGGTTAATTCAATTAAATCCCCCAAGGGTTTGCTTCACCTGCGGGACTTTGAAATAAAGGGGAAAACAAATAGGATTTCTTTGCTATTTTGTTCCCAGGCCTATTTTAATTATTCAGCGTGTAATCACGCTTCTTACGCATGCATTAAACAACAAGTAACTGAACAGGGTGGGGTGGAACGTTCTCTTCAACCCCCCACCTCTCTTGGTCAGCTCATACACACACAGCAGTACTCAGGGAGTGGGAGAATTCACTCCCTCCCCCTCGTGACACAGAGACAAAGACAATAGACTGGCTGCAGATAAATGAACCACCTTTGTAAGTTATAAGTCGACCAAAATCACACACAGCTTATGTATTAATTTCTTTCATTCTGAGTGAGTCAAGTTCAGCCAGGCCTCACATGGGGCACCATAAATATGTAGGAAAATAGGAAAATAATAAATATGATCAGGTATAAATTATTTAATTTATATTGATGTATTGGAATCTGAGATCAAATTTCATTTCATATACACCAGAAAAGTTAATAACACTCGTAGGGGCACCAGTTTCTATCTTTAAGAAGCAATTTTAATTTTAATTTCACTTTATACCTGTTTAATCACTCAATAAATTAATTAATAATCAGTCTCAAAAAATTTTCCATGAATTCGATACCTGGGCTTGAAACAGACTCAGAATGAAATAAATTCTCAACAACTTCTCTCATTTTTACATATTTATTAAATGAAATGATTAACAGATATTGCAATAATTTCATTAATCAAAAAATCAATCTTGTAAATGATAGATTAACAATGTCAGTATTTTCAAAACCAGGGTTAAACTGAGAAACCAATTTCTATCAGTTTGAGTTAACAGATTATGGAAACAACGCAAATTTATGGAGAAAGTTTACTAATTATATGAAAAGTCCTGGATTAATCTTAAGAAAATAAAAATGGAATGTTAATGAAAAGAAGAGTTATGTTAATGGATTCTTAATTTGCATCTGATTAGATATACAAATTATTACCGAACCTCAGACGTTTAATTCAGCAGATGAATTAAAGTTTGCAGCTCACGTGATTCCTCGTTCTACGTCGTCCTCAGCCCAAGATTTCGTGGATGTTAGGGAAAATATCTGCCCGCAGATATTTCAGGGTCCACAGTTCGACCTTTAAAGTCAAGCGGTCGAAGTGGCTGGATTTTGGCTGTATGACCCACAGTTGTAACTTGGATCGGAGCCAGATGGTGCCGACGTTTCTTCAGCATGTGGTGAAGAGCTGCGCGTTTTCTCCTTCGTAGACAAGCGGCTCCAGAGGTCTTCGAGAATAATTAGATCTAATCAGATCTCAAATTAGAAAAAGACTTTCGGACTTTAGATAAAATAATAGCTTCTGGTGTGTGATTGGTCAAGAAAAATATTATAAAAATAAAGTCAAGATTAAAACTTACATTAAAATTAAAACAAACGGTGGTTTTACAGAAAGTTTAACAAAGAAAAAGAGATAAATAAAAATTGGAGTTTAACTCTGATTAAGAATTGAGCTCAAAGAAATAGGAATTCCTAGGCATTTAAGAGAAAAAGAAAAAAACATTAAAATACAAAGTTACATAAACAAATTACGAGTTATCTGCTCTGTGCTCGGAAAAGCAACTCATGGGAGAAGTCTTCGTTCAGACAGTCCTTTGTTCTTCCCAAAGTTCTTTCTTGCTGTGTGTAGACAATGGACAAAGAAGAGAGACAAAAGAGAGCGACGAACGGAGGCGAAAAAGCCAAAAAGAGCGTCCAAAGAGCGACGTTAAAAGAGACGAAAGAGAAGAAAGAGGAAGTAGCAGGGGTTTTTCCTCCTTTTATAAGTTCTGTTGAGCTTTCACGGGCTTCCAGGTTGACCGGAATCTCAGCCAATGAGCGTCCTTCGTGGGCGGGCTTGACGAACTTTAGTCCAATGACAGGCTTTGTCTGCGAGGGACCAATGGGATGGAGAAGCTGGAGCTCAGTGAATGCTGGGTGAAATTTGATACAGGTCCACATGGACACACAATTCCAATATACTGGAATATGCTTTTATACCCTTATGTATGAACTAAGCTAACCTTAGTGATTAGTGTAACCTTACAAGCAGTGCTTCGAAATCAACATGCAGGAATAAACATTCATTTAAACATTTTTAACATGCATATACACTACCGTTCAAAAGTTTGGGGTCACCCAGACAATTATTTTGCGTTTTCCATGAAAAGTCACACTTATTTACCACCATGAGTTGTAAAATGAATAGAAAATATAGTCAAGACATTGACAAGGTTAGAAATAATGATTTGTATTTGAAATAATAATTTTTTTCTTTCAGACTTTGCTTTCGTCAAAGAATCCTCCATTTGCAGCAATTACAGCATTGCAGACCTAACATGATTGCACAAGGGTTTTCTAATCATCCATTAGCCTTCTGATGCAATGAGCAAACACATTGTACCATTAGAACACTGGAGTGATAGTTGCTGGAAATGGGCCTCTATACACCTATGTAGATATTGCACCAAAAACCAGACATTTGCAGCTAGAATAGTCATTTACCACATTAGCAATGTATAGAGTGTATTACTGATTAGTTTAAAGTTATCTTCATTGAAAAAAGTGCTCTTCTTTCAAAAATAAGGACATTTCTAAGTGACCCCAAACTTTTGAACGGTAGTGTATATATAAAATCACAGATTAATGCATTTCACACATATTATTGATTTTCCACATTAAAAACATCAGAGTCCATTTGCTTTTCATAGTCCTGAAAAGAAGGGAAGATTTAGAATTGAGTTTGTAATAATGTACTTTAAAGTTCACTGGTTAAATCCAGCATGTCCCAGAGTTTAAGGAAACTAACTGAGTTGTGGATCTGTGTAGGCCATGAGGGCTCCGCAAGTCAAAACAGGAAATGCATTAGTTGAATTCTTTAGACTGGTTTTAACAAAGGAATGGGATTTCAGCTGTGGCCTGGGGGAGAAAATCAGTTCTTGACCGTCTTACTCCTGGGTGAAACAAAATGTCTTTAAGTAGAAGAACAATTATTGCTAAGCCAAAGTGAGATGATGCTACAATTGGATAATGGATTTGTTAACACACAGGACAATTAGGGTTCAAGTAGGATCAGAAGTTTCTAATGACTTTGAAACAGAAAATGGTGTTTCTCAGGGGAGTGTGATAAGCCCTGTTTTATTCAATATAATGATTAATGACATGTTTGTGAATTAAGAGGGATCCCTCAAAACAGCACTATATGCAGATGGTGGAGCCATATGGATGAGGGGAAGAAATGAGAAATTTGTGTTCAAAAACTTCAGGAAAGCAATGGAGAAAGTGGAAAAGTGGTCATATGACTGGGGATTTAAATTTTCAAAGAGTAAAACCTGCTATATGACTTTCACAAAAAAACGCAGAACTGGTACAGAACCATTAACATTATATAATCAACCAATAGAGAAAGTCAGTGAGTTCAAATATCTAGGACTGTGGTTTGATAGTGCATACACATGGAGAGCTCATGTTGAAAATCTGGAGACAAAATGCAAAAAAGTCATTAATCTCATAAAAGCTGTAGCTGGACACAAATGGGGTGCAGATAAACAGGCATTAATTGACATTTACAGAGCACTAATGTGATCGACAATAGACTACGGATGCATGATTTATGGAGCAGCGGCAAAGACAACTCTGGAAAAAATAGACAAAATGCAGCATAGAGCGCTTCACCTGTGCATTGGAGCTGTCAAAACAACACCAATCAATGCAGTTTTAACAAAAGCAGGAGAAGTGCCACTGGATTTAAGAAAAGATAAACTTGCATTATCATACTGGGTCAAGCTGAAAGGGAGTGATGAAGCAAATATTTCAAAAACAACACTACAAGACTGCTGGGAATACTCTAATTTCCAGGGACATGGGTTTGGGTGGTCAATTGAAAGAAGGACCAGAATGTATGGGCTGCACACTATTGATATAGCTAACACCAGTCCAGTGAGTAATGTTCTTCCTTGGCTGTTTCTGGGAATAGAAGTAGATGCTAGTCTGCTAATGAGGAAAAAGGATTGGCATATGAGTGAAGTTGGTGTTAAAACAAGCATTTACCTCAGGAACAACTACTATAACTTCTTGCAGCTCTATACTGATGGTTCAAAGAATAAAGAGGGCTCTTTTGGAGATGGAGTATACATCCCAGAATTTAAAATGACCATCGCAAAAAGACTCTCTAACAATACATCCGTGTTTACAGCAGAGATGGTGGCAATAATTGTTGCTTTGCAGTGGGTGGAGGAGGTCAGACCGGACCGGGTGGTGGTGTGCACGGACTCACTTGCAGTGCTAAAAACCATACAGACACTAAAATCTACAAGGGAAGACCTGGTGATTGAGCTATATCACAGTTTATTTAGGGTACACAGGGGTGGTGGAGAAGTTCAGTTTTGTTGGGTTCCTGCACATGAAGGGTTGAAAGGGAATGACTGTGCAGACAAATTAGCAAAAAGTGCTCTTGGAAAAGAAATAACTATACCATTGTCTCTTGGAAAAGGTGAAGGGAAAGCAGTAATCAAGAAAAAAGGAACTGAGCTATGGCAAAAAAGATGGGATGAAGATCATAAAGGCAGATCGTATTACAAAATACAAAAATGTATTGCAATAACGAATTTCATAACAACCAAAAGGAGGGAAGACATCATTATGGCAAAACTCAGACTGGATCACACACGTTTAAATGACACTTTATTCACCATGGGGAAAAGCGAAAGTGACAAATGTAGAGAATGTGGAGTAAAAGAAAATGTCAAGCATATCTTATTACACTGTCACAAATACGGAAATGAAAGACAGATAATGGAAAATGAAGTTCGAGAAACCGGTAGGGAATGGGATTTAACTGGGATTCTGGGAACAGATGGAGACGGAAAGGCACGAGGAGGGCTCTTTTTTCTTTTTTAAATAACTCAGGATTAAGTCATAGAATTTAGGGGTCGGGCTCAGATGACATAATGTTACACACTCTTGTACAGTAGGTGGTGGTATGCACCTTTCAGTTGTTTGCTATCCACCAGTAACCGAGACAAGAAGAAGAAGAAGAAGACAGACAGACACACAGGGATTTCTTGCCTTAATAGAGTGATGTAGGTCCTTGGGGACTAGCCTCTTCCTCAAGCAATACCATATCAGATTACATGGAATGGTATCATAGGCTTTCTTGAGGTCTATGAACACCATATGTAGGTCTTTGTTATACTCTCTGAACTTCTGCAGGATTCTGAGGCAGAACATCGGCTCTGTGCCAGATCTTCCCTTCTGGAATCCATATTGATTTTCCTTGACTTTGACAATGTTTCTCAGTCTTCCTTCTATGACCCTCTCAAGCAGCTTAAGACAGTGGCTAAGCAGTTTTATCCCACGGTAGTTCCCACAGTCCAAGGGGTCCCCTTAAAAATCAAAAATATTTAAAAATCAAATATAAAGTTGAATAATTAAGTCTGAAAACTGTGCAAAAGCTTTGGTATAAACAAGGAGGAAAAAAATCAAAATAAACTACTATTGTGGAGTGTGTGAAATAAGAGGCAGATCCATGGGACAGACGGTTTATTACACACTTCACATCTCACAAGCACAGAACAGAATGACTGAATTCAACAAGCTCTCCTCTCAATCCTCTTCACACGTTTCATGGAGTTTTTCCCTCACACAGCATGACATCTACATCACACAGCATTCAACCCCCTATGCCTCTGACTCCTTCCTGCTATATCTCCAGGAACTCTCTGGGCATTGTTCTCCCATGTTTATTCCTTGTCTCTGTCTAAGATGCTGCATAACCCCCTCCTACACCCCCCCCCCCCCAGCGTCTAAGATAGAACATTAGTCCATACACTCTCTTGGCTTCAGTCTCCTCCCATATCTGCTGTAACTGGGGTTTACCGCCTCCGTGGCGCTGCTGTGCCAGTGGCGGGCTGCTGGGAGTGTGTCTGTGTTTGTGCCACACAAACTTTTCTCCCACCATTTTGACCGACGCGCGCTCTCCTGGGTGTGCCAGAGTGTGAACCAACTCAAACACGCGGCGGCGCCACGCGACCGGGACCACCGGACGCGGGCGTCACGTGGAGACATCGCAGATTACGGGGGGCATGCAGTCTTGCAGCACCCTGCTCTCCAGCCTTAACCCTGTCGGTCCAGACTGGAGCACGCGCACGTCTGCATCGCTAATCTGCTCAGCGGCCATGGCTGCGTAATCTATCCCCACATAGACCGGGGCCACCACGGCGCGCGAGAGGCAGTCCGCCACCACATTCAGTTTACCCGACACATGCTGAATATCGGTAGTAAACTCTGAGATCGCGGCCAGCTGTCTCTGCTGCTGGCCTGACCACAGTTCTGAAACCTTGGCCATCGCGAACGGCTTGTGATCCACGAACGCGGTGAAGCTGCGCCCTTCCAGCCAGAACTGGAAGTGGCGTATGGCCAGGTGGAGAGCCAGCAACTCTCTGTCGAACGCGCTGTATTTACATTCGCTGTCGCGCAAAGTTCTGCTGAAAAAAGCGAGCGGCTGCCAAGCCTCGGCGACGCGCTGCTCTATGACAGCCCCTATGGCCACGTCTGAAGCGTTAGTGGTGAGCGCTATCCGGGCCGCCGGGTCCAGATGCGCCAGCAGTGCGGCGTTTGCCAGGGCTGCTTTAACCTCCGAGAACGCCTGCTTTCGCTCCGGGGTCCATTCGACCCTCTCCGCGGGTTTCTGTCTCTTGAGCGCGGTGTACAGTGGCTGCATGAGCTGCGCCACGCGGGGAAGGAAACGGTTATAAAAGTTCACCATCCCCAAAAATTCCTGCAGCGCCCTGACCGTCTGAGGCCGGGGAAAATCCGCCACGGCGCGCATTTTGTCAGGCAGCGGGATCGCTCCTTCCGGAGAGACGCGGTGCCCCAAAAAAATCAATCTCCGTCACGCCGAACTGGATTTCGCTGGGTTGATTATTAACCCGTGCTCCTCCAACCTCTGGAAAACCATCCTGAGGTGGGTTTCGTGTTCGTCTTCAGACGCACTGGCTACCAGGATATCGTCCAGGTAGACGAACACGAACGGGAGATCACGCAGCACTGCATCCATCATGCGCTGGAACATCTGTGCCGCGCCTTTTAACCCGAATGGCATGGGCAGGAACTTGAATAAACCGAACGCAGTTATTACCGCTGTTTTGGGTACGTCCTCAGCGCGCACTGGGACTTGATGGTAACCGCGGACCAGGTCTATTTTGGAAAAAATGCGTGCTCCAGCGAGGTGGACGGAAAAATCCTGTATGTGCGGAATCGGGTAGCGGTTGCGCGCTGTGGCGTTGTTCAACCTGCGGAAATCACCACACGGTCGCCACGATCCCTCAGCCTTAGGGACCATGTGTAGCGGGGATGCCCATGGGCTGTTCGAACGCCTGATGATGCCCAACCTTTCCAGGTTGGCGAACTCGCGCGCTATGGCCAGTTTAGCTGCGTCCAAGCGCCAAGGTCTTGCAAAAACAGGCGGCCCAGTGGTGGTGATAAAGTGCTCCACCCCATGTTTAGCGATGGACACCGAAAACGTCGGGACCGTGAGTGCTGGGAACTGAGTGAGCAGTGTGTGGAACTTACCGCCTGGAGCTGTGACGTTGGCCTGTGCTGTTGGCTGGGTCACTCTAGCTATACAGGGGAGAGAATCAAAGGACAGTGCATTAACCAAGCACCTGTTAGTAACATCAACCAGTAAACCATGTGCACACAGAAAATCAGCCCCCAGGATATGGTAATTCAGTGCTGCTACGACAAAAATCCACTCATATGTACGGCCGTGTAGAGATAAGATCAGTGTCCTCTCACCAAAGGTCTTAATTTCCAAGCCGTTTGCTGCCAACATCTCGGGGCCGCTAGGTCCTGCCAGCCGGTCGGTGTAGGTCGGCAGGATGAAGCTCTTCTGGGCTCCGGTGTCCACAAGGAAACACCTCCCCGAGCGTGCGTCCGTCAAATAGAGCAGCTTGTTCTCTTCACCGAGGGTCGCAGCTGCTACCGACCGCCAGCCTCGGCATTTTCCCGAGCGCTTGAATTGGCATGGTGGCGCACATCTGCGTGCATTCTCTCCGAAGCGGCGGTGGTAGAAACAGAGCGTGTCTCTCTGGCGCTTCTTGGCCCCTGCTGCCGCTACCGTCGGTGGCTCCTCGCCTCCTCTGGTTGTCTCGCTGGGCTCCACTGCTGCCGCGTTGACTGTGATCACCCGGCTGGTGAGGATGATCCGGTCTGCCTCCTGGGCTAGCGCACGGTAGTCACGCGCGGCCAGCAACGGCGAATTGGCCAGAACCACTCTCGCCACTGTTGGAAGGTTCCGGAGGAAGAGGTGGGCAAACAGAAAGAGCCCGTCATCCGTGCCCATTAACGCCAGTATCTTCTCCATCAGGTCAACGGCCGACCCATCTCCTAACTCGGTCCGTCTCAGGAGCCTCTCCGCTCTCTCACATTCCGAGAGCGTGTAGCGCCGGGTGAGCGCAGCCTTGAGCGCCTCATATTTATTGCTGGCTGGTGGCTGATCGAGCAGGCTCGCTACCTGCTGAGCTGTGCGAGCGTCCAGCACTGTGACCACATGGTAGAATCTGGTGTCGTCTGCCGTTACTCCCCGGAGGGCGAACTGGGCCTCGGTGTGGTGGAACCAAGAGCGCGGGTTGTGCTGCCAGAAATCCGGTAGCTTGACTGAAACTGCACACGCGTGGCTGGGGGTTCCAGTCCGGGCTGTCTGTGGGATGGCTGCTGCGTCGCTGGGGCTTCCCAACCGGGCCGGCTCCGGGGTTCTTGCCTCGTGTTCCATAATACGTCCTGGGTCACCAGTGTGGAGTGTGTGAAATAAGAGGCAGATCCATGGGACAGACAGTTTATTACACACTTCACATCTCACAAGCACAGAACAGAATGACTGAATTCAACAAGCTCTCCCCTCTCCTCTTCACACGTTTCATGGAGTTTTTCCCTCACACAGCATGACATCTACATCACACAGCATTCAACCCCCTATGCCTCTGACTCCTTCCTGCTATATCTCCAGGAACTCTCTGGGCATTGTTCTCCCATGTTTATTCCTTGTCTCTGTCTAAGATGCTGCATAACCCCCTCCTACACTATAATCCAGACAGTTTTTTATGTTACTCTGTTTTCCTAAATATGCTGCCGCCTTCTTAGAATCTGTGTTTCCTTGCTTTTCTGGAGGCAAAGTCATTTATGACATCACTGTAACAGATCTGATGGCCAACTATGTTGTTCATGCTAATCACTGCCAGTTCACTCAGTCTTTCTTGTGCCATGGAAGATCTTAAATAGCTCTTTATTAATTTTAGCTTGGAAAAGCTCCGCTCTGCAGATGCAACAGTCACAGAGAGGGTGCATGCTATCCTTAGAGCTACCCAAAGATTTGGGTACAACTCACAGATCTCATTTTGAGAGAGGTAAGTGAGCAGCTCAAATGGGGTCATCTGTGCTTTGGGGAGATCTGGAAGATTCTCCATCTCTGTAGCCAGTACACTCCCATCAATATCAGCCTGTTCTCCAAAGGTGAGTTCGTCTCCAAGAAGTTTACGCTGGTCCCTTCTTGTCTGTGCATCAAGCTGACCAAAGTTGAAAAGCACTCCAAAATTGCTTCTAAGCAGGTACATCAGATGAGGTTACAGCAGACACAGAGGAAACAGTGGATGGGGGTGAGAGAGAGTGCTCTGCATAGGATGGAGATGGACCTAAGATGAAAACGACAACACCAGAAACTAGCCCTGTTAGATGTCATATTACACTTGAAAATGATGAAAACTCTTACTTCAGTGTGTTTTTGCTTATAATAAGAAAAAGTGGAGCTCTGAGCTGAGCTTAGAGTGGAATCACGACACCACCAGTACTCTGTTGTCAACGTAATATTGTGTTTTTGTGTAATAATATACCTTTGATAATATATTAATCATCATTCACACGTGAAAAGAAAATTAATGAAAAAATCATTTTAAAAGTTACGTAATTGCTCTTGGGGCCTCCTGTGGTCACAGCAGGCAAACTAAACAGCCGCTTAGATTGCTTATACCTTGGGCTGGCTCTGATGGTTGCACATTAAAAATTAAAACAAATAATTTACTCTGCAGGTTGTCAGAGGTTTCAATTTCTTTCTGCCACATAAAGTTGTTAAAATACTGAAAGATTTTGTCGAGGGAGAGAGGAGAACAGTATGAAGTGATGAAGGTTGTGGTATAGTACCTACAAGAATTGAAACTACTCTCACTCCTGGTCAATAGTTGGTAATTATGGTTTATAGTCCACATCGTGGTGGTAATGCAGAGAGTTAAAGAACAAAAGAAAAAGAAGAAAAATGCATACTTCTGTTTTGCTATTTTTTTGAGTGACGTTGAAATCCACACTCCACACCAGCTGGTGGCGGTAATAGACCTATTTGTTGTTTGCCACCCGCCAATATACACCACGAAGAAGACTTTCTGTTTTTGAGGAGGATTGTGGTTGATGCGTTTAAATTCGCAGATGTAAAACTTAACGTCTTTAAACATTATTTTAACACGTCTTTCACCAAAGTTTTTAACATGATAATTTCGTGCTTGGCCTCTCATACTTTCCCCACAGCTCAAAGCCAATTTTTTAACACTAGAAAAAGGAGCTGCAAGCTAAGCTAAGGTAAAGTGGCTAAACCAGTCACCTGCAGTCAACAGAATGGACAAGCTGCGACCGCAGGTTACATCTGACAGTCTGAATCGCAATGGGATGATGGTAACAGAGACTCGGCTGGATCAGAACAACCCTAGTGCTGCTACCCAGCTAGCAGGCTACGACGTCTTCAGAGCGGGCAGGACCATTCATTCCGGTAAGACCAGACCAGAGGAGAGCCAGGGTTCACACTGAAAAGGAGATATGAGCTACATTACTTTATGTTGGTTGGCAGCAATATAATCACAATTCATTTTTGTTTTAGAGTGATGTTAATAGGGTACACATAGTTTGATGTAACCTACAGAGACCACTGTTCTATTTGGCAGGTAATGTCAAAAAAGGATCCTGTGGCACACATATTTGAGTTGCTTAGGCTGCATATGTACTGTATATTACTGTTGCCCACGTCTCAGAATGAACAATAAGTCTGGATCTCCTGGGGATAACAGGAGGATGTGAAATGTGATCTTTTGAGATGGCCTTGAGAGACTTCCTGACCACCAGGGTTTTGGGGGAGAGGAGAAGACCTGGGGGTTTATGTGTTGTGTCTTGGGATTAAAGACAATGTGACTCTGTACTTTGATGTCCCAGGTATAAAAGGGACAGATGTGGGAGGAAGGGTCTCTTTTCTGTTTGAGAGGATGTTGGAGATACGTGAATGATTATTAAACCTGAATTGAGAAATAAACTCAGCCTCATCTTTTCACGCTCTCCACAATCCTTAGGTTTTAACGTTGATAGGATATTTTGGACCCCTTTTCAATGGCAGAGTGTTCTTTTATAAACCTAGATAGCAGATGAAGCTGGGATTTTCCATCCAGGCTCAATTTATCCATGACTCTGTTTAGCAAAAGGCAAAGAAATTGTCATGGAGGTTTATTCTGAAAGTCAACTTTATTGTCATTCAGTCCATACACCCAAGCATGTACAGTAGAATGAAATTACATTTTTTTCTATCCTACCATGTCAGTCACATGTAGAATCCGAGGGACTGCTGTTATGACCAACATTTGGTCCCCCATTCTATAATGCTGAGCACCTAGCTAGAAGGCAGAAAGTACTATTTTTATGGTCTTTGGTACGACCCAGCCGAGGCTTATCCCACAACCTCCTGGCTGTGGGGCGGATGCTGTACCACTAGGCACCACTTCGGCTCAAGCCAGGAGGAACATTAAGGCCAGAGTGGTGCCTAGTGGTAGAGCTGCACATGTCATTGGTGTGGTAGTAAATGAGCATAATATATTAAAGAATAGGCCTATTGTCATTTAACAGACAAATTAAAACATTGTCTGTTGCAGAAGTCAGTTTGTTTACATACCTGTTGAGGGTTTGCGGGTCATGTGACTTTTGTTGGATTCTTAAATACAGCCATAGCTTGTCCATTTTTTTCTGCCATTCCTGCTGCAAAATAGTTAAATTGACATGGATAGTCATCAGTTGTGTTAGTGTCCATGCACTTTGCTGGCTTTTTCTTGGCATTTTCAGATGAATTATAAAGTCAATCATCACATACTATGTGGATGGAGATCACGTTTATTTTCGTTGTAAGCCATTTTATTTTTTTGCGCTGTGTTCTGCTGCTTTTGAACAGCACTAACTGCGCTGCTTCCAGGTGCTGAGTTACATGCTTGTGCATGCAACTCTGTGAGCATGTCTTAAAGGGGCAGTACATGAAAAGCTCTCTGTACATACACACACAACGGTGAGAGGGGAAAAAAACATCCCGTCATGAGCAAGATTATGTCCGTTTTACACCCTGGATGTTGTTTTTGCTTTTATTTCAGTTAATCCCCAGCCCTAGTGTCTTGTTTAACATTCTGTAATAAAGCGTAACTACCTAAACATTTTCACACAGCTGAGCTTAGACACTTTTTGTCTCTTAGAATGCCATGGGTTCTTACCAACCTTATCTCTCTATGTCATTATCATATTACAACTAGATGTGGGAATCTTTAAGCACCCAGTGATTCAATTCTGAATTGATTCAGAGGGCTCCAATTTGAGTCTGAATTGATTCTTGATGCATCTTTTCCCCTGTTCTCACAAGTACCATAGTCCTTCAGTCAAAAACTATTAGACTTCTAATGAAGAGTTGAAGCACTCCTACCTGCTGTCTTCAGTGGTTCCATGTTTTGTCCTAGCCCCGTGGCTGTGCAGATCGAGTGTCTAGCTTCGCTCTCACTGAAGGCACTGTAGATGTGTTGCCACACAGCCACGTTTCATGCACATGCATTGAATGTAATCTACAGTCCATATGTCCACATAGTATGACAGCAAACTGATTTTAACAGCCAGATTTTAATAAAATGAGGACTTTGTGCCATGAATTGGGTGCCGCTTCATGTGTCTCTGTTCTGTGGGTCCCCACAGACAGTCAGGCCGGTACAGTTCTGTGTTTCTGAGTTCTGCTTTTTTCGTTTAATCAAAATTAATTGCATTATTAATTAATATTAAAGAATCCAAATCTTGATATTTGTGCATAGGTTGAGAATCGTTCACATCTGCATCATGATGCATCAGATAGAGGATTATTTCCCCTTCCCCCAGTTCCAACTTGATTCTTATGTATCTCTGTCTTTCCAGATCAACCACAGTATCATGACTGTATACAGGAAGACCTGGATGAGCAGCAGCAGCTTCTTAAAGTGGGACCAGATTCTTCACAGATGAAAGAGGAACAGGAGGAGCTCTGGATCAGTCAGAAGAGAGAACAATTCACAATGAAGCAGGAGACTGAAGCAGTGTTTCATGAAGGTCAGTGCAGTTCAATTGTTGTTGATGAAAATGAAACAGGTAAAGAATGGTATAAGAGCAGTTAAAATGAGTAAACCAAAGTTGTTTGGGCTTAAAAATAGGATTAAAATTCTGTTCTAAAATAAGAAACTCTGGATTGGTGGCGGAGTGGTTAGCACTGCGGCAGCACAGCAACTCACCCTTGGCCGGGGGATCCTGGGTTCGATCCCAGCCCCCAACCAACAGTGATCTGTGAGGAGTTTGCATGTTCTCCCCGTGTCTGCGTGGGTTTACTCCGGGATTTCTCCGGTTTCCTCGCACATGCCAAAAACATGTAAGTTAGGTTAATTGGCATCAAAAACTGGGGATTCTAAATTGTCCTTAGGTATGACTGTGAGAGTGAAAGGTTGTCTGTCTCTCTGTGTTGGCCCTGCGATGGACTGGCGATCTGTCCAGGGTGTACCCTGCCTCTCGCCCAAAGATGCTGGGATAGGTACCAGCCCCCCTGCGACCCGAAAAGGATTAAGCAGAAGAAGATGGATGGATGGATGGATCGGTTATAAAATAACCAATGGGGCAGTGGCGGCCCACCCTCCTTGACCCCACTGTGGTGCCCTTCTGCAAGGCCCTTAACCCCATCTGCTCCAGTAGAGCTGCTCAGTGGCCACAGGTCAGTCTGTGGTTGTACTGGGCAGCTTCCTGGTGTGAATGTGTGAGTGTGAACAGGGCATCCTTGAAAAAGAGAGGTTTCCTCAGTGGAACTCCCCTGTATAAAGAAAGGTTAAATAAAAAAAAATTAATAAGTTAAATGGACAGATAATAAAATGAATATGTAATATGCAAAACAAAAACTAATTAGAATACATAAACAGTCTATAATGCCCTAAAATTAGATACAACTTCTACAAAGTGAAAAAAATCAATAGAATAAATTTCAAGAGTACATCTTAATATTTTAATCAGTCCCTCCAGGATTTTGCGGTGTTGCGATTGCGTCAATTCACGCAAAATCAGTCAATCAGCGCAACTATTGCACAACCTTGCAACTTTGTCCAATCACCACAACTTTCCTGCAATTTTGGCCAATCCTCTTCAACAGCCGCCAATTTCACCAATCAAATTTGTCTCTAAATGGTGCGAAAACGGTCAGTCTAACCAACCAAATGCATTGCTGCACCGCGTTCACTTCCATGTTTACAGGAGTATTAACGGAACACATCAGCAAACAGAGTGTGTGATTTAATAAAACTACTCACAAGCAAGGTTTCCAACACTGTCCTTTCCTGCGTCTCCCCCAGCCTGCCCGTGGACGTCTTGCTACATTTCTGTCCTGACCGCATGTACGAAGTGCTTGGTTTGTGTTGAAAAATGTCCACCTGCTCCAAAAGCACCCCGTTGCGGGAGTGCGCGTAAGGACAAACGCCATAAAACTGTGAACACTACAGCGAATGTTAACATTTTACACATCTTTAAAGATAAAATCATTACTACATCTGGTCAATGAGCTTTTAAGCTGTCGATCTCCGGTCTGGACGGACAAATGCATCTCTCCCTCCCCCCACCCCCCATAATTCAATTCAATTCAACTTTATTTATACTGCGCCATTTCACAACAACAGTCATCTCATAGCACTTTCAACTGTAGGGGGAACCCCCACAATTGCAGAAAGACCCCGGCAATCAGGCGATCCCCTGTGAGCAAGCACTTGCCAACGGTGGAGAGGAAAAACTCCCTTTTAACAGGAAGAAACCTCCAGCAGAACCAGGCTCAGGGAGGGGCAGTCATCTGCTACGACTGGCTGGGGGATGAGGGGATAGAGAAGACAAAAAGAACAGATATGTAGAGAGCAAACAGCACGACGGGGACTCAATCTATGGGAGAGAACAAACAGATGTTAATGACCAGCAAAAATATTTCATTGAGAGTGAAGAAAGGAGTGAGGCCCAGCACATTGTTGGAGGTCCCCCGGCTGTCTAAACCTATTAGTAGCATAACTAAGGGAGGGTTCAGGGGCAGATGATCCCTCCCTAATTGTAGGCTATATTAAAAAGGAAGGTTTTAACCCTATTCTTAAAAACAGAGATCGAGTCTGACTCCCGAATCCATATTGGCAGCTGGTTCCACAGGAGAGGAGCTTGATAACTGAAGGCTCTGTCTCCCATTGTACTTTTGGAGATTACAGGTATTACAAATAATCCTGCATTTTGGGAGTGTAGTGCTCTGTTAGGATAATAGGGTAGCATCAGATCTTTTAAATAAAAAGGGGCCTGATTATTTAGAGCTCTGTAAGTGAGAAGAAGGATTTTAAACTTAATTCTAAACTGTATGGGAAGCCAATGAAGGGAGGCCAGAACCAGAGAGATATGATCTCTCTTTCTAGTACCTGTTAAAACGCTTGCTGCAGCATTTTGGATCAGCTGAAGACTTTGTGAAGATGTTTTAGGACAACCTGATAATAAAGAGTTACAATAATCTAATTAGAGCTAACAAAAGCGTGGATCAGTTTCTCAGCATCTCTGAGACAAGATGTTCCTAATCTTGGCAATATTACGCAAATGATAGAAGGCAGTCTTAGAAACAAGTTTAATATGTGAATTGAAAAACAGATCTTGATCAAAAATAACTCCAAGGTTCCTCACAGAACTATTCAGCGAAAGAGTAACCACATCCAAACTAAGAGTTTGATTTGGAAAGGTATTTCTAAGGTTTTTTTGGACCAACTAGAATGACTTCAGTCTTATCTGAATTTAATAGCAGGAATTTACAAGTCATCCAAGCTTTGATTTCCTTAAGCAGGGATGAGAATCCTCTGCGGATCCGCGGAATTCCGCGGATTTGATCATGTCTAGGGTCATTCTCGTGAATCGTCTAAATTCGAGAAGAAAATTTTATGGGGGGTGGGTGGTATGTTATGAGCGGCGAGTCGTATTTTCGATCGGCTGCTAAAATCCACCGCGCAAAACGCGCTACCCAGCGAGATCAGTAATGTAATGTAACAAGGCCACTGATTGGCTGATACTTATTGAAGCAACCAGTCGGTGATTTTGTTACATTTCCTTTGTCATATCCAACACGCGGAGCGAAATGCAAATGGCGGACAGTTCAATCAGTTCAATCAACCGAGTTTTCCCGATTTCGTGAAAATGGTGAACCTAAAACTCACGAAACACAACAAAGCAAGAATTTTAGAAATCGACAAAGGGATAAGGAACAAGTTTCATTGGGAATGACTCGAAAAAACTGTGTCAATGACTGTAAAGATCGGTAAAAATACCGAAGTTGTGGTTTTAAAAAATGGCCGACTTCATAGCGAAATGCGAAGTACCAGGGAAAGCCCAGTGTGTTTATTGCAACGATTTCTTGAGTTATGGATCTCGTGGTTGTGTTGCCTTAGTTGAACACTGTTCAAAACAGAAACATCTCAAAATTGTGGCTACAAGGAGATCGAACTACTCGCTTGGTGCTGCATTCAAAACGATCGATGGACACGGTCAAATTCAGATGCCAGTCAATCAAAGTTCATCACAGTCGGCCCCGATTACAGCAATTAGTGATCGGAAGACACATTCCGAGGTAAGATTTTTTTCTCGTTATAAGTAATGTACTTGAGAATTTTCGCGTAATGAATTTGTTATGAAATAGCATGTGTAAGTTGTGACGTCATGCCTGTTTTGAAACACTAATTGCATTTGAAAGCTGATTATCGATTGTTAACAGATAAATGTTATTACATATTTTCTCACAATTTGAAATGCAATCTAAGAATTTTGAATATAATTTTTCATTTTTTGTTTCACTAGGAGGAGTTTCATAATGCATGTGTAAGTTTTTTTTGTCATGGGTGGTGATGGGTTGCCTTTCCTAAGATATCTTTGCTTTTATTAGTAAACATAATTCTTTATGGTCATTGCATAAAAATATTAAACATCTTTTAGGTTTTACTTACTTTCTTAGATTATCTTTCAAATATTAAAATATACTAATCCATCCATCCATCTTCTACCACTTTTCCGAAGGTCCGGGTCGCGGAGGCAGCAGTTCAAGCAGAGAAGCCCAGACTTCCCTCTCCCCAGCCACCTGCTCCAGCTCTTCAGAGGGGATACCAAGACGTTCCCAGACCAGCTGGGATATATAATATACTAATATATAATATATATAATATATAATATACTAATATGCAACTTTTTTTATATTCCTACTAACACTAACAAATGCACACATTAATAAATCAAAATGTTTGCAGAATGTCAGTATATTTTAATAAATGGGTGATGGACTTGGTGATGGAATTTTGTTAATATTTATAATTTATTTTACTTGGTTAAATTATTTTGTCTGTTCTAGAACTATGTAAATGTAATTCTGTGTCAGTTCTAAACATATTAAATAGTAGTAAAATATAATTTAGTATTATTACATCAACATACCATTCAGATATCATAAATTTACACGTGATGCAGCAGCAGATTAAAAAGGTAAACTATAAATGCATTTGTACTTACTTCTAACTTTAAGTATAAGACCACATTTGAGCATTCTAAAACACCAGATTTTGTTAGCTTCTGGGGGGTGTTGCCCCCCAGACCCCCCACCAAGGTTCCGCCTTGGATCCAGCTTGGGGGCCTTCGTCCCCCAAGACCCCCGGCTTAGTTTCCTCTTTTATTCCCAAACCCCATTCTCATCCCTGCTTAAGACAGGCCTCTAACTTGGCTAATTGATTACCATCATCTGGCTTCACTGACAGGTATAATTGTGTGTCATCTGCATAACAATGAAAATGTATACAGTGCTTTCTAATAATGTTGCGTATCGGAAGCATATATAAACTAAAAAGAGTAGGGCCTAGCACAGATCCCAGCGGAACTCCGTGACTGAGCTTTGAGTTGGAAGAAAACTCATTATTGACATGAACAAACTGGAACCTATCAGATAAATATGATCCAAACCACTGCAACGAAGTTCCATGAAGTCCAACATGGTGTTCTGATCTATCAAGTAGAATATTACAATCGATAGTATCAAAAGCGGCACTAAGGTCTAAAAGGACAAGTACAGAAACAAGTCCATTATCAGATGTGGTAAGGAGGTCATTAGTGACCTTCACTAAGGCTGTTTCAGTACTATGATGGATTCTAAACCCAGATTGAAACTCTTCAAATAAACCATTTCCCTGCAAGTGGTCAAATAATTGCGTCGCAACAACTCTTTCTAAGATTTTTGAAATGAAAAGCAGATTAGAAATTGGTCTATTGTTAGCTAAAATTCCTGGATCCAGCTTTGGCTTTTTGAGTAAGGGTTTAATTACAGCAGTTTTGAAAGCCTGCAGTACATGGCCTAATGTTAATGAGGAATTGATTATTTGAATAACAGAGCTGAATGAAAACTGTGTAAATGAAAGATGTGTGTCAAGAGACCGACATGCAGCAGGCAGACAGGTGGGAGGGCACAGGAAAGAGAGAGAATATTCTCTGTAATTGTTTTTCAAAAAAACACAGACTAAAATAGCCAATACAGAGCACCGAATAAATTATTTATTTTTTCCTCTCTGTTCGGTACCGAGTGGTTGGGGACCGTAGGGAGTTTTCAAATGAAGGTGCTGCTAATAATTTCTGAATCTCTACTGTTTAACATGCATTCAGTGCAATTCAGCTGTTGTAATGGATATTGTGTTAATGTTTGTACTTGCTGTTACACAAGAGTTTTTTCTGTATAGCAGAAGTTTCTGCTTAATTTACAAATCACTGTTTAGTAGGAAATTTCTGACAATCCTGTGTGTTTCTTGTATCGTTATATAGAATATCACTGCAGTAAAATGGAAAAAACATCTGCTTTAAAATTCGTAATTCTTCCCACAACTTTTAGAGCAAAAAACACTAAAAACATCGCAACTTTTATCCCAACTTTTTAAAAAAGCTCCCGTAAATTCAGGCTTTTGGGGCCGCAACAATTATAAAAACATCCCACGAAATCCTGGAGGGACTGTTTAACACTTCCAGCTGTTCTTAAGTCCTTCATTTTTTTTCAGTGGATTTGGGTTTAGAAGGTCAAAACTGCCTTCCCACAGGGTTTTGCCTTGTACCTTGTAACAAATAGCAAACTTATGGTGGAGGAACAGCCACTGCAGATAGAACTGAAATATTAACATACAGAATAATGTCCATCTTATAATCACTCACATTTTCCAGGACAGGTTGCTGTTCTCAATAAGTCCCTTATCATTGTCATACTTGGGTGTAGGTCATTTTTTTTCCCAGAGTTGAGTGTTTTCAGGACCTTATACCAGTCCTTCAGTGTAGGGTTTAGGGTTCCTATGGGTGTTGGAAGTCCTTGAAAGTGCTTGAATTTTAAACGTTGTGTTGTCAAAGTGTTCAGAGTGCTTGAATTTTACAAAAAGTGCTTGAAAATGCTTGAAATTGGTAAATGCATTTCTTTCACAACAAATGGCTGAATAAATAGTTTGCTTATTAGATGGAAAAATCAAATACAAAATTGGAGGGCCTGAAGTGATTGCTCTGCTCCAATTTCACTAAATTTCTTAATGTGGTCATTCAGTTTTCACATGTGACACCAACATAATGCTGGGAGGTTATTGGTTTGATAAGTTTTGGCCAATGTTGGGCAAGTTACTAAAAAATAGTAACTTATTACAGTTACTAGTTACTTCTTTTCAAAAGTAATTGAGTTACTTTACAATTACTGCATGATTAAAGTAACTAGTTACTTGGAAAAGTAACACGTTACTGTTAAATGCATACTTACAGTAACTCATCTTGCACACATAGCAAGACAATTTAATTAATGAATTACATTATGGGCTTATTAATGTCAGGCTGAAAACAGACTTACATGTTCAGTCTGCTTTATCCAACCTTGAGAGCTCTTATTGTGGGAAAAATCTGAAGAAATTCAACAAGATGTTGCTAGTAATTTCCTCACTTTGGAGTGAGAAATTCAGTGAGGGTTTGTAGAGTGGGAGAGAGAAAGAGTGAGAGTTGGCAACACTGTATAAAGCTACCCATGTTTATCTTACCTTTATGATATGATTTAATCCAATGTGCAGTGAGCCAAAGAAAATGTCTATTATCCGCAGTCCAAATGTCTGCTGTGACAGAGACATGATCCAGTCCTTCAAATTCCTTTTGGAGATTAAAATCAATTTTTGAATAATCCAGGGTTTCCTCGGGTAACATTTCTGTGGGGGGGGGGGCACCTTTGGATTTATGACGTCAAGCCTAGGATATATTAATTTAAGGAAAAAATATGAAAGAATGACGCTCCACAAATGCGCACACAAACAATGCATGATTGTCATCCGTGCGGAAGCGCCTCGCCCACCCGGCGCTCTCGTGACTGGTTCAGTCTGCAGGCAGTGTCTCTAGCGTTGCTGTCCGAGTGAAGCATGAGCTCATTCAAGTACTTTAAACACAGGGGAAAAAAGCAGAAGAGGTATGTAAGTAGTGGAGGCATTTATGGTGGTTTTAACCCACTGGTAACTGGAACAACAATGAAGAGTCACTTAGTTAACAGGTCTGGTTAGGATTCATTGTAGGGGAAGGCAAGAGTGACTGATGAATTGCTGAGGATTTACTTCACTTAACTAATGTATGTTCACTATTATGTACCTGGAAAGTTAAGATGACCGAAATTCACAAAGTCAGTGACTTTAATCTGTCAGCAGCCTTCAGGCAAACTAAACGTGCCAACATTTGGATTTCAAAATAAGGAAGGTTTTTCCTGCGGTCTGGTTGGTGAGGAGATTTCCAAAAAACTATAAATATATAGAAATATTCTAACGGAAATAACTGCATTTTTGGTAATTTTAGTGAATTTATTTCTTTAAATATAATTTTAATAATTATATTTCTTTGAATTCAGAGATAACATTATTGTCCTTTTCGGCCTCTGCAAAATTATGGCCAAAAGTTTAAATTATATGAGGAAAAAGGTAAAAATTTTGCCACATTCTGTTCCAAATTTATTAAAAAAACCCAGTATTTTTATAATAATCTGCCTTTGTCCATCAGACAGGCCTCTTCACTGTCCAGTTTTAAAACTCATCTTAAAACCCGTTTTTATTCTCTGGTTTTGACCCAGTTTGAGACATTGATTTTATTTGTTCTTATTGTCTCTATTGTAGGACTACTGTTTTGTTTGTGCTATTTTATACTTTTTTTTAGCAGTGTTTTATTGTTTTTATGTTTCATATTTTATTTGTCGTTGATTTACAGCACTTCGTGTCAGCTGTCGTTTTTAAAGTGCTTTATAAATAAAGTTGGATTGGATTAAAAAAAAGATTAAAAAAAATTAGCCATAAAATAATCCACAAATTTATAATAGTCTCAAATGTACAAGAAAAGTCATAATTTTTCAAGAGGAAATTACAAATTTGAGGAAAATGGTTGCAGTTTTAGATAAATTTACAGAGAAAAGTAGAAAACTAAGAAAATTCTTATAAATTTTGGAGAAGAACCTCAAACCTTCAAGACTGAAATCATTACTCAAGTTTTTAAGTGGCTGCTCTTTGTACCCTTAACTCAACTAGGAATTTTTGGTTGTCTACTTTTAATTATTAATTTCAAAGCACTGCTTTTACATGAGTAGAATTTCTGGCTACTATACCCACCTCTGATCATATAATTTAAGTATGCATGAGTACATTACTATTATGACTAGAAAAGCGCTATATAAGTGTAGGTTAGTTAGTTAGTTAGTTAGTATTATGGCTGTTTTTTCCCTTCCCTTTCTTACTCTTTGTCAATGGAAAAAAGAAACACTAGAATAAAAATACAAAAAATACATATTTTTGTTATTTATGTAAACCATGAAAAAAAATCCTGCATGCCAAAACGTGACACTTGGTATTTTCTAACCTGTTTGTATACCATCAGAGAGAGAACCTGATGTAGACAGGACTCAGAGAGGGAAAGATGAGACACACAAGGTGAGCCAAGGAGAGGAAAGTGTTCAGGCAGAGGGTCCAAGAGAGGTGGGAGCAGAGGAAGGAGATATATTCCAACATTCAAGCCTTGGTAGTACAATATTTCAAATGGTAAGTTCCATTATGCAATGTTACTGTGAAAAATTTACAAAAAGAAATAAATGGTGTAAAATTAACATATTTCGGTCACAATAGTGTCATGTGTTGTCTGCCCCCCCCTTCCTGGAAAAATATGTTGCCATGGCGCCAAGGTCTTTTAGCCAGAGGAAACACTGTAATCTTTATCTAGGTAGCAAGTAAATGTGTTTTAATTTCCGTGGATCACAGTCCAGGATCGGGGTCACAAACTGTCCAGATGCATACCTGTGCTTGAAATCCAGCCATGGGTGTGGAGACAAGAGTATTTCCACTTTATATCCAGCTATGGCTGTTCAGATAGCGTAGATAAGGGATGGGTAACTGGTGGCCCCCCTCATCCACTGCAGTCTGACAGTCCATTTCCAAAAATCAATAATTTATTTATATCACGTTTGCCGTATTTGGAATCGCATTTTTAAATGCAATTATTGAGTCCACCAGCAGAGGGAGCGCTAATTGAAACCTAGGTGCCGCTCTGTGGGCAGCACAGTGGCAGAGTGGTTAGCACTGCGGCAGCACAGCAACTCACCCTTGGCCGGGGGATCCTGGGTTCGATCCCAGCCCCCAACCAACAGTGATCTGTGAGGAGTTTGCATGTTCTCCCCATGTCCGCGTGGGTTTACTCCGGGATTTCTCCGGTTTCCTCCCTGTTTTATGAAAATATTTAGACAGGTTCGTGAGGAGTCGGCACACATGAAAGTAATTCACACTGAGACAGACTGCTAGAATAAACTGTATCTTTTATTCCCCACAGAAAATCTCCTTCACACACAGAGAAATCATTGCATGTCACACATTTCCTTCACACAAGGATTAATGCATTTCATGATTCCATCAGCTCTTACCGTGATACAGATGACTGGGAGCCGCAGTCCGCAAAGAGCGTATGATTTCCCTTAGCTGGACGTTTCGCGCAAAAAACTCACAGCAGACTCCCCGAACAGAGGGAAAGCCCCTGTTTTTAAAGGAAGGCTAGGTACAGAACAGAGTGGCCATCTCTGTTCCGAGCAAGCCCCCCTCCCATCATAGAATCGCGTGGGGAGCAGGAAGGGCCAATTCCTGCTCCCAGACGATTCCCTCTGCCCGGCTCCCAAAACATACTGTGAACACCTGCTCCATCACACACACACACACATATGAGGAATAAAGGCGCCTTTGTTTCATAAGCATGCAACAGTGATTTAAGGAGTGAGAAACTTGCTGTGCTAAGGAAAACAGTTTATAAAAACAGGTCATACTGTCCAGGTCATGGTGTGCCTTAAGATAAATTCATCATGGGAAGAGAACTGGATTGTTAAAACATATTAAAAACAACTGAGAAACAAATCAGGGCACACATTAAAAACACATTTATATTACATTCCACCCTTTGACCTTATTTGTGATCAGTTGGTAAAGATAATTGCTTTCTTCCCCAACTAAATGCTTTCTTCCCCAACTGAAAAACAAATCAGGGCACACATTAAAAATATTTATATCACATTTTCCACCCTTTGACCTTATTTGTTCTATCAGTTGGTGAAGAACATTGGGTAATTACTGTCTTCTTGGGGAATACTTTCATCCTCATAAGGTATGCCGACATGATTATGGTGAGATAATTCCACCCAATTGATGTCCCAAATGCATGTTACAACATGCCACAATAGCTCATTTCTCGTAGTAACTCCATCCATTAGTCGTACCTACAGCATAATCATAACATATCCAGTGACCAGGAGGGTCAGCACTCACCTCTACTTTGCAAGATATGGTACCATACCCTCCATCTCGAAAAATGACTGTGATTTTCATATTGCTAGAGAATTATATATTCTTTTACTTAGAATTTGTTTTACTCTTCTAATATAGCAGAAAGCACTGAAATTGCATATTGTTAAGACAGATAGAACAGCAATTAATATAGGTAGGGGAGGCACCAGTGTTTTGCGAGCAGTGACTGACATGCCTGAGAATATATCCCACCAGTGATGAGCAGAAACTTGCTCTATCTGATGAGCTGCATGCAATACCTTTCCTTGGGCCACCACAGTGGATATCACTGCAGCACGCACATTAGACATATGATCACCAATGAGCTTTTGTATCTCCGTGGATCCATTCAGTGCGCCTCTGAATCGATCCAGGGACACCTGCCATGGAACTTCCAGCACCCGCCATTGCAGGGCGGTCAGGTGAGCCTCACTGGAAAAGTTGGTAAGACGATATGTCCGATTATGCCATTGCCACATGTGAACACCATGCAGACACCCAGTGAAAGGTACCCTAGGCAACATTGGATGGAAATTTAAAGTGGCTACGCATAGAGTATGGGGCCCTATTTGCCACATCATGTCACGAGGTTTTTCAATTCTCCATTCACATAGTGCCTCTGTCATGGTTAAGCATGGTTCAGTATATATTTCTCGACTTAGGCATGCATATCCTTGGTCAGTCAAATCACATTCTGATAAATCATATGTATTATTTTGCCCTGGATCAAACCATCCCCCTTTTAATTGAATAAACCAAAATGCCGTGGCAGTAATTACTGGTAACACATGATATTTACACACGTCAACAGCTCTTGTGACATTTAATTGAGTCCATTGCCCGCTACACATCGTGCTATTGCAGATGGTTTTTTCAGGATGCGGAATTAACCACCATTCTTCAGTGATGTTCCACACTTCTCGCCATTGTCGAGCGTGATTGGTAGTGACAATGCGAGTGAAACGTTCCAACTGCGTGCGGATATCCAAAACTTGAATGTTGCACACAGTCCAATTGAAAGCGCGAGTGATGTTCATCATCAATTCACTCGTAGCATTCCACATGGTCAAATCCCGATTCAGACGTTTTTGAAACAGATTGGCGGCCTCCATTTGAGGCCCCACCACCGTAGGCATCCAAAACCCAACTTGCTGAATGCCTAAAGACGTTTGATGTCCAGTATCTGCCAACATTGATCTGGTTACCTCGTTGTTAATGGTGTTGGAGATTCCCAAAACTGTGCCAAATCCTCCCAGCAATGTGTCATACCATGCTCTCTTCTTCTTGGTTGAACATTTGGGAATGGGTGGTATCCTTACCATCCAATTGACGGTGATATGGCTGGTTTGTGTGGCCACCGTTGTACAGGTCGATAGTATGGGTGCCAGGTTCGTTGGGGATATATGCTTCGGGTTTTTGTCGACCACTACAATAGGGTACACAAAGGGGATTTGTCGCCCCTTTATGACTGTTCCATTCATCAAATACACTTCCTTATCTCCTGTTATATTGATGGATAGCTTTGTACCATTTAAGGTAGTATCACATTTCAGTGAATCATTAGTCGCTTTGGCCACGCATATGGTTACATTGGCAGTTAAGTTCACCATGCACCCCTTCTCCACCGCAGGCACATTATACTGATTTTTGACACATTTGGGGCATATGTAGATAGGACAGTGGCTGGTTAAGTTCAGTATCTTGCACTTTTGGTTTGATAAACAATAGAAACCGTCTTGACTCCGATTGGCACCGATTCGACTTTCCCTCCACTCCAACGAAACAGATTGGTCCACCTCAAACATTTCTTGGCCTGGTGTGGCGTGGATCTGGATCCAGCAACCGGCGATGCTCATCCACAGGATCACAACGAGGGCAGGGCGGCACATGTCCCAGCAGACGACATAGCCATGTCCTCGGTGCTTGTGGGGGTGTTGAAGAAGACCCATGACGTGGCGGGTGTCCAATCACCAGTCTCCACCCGAACATTCCTGCAAAGCAAGCACATACTTAGGAGAAGAGAAAGCACAGAATTAGTTCTCCCTTAGATAACATTTTGATATTGGTACATTTATCCAGGTTTCCTCTCCTGGATACAAAATGGTCACCACCTGATCCGTCCCTTGAGCTATGATCTCAGCCGGGCGGGGAGGGCCATTTTCTTGCCTCACCCATACTTTGGCCCCAGATTTATCTGTGGAACCAAAGCCTTTGTCGCCCCTTTGCGTCATCACAGCCGGCTTAGCAATCTCTTCAGGGTCAGTCATTAGACATGGTTTAATGACCAATTGGGCCACTTTATCCCCCTTGTTCAGGGTTATGGGCTCTGATCCCAGTACGTAGCACACCACTCCCAATTCCCCTTGATAATCACTGTCAATCACACCTGCCAGAGTCGTCAAACCTTTTGGGGATAGTCCAGACTTTGGCAATATGTGACCATACATTCCATTCGGACATTTCAACCCTAGTCCGGTTTTTACCACAGTGGGTGTTCCTGGTACTAAGGTGAGGGTTTCCATAGCTCTTAAATCTAATCCAGCCGAGCCTTTCGTCGCTCGCACTGGTAGTGTTGCTTCTGGGTTAATCTTCCACATTTTAATAATTTGTCCTTCAGAATGTTCAAGATTGACAGTGATCATTCGGTTCAGTGGTGTTGTACCAGGTGCAATGGGTCTATTGTTTAGCTGTTTCAGCGCTTGTGGTAAGCGTTTTTTCCACCCTTCCAAACTATTGTTTATCCCTCCTTTTTTCAAGGTGGCTTTCAACAACCCATTCATTCTTTCAATTAAACCCGCAGCTTGGGGATGATATGGAACGTGATAGATCCATTCCACATGATTGTGTTTGGCCCAATCTTCCACCAGGTTTCCGGTGAAATGGGTCCCGTTGTCAGTTTGAATCTGTACAGGTAGCCCATAGAACCTTTCAATTAGTTCCACACAGGCCAGCGTGGCCTTCTGATTAGCCACTTTGGCTGGGTGTGCCACTACCACACCCGAAAATGTATCCACAGCCGTGCATACATATTTACATCGTTGTGACTCTGGAAGAGGACCAATAAAATCCATTTGCCAGATTTGCCCTGGACTCTTTCCCCTTTGTATATGTCCAGTGAGATGTTGTGGGACACCTCTTCTGTGATGCTGACAGGCCTCACACTGTTCAATGGCTGTCTTTACATCATCAGTTTTTAAATCAATGCCTCTATCCCTGGCCCATTGGGTGGTAGCTTGAATTCCCCAATGTCCACTCTTTTCATGGGCCCACCGGGCCAAATCCACAGTGGATTGCCTTTCCACTGACATTGCTCTGACCACTCCATCAATATAACGGTTGTGGAGGGCTTCTGAGTCCATATTTTGGGTATGGGCATCAACATGGGTGACATGGATAGTGACCCCTTGGACCTTTTGCCAGATTTCCTCCCACAACTCTTTACCCCACACCTCTTTCTTTTGAATCCGCCATTGATTGGACTGCCATGTAGGCATCCATGTGGTTAACCCATTAACCACTGACCAGGAGTCAGAGTAGATATACGCTCCTGACACACCCGCATGTTGTATCACCATGTGCACGGCCTTCAACTCGGCCCATTGGCTGCTTTTTCCCTCACCCATTTCTTCCAAAATTTGCCCCAGATGAGGGTTGAAAGCCCCGGCTTTCCACCTTCGTTTTCCCGCTACCCACTGAGAAGAACCATCTACAAACCACGCCCTACTCTTTTGCTCGTCTGTGAGTTCATCATAGCGGGGCCCTGTTAACACAGGAGATTCTTGCAGCTGCTCAACTTCAAAACAAGACTCATCTGCCTCTGGGACATCAGCAACTTGTTCATGCAAGACCGAAACTCCTTTTTGTCCAGATTTCACTCTTTCAGACACGTACCATTTCCACTTAATGATGCTACTCTCCTGGGCGGTACCTATCTGATGTGTGGTGGGGTTACTCATTACCCACGTCAGAATAGGTATCAATGGCCTCATGATCACCTCATGCCCTGCAGTTAATGCCTCCGTCTCCACCAAGCTCCAATAACACGCCAATAGTTGTTTTTCAAAAGGCGTGTAACGAATTCCTGCACTCGGCAGCTTCCTTGACCAGAAACCCAAAGATTTCCGTTGCTTGCCTTGTTTTTGCCATAAGCTCCAATTTGCATAATCATTCCGAGCCGACACCTGCAACTCAACCGGACCAGATTGCAGTTTTCCTAATGATAGGGCTTGCTGTATGGCCTCTTTGGCCATGTCAAAAGCCACTTGCTGTTTTTCTGTCCATTCAAACTGCTCTTTTTTCCTTGTCACTTGATATAAAGGCTGCAAAATTTGCCCCAAATGAGGAATGTGACTCCTCCAATATCCAAACAACCCAATAAACCGCTGCACATCCTTTTTGGTGTGCGGGGTGGCAAAAGCCATTATCTTTTCTCGGGCTTTGTCTGTGATTTCCCTTTCTCCCTTATTCCAGCAGATCCCCAGAAATTTCACCCTCTGGGAGGGTCCCTGCACCTTTGCTGGATTAATCTCCCAACCGTGACTTTTCATGTGCTGGATCAGCCGATCCAGTACCTGCTGGACTTCTTTTTCAGAGGTCCCTTGTACCATGATGTCATCAATATAATGGGATATCAACACCCCAGGGGGTGTTGTTAGCCCGTCCAGATTCTCTGCCACCGTCCGGTGACAGATAGTAGGACTATGGAGATAGCCCTGTGGGAGTCTAGTAAACGTATACTGTCGTCCCTCCCAAGTAAACGCAAACTGCTCCTGCCTATCTTCTGGGATTGGAATCGTAAAGAAGGCATTAGCCAGATCAATCACCCCATACCATATTCCCGGATGATGCTGCACCCGGTCAATTATGGTGGGAGAATCAGGTACTGCCGCTGTCAATGGAGGAGTGTGTTTGTTTAGTTCCCGATAATCAACCGTCATTCGCCAGGAGCCGTCAGACTTTCGGACTGGCCAAATGGGGTTTTTCCACGCGGTGGTACATGTTCTCAACACTCCAGCCTCCACATAATCTTTTATGGTAGCAGTAATCTCATCATGTCCTCCAGGGACTCGATACTGCTTCATGTTCACCACCTTATTTGCCAATGGAATGGGAAAAGGTTCCATATGTACCTTCCCCACAGTGACTGCTTTATTCCAAATCCATTAAAAACTGGGTCAAACTGTCCTCTTTGTTTAAATTTAAAACATTTGAGTCACTGTTGAATCCTATTGTTTTTTTATATTTCCTTTATGCAACCCAGCATCTCCCAAGCCTTGTGAGGCAGACACCCCCGCCTCTTGCATTCTTCACTCGAGCTGAGCAAAAATTCACACTTCTGTTTTTTTCTAAAGGCCAACTCTGCCTCTCCCCCGCCCCTCAGGCAAAAAAGGGGAGAGAGAGGGAGAGAGAGAACTATCCCTCGCCCACCCCCTTTGGGAGAGCGAGGAACAGAGAGAGAGAGAGAGAGAGAGAGAGAGAGAGAGAGAGAAAGAGCACTATCCCTCACCCGCCCCCTCTGGGAGAGCGAGGAACAGAGAGAGACAGAGAGCGCTGCTCGCCCCTCCCCTTGCTGATGGGAGGGAGAGAACAGCCGCCCGCACAACACCACATCCACCGCTGAATTCCACTCAGCGGAGCTTTCGGGGCAACCTCGATACCCCGTAGACACGCAGACACCACCGAAGGGGACCCATCCCCTACCAGATCTGCCCATGGCTCTGACCGTCCGCCTCCACTTGTTAAACATACACCAACTTGCTCCCATAAACCATCCCAGCCTGGGATGACAGCACAACAGCTGGGAGAGCCAGCTTCACTCTGTTTATCTCTTTTTTTAAACATGACTTTATGAGCTTTATATGACACCCATATGACTTTATGGGTGTCGGAATGAGCCCGACACCCCCGCCTTACGGGAACTCAGAGGGCTGAAACAAGTCCCTGGGTTGGGTTTGGGATTGACTGCAGTGCTAACTGCTAGCAGCAGCAACAGGGACTGCGTCCTGTGCTGGCCGGTGGCGTGGATCCACATCCTCGCTACGGAGACTGCAAGCTGGCCGTGATGTGCTGATGCTTGAATATGCCGTACACTCAATCCGACTGATCCTCTCGGCAAGCACGGCAGCATCCTGATAGCTTTTCGGCATTTCTTTTTGGGTTCTGTGTCATGTCATTACACTGAATTATATCCAGAAACGGGGCTTTAGAGAACTGAAGATGGAGCTTGTTGGCTTGTGACATAAAACCCACCAAGTGCAATGTGCTCCTAAAACAAGAGTGTGCATTTCTATGTAGAGTGAGTTAATATTTAAACGGTGTACATGTGACACCTTGGTTTTTTTTATAACCTTAAAACCCACGAGAACCCCGTTTTGCACAACATGGGACCTTTAGCAGCTGACATGATAAGACATTAAGGAAATACCAAACCTGCGGAGACTGGCTAGTCTCTTACCAAGAAGATGGATGAGCTGAGGCTGAATTTCTCCCATCAACCCCTTGGACGAGCTGCATGGCAGAAACGCAATCCTGAACGTTGCTGTCGAAAGCTAGCTAGCTAGCAGGTTGCTCAACCAAAGTGATTCTAGAAGACAGAAAACTAGTGAACAACAGCAAATTCTGCTGTTGGGTGACAACAACAGAACACCCCCCCCCCCCGGATATCAAACCAATGATGATAAGCATTAGAAAATCCACGTGAATAAAACTCGAAGCTGGTGAGGTATCTGGGAAAAAAAATGCAGCTTTTCCTCATTTTCTGAAAGATGTCTTTGAACATACGATGTTTCTGAGTCCGACAGCGATGATTTGTGTAAAAATAAAAATAAAAAAATAAAGCTATTCGGTTCTATAGTACGCTCCCCGCTAGCTTAGCTCACAGGATTGACGAGTAGCAGTTGGGACTGCTTGTTCTAGTGTAGCAATGCTAGTCAGTAAAATAAACATCAGTCTGTCGCTGTTCATTACCGTCAGTAGGTTCACCACCTGCAGGAGGGATCATGGAAGTCCGGTGCTATGTGGATTAGGTGGCAGTCAAAGGCGGAGACCTTGGCGGACTGATCCCAAGCTTTCTAAACTGGCTTTTGGTACGTGGAATGTCACCTCTCTGGTGGGGAAGGAGCCTGAGCTGGTGTACGAGATTGAGCGATACCGGCTAGATATAGTCGGCCTCACCTCAACACACAGCTCCGGTTCCGGAACCAGTCTCCTGGAGAGGGGCTGGAGCTTGGCCTTTTCTGGAGTTGCCCCGGGCGAGAGGCGACGAGCAGGGGTAGGTATTCTTGTATCGCCCCACCTTGCTGCCTCTATATTGGAGTTTTCCCCGGTGGACGAAAGGGTTGCTTCCCTGCGCCTTCGGGTTGGGAAACGGGTCCTGACCATCATTTGTGCCTATGCACCAAATGATGTTTCAGAGTACCCACCCTTTTTGGAGTCTGTGACTGGGGTGCTGGAGGGTGCTCCTCCTGGAGACTCCATTGTCCTACTGGGGGACTTCAATGCGCACGTGGGCAACGACAGTGAAACCTGGAGGGGGGTGATTGGGAGGAACGGCCTGCCCGATCTAAACCCGAGTGGTGTTCAGTTATTGGACTTCTGTGCTAACCACAGTCTGTCCATAATGAACACCATGTTCAAGCATAAGGGTGTCCATATGTGCACCTGGCACCAGGACACCCTAGGCCGCAGGTCGATGATCGATTTTGTTATCGTATCATCAGACCTGCGACCGTATGTCTTGGACACCCGAGTAAAGAGAGGTGCAGAGCTGTCAACTGATCACCACCTGGTGGTGAGTTGGATCCGATGGCAGGGGAGGAAGCCATTCAGACCTGGTAGACCCAAACGTATAGTGAGGGTGTGCTGGGAGCGTCTGGCTGAGGCCCCTGTCCGGGAGGTCTTCAACTCCCACCTCCGGAAGAACTTCAACCACATTCCGAGGGAGTCTGGAGACATGGAGTCTGAATGGGCCATGTTCTCCACCTCTGTTGTTGAAGCGGCGGCCCAGAGCTGCGGCCGCAAGGTGGTCGGTGCATCTCGTGGTGGCAACCCCCGAACCAAGTGGTGGACACCAGTGGTGAGGGGGGCCATTAAGCTGAAGAAGGAGTCCTATCAAGCTTGGTTGGCTTGTGGGACTCCCGAAGCAGCTGAGGTGTACCGGCAGGCCAAGCGGAGTGCAGCTCGGGTGGTTGCTGAAGCAAAAACCCGGGTATGGGAGGAGTTCGGTGAGGCCATGGAACAAGACTTTCGGTCGGCTTCAAAGAGATTCTGGCAAACTGTTCGGCGGCTCAGGAGGGGAAAGCAGCTCCCCGTCCACACTGTGTATGGTGCGGATGGGACACTGTTGACTTCAACTGGGGATATCGTCGGGCGGTGGAAGGAATACTTCGAGGATCTCCTCAATCCCACTGATACGCCTTCCACAGAGGAAGCAGGGTTTGGGGACAAGGGGGATGACTCGCCTATCACAGGGGCTGAGGTCGCCAAGGTGGTTAAAAATCTCCTTGGTGGCCGGGCCCCAGGGGTGGACGAGATTCGCCCCGAGTACCTCAAGGCCCTGGATGTTGTTGGGTTGTCATGGTTGACACGCCTCTGCAACATTGCGTGGAGGTCGGGGGCAGTGCCTTTGGCATGGCAAACCGGGGTGGTGGTTCCTCTCTTCAAAAAAGGGGACCGGAGGGTGTGCTCCAACTTTAGAGGGATCACACTCCTCAGCCTCCCTGGGAAGGTCTATGCCAAGGTACTGGAGAGGAGAGTCCGGCCGTTGGTCGAACCTCGGATTCAGGAGGAGCAATGTGGTTTTCGTCCTGGCCGTGGCACATCGGACCAGCTCTTTACCCTCTCGAGAATTCTTGAGGGTTCGTGGGAGTTTGCCCAACCAGTTTACATGTGTTTTGTGGACTTGGAGAAGGCATTTGACCGCGTCCCTCGTGGATTTTTGTGGGGGGTGCTTCGGGAGTATGGGGTATCGGGCTTGTTGTTACGAGCTATTCGGTCTCTGTACGACCATTGTGAGAGTTTAGTTCGTATTGCCAACACTCGGTCGGAGTCATTCCCAGTGAGAGTTGGACTCCGCCAGGGCTGCCCTTTGTCACCGGTCCTGTTCATAATTTTTATGGACAGGATTTCTAGGCGCAGCCAGGGAATGGAGGGTGTCATGCTTGGTGACCACAGGATCTCATCTCTGTTGTTTGCAGATGATGTTGTCCTGTTGGCTTCATCCAGCAATGACCTACAGCTCTTGCTGGGACGGTTTGCCGCTGAGTGTGAAGCGGCTGGGATGAGAATCAGCACCTCCAAGTCCGAGTCCATGGTCCTCAGCCGGAAAAAGGTGGATTGTCCTCTCCGGGTTGGGGACAGGCTCCTGCCCCAAGTGGAGGAGTTTAAGTATCTTGGGGTCTTGTTCACGAGTGAGGGGAAAATGGAGCGAGAGATCGACAGACGGATTGGAGCAGCATCTGCAGTGATGCGGACGTTGTACCGGTCTGTTGTGGTGAAGAGGGAGCTTAGTTCTAAGGCAAAGCTGTCGATTTACCAGTCAATCTACGTTCCTACTCTCACCTATGGTCACGAGCTTTGGGTAATGACCGAAAGAACGAGATCGCGGATACAAGCGGCTGAAATGAGCTTTCTCCGTAGGATTGCTGGACTCACCCTCAGAGATAGGGTGAGGAGCTCAGTCATCCGGGAGAGGCTCAGAGTAGAACCGCTGCTCCTCCACATTGAAAGGAGTCAGTTGAGGTGGTATGGGCATCTGATTAGGATGCCTCCTGGACGCCTCCCACTTGAGGTGTTTCAGGCACGTCCCACTGGGAGGAGACCCCGGGGCAGACCCAGGACTCGGTGGAGAGACTATGTCTCCCAGCTAGTCTGGGAACGCCTTGGTATCCCCTCTGAAGAGCTGGAGCAGGTGGCTGGGGAGAGGGAAGTCTGGGCTTCTCTGCTTGAACTGCTGCCTCCGCGACCCGGACCTCCGGAAAAGCGGTAGAAGATGGATGGATGGATGGACTTTCCTATGTACAGCTCCTCTTTAACCTCTGTTAATTTTCCTCGAATCCTGTTCGTGACGCCAAAATGTTTTATGAAAATATTTAGACAGGTTTGTGAGGAGTCGGCACACATGAAAGTAATTCACACTGAGACAGACTGCTAGAATAAACTGTATCTTTTATTCCCCACAGAAAATCTCCTTCACACACAGAGAAATCATTGCATATCACACATTTCCTTCACACAAGGATTAATGCATTTCATGATTCCATCAGCTCTTACCGTGATACAGATGACTGGGAGCCGCAGTCCGCAAAGAGCGTATGATTTCCCTTAGCTGGACGTTTCGCGCAAAAAACTCACAGCAGACTCCCCGAACAGAGGGAAAGCCCCTGTTTTTAAAGGAAGGCTAGGTACAGAACAGAGTGGCCATCTCTGTTCCGAGCAAGCCCCCCTCCCATCATAGAATCGCGTGGGGAGCAGGAAGGGCCAATTCCTGCTCCCAGACGATTCCCTCTGCCCGGCTCCCAAAACATACTGTGAACACCTGCTCCATCACACACACACACATATGAGGAATAAAGGCGCCTTTGTTTCATAAGCATGCAACAGTGATTTAAGGAGTGAGAAACTTGCTGTGCTAAGGAAAACAGTTTATAAAAACAGGTCATACTGTCCAGGTCATGGTGTGCCTTAAGATAAATTCATCATGGGAAGAGAACTGGATTGTTAAAACATATTAAAAACAACTGAGAAACAAATCAGGGCACACATTAAAAACACATTTATATTACACTCCCACATGCCAAAAACATGCAAGTTAGGTTAATTGGCATCAAAACTGGGGATTCTAAATTGTCCTTAGGTATGACTGTGAGAGTGAATGGTTGTCTGTCTCTCTGTGTTGGCCCTGTGATGGACTGGCGATCTGTCCAGGGTGTACCCTGCCTCTCGCCCAAAGATGCTGGGATAGGCTCCAGCCCCCCCGCGACCCGAAAAGGATTAAGCGGAAGAAGATGGATGGATGGTGCCGCTCTGTGTGCAAGTGGTGGTCAAGGAGAGAGCGAGAGTGAGGGAGCCAGAGGGAACAATGCACTGGTGGAGAATGTGTTTTTAAGACATGTTGTCTGCTAAGACTGCATTAGATAGATAGATAGATTCTTTATTTCGAACAAAAAACAAAACAAATGACAAATGCAATAAAAGTGACAGTATACAGTGCTCGAAAGGGTGAAGGAAGAAGTTAACACTTATTTACTCCAACTACTCTTTTCCTTAAATACAACCCATGTGAAATATATACCCATTACCTCAATTAAGACCCCAAGTAGACAATTAACTATATTTTATACATATCAACATTGACACTTATCCATCCCTACATACATGCAGTCCATACATCTATACCCAGCCCCAAACAACAGATATACACAGATATGCACAGTACTGTCCCACCTACCCTACCATAGTGTCCCAGAGTGAGCTTTTTTTTTTTTTTTTTTTTTTTTTTTTTTTTTTCTCTCGGCGCCACACGAGTCGGCTGCCTTTTGCAACAGCGGCTCGATTCCGAGTCTTTTTCCCTTCCTCTCTCTTTTGAGCCGTCTTTTTTTTTCACCCCACTTATATCACGGACACACAGATCGTCCTAAATGTCTCCTGAGCCGGTGGACGGAGCCACTGTCTATAGCAGGATACGATACAGCAGAGAACAGCTGCTAGCATTCAACCGCCACCCGGTCCCATTGGAAAAACTCGACATACCGAGAGAACTGAGGCGAAAACGCCGCGGCTGCCGGGCTGGAGTAAGGCGGAGGACAAAAAATATAAGGTACAGACCCTCCCTTCCATCTGTTGTCATGGGAAATGTACGGTCGATACTGGGAAAGTTAGATGAGCTAGCGGCTATCTCCCGTTATGATAGCACATACCGGGAGTGCTCTCTCCTTTTGTTTACTGAGACGTGGCTAACTGAACTAGCAGCAGATGCTAACATTGAGCTGGAGGGTTTTCACATGATACGAGCTGACCGAACACCAGACAGTGGCAAGGCTAGGGGCGGTGGAGTGATCATGTATGTTAACAACAACTGGTGCAGACCGGGACATATCACTGTTAAACAACGACACTGCAGCAAAGACATTGAGTTGCTAGCTGTTAGCATGAGGCCTACATATCTCCCGAGAGAACACTCACACGTGATCTGCATTGTTGTTTATGCAAATCCGACGGCGAACGCTGGGACAGCACGTGACGTCATCCATTCAGTAACCAGCAGGCTGCAGACAGAACACCCAGATGCTCTTCTCCTCATCTCAGGCGATTTCAACCATGTTTCACTGTCTCCCATTCTACCCACGTTCACCCAGTATGTCACATGCCACACTAGAGACAATAAAACACTGGATTTATTCTACGCAAACACTAAGGAGGCGTACACCTCATCACAACTCCCCCCACTCGGGAGATCGGATCACAACTTGGTTCATCTCCGGCCGGTGTACAAACCCCTAGTGCACAGACAACCTCCGGCCATGCACACTGTGGAGTTATGGTCTGAGGAGACAATGGACACCCTAAAGGGCTGTTTTGAAGCCACCGCCTGGAAGCAGCTCTGCGATCCACATGGTGAGGACATCGATGGCCTCATTCACACCTTCACGGGCTACCTCAGCTTCTGTGTGGACAAATCCGTTCCCACCAAGACCATACGGCGTCACTCAAACAACAAACCCTGGATCAACCCTGAGATAAAAACACTTCTGAGAGAGAAGAAGAGGATCTTCAGGTCAGGGAACAGGGAGATGCTGAAGTCCGTACAGAGGGAGCTGAGGAGAAAGATCAGAGAAGGCAAGGACAGCTTCAGGAAGAAGATGGAGGACAAGCTGCAACAGAGCGACATCAGCGGGGTCTGGAGAAACCTCAAAACCATCTCGGGGCTCCAGAATACCTCCCCCCAGGCCACAGGGGGCAGGGAGTGGGCGAACAACCTGAATCTGTTTTTCAATAGATTTGACCAACCGCCCTCCCCCCTGACTGCACAACAACCACTGCTGCCTCTAAAGAAATCAAGTCCTGCTGCCCACTCCCCACTCCACCAACACCCCCCCCACTCCCAACACACAGCCCCCCATCCTGACCCTGACCAGGACCCAGGTGAGGACGGAGCTGAGGAAGATCAAGGCGAGGAAGGCGCCGGGACCGGACGGCATCAGCGCAAAGCTCCTCAAGTCCTGTGCAGACCAGCTGTGTGGGATTGTGACGTATATCTTCAACATGAGCCTGAAACTGGGGAGGGTACCACAGCTGTGGAAAACATCTTGTGTGGTACCTGTACCAAAAACTTCCCACCCCAAAGACCTGAACAGCTACAGACCGGTGGCCTTGACGTCCCACTTGATGAAGACCCTGGAGAGACTGCTCCTTGCTCACCTCCGCCCCCTGGTGGAACCAGCGATGGATCCACTCCAGTTCGCCTACCAGCATGGCATTGGGGTGGAGGATGCGGTGATCTTCCTCCTTCACCGTTCTCTGTCCCACCTGGAGAAGCCCGGGAATATGGTGAGGATCATGTTCTTTGACTTCTCCAGTGCTTTCAACACCATCCAACCGATGATCCTGAAGGACAAGCTGCTGCGCGCAGGGGTGGACCAGCACCTGTCATCATGGATCCTGGACTACCTCACGAACCGGCCTCAGTTTGTGAGAACCCGGGACTGTGTGTCCGACACGATCATCAGTAGCACGGGGGCCCCCCAGGGAACGGTGCTGGCTCCCTTCCTGTTCACTCTTTATACTGCGGACTTCTCACACAACACAACACACTGCCATCTACAGAAGTTCTCTGATGACTCTGCGATCGTTGGCCTCATCTCCAATGGAGATGAAGCTGAGTACAGAGGGCTTATCCAGGACTTCGTGGACTGGTGCCATCGGAACTGCCTCCAGATCAACGCGAGGAAAACTAAGGAGCTGGTGGTGGACTGCCGCAGGCATGGGCAGCCCCTCACAGTACCAGTAAATATACAGGGAACAGACATCGAGATGGTGACATCCTATAAGTACCTGGGTATTCATCTGAACAATAAACTAGACTGGTCACACAATACTGATGCACTCTACAAGAAGGGACAGCGCAGGCTGTTCCTGCTGAGGAGACTCAGGTCTTTTGGTGTACAAGGGGCGCTGCTGAAGTCATTCTATGACACGGTGGTGGCATCAGCCATCACTTTTGGAGTGGTCTGCTGGGGCAGTGGCATTACTGCAGCCGATAGGAAGAGACTGAACAAACTGATTAAGAAAGCTAGCTCTGTCCTGGGGCAGCGCCTTGATCCGATGGAGGGGATAGGAGAGAGAAGGACGGTGGCTAAACTGTCATCTCTGCTGGAGTCCGAGTTCCACCCTATGCAGGACATACTGAATGCACTGAGGAGCTCATTTAGCAGCAGACTACATCATCCCAGGTGCACAACCGAGAGGTTTCGTAGGTCCTTCCTACCAACGGCTGTCAGACTGTACAACCTAAGCAGGGCTGCTCGCAGAGATAGCAAAAAGACGTAACAAACTAATAGTTTTTTTGAATGCAAAAGATGCAATAGACTTACACAATGGTCCCCTCCGGCATACAACTAGGAACATACCGGTCGCTATGGAGGGTGAGAATATGTATGGGCACATAATCATACCATGTAGGATAACTAAGTAGACGGTTATGCTGTTTCATTCCATCTAGCAACAATGCTCTGCACTGTGTGTGTTTATATATTTGCATATTTATTCCATCTAGCTACAATGCTCAGCACTGGGTGTGTTTATATATTTATATATCTACATATTATTCCATCTAGCTACATTGCTCCGCACTGTGTGTGTTTATATACTTGCATATTTATTCCACCTAGCTGCAATGCTCCGTACTGTGGGTGTTTATATATTTACATATTTATTCCATCTAGCTACAATGCTCTGCACTGTGTGTTCATATATTCATATATTTATTCCATCCAGCTACAATGCTCTGCACTGTGTGTCTGTGTGTGTGTGTATATATATATATTTTATAGTAATACGTACATATGTTTATTAGCTGCTCTTGCTTGCTTGTTTTTTTTCTTGCCTTCTGATTGTTGCTCTGAGTGTTGCTATCCCTGTGCTGTTGCAATCCTGGAATTTCCCCGTTGTGGGACTAATAAAGGCTTATCTTATCTTATCTTATCTTACCTATTTCTGAATTGATTTCTGTTTGTACAAAGTTTCAGTTCCAGCTCCAGACTTTTCCACAAATCCACCCCACAGACAGATATGCACATACTTTTTTTAGTTGTTCGTACCTTAGGTTTTGTAAAGTTTAAGTCTCCTCTCAAATTATAATCATTGTCTCTTTTTTTGAATATTTTTTGCATATTAGTTGGGAGTTGATTATTAATTGCCCTGTACATTACTTGTGCTGTCTTAAATTTAACTAAATCCATGAACTTTATGGCATGTGACTTTAAAAATAATGAGTTGGTATGGTCTCTATATCCTACGTTATTTATTATCCTTATAGCTTTTTTTTGGTAATATGCATATTGGCTGTAGATTGGTCTTGTAGGTGTTTCCCCAGACCTCTACACAGTAGCTAAGATATGGTAAAAACAATGAATTGTACTGTAAGAATAATGATTTATAGTCCAAGATGTGTCTTGTCTTCCCCAGTATCCCTATACGTTTTGCCAACTTGGCGCAGATGTGACTGATGTGAGGTTTCCAGCAGATTTTATTGTCTAGCATCACCCCCAGAAACTTATTTTCCTGTACTATTTCAATTCTGATATCATCTAGCATTACCATTATTTCATGATTTATTTTATAATTTCCAAACAACATAATCTTTGTTTTTGTTCAGATTTAGAGATAATTTATTTTTGTTGAAAGACTGTGTTAACCTTTTCATTTCTGTTGTGACCACCTCTAAAACCTGCTGAAAATTCTCACCAGTGCAAAGGATATTTGTGTCATCCGCAAACAAAATAAATTTCAGAAATTTTGATACTTGGCATATGCCATTTATATATAAGATAAAGAGTTTGGGTCCCAAAACTGACCCCTGGGGCACACCACAAGAGATGTCCATGAACGGTGATTTGTGCTCACCTATTTGTACAAATTGTTGTCTGTTACTTAAATAACTTTCCACCCAACTCCGTCCGACCCCTCTTATCCCATACCTTTACAATTTCCTCAGTAAAATTCTATGGTCAATGGTGTCAAAAGCTTTCTTTAAATCTATAAATACTCCTACAGCAAACTTTTTTTAATCTATACAACTAGTGATTTCTTCTATAAGTTTGGTCAGTGCCAAGGATGTAGATTTGTCTGCTCTAAAACCATACTGACTGTCTGTAAGGAGGTTGTGTTTTTCAATGAAATTATCCAGTCTCTTAGTGAAGATTTTTTCAAGTATTTTGGAGAATTGTGAGAGTAAAGAGACCGGCCTGTAATTTGTGAAACGATAACTGTCTCCTGTTTTGTATAGTGGTATTACTTTTGCTATTTTCATTTTGTTTGGAAATTTACCAGTTTGAAATGACAGGTTACAGATGTGGGTGAGTGGTTTAACAATTCCTTCAATTACTTTTTTCACTATTGTCATGTCAATTTCATTCCAGTCAGTTGATTTTTTTGTTTTTAAATTTACTCACAGTCTCGATAATTTCCTTTTCACTTACTGCACCCAAAAAGATTGTTTGGATTTCTAGCTTCTGTTTCATTTACAGAATCACTATCGTTTGTTTCTGGTGTCACTATTGTTTTTGCTAATTCTGGACCAACGTTTACAAAAAATTATTGAAACCACTAACCACATCCTCCATATTATTTATCAAATTGTCATTTTCAATAAAATATTCTAGATAATTAGCATTCTTTGATCGGTTACTAATAATCCCATTTAGCACTTGCCATATTCCTCTTAAGTTATTCTTATTATCCTCTAATATTCTGTTGTAGTATTCTTTCTTGCAAGTCCTCATTATGTTAGTTGGCTTGTTTTTATATTTTTATATTTGATCTCGGCCTCTACCCTTCTACACTTAATGAATTGTTTATATAATGTATTCTTCTTTTTACATGCATTTAATAGCCCCTTGGTGACCCATGGAATATTTTTGCTTTGTTGTCTGTCACTGTATTGTTTTATAGGACAGTTTTTATTGTACAATGATTGAAATATTTGTAAAAATTCATCATATGCTTTATTTATATCATTTTCGTCACAAACTATCTTCCAGTCGTGCATTAATAATTCCTTTGCCAGTAAATACATAGATTCTTCAGTTCTAATTTTTTATATTTAATATTTTTGGTATACTTTTTCTTCCTATAATCACATTGATAGACAACAAAAATTGGCAGGTGGTCACTGATATAATTTAATAAAAGCCCACTCGCGATATTATTTTCCATAATGTTTGTGAATATATTATCTATTAGTGTGGCACTGTGTGACGTGATTCTGCTAGGTCTGGTGATTGTTGGATGTAAGCCCATACTGTACACTGTGTTGATAAATTCTTCTGTCATACTATGTTGTTTTGAGTTCATAAGATCTAGTATATTGAAATCCCCACAGATGAACATAATTTTATGAGTACATTGTGCATATATTTTTTCCATCCAGTCCTTAAATAAATCAATATTTGATCCAGGTGTTCTATATACAGAGCTCACTACCATATTCTTCACATTGTCCAGACAGATTTATATTGTAATACATTCAAATAAATCATCCACAGTCACTGTCAAATTTTCAACAACCTTGTATTGCAAGCTCTTGTCAACATAAATTGCAACTGCTCCTCCTTTTTTCACTTTTCTATTCATATAATTTAATTCATAGCCATCCAATGTAAAATCCACTCCCTTCTCTTCAATGAGCCACGTCTCTGATATTGCCACTATATTGAATGGCTTTTTAAACTGATGCAAATAATCTTTAATGTTATTAAAGTTAGCATAGAGACTTCTGCTGTTGAAGTGGATCTTTGATATATTAAAATCAGATGTGACCATTGTATTAAACTGTTCATCTGTGTAGTAACTACAGTTATTATTGATGGCGGTAAATAAATTGTCAGGGTCTATGTCATATTCCACATCCTGTGGGCTGTGATCCATATATTCATAAACTTTCAGTTCCTGTTAAAGGCTACCTTTATGGAATTTTAATAAACAGCTATTTCTGAGGATTAAGTATGATACTAGTGGTTCCTTCCGGTAATGTTGGGCATGATTCCTTGTCAAATACGTGCGAGTTTCAAGTCACTGCTCTGTCAGTCAGTCATGGTCTTGCCATCTTGACAGTCATGACATCTTGCCTCCTGCATGGGCTGTTGCAGCACCCATAGTGATGCACAGTCATTGCTTTGTGCGATTGGCTGGTCTTGACCCCATCCTGCGTCCCTAGGACAATGGTGGAGTGCAAGGCTTACAGCTGCACCGACAAAAAATGAAGAAATCCTGGAAAACATTTGTTTTGTGTACCAAAACCAACTGATGACCCGAAGTCAGAGTTGGTAAAACATTGGCTCCGTAACCTTGGCACAGGTCACACACTAAAAACCTTTCAGTTTGGATGGAATTCGGTGGTATGTGAAGACCACTTCACACACAGCTGCTATCTATGCGATCTGCAGGCTGAATTGTTGGGCATGAAGCCCAAGCATTTGCATCTAAAAAAAGACACCATTCCCATGAAATTCAGTCACAGAAGGTCCAAGAATGATGACCGTTTAAACCCACTTCATCAGAGTGACAAGCCATTGTTTACTCATCTGTGATAAGCCAGAATCAACAAGTGTGCATCACTTCCGACCAGCAATGGCTGCTCCCTATTGGCTTTGTCTGAGCAGATTTCATGGGATAAAATTATTCAGTATACTGCCTCTAGGGCAGGGGTGGGCAGTGAGGGCCATTCCACTGCAGATTTTCTGTTCCACTCAGTGTCTTCAGCAGGTGTTTTCAATTATTAGCGATCCTTGAAGCTGATCAGATCAAACACCTGCTGAAGACACTGGGTAGAACAGAAAAACTGCAGTGGAATGGCCCTCCATGGCACATGATTGCCCACCCCTGCTCTAGGGTGTTATTTTTACTGAATATGTGCATTTTGGGCTTATAAATAATATCTAAAGCACGATTAATGTTGTTATAATGAGCAGTACCGGTTTCCTTTAATAGGCTGTAAACAGCAGTAAATGTACAAAAGTAGGCTACTTTTAAAAAAGAATAAATACTACTGAGGAGCTGTAGCATTTATTCTTGTTCGGCAGGTGAAGCCTCATGAAGTTCGGAGGCTTTTCTTCTACTTGTGCAGAAAAATATTCAAAGCTTTGAGGTTGCTTTCTAAAAAGCAGACTGAAGCACCGACAGTTTCAAATCCATGTCGGCAGTAAAAGTTCAGAGACTGTGGTTGTTGTAATCTGCTGTTTTTTTTTTTGTTTGTTTTTTTTACCCACAGCTATTTCTCTGCCCCTTCACACCCACAATGAATCCAAGAGCAAGCTAAGCCTCATAATATTTCCTTTTCTACTTGACTTTTTTTGTTAATTATCATCCGGAATTTCTCTTTGGTAATCATTTTGATGGAGAAAGTTTTAAAAATTAGGTCATGATATATTTTCATCCATCCATCTTCTACTGTTTAATCCTTTTTGGGTCAGGGGAACTGGAACCTATCCCAGCATCTTTGAGCGAGAGGCAGAGTACACACTGGACAGATCGCCAGTCCATTGCAGGGCAGATATAATTTTATCAGTAATTTTGATTCTAATATGACTAGTGCATTGCCCGTAGAACGCAAGCATTCCTGTCTGAAACTAGGGTGACCAGGTGTCCCTTTGTGTGGGATTGCACAGCATTTTGACCTGTTTTTGGTCGTTCTGCAAATTGAGGCGTTTCTCCCGCAGCCTCAAATTTTCAAAGGCTGTGCAGACACTTTACATACAAGATGTAAATACAGTAGCTGTGAGGAAAGTAGGGCAGGCTGTCATTCCAGCGCCTGTGACTGATGTCAGTCAAACTGTGCCACGCTTTGCACCGTATCAATCTGCCCTCCACGGTGAAAGTTTGGAGGGAGTGCGGTAACTTGAGCTATGCTAATGTCGCTCTAATATGGAAATGATGTCAAAAAAGAGAAAGTGCAGCTTAAACCAAGAATGTGAAACTATCTACAGCTGGGTGAAGCCAGTGGAGGGCAATTCAGAGAGAGTGCTTTGCCTTTTATGCCAGACTAATTTTTCAATCACTCATGGGGGCGAGTATGATGTGAAGCAACACAGCACATGTGATGCTCACAGAAAAAGAGCTGCACAGAGGGAGGCATGCCAGTCTATGGATACGTTCCTGCTGAAACCTAAAGATGATTCCCGGGCAGATAAGGTAACAGCTGCTGAGCTAACCTGCATTTACCACATTGTACAGCATTCCTTTAAAACCAGACTCATTTTGAGCTGTTAGCCTGTTTTACTGATGTTCTTTGTTTGTGCAAAAACACTAGTTTGGACTGCATAATCCTGTCTTGTTTTGAATGGAACTTTATGCAGCGTTGTAATAGAAAGGGGATCTTGTTCACAGTTTAGTCATTTACTGTTAAATAGAAGAGGTACTGTACTTGGAACATCCTTGAATTAAAAAATAATCCATGAGTGCAGTTACTGTATTGATGGGAGTTAATAGAGATGAAGATAACATTTACTGTACATAGCCTATGCATTTTTTTTTTTAATCCAGGTAAATCAAAATTTGATACCATCTTGAGAGCTGATAATGTGTCCCACATTGTCCCACTCAAAACACGATCTTTGTCCCACATTTGATTAATTGGGACCTGGTCACCCTACCTGAAACAGGTATCCCAGTCAGGCTTTACAGGCCCAAATGAAGGCTGTGTTTGAAAGTGGAATACAAGGAGGTGTAGGCTATATGTAGGCAATCACGTTTGACTTTGACAAATATAAAAGGGAGTAAATGGCACTAAGATTTATTTGATTGTGTGAATATTAATTACAGAATACCTAAATATTGAAAATGAATGGGACATCCAATATTAGCGACTGTTTCAAATCCCTTGTTTATTTGTTTGTCAGATCACTTAATTGTGTGATCTTTTATCACTTATATTCATAATAGTGTATCTTGCACTTTGGGGAATGGGAGTTGTTCAGTCATAATTATTTCAGTTTATATTACTGTTCAGTGATGGAGTTCAGTGTAATATTGAATTTCTTCTGTGTACCGTCAATAAACTCATGCAGTACGATAACAAGACACATTTACAAATATTTGAGACCCATTGTAATGTGTCATTTTATATTTTATCAATATTTTGTTATTAAAAGGTTTTTTAAAACTTTAATGATTAACGCGATGCTTATATCGTCCCACTGGGGAGATACCAGTGTTTCCTTTGGCTTAAAGACCTTGACACGGTGGCAACATATTTTTCCGGGGGTGAGGGCGAGGACAGATTGGGGGGGGGGGAGGCAGTAAACACGTGACACTGTTGTTACCAGAATATGTTAATTTTATACTAATTCTTTCTTTCTTTTTTCTTTTTTTTTCTTTTTTTACATTTTGCACAGTAACTTTGCATATGGAACTCACCATATGAAGTATTGTTCAACCGAGGCTTGAATATTGGAATATTGGGCCAGTTGGGGTCCCACCCAGATGTCCTGTGTTTAGACTTTTTCGTGATGTTATCCTTCTCTCCTTCCTCTGCTTTCACCTCTCCTGGACCCTCTGCCTGAACACTTTTCTCTCCTTGGCCCCTCTCTTCTGTCTCATCTTGCCCTCTCTGAGCCCTGTCTAATTCAGGTTCTTTCTCTGTCTATGGTGGTATAAGACAGGTTAGAAAATATCAGTGTCATGTTTTGTCCTGCAGGATTTTTGTTGTCATAGTTTACATAAATGACAAAAATATGTGTATTTTTTTTGTATTCTTATTCTAGTGTTTCTTTTTTTTTCCATTGAGAGAGTAGGGAAGGGAAAAAAACATTCATAGTAGTAATTTACTCATGCATACTTAAATTATATGATCAGGCGGGTATAGTAACCAGAAGGGGTTCTTTCAAGATCCTGCCAAAGATAGGATGCCCACCAAAGTTGCAAAGCCTCATTGAATCGTTTCACACCAACATGCAGGGGATAGTGCAGCACGATGGCAACGTCTCAGAGCCATTCAATATACGCAGCGGAGTGAAACAGGGCTGTGTACTTGCACCAACCCTCTTTGGGATTTTCTTTGCTATGCTCCTGAGGCATGCCTTCAGCACAGCAACAGAGGGAATCTACCTGCACACAAGATCTGACGGCAGGCTTTTCAACCTCGCCCGCCTGAAAGCCAGAACCAAAGTACGCGAGGCTCTAATCAGAGACATGCTGTTCGCAGACGACGCTGCAGTCGCAACCCACACACAGAAGGAGCTTCAGACCCTGATGGACCGCTTCTCCCAGGCATGCAAGGACTTCGGGCTTACCATCAGCCTGAAGAAGACTAACGTCTTGGCGCAAGGCACGGAAGCACCACCAACCATCACCATCGACGACTACGAGCTGGAGGTCGTGAATCAGTTCACATACCTGGGGTCCACGATCAGCAACAACCTCTCCCTTGATACAGAGATCAACAAGAGGATTGGAAAATCAGCCTTCACACTCGCTCGCCTCACCACACGAGTGTGGGAGAATCCCAAACTCTCTGTCAAGACGAAGATGGCAGTGTACAACGCCTGCGTCATCAGCACACTGCTCTATGGGAGTGAGACGTGGACAACATACGCCCGGCAGGAAAAGAGACTGAACTCCTTCCACTTGCGCTGCATTCGCCACATCCTGGACATATCTTGGCAGGACAAAGTGCCCAACACAGAAGTTCTGTCCCGCGCCGGCCTTCCCTCCATGTTCACTCTACTCAGGCAGCGCAGGCTCCGCTGGCTAGGCCACGTTCACCATATGGAGGATGGCAGAATCCCCAAAGACGTCCTCTACGGAGAACTGGCAGGAGAGTTGTTGGCCGCCCACAGCTGCGCTTTAGAGACGTCTGCAAGAGAGACCTGAAGGCCCTGGAGATCAACACAGAGCGCTGGGAGGACCTTGCAACGGACCGCTCCAAATGGAGAGGCACCCTGACCAGACAGCTCAAGGCGGGTGAAGAGAGACTGGCTGCTGCAGCAGATGAAAAAAGGACCCGCAGGAAGAACCGCCACAGACCCAGCAGCACGGAGACCACCCATAAGTGCGACCTGTGTGACAGGGACTGCCATTCGCGCATCGGCCTGTTCAGCCACAGGCGGTGCTGTTCCAGCAGAATAGACGTTTAGGATTCTCTTCCATGGTCATCATAGACCGACGGAGGCCGACGACGACGAGTAACCAGAAATTCTACTCATGTAAAAGCAGTGCTTTGAAATTAATAATTAAAAGTAGACAACCAAAAATTTCTCGCAGAGTTAAGTGTACAAAGAGCACGTACTTAAAAACTTGAGTATTGACTTCATTCTTGAAGGTTTGAGGGTTTTCTCAAAAGTTTAGAACAATTTTCTTATAGTTTTCTACTTTTCTCTGTTAATTTATCTAAATTTGAAACCATTTTCTTCAAATTTGTAATTTCCTCTTGTAAAATTGACTTTTCTTGTTCATTTGAGACTTTATTATAAATTTGTGGCTTATTTTATGGCTAATTTTTGTCAATTTTTTAAAAATAAAATTACTGTTTTTTTTAAATACATTTGAAACAGACTGTGGTCATTTTTTTTTTACTTTTTCCTTATAACAATTTACATTCTTGCCCATAATTTTGCAGAGCCAGAACAGAGCAATAATTTAACTCTGATTTCAAAGAAAAAATACTAATAAAATAGTATTTAATGAAATAAATTAACTTAAATGACTAAAGATGCAGTTATTTCTGTTATAATATTTCTGTATATTTATAGTTTTTTTTTTTTTTTAGAAATCTCCTTGCCACCCAGACAGCAGGAAAAACCTCCCTTATTTTGAAATCCGAATATTGGCACGTTTAGTTTGTCTGAAGGCTGCTGACGGATTAAAGTCAGTGACTTCGTGAATTTCAGTTATTTTAATTTGCCAGGTACATAATAATGAACATAAATTAGTTAATATTTACTAAGGTAAAGGTTAAAAACAGCTCCTTTTCATTCTTGTCTGAAATAAGAAACACAAAAAAAGAGCAATAATTAAAGAAAATGAACCAACTCGAGCTCTTAACCACAACTGTTAGCTGTCAAAGAAATTGACAAGATCGTTAAAAACAAATTTCGTTGGGATTGGCTAGAAAAGGAGATTGCAACGGATGTTGGTAAGACAACTGTGACAAATTGATTTAGCGATTTCATACGGAAAATCGACCGTGCTGGGAAGGCGATATGCACGTGGTGTAACGCCACCATTGACTATGGTGGAAGAGGATTTAAGTCTCTCGAGAGTCATGCTAAGAGCAGAAAACATGCACAACAGGTGAAATCGAGGTCCACTAATTATTCAATTGCTGGAACTTTCGGTGTTCAGAAAAAACCATCGAAGCCATACGGCCTCCACCCTTTGTTAACGACACGATCGGACCCGGAAATCGAAAGGAAGGATCCACCCCAACAACCAGTGCCAGTTGCGGATAGAGTGGCGAATTTTGAGGTATGTGAAGATATATTTTTGTATACATGTCATCTAGTTAATATTTTCTTCATCTTGCCTGCTGAAGATGTTTTGGACTTTATTTAATAAATATTTTTAACGGCACACGTACTTAGAATTACGTTTATGTTTGTGCTTTTCTGTCTTCCCTAATTAATATCACGTACTGTATATCAGAAACAAGCCAGGAAGACCCACATTAAGGCATTGAAGTCCAAAATTTAAAAAAAATGTAGTGTAGATATAGGGGAATATGCTGAAATAGACTTGGAACTTTGTATATTTTCTGTAGATATGTTGACATTGATGTTGAGGAGAAAAAAATAGCAAAACAATTTAGTTAATTACTTTTATGATTCCAAACAGTTTGAAATTGACAGTGCACAGTGGACATTGACTAATAACTTATGAATATTTCTAAGACTTAGATACATCAGTGATTGTGCAAAATCAACTGCTCAAGACTCAATGGAGATTGAAACTGATGACCTGAAATAAATGCTGAAATTATAAAAAGTAATGGTATGTTGGAATTTTATTTCTATTATGGAATAGATAAAATTAACTGATTTTGATTTGATCAAGTGTTAAAGCATGTGATGGATAATGCTTGTTGGAATATTTTAGGAATGCTATCTTTTTGGAACATAAGTCAATATTATACAGTAATAAGTGGCATTCAGCTGTTTGTTTTATGTCATTTAAGCACAGTTCTGGTACTTAAAAATCATAAAAACCCAAGAGCTCTGCCCCGGACCACGCTGGGGGACTGCGTCCCCCAGACCCCCTGCTGATTTTTCAGATAATTTCACCAACCCCGAATCACATCCCTAAGAATAAATGCCTCCAGTGCTTACATACCTCTTCTGCTTTTTTCTGCATTTAAAGGACTTTAATAAGCTTGTGTTTCTCTTGGACAGTCACGCTAGTAGCGAGACACTCTGCCTGACTGGTGACTAGAACACACGGACAAGGCACTTCTGATTCTCTGCACGGATGATGGTCACGCGCATTGTTCGTGTGTGCATTTGCGGATCGTCATTCCTTCATAAATTTTTCTTAAATTTATATGTCCTGATAGAGCGGCGGAAATTTTTCTGCCATGGCGGGCCGCCACCAGGAAATATTTCCAGAGAAAACCCTGGGCGATACTAAGGCCAAATAATGATCTGAACCTTGAGGGTGTGACTGGCAAAGACTAACAATGCAAGAGCCGCAGCTCTATTATAAGCGGTTTGTTTTTTCTTGATGCAAGATTATTTATTATTATTATTATTATTATTATTATTATTCCTCCACCTAAACGGTCACATTTTTGACCCTCTAAATGTTAACCAAAATGCAATTTATTTTTTTTTTCGCACACACCTCAGATTCGGTGAAAAATTTTATAAACTGGAAAAAATATGTGCCCCATGCTGAAAATTGTTCAACGTATCCAGCGTATGGTTGATAACATCTCACATTCATGGAGCAAAAGTTGTAGGGCCTTCCCCCCATGTTTTTTTTAACCTTTGCAGTCTGTACCATCAGCTGTCCATGCTGTTCTGATAGATATGCCAAAATGTCAGAACACCGGAGGAGGTGGATTCAATCAGCTGATCGCTCGAACCACAGAGCTCAGCTGTTTTCCATGATAAATCAGCCTCAGGGCAAAAGTACACTCCATGCATTGTTTTTTTTTTTCACATTATTGAAAATAACTTTTTTTTTTTTATCACCATCAGTTAGCGTGTCTTTGAGCCAAGTTGTGTCTGGCCGCTGTTTCTCCCAGCATGTTCTGTGTTGATTTGTCAGACCTGGTCCCCTCTGACACTCCACCCAGTCTGCTCGTGCACCTCATGTTCTCCACATATGCCGAATTATCCTTTAGACCTACGCAGTCACGGCAACTTTATGGTATAATTTTTTTCAGCATTAAATCTTCAGTATTGTTTTTCTAGTCAAATTTGGCATTTTCCACTTCCTTGTTTTGTCCAGGGAACACTGTGGTGACTGACAGGTCGTGATGCCATGTATTATCCAGTCAACATGGTCATGATGCTATGTATTATCCAATCAGCATGGAGTCAATCCGAAACCCTGACCACACTTCTTGAAGCCAGAGCATGAAGAGACACAGATGGGTGATAGAGTGGTGGCTAAACTTTTATTGATAAAAATTATATATTTTGACTGAGCAACTCCATATTTGGGGATGCACACTCTCGTAACCTCAGCAAAGCACATATAAAATCTTAGGTCAGTCTGACGAACGATTCAAGAGATATGCGTGGAACAGACAAACAGATACACACACACAGACAGAGATATGCTGCATTCATAGATAGATAAAACACTGAGTAGTTTTTATTTAAGATAAGATGAGATAAGATAAGCCTTTATTAGTCCCACAATGGGGAAATTCCAGGATTGCAACAGCACAGGGATAGCAACACTCAGAGCAACAATCAGAAGGCAAGAAAAAAAAAAACAAGCAAGCAAGAGCAGCTAATATACATATGTACATATTACTATAAAATATACGTATATATACACACACACAGACACACAGTGCAGAGCATTGTAGCTGGATGGAATAAATATATGAATATATAAACACAGTGCAGAGCATTGTAGCTAGATGGAATAAATATGTAAATATATAAACACCCACAGTACGGAGCATTGCAGCTAGGTGGAATAAATATGTAAGTATATAAACACACACAGTGCGGAGCATTGTAGCTAGATGGAATAAATATATAGATATATAAATATGAACACACCCAGTGCTGAGCATTGTAGCTAGATGGAATAAAGATGTAAATATATAAACACACACAGTGCAGAGCATTGTTGCTAGATGGGATGAAACAGCATAACCCTCTACTTAGTTATCCTACATGGTATGATTATGTGCCCATACATATTCTCACCCTCCATAGCGACCGGTATTTTCCTAGTTGTATGCCGGAGGGGACCATTGTGTAAGTCTATTGCATCTTTTGCATTTAAAAACTATTAGTTTGTTACGTCTTTTGCTATCTCTGCGAGCAGCCCTGCTTAGGTTGTACAGTCTGACAGCCGTTGGTAGGAAGGACCTACGAAACCTCTCGGTTGTGCACCTGGGATGATGTAGTCTGCTGCTAAATGAGCTCCTCAGTGCATTCAGTACGTCCTGCATAGGGTGGAACTCGGACTCCAGCAGAGATGACAGTTTAGCCACCGTCCTTCTCTCTCCTATCTCCTCCACCGGATCAAGGCGCTGCCCCAGGACAGAGCTAGCTTTCTTAATCAGTTTGTTCAGTCTCTTCCTATTGGCTGCTGTAATGCCACTGCCCCAGCAGACCACTCCAAAAGTGATGGCTGATGCCACCACCGTGTCATAGAATTTTCACTTTCATTTCCAGTTTTAATTGTGAAACTTTTGACTTTGCAGGAAACAATACCCCCCACCCCCAACGGAAGGTTTACATGTAAATTAGGCCCTCGGGAAGTGAGGAAAAAGTTTTTGTGGCCCTCACTACTACCAGAGTTGCCCATCCCTGGTGTAGATCCACAACACGGTGTTGTTAGCATAGCATAACACTAGCTTTGTCAGAGCTTTGTTGCTGTTTTCAAACACTTCTGAAGATCGCAGTAGGTCTCAACCAGCACTTAGTTTGCAAACCACCAATATGCTTTTGTCCTTAACCGCAACAAAGGAAAAATAATCTGTTTCCACAAAAACAAAGTAGCTTCATCTTTTCCTCTGCTTAGTAGTGAAGACTTGCAACAGTTCATGTCGACTGAAGGCTGCATCAGCTACGGTAGGGTCAGTTTGTATATTCATTTATTTGTGTTAAAAATATCTGTCCATATTAATAAAATGAGTCACGAGTAATGCATCTGATCAAATTTCAGTAACTGTAACTCATTACTAAATTTTTAAACAGTAATTTTGTTACACAGCACGTTACTACAAAAGTAGTGGCGTTACTCCCAACACGGGTTTTGGCTAAAAAATTACCAAAATAAACAATGGCTAAGGTGAGGACCAAATCTACCAAAGAGATGAACTATGGCACTGTTGGCTTTTTCAGACTTCAAGGAAACACGGGTCTGATCTCCTGCAGATAAACAGCGCATTTCTCTGGTGTATCAAGTTTCATGTCCTCATATCACTGATGTCACACAAGCATGATGTGAGCCTGGAAGCTGGAGATGCTGGCCGTTACTGATTAGTTGAGAGTTCCTGTCATTTTTACAGGTCTTTTAATTTTGTTGCCTGTATCAAACTCAGCAGATCAGTGGTTGACTGGGAAACTCTGATTTATATAGTTAAATGGTTGCTGCTCTCTGTCCTCCCATTGCAAAATGCACCTGACATTTCATATAATTACCACAATTTTTTTTTGTGTCATCACTGAATACTTTGATATTTACAAGAAGAGATGCAATGTGTATGTGTCCAGAGACACACAAAGCAGAATGTTATTATTATTATTTTTTTGGGGGGTGGGGGGTGCAGAGGTGCACATTAATGTGGGGTGAACCACGATGCATGAATGACCACAGAGTGGAGCTGAACAGGGAGACTGCCCCGTGCAGAACCATCTCCCACAGCAGCCGGAGACAGTCAGAGAGCTGTTGTAGTTTCTGTGGGAGTGAGTGGAAAATGCTAACTCATGAACTGTCACAGGCGCCAAATTGCGCCATAACCCCCTAGTGGTCAAGAGTGGTCAAGATTTTTTTCAAGAAAATATTCAGATCAGATTTCAGATTTCCAAGGCTATAACTTGAAAGTGGTAAGAGATAATGGCTTACTGTCAATTAGAAAGATGTAGAATATGATCCAGAGTTTGAGATAGGAGTAAATTTACTCATCTAATTTGCATAATGCCATGGCAGCCATATCATTTTACATAACTCAGTCAAAAGTGGACTTTGGACATATTTACACAAAGAATGGTTCTGCTTTTTGTCACCGTTTCTTGTTTTGGGCATTTTGTTATCTTATCTTCAAAGTATATGAACCAGAAAATCAGTACAATGCAGTACAATGTAAACAAACAAGCCATATTCCTCACTTACCGTTGGTGAAGGCGGCTCTCGCTGCATCCATCCTGGTATTTCCTCTTCTGTCGGTCATTTTAGCCTTCTCTACCACATCCAGAAACTGTGAGGATTATTCCACCTCAATTTTCCTTTTATTCCACTGCTATTTGTTATAAAATGACACGAAAGTCGGAATCACCGGAGTGATAGTTTCTTCCGGTCACATGGCGCTGTGGCCAGCAGGTGAACATCAGGCAGCTTCGTGCAGCCTCTGTCATAACAAAATGTAAACATTTACCTTCATAACCTAAATAATCTCTTTTTTGAATCATAGTTGGCAAATTTGGAAGCAAATGCTCACACAGCCATGCTCACAGTGATCGGTAACATCCATATGCATTTGTGTACTCTGAAAGAAGAAGAAAAATTTCTTCCTTTCTGGTGTAAATACGGATGCTCCTGTGTTGGCCATAATTCCTCCAAGGCAAGAGCAGTAAGTTATACATGTCTGCCTTGTGAGGTGGCATTCTTTGTACAACGGGAGTGCTTGGCACAGCAGAGAACATCACTTGACAGGCACAGCGCTGCGCTGTGCCACTAGGGGCGCGATCTGTCCATGAAATCTTGCCAAACAAAGGGTTAAACCTCTCACTCTCAGCCGGTGATATATTTATATAATTGTGGCACACAGTTGTCTGGTGCAGCTTTGAAATTAATGTAATCTGTCAGAATAATGACAGATAGCCTTCTGATTCCTTTCCACTTTCTGTCGCTGTGATGTGGTGACAGTGACACCTATTTCATTACATGTTCATCCGTGTTGTCCTATTCAAATGTCCGCCGAGCTGAGGTCAGGTGGCCAATGACCCACATCGCTTTGCAGGGGTATTTAGCCTGCGTCAGTTAGCATAGGTAACCCTATTCAGACAACAGAGGGAGCCTGGATCATACTGGATTTGCCTGGATTACCGGAGAACTCTGAAAGGGGCTTTATAGTGATAAAGTAGTGAATTTATCATTTTGAGTATTTATGTGTTTGGATAAATCTGTAATTTACCACCCGTAAGACACTGGAAAAATAATTAATGAATGGACCTTGAAAGTACTTCAAAAGTGTTTGAATTTGCCTTTGATAAAGGTGTAGGAACCCGAGGGCTGTCTCTGGTTATCCAGAATTTGACAGCCATCTTTCTTGCCATGTACAAAAGAATTAAGATCAGTTTGTTGTTATTCTAGTTACTGTTGTCTTTTTGCCAGCTTGAGCAAATCTGTCCGTTCTCGTCTGACCTTTGGCATCAACAAAGCATTTGAACCTAGAGAACTGCTGCTCACTGAATGTTTTCACCTTTTTTACACCATTCTCTGTAAACCCTTAAAGAAGGTTGGTAAAAGTCCCTTGGAGATCAACAGTTTGTAATCTTATATACTCAGACCAGTCTGATGGGCGGCAACATTCATTCATCTTCTTCCACTTAATCCTCTTTGGGTCATGGAAGGGGCTTTCCTAGTATCTTTGGGCAAGAGGTGGGGCTCACCCTGGACAGCTCGCCAGTCCATCGCAGGACTACCACAGAGAGACAGACAACCATTCACTCTGACATTCATACTTGACGACAGTTTATCACCAGCTGATACCAATTAACCTAACGTTCAGGTCTTTGGACTGTATGATGAAATCTGAGTACCTGGCGAAAAATCTATACAAACAAGGGGAGAACATGCAAACTCCACACGAAAGGTCGCCACTGGCCAGGGGTGGGCTTGCACCCATAACCTTCTTTCTGTAAGATGACAGTGCTAACCACTGCCCCACTGAGTCCTCAACAAAATTTATTGTTTCTTTTTTTTACCAATCTTCGTGTCTCCGGCATATGCCACGGGTGGTATCAACTATGTTCAAAGGCACTTAAATCATCATTCTTCCCTATTCTGATACCAAGTTTGAACTTTGGCAGCTCATCTTGACCATTTTTCTTGTGTTTCTTTGTCCCTCCAGAGTTCCCACAGCAACATGAATGTAAACAGGAGGAAATTTTGGCAGACCGGCAGTTCTGTAACCAGGAAAGAAAGGATAATCAGAAAGAGGAGGAACAAGAACCTCTACGTGTTAAAGAGGAACAGGAGGGACTGGAACCTCCACAAGTTAGAGAGGAACAGGAGGAAGTCACCAACTATCAGGAGGAAGAAATGCTGGTACCAAAGCAAGAGATTAATAACGCCATGGAGACTTCCATTTATGCAGGACCTGACCTCCCAGAAACTGATCCAAACAGTGAGCAGCTCCTCTCTCACAACTCTCACACTGAGAACGAAGACCAGGTAGCCAGTAACAATATAAAGCCAGGATCAAGTAAACGAGAAGAGCCAAAACTACAAAAGAAATGTACCAGTAACATCTGTATCATGTCAGATAATGTGTCAAGTTCTGGCATAGGGGAAAAGTCTGCAGAATATTCTGTTACTGTAAAAACCTCTAAGGATAGCCCTAAAAAAGACAAACATGGAATCCAGATGGAGGATAAGTTGAAAAGTTGTGATAGGTGTGGTGAAAGATTCAGATGGAGAAGAGATTTAATAATTCATATGAAAATTCACACAGGTGAGAAGCCACATTCTTGTGGAACATGTGGGAAATGTTTCGTTAAGCGCTCACAGTTGACTGTCCATATAAGAGCGCATACTGGTGAAAAGCCATATTCTTGTGCAACATGTGGGAAACGTTTTATCAATAGTTCTAATTTGAATGTCCACAGGAGAATGCATACAGGTGAAAAGCCATATTTTTGTGAAACATGTGGGAAATGTTTTATCAATAGTTCTGGTTTGAATGCCCACATAAGAACACATACAGGGAAGAAGTCGTGTTTTTGTGAAATATGTGGGAAATGTTTTGTTGAGAATTCTGATTTGAAAATCCACATGAGAACGCATACTGGTGAAAAGCCATATCCATGTGGAACATGTGGGAAATGTTTCACTACACATTCTGCTTTGAATGTTCATATGAGAACGCATACAGGTGAAAAGCCATATTCTTGTGTAATATGTGGAAAATGTTTTGTTGAAAATTCTCGTTTGAAAATTCACAATAGAACACATTCAGGGGAGAAGTCATGTTCTTGTGAAATATGTGGGAAATGTTTTGTTGATAATTCTAATTTGAAAATTCACATGAGAACACATACTGGTGAAAAGCCGTATCCATGTGGCACATGTACTAAATGTTTCACTACACGTTCTGATTTGAATGTCCACATGAGAACGCATACAGGTGAAAAACCATATTCTTGTGGAACATGTCAGAAATGTTTTACTAAAAGATCTGCTTTGACTGCCCACATAAGAATACATACAGGTGAAAGGCCATATTCTTGTGGAACATGTGGGCAATGTTTTACTCAAAGATCTGCTTTAACTACCCACATGAGAAGGCATACCAGTAAAAAGCTATATTCTTGGGAAACGTGAAAAACATTTCACTCAGCATTATCGTCTCACCACAGTACATACTGTACAAGTGAGAAGACTTTTTCCTTTAACATTTGAGAGCAACAATTTGCACAGGATTCATCTCTTAAAAAGCATATGACTAGGTGTCCATGAGTTTTTGAAAAGTCTTTAAAATGCGTACAGTTGTTTGTTTATCCAAATTTAAAACCTTAATTACAATTAAAGTGCAGTTGCCAGGTTGTGTGCAAGTCTGTGAGGAGATGTAGTGGCTCAGAATGCTAGAACTGGGACACACTTCAAGTTACCTTGACAACACTAAACTTTAAAATGAACTTTATTTAAAGAATTGGGAATAAAAAAATTGTGTATGTAAAATGTATTATAAAAAATAAAATCATGGGGAAAAATAAAAACAAACTAAAGACAAAACCAACAACAGAAACAAAAAGGAGAATATTAAAACCCCTTAACATTCCAGTCTATTTCCAGCCAATGTGAAACAGCAGAATTTTAAGAAGAATCCTGAAAGTTCAAGGCTGTGCATCCCGTGTCCTTAGAGGTTTTGTTCTTCAGTCTGTGTAATCAAAGAGCTTTTGTATTTAAATCTCTTTGGTGTAACATTTTAAAATAAAATTCCAATTGTTTTAAATTGTTGGATTCTTGCTCATTTTTGTTCATCTACATTTATGAATTTAATATTTTCCAATTGAAATAGAAGTTCAAATTATACCATCTATTTTCAGTGTTAACCTTTTAATAAAAATACATCTTATAAACCTATTTATTTTAACCACACTTTCAATATCTTGAACATTAAAACGTGTGATTAACTAATGTGGGTCTCAGACTTTATTTTAAACTTACTTCTCTTGTCAGCAATAACATGAATTAAATGTGCTGCAGAATCATTTAATCTTTAAAAACTGCATAAATAATCAAAAATTGAATTGCTTAAAGGTAGAATATGTAATATTTTCTATTTTCAAATATTCCAAACATACCTAAAAATGTAATTAGAGTATAAAAATACTTTTACTGTCATGCCAAATATGATAATTTATGATATTGCAGAACTGTGAATGCATTTGATTTTTGCCAGGCTGACAAAGTGATAAATACCACTCTGCACCAGCAGGGTGAGTATTGAGCCTCTTTTCATCTCAGAGTAACAAATCATGTTTTAACTTTTCACTCATTCATCTTATTCCGCTTAATCCTTTTCGGGTCGCGGGGGGGCTGGAGCCTATCCCAGCATCTTTGGGCGAGAGGCAGGGTACACCCTGGACAGATCGCCAGTCCATCACAGGGCCAACACAGAGAGACAGACAACCATTCACTCTCACAATCATACCTAAGGACAATTTAGAATCCCCAGTTTTGATGCCAGTTAACCTAACTTGCATGTTTTTGGCATGTGGGAGGAAACCGGAGAAATCCCGGAGTAAACCCACACAGACACGGGGAGAACATGCAAACTCCACACAGATCACTGTTGGTCGGGGGCTGGGATCAAACCCAGGATCCCCAGACCAAGGGTGAGTTGCTGTGCTGCCATAGTGCTAACCACTCCGCCACCGCGCCGCCCCATGTGCAGCTGAGGCCACGGCGAGATTAAGGGAGAGGGGCCGGGATGGCTGCCTGGCAGGAATCCAGGTCCAACAACTTTTTTGCTCTAACAACACCTCCATCCCTGAGCACCAGCTGAAATAGCTCAACATGAAGATAGACACCGCTTTACAGGTATGACTATGCTGTGGAGATAACCATTAATTCCTTGATGTTTAAATCATTCAAATATATTGAGTGCTTTTTTTTTAATAGTATCATGACTTATTTTCTCCATGTTTAGGCCTATAAAGCAGCATTAAAGAGCCTGGGTCATAGTGAGTATGCACTGAAGGCTGGATTTCATCTCAACCCCAAAGCTGTGGAGGCAGCCTTACAGGTGGGCTCGCTGTTTTAGAAAAATGGTATTAAAGTCATCAGACTTAAAGGACTTAAACCTGAAAAATATTAGGGGCCAAGACAAAATAGATTGGAGGGCTATATCTGCTCTCCAGGCCTTGATATTGACACAGCAGTGATTGTCTTTTAGACTGTGGGCGGAAACCTGAGTATATGTTTTAACTTAATTACATTAAATTTCGAGAGTAGGGCAGAACATGTAATGATAACAGTTAATTATTGGCAGACAAACTTGAAGTCATCCGAAAAAAAAAAACAAAAAACAAAACTTTTTGAAATTCACTTCAGCCGAATCGAAGGTTCATTACCGCCATCTTGTGTTGCCAGTAATCACCTGCAAATTCTGCATAGTCCATAATCTACATCAGGGATGGGCAACTGGCGGCCTGCCCCCTCATCCACTGCAGCCCGCCAGTCCATTTCCAAAAATCAATTATTTATTTATATCACGTTTGCCATATTTGTAACTGCATTCTTAAATGTAATTATAGAGTCCGCCAGCAGAGGAAGCTCTAATTGAAACCTAGTTACTGCTCTGTGTGCAAGGTGTGTTCAAGGGGAGCGCGAGTGTGAGAGAGCCAGAAAGAACAGTGTGTTGTGTCTGGAAAATAGGACAGCAGAGGCAGGAGCTGCACTGAACAATGGCTTTATTAAACAGACACTGGTAACAACACGTGTCACAGTACTGCAGCTACTAAGCTAACCCTGAACAGATACAGGCTGGTGTTGTCATAGAGGCAGAGCACCAAAGAGGCCGACTCCCGCCGTCAGTCCCATAATACAGTGCTGTGAAAAAGTATTTGCACCCTTCCTGATTTCTTATATTTTTGCATATTTGTTACACCTAAGTGTTTCAGCTCAAACAAATTTTAATTTTGGACAAAGATAACCTGAGTAAATACAAAATGCAGTTTTTAGATGATGATTTCATTTATTAAGGGAAAAAAGCTATCCAAACCTACCTGGCCCTATGTGAAAAAGTAATTACCTCCTAACTGCCCCCTAAACCTAATAATTGATTGTGCCACCATTGGTGCCAACAACTGGCAATGAGTCTTGCATCACTGTTGAGGAATTTTGACCCACTCTTCTGTGCAGAGTTGTTTAAATTCAGTCACACTGGAGGGCTTCATGAACTGATGGCCAGACATTCTCCTTCAGGATTTTTGGTAGAGAGCAGAATTCATGGTTCTGTCAATTAGGGCAAGTTGTTCAGGTCCTGAAGCAGCAAAGCAGCCCCAGAACATGACACTACCACCACCATGTTTGACTGTTGATATAATGTTCTTTTTATGAAATTCTTTTAGTTTTATGCCAGATAAAATAGAACACGTCTTCTAAAAAGTTCAACTTTTGTCTCATTAGTCCCCAGAATATTTTCCTGAAAGTCTTGAGGATCACCTAGATGTTTTCTAGCAAATGTGAGACGAGTCTTTGTGTTCTTTTTGTCCAGCAGCGGTTTCTGTCTTGAAACTCTCCCATGGATGCCATTTTTGCCCAGTCTCTTTCTTACTGTTCCATCATGGACCAGCATCTAAACTGAGGCAAGTGAGGCCTGCAGTTCTTTAGATGTTTTTCTGAGGTTTTGTTTCTCATCTGATCTTGAATTTCTTTAGATCACAGTGGGATGTGTTGCTTTTTGAGATCTTTTAGCCTACTTCAGGTAGTCAGACAGGTTCTATTCAAGTGATTTCTTGATTCATCAAGTCTGGTAGTAATCAGGCTTGGGTGTAGCTACTGAAACTGAACTCAGCTTTCCAAAAAATGTGGTTAATCACAGTTAATTCATGATGTAACAAGAGAGGCAGTTACTTTTTCACATAGGGCCAGGTAGGTTTGGATAGTTTTTTTTTTCCTTTAATAAATGAAATCATCATTTGAAAAATGCATTTTGTATTTATTCAGGTTATCTTTGATATTAAAATTTGTTTGATGATCTGAACAATTTAAGTGTGACAAATGTGCAAAAATATTTTTTAAAAATCAGAAAGGGGCAAATACTTTTTCACAGCACTATAAGGCACGGCATGATGATGTCATGCATACCTTTGCCCTCAAGTCCGTGTTGCCTGTTATTAATATGGGGAATATCTAACATTTACCATCCCCCTGGGAAAACCAAAAACATTATGAACATTTCAGTGTCATTCAACAGTTACCACAATAAAGTAAACTGAACCTGGGCCACCGGGTAGACTCCCGGTGACACCATGCATGGTTGAGTGGATTATTCTGTCACTGTTATTAACCATGCTCTGTTTAAATATTTCAAAAACATAGTCATTTTACAGTTCAACCTCAGGGCCCCCAGGCAAGCCTGCCCTGGGCACGGCCCTGGGTGCCATCTCGAACCATTGGTCATCTGGAAGGTGGCTGGCCCCAACTGCGCGGTGATCTGCGTCGGTGGGGACAGGAACATCGGCAGGTCATCTGGGCATTCGGATAGGTGGACCCAACCCAATCGAGCACTGAGAATCTGGACCTAGTCGGCTTCATTAAATTCAATTCAATTTTATTTATATAGCGCCAAATCATAACACAGGTCATCTCAAGGCAGTTTACAGAAAAGAGTGGGTTTAGGCCACACTCTTAGTTTATAGAACCCAGCAGAGACCCCTAAGAGCAAGCACTATGGCGACACAGGAGAGGAAAAACTTCCCTTTAACGGGCAGAAACCTCGGGCAGAACCATAGCTCAGAGAGGACGGCCATCTGCCTCGACCGGCTGGGTTGAGTAGCTACATTCAAAACAAACATACAAACATAACATTCAAAGCCAAACAGTCCAGTACCAAGCCTAGCCAGGCTGCACATGCAAGCAAAGGCCTGGCAGGGGCAGCATTTCTAACTAAAGGCCTTATCAAAGAGAAAAGATTTCAACTTGCTCTTGAATAAAGAGAGAGTGTCTGCCTCCCGAACTGAACTGGGAAGACGGTTCCACGGGAAGGGAGCTCGATAGCTGAACGCTCTACCTCCCAATCTACTTCTAGATACCCTGGGGACCACTAGTAGTTTGGATTTTTGGGAGCGCAGCGCTCTGGTTGGATGATAGGGAACTAAGAGTTCTTGCAGGTAAGAAGGAGCCATACCATTAAGAGCTTTATAGGTTAAGAGCAATATCTTGAATTCAGTTCTATATTTTGTTGGGAGCCAATTAGCTAAAGAAGCTAAAACTGGAGTAATGTGATCTCTTCTCCCTGTTCTCATAAGGATACATGCAGCTGCATTCTGAATGTGTTAGAGAAACTTTATGGACTTATTTGGGAAACCCGATAAAAGTGAGTTACAGTAGCCAAGTCCAGAGGTAATAAAGGCGTGGTCTAGTTTCTCTGCATCTTTATGAGACAGGATGGACCTAATTTTAGAAATATTACACAGATGGAAGAAGGCGGTCTTAATGGTTTGCTGTATACAGTGGGGCAAAAAAGTATTTAGTCAGCCACCAATTGTGCAAGTTCTCCCACTTAAAAGATGAGAGGTCTCCAATTTTCATCATAGGTATACCTCAACTATGAGAGACAAAATGAGGGAAAAAAAAATCCAGAAAATCACATTGAAGGATTTTTCATGAATTAATTGATAAATTCCTCGGTAAAGTAAGTATTTGGTCACTCACAAAAGTTCATCTCAATACTTTGTTATATACCCTTTGTTGGCAATGACAGAGGTCAAACGTTTTCTGTAAGTCTTCACAAGGTTTTCACGCACTGTTGCTGGTATTTTGGCCCATTCCTCCATGCAGATCTCTAGAGCAGTGATGTTTTGGGGCTGTCGCTGGGCAACACGGACTTTCAACTCCCTCCAAAGACTTTCTATGGGGTTGAGATCTGGAGACTGGCTAGGCCACTCCAGGACCTTGAAATGCTTCTTACGAAGCCACTCCTTCATTGCCCGGGCAGTGTGTTTGGGATCATTGTCATGCTGAAAGACCCAGCCATGTTTCATCTTCAATGCCCTTGCTGATGGAAGGAGGTTTTCACTCAAAATCTCACGATATATGGCCCCATTCATTCTTTCCTTTACACGGATCAGTCGTCCTGGTCCCTTTGCAGAAAAACAGCCCCAAAGTATAATGTTTTCACCCCCATGCTTCACAGTAGGTATGGTGTTCTTTTTCCTCCAAACACGACAAGTTGAGTTTTTACCAAAAAGTTCTATTTTGGTTTCATCTGACCATATGACATTCTCCCATTCCTCTTCTGGATCATCCATATGCTCTCTAGCAAACTTCAGACGGGCCTGGACATGTACTGGCTTAAGCAGGGGGACACGTCTGGCACTGCAGGATTTGAGTCCCTGACGGCGTAGTGTGTTACTGATGTAACCTTTGTTACTTTGGTCCCAGCTCTCTGCAGGTCATTCACTAGGTCCCCCCATGTGCTTCTGGGATTTTTGCTCACCGTTCTTGTGATCATTTTGACCTCACGGGGTGAGATCTTGCGTGGAGCCCCAGATCGAGGGAAATTATCAGTGGTCTTGTATGTCTTCCATTTTCTAATAATTGCTCCCACAGTTGATTTCTTCACACCAAGCTGCTTACCTATTGCAGATTCAGTCTTCTCAGCCTAGTGCAGGTCTACAATTTTGTTTCTGGTGTCCTTTGACAGCTCTTTGGTCTTGGCCATAGTGGAGTTTGGAGTCTGACTGTTTGAGGTTGTGGACAGGTGTCTTTTATACTGATAATGAGTTCAAACAGGTGCCATTAATGCAGGTAACGAGTGGAGGACAGAGGAGCCTCTTAAAGAAGAAGTTACAGGTCTGTGAGAGCCAGAAATCTTGCTTGTTTGTAGGTGATCAAATACTTATTTTACCAAGGAATTTACCAATTAATTCATTAAAAATCCTTCAATGTGATTTTCTGGATTTTTTTTTTCTCATTTTGTCTCTCATAGTTGAGGTATACCTATGATAAAAATTGGAGACCTCTCTCATCTTTTAAGTGGGAGAACTTGCACAATTGGTGGCTGACTAAATACTTTATTGCCCCACTGTATGAGAGTTGAAAGACACATCGTGGTCAAAGACAACTCCAAGATTCCTAACAGAAGACGTAGAAGCCAGTGCAATGCCATCTAGTGTTGTTATCTTGCTAAAAAGAGTGCTTCTAGCATGTTTGGGGCCAAGAATGATGACTTCAGTTTTATCTGTATTCAGCAATAGAAAGTTGTAGTTCATCCATGTTTTGATATCCTTAAGACACTCCTGGAGTAAACCCAACTGGCTGGGGTCATCTGGATTGATAGATAAATACAACTGAGTGTCGTCAGCATAACAATGAAAATGAATAGAATGCTTCCTCATAATGTCTCCCAAAGGCAGCATGTATAATGTAAACGATACTGGTCCAAGTACTGATCCCTGCGGAACTTCATAGCTAACCGTGGTCTGAGTACATCATGTGGCGATGCTGCTGCTCTCTTGTCCCTGATGCTGGTTGCTGTTGTGGTGGCGTGTCCTTCACTCCAGCGGCGGGACATGCCCCTGGTTGGCGTTGCCCTGCTGGGCCACAAATTCTCTCCTGCAGCACTGTGACGGCTCCTTGCTGCTGACGCCAGGCGATATGAGACGAGTCCAGATTCTGCCTCCTCTCCTCGCTGTCTTCTCTCTGTGGTATCAAGCATGGGGTGGCTGTACCTATGTCTGGGTGTGTTGCGCCCCCATCGTCATCATCCCAAACCAAATGGAGCCCAAGGTTATCATGGATGGTAAAACCCAGTTTATAAGAGATCACACCCCAGGATATTATCGCCGTGTGTAGCTACCTGGAAATTGAACGCTGGGAGGACTCTTGACCCATAGTGAACCACCAGCAATACGGTCCCTTCTAAGCTGATGTGTGTGTGTGCCCATAGCCATACAGTTCCACTGGATTTTTCCCAATAGGATGGTAGGGGAAGAATTTTTTCACTGCAACCCAGTTCATCACTGACTTCACATCGGCAATGTCCAGCAGCAATGGCAAGTCAACATCGTCTAGCCTTACTGTGCACCACATGTACGCCGTCCTTCTGGAGCCCACAGCTTGGATGGTGGTTACTGATGGTTCTTTTGGGCTGGGTGGTGGGCTTGATGTCAGTCATGATGATCGGCACACCTTGGTGAAGTGATTAAGTTTGTCACAGCGGTTGCATCGCTTCCCCTTGGCCGGGCAGGACTGCACTCTCGCTGGTGCATCGAGGAGCTGCAGTTACCGCATGAACGATGTTTCACAGCATTCACCTCGGCATCTTCCGAGAAGGACATGGCGTGGCCGGGTCCTTTTGCTGGTTCAACTGCATGCACTAACGGGGCTCGTTGTTGTGGCTCACCTAATTGTGATGTTATCTTGTCAGCAGCCTTCAGCTGGAACACCAACTCCACCGCCTTCGCCAATGGTAGGTTGCCGAGCGCTATGATTAACTTTGCCAGCAGCCAAGGGCTGCTGGTGTGCTGCAGTAGCTGGTCCTGTACCATTTCGTCCTCTAAATAGCCAAACTCACATATGCTTGCCAGACGGCGGAGGTCCACTATGTACTGATGGGTCCTCTCATCCATCCGCTGTCGGCACTGGCAGAAACAAATCCTCTTCGCTAGCACACTTTCGGCCACCATGAAGTGTCCGGCCAGCAGTGTGATGCACTCCTCATACGTGTCTGCCTGTCCTAAATTGTTGACTATCCACTGCCCCTCGGCACCCAGGCTGTGGATTAAAATTGCTCGCAGCCTCAACTTGCCATGTCTCTCCAGGTTCATCACCAACACAAGTGCAGAATGACTCAAACCAATGAGGCCATGGGATGGGTGGCTCACTTGGGGTTGCAAGGGATGGTGGTGCTAGACACGCTTCCATCTTCAGGAAAATAATGAGTTTCCTCCAGAAGACCAGTTTACCTTGTCGCCAATGTTGTGTCTGGAAATTAGGACAGCGGAGGCAGAAGCTGTACTGAACGATGGCTTTATTAAACAGACACTGCTAACAACACCTGTCACAGTACTGTAGCTACCAAGCTAACCCCAAACAGATACAGGCTGGTGTTGGCATAGAGGCAGAGCGCCAAAAAGTCTGTCTGCTGCTGTCAGTCCCCTAATATAGACATGGTGTGATGATGTCATCCATGCCTGTGCCCTCACGTCCATGTTGCCTGTTGTTAATATGGGGAATATCTAACACAGTGCACTGGTGGAGAACGTGTTTTTAAGGTATGTTGTCTGCCAAGACCGCATTAATAGGCTGTAAACAGCAGTAAATGTACAAAGTAGGCTGCTTTTCAACAAGAATAAATACTATTGAGGAGCTGTAGCATTTATTCTTGTTTGGCAGGTGAAGCATCATGGAGTTTGGAGGCTTTTCTTCTAATTGTGCAGAAAAATATTCAAAGCTTTGCGGTATCTTTCTAAAGAGTGCGACTGAAGCACTGACAGTTTCAAATCTTTATTTTTTTATTTTGTGTACTTTATTGATCCCCAGAGGGGAAATTCAGGGCATCCACCTAGATGGATGAAGCAACCACAGTACAGCGCCAATCCCTTCACCAATCACACACACATTCACACCTAGGGCCACTTTTTAGAGTCTCCAATCAACCTAACCTGCATGTTTTTGGCCTGTGGGAGGAAACCGGAGAATTCCCAGAGTAAACCCATGCAGACATGGGGAGAACATGCAAACTCCACACAGATCACCGTTGGTCAGGGGGTGGCATCGAACCCGGGATCCCATGGCCAAGGGTGAGTTGCTGTGCCGACACAGTGCTAACCACTGTTTCACCATGCCGCCCCATGTCAGCAGTAAAAGTTTAGAGACTGTGGTCGCTGTAATCTGCAGATTTTGGTGTGTGTGTGTGTGTGTGGGGGGGGGGGGGGTTCATTTATACCAGTGGCTCTTAAACTCTTTTTTTATTCCCCGTTTTGAGGAGCCATTAAGAAGCCCACCTACCCACAGCTTTTTCTCTGACCCTTCATACCCACAATGAATCCAAGAGCAAACTCAGCCTCATCATATTTCCTTTTTTTCTTGGCTTTTTTTGTTAATCATCCGGAATTTCTCTTTGGTCATCATTTTGATGGAGAGAGTTTTAAAAATTAGGTCATGATATAATTTTATCCATCCATCCATCTTCTACTGCTTAATCCTTTTCGGGTCAGGGAGGACTGGAACCTATCCCAGCATCTTTGGGCGAGAGGCAGGGTACACACTGGACAGATTGCCAGTCCATTGCAGGGCAGATATAATTTTAACAGTAATTTTAATTCTAATATGATAAAACACTGAGCAGCTTTTATTTTCATTTGCATTTTCAGTTTTGATTGTGAAACTTTTGACTTTGCAGGAAATAAAGTCATCGAGGGAGCCCTCAACCACTTTATGTCACACTGGGACAGCACTAAACGTATAGCCTCCATGAACGCTCCAAATTTTCTATTGTTCCTTAATTCATCCATCCATACATCTTCTACCACTTTACCGGAGGTCCGGGTCGCGGAGGCAGCAGTTCAAGCAGAGAAGCCCAGAATTCCCTCTCTCCAGCCACCTGCTCCAGCTCTTCAGAGAGGATACCGAGGCGTTCCCAAACCAGCTGGGAGGCATAGTCTCTCCACCGAGTCCTGGGTCTCCTCCCAGTGAGACATGCCCGAAACACCTCAAGTGGGAGGTGTCCAGGAGGCATCCTGATCAGATGCCCATACCACCTCAACTGGCTCCTTTCAATGTGGAGGAGCAGTGGTTCTACTCTGAGCCTCTCCTGGATGACTGAGCTCCTCACCCTGTCTAAAGGTGAGTCCGGCAATCCTAGGGAGAAAGCTCATTTCAGCCGCTTGTATCCGTGACCTCTTTCTTTCGGTCATTACCCAAAGCTCGTGACCACAGGTGAGAGTAGGAACGTAGATTGACTGGTAAACCGACAGCTTTGCCTTAGAGCTTAGCTCCCTCTTCACCACAACAGACCGATACAACGTCCGCATCACTGCAGATGCTGCTCTGATCCATCTGTCAATCTCTGGCTCCATTCTCCCCTCACTCGTGAGTAAGACCCCAAGATACATAAACTCCTCCACTTGGGGCAGGAGCCTGTCCCCAACCCGGAGAGGACAATCCACCTTTTTCTGGCTGAGGACCATGGACTCGGACTTGGAGGTGCTGATTCTCATCCCAGCCGCTTCACACTCAGCGGCAAACCATCCCAGCAAGAACTGTAGGTCATTGCTGGATGAAGCCAGCAGGACAACATCATCTGCAAACAACAGAGATGAGATCCTGCGGTCACCAAGCATGACACCCTCCGTTCCCTGGCTGCGCCTAGAAATCCTGTCCATAAAAATTATGAACCAGATTGGTGACAAAGGGCAGCCCTGGTGGAGTCCAACTCTCACTGGGAGAGCTGATCATCGTCACTTCCTTGTGGTAACGTATCGTCACTTCCTGTTTTGCTGTCTGTCTGTGTGGTTTGCTCTCCTCACTTTCCTAAGCTTTTGGGTTAGCCACTAGCGATGGCTACTAGCTCTCCTTCCTCTCCTCTGGTGTGCTCTCTCTGTCAGATGTTTGGCTACACCTCTGCCTCTTTTAGTGATAACGGTAAATGTAATAAATGTTGTCTTTTTGAGGCGCTCGAGGCGAGGTTGTCTGATTTGGAATCCCGGCTCCGCTGCATTGAAACACCGTCTGCGCCAGTTACTCTTGACGGACGCCCCTTAGCTGCAGCGGCGCTAGCTAGCATAGCTAACCCCGTTAGTGGTCCTCCGGCTCTCCTCAGCAGCGAGGAGACTGGGTGGGTGACGGTGAGAAGGAAGCCTAGTCGCAAAGCCCCGGTACACCTCCAACCTGTTCACGTTTCTAATTGTTTTTCCCCGCTCAGCGACGCACCCGCTGGGGAAAAAACTCTGATCATTGGCGACTCTGTAGTCAGAAACGTGAACCTAGAGCAGGGGTGGGCAGTGAGGGCCATTCCACTGCAGGTTTTTTGTTCCACCCAGTCTCTTCAGCAGGTGTGTGATCTGATCAGCTTCAAGGATTGCTAATCATTGAAAACACCTGCTGACGAGACTGGGTGGAGCAGAAAACCTGCAGTAGAATGGCCCTCCATGGCACATGATTGCCCACCCCTGACCTAGAGACTCCAGCGGCCATAGTCAAATGCATTCCTGGGGCCAGAGCAGGCGACATTGAATCAAATTTGAAAATGCTGGCTAAAAGTAACTGTAAATACCCCACAATTGTTATTCACGCTGGCATTAATGACATCCGTCTCCGGCAGTCGGAAGTCACGAAACTTAATGTAGAATCGGTGTGTGACTTTGCAAAAACTATGTCTGCCACTGTAGTATTCTCTGGGCCCCTCCCCAATCTGACCAGTGATGACATGTTTAGCCGCTCGTCATCTTTGAACCGCTGGCTGTCTGTGTGGTGTCCTGCAAATGACGTGGGCTACATTGACAATTGGAGCTCATTTTGGGGAAAACCTGGTCTTATGAGACGAGACAGCATTCATCCCACTTTGGATGGTGCTTCTCATTTATCTAACAATCTGGCATCTTTTTTATCCAAATTTCCAAAACCTTGACAACTCAGAGTTGGGACCAGGAAGCAGAGTCGCAGTCTTACATGCCTCTCTGCAGCTCCTCTTCATCCGCCACCCCTCAACTTAGCCCCTGTCTTCCCCATCAAAGAATCATTGTCTGCTCCCTCCAAAGTAAATAAAAATATAATATAATAGCATCCCAAAGTGATTAAGCAAAATATTGGTAAAACTCAAATTAAACATAAAGCCTCTAAATTGAATGATTTGGCCTCTGTTCCTCCTCATAATTTAAAAATTAAATGTGGTTTTGTGGCGCATATGTTGGTTACATATTCCCCACAAATGTGTTGCTATATGTTTATTGTGTGCTTCATGTCTCATGGAACAAAGAGGACTGAGACTCTGGGATTCAGCAGAGGAGTGTGAGATTCGGCCTTTGTGTCCGGGAGACGACCGGGGAAGATTTCCGGGCCACAGAGACTAGAGGACAATGGCGTGAGATCAAAGGGGTTACTTTGTGGTTGAGATTAAGTACCATGTGACTGTCCATCCATCCATCCATCTTCTACCGCTTTTCCGGAGGTCCGGGTCGCGGAGGCAGCAGTTCAAGCAGAGAAGCCCAGACTTCCCTCTCCCCAGCCACCTGCTCCAGCTCTTCAGAGGGGATACCAAGGCGTTCCCAGACTAGCTGGGAGACATAGTCTCTCCACCGAGTCCTGGGTCTGCCCCGGGGTCTCCTCCCAGTGGGACGTGCCTGAAACACCTCAAGTGGGAGACGTCCAGGAGGCATCCTAATCAGATGCCCATACCACCTCAACTGACTCCTTTCAATGTGGAGGAGCAGCGATGTGCAGCCATGTGACTGTATGTTTGATCAAACACCATGTGACTGCTGTTTCGTGCCCGGGGTATTGACCATTTACTGTGACGTCACACCTTTTGTTTACGCCACCATCTTGGATGGCGGAAGCGAGTGGACGGCGCATTCAGCAGCTGTTCAGCGGTGTACCAGATATCGATATATTTACCTGATTTCAACCTACGTCTTTGTTTTATGTTGGCATTGAATTAGACTATGTTGTTTCACTGCTGTGCCTTTGGGTGTACAAATCGCCAGAAAAAGGGATCCAACTTGAAGTTTTACCGGCTCCCAGCTGACGAAGACAGGTGCAGGAGGTGGGTGGAAGCGCTGAAGAGGAAAGATTGCATAGCCGCCTTACTCGCGGCTATGCAATCAACATTTTATGTGATGCACGCAATGAAATAACCTGAAAATTATATATAACAATTAAATTTATTACTTAAGTCATGATATATTTTACATGCAATAGCTAAGCTAGTTGTACAACAAAGAAATATTATATTCTATTTGGCCAATACATTTTATTATTTTTAGTAAACCTCAGGTGATGATACAACCACAATCTACATGCCACACACACTTAGTTCTTCAGATTTTTCTGACTCCTTGAAATTGCTCTACAATCTGGACAGCACCACTTTTTCTTTGGAACATTTTTCAACCTGAGACACTGCACATGGAACTGACCAATTTGACAAAAGCCAGACTCACAGGTTACAATAGATGCATCACCACAGGTTTTTCTGCAGTAGCAAATGACACTAGTATTATCACCTTTTGGGGTTTCTTTTGTCTTACAAGATATATGAAACAAATTTGGATTTTTGGTATACCATTTGGCGAGTAGTTCTGGTAAAATGACAGACCTGTGATATTTACCAACAAGTTGAACTTTCTCATTAAAAAAGAGATCATCAAACTCAATTCTTTGAACATTACAACCTTTTTGAGTCCAGAGAACAAAGTCATAGTAAGAAAGTTCTGTGACACCCAGTTGAGCTTGGATTTGGTAGAAATATTTATGAGATGGTTTCAGCTTGATGTCGCCATCAATGTTGCTTGCACAAAACTGAGGGTCTTCCACCGCTTCCTCTAAAGCCTGATTCCTCTTACAGAAAGGACATTTCACCTCCACCAGACCCTCCCCACAGCAGCTACAGGAGACAAATCCATCCGGAGAGGCACCCATAAAGGGGAAGCGTTGACTGAGGACTAGTCCAGCATCACACACTAGTAGATCCTGGTGCTGAGAAGACCTGATTTCTTCATACTGATCACGGGCCACTTTCTCATGGTCGCATCCCCATCTGTAAACAAATCGGCAAAATTATTGACAGAGTACAAAAAAAAATGTACCAGTATTCCTTAAAACCAATATAGAACTATTTTCTGAAAGAAATCTGAATATTTTACATAGCACAATGAAATGACAATTTTTTTAGAATTATGTCTTCTTTACAATTTAAATGTTGTCATTTTCCATGATCAACCAACTTAGTACTCAATGATTCAATACAGCACCAAAAGTAGCTTACAGTAAGTAGCTAAGCATAGCAGGATAAAAAGAGATGATTACCGGTAAAAAAATAATTCAGGAATTGCATGCAGCCTTGGCGGAGGTTTGCGCTCTCCGAGTGCTTTTCTAGTCTCTTACTTTGTTGCTTTACTGGTAAAACTAACTGGGTAGCATATCTTGTTCAGCAGGCTTCTTGAAGGAGCGTCAAGATGAGTCTGTGCAGCTTCTTTGAAGATGGATGCCCTTATTCTGCCAACTCGCTGCTGATGCCACAACACACACTTGTTCTGCGATCTGGTAGTTTCTTCAACAAATTTTACCTGCAGAAGAAACAATGTCTGATATAACTAACCTAAATTTTCCTGCATAGATATTATGACGTCCCACATAATGATTATGTAGCATTTAATAGACTGTAAAGCACTTTAAAAGTTGTTATTTTTAGAAATAAATTTTAAAACATTTGCAGAAAAATTACCTGCTCAGGAGTGACTTTCAGAAGTTGTTGTACCTGTTCACATCTATTCAACAGCTGCTCAAAGGTAAGCTGAAGACAATCAGGACTAAAAAGGGTATCCAGAGAAGCAGGACAATCATTGTGGGCCACCTGCAAATATAATTAGATGTTCTTTTCAACTGACATGTGTAGTTATACAGTTGTGGAACACTGCATATTTAGTTCTGTTCATCAGTCTTCATTCATTTTCGATTATACATTAGACATGATGCCATTTTCATTCATCTAAAAAATCAAGGAAAAAAATTGTACCAAAGCTATTAACCTGTGGAATGTACTCCTGATTATAAGGCTCAACCAGAGATAGTATAGCACACCGTTTGCCTGTCATTCTAGAAGTTTGATGCAGCCTTTGATACAATGCTCGGTGATCATCATCTGATGGAGGGGCAATGGGCTTGCTTTCCCTTTTATGGGGAATATGTTTTTTTTTCTGCATTGACATCCGTTGTTTTGTTTTGGGTTTTGAAAAATCGATATCACGCAATGCAGCAAAAGGAAGCTTCAAGTTTGCTGTTGGTGTATTCCAGGCGCAGGGAACATCAGTGCAAGTCTGGCCTTGGGACAGGCGGACAGCACACTCAACAGCAAACAACACAGCTGCAACATGTGAACAAGTCTCTCCTAACCCTGCCATACAAGTACAGTGTGAAGACAATATGACACCATCTTGATTCATGATCACCCAGGGTTTCAGTGGGGGGTCCGACATCTTCTGGGAGTGATGTACCTGTAGTGGATAAATATTCTTATAATTAATATGTGGGTATGATGACTTTTTATCTGGATATAAGTCTTTCTTGTACAGACTGAACAATAAAATTTGTAATATATCTAATAGTGTTGGGAGTTGTTTATCGAGTATTCTATTGATAAGACAAGTATTTAAAAATCCTTTTACAGAATATATAGATCTATAAAAATATTTAATTATTTTTTTAATTTAATTGAGATACTATATATACAGCTAATAATAATAATACTAATAATAATTGAATATTTTATAAAATTTTAATAATTTATCACTTAATAGATTCTATATAACATGACAAATCTATACAGTAGGGGAGAGAATAGAGTCTGAATTTTGGAAAAAATAAAGGAAAAATACCTGAGCCGTTACAACATAGTGGACCGTTGAAGTGATGACTGGGGATATCAGCACATTTCTCACAAGCCCAGCAACAAAATAACTATAAGCGTCCAAACTTTTGTAGGCTTTCAGAGACTCTCCAGTGTACCTAGACGGTGTGTTGACCAGGTAGTTGTAGATGTCCATATAGCGTACGTCAGGTTTGGGGAAAAAATCTATGAAACTGGTGAATTTTTCAAGCGACAAGTTGTAAGGGTCCACGCCGATAACACTGATCTTTTCCATGTACCGGTCACAATGTTTTTTATCTAGTAGTTACGCTACATCGGACAAAGCCGGCACATCTGACTGAGCGGACGCCATGTTGAAACGCACTCGCACAGCGCCCGACTTGCCGTCCAATATGGCGGTATCAACAAAAATCACGTGACGCGGGACGTCACTGGCAAATGGTTAATAAAACTCCTGATGTGAGATGAAAACTTCCTCTTGATTTGCTTTGAGATTTGTTGGAGATGTGCTCTGTGAATAAAGCTGAATCTGAGGAACAAACTCAGCCTCATCCTTGAACACATTCTCCACACTGGTGACCTTACGACTCAGAATGAGCAGAAATAATTCTCCCGAGCGGGGCTCGGCAGAAGCCAGCCTGATGGCTGCCTCCACACTCCGGCTGCCTGACTTCTGGCAGCATAGTCCGCGCTCCTGGTTTAGCGCGGTCGAGGCGCAGTTCAACCTCCGGAGAATCTCGAAGGACAACACGAGATTCTACCATGTTGTGGCGAAGCTGGACAGCCACACAGTTCAGAGGGTGGAAGATCTGGTCAACCACCCACCGGACAGCGACAAATACAGTGCCTTGAAAGCTGCACTTATCAGTCATTTCACCCTCTCTGTGCAACAGCGAGCAGAGGGGCTCCTGGCGTTGACTGAGTCAGAGAACGACAGACCCGTAGACCTGATGGTGAAAATGCTGAGGCTGAAAGACTCCAAGGACTGCGAATTTATTTTCGCCCACCTTTTCCTCCGAACCCTGCCGCCAGCGGTGAGAGTTACCCTGGCAGATTCACCCCGGTTGGCCAAGCGAGACTACCACGGGCTGAGCAAGGAGGCGCAGTGACTCGTCGACGCCCACAAGCGGAGCGCAGTTTCGGCTGCAGCAGCGGAGCTAGGAGCGACGCCCGGAGACGGCATGGGGCCAGTGGTTGCAGCACCAGACGCGCCGACGACGGCAGCAGTCAGCACCAAGCGACACGGAGCGGGCGGCGTCCTTTGCTTCTATCATCGCCGTTTTGCAGAGAGGGCACACAAGTGCCTCCCGCCGTGCCACTTCAAGCGTTCGGGAAACGCCAAGACCGAGGGTCGGTAGCGGCTGCGGCCCTCGGGGAAGAGAACAAGCTGCTTTACCTGACGGATGCACGTTCGGGGAAACGATTCCTCGTGGACACAGGCTCCCAGATGAGCTTCATCATGCCTTCCTATGCGGACCGGCTGATGCCGTCCAAGGTTCCCCGGGTGTCAGTGTCAGCAGCGAACGGCTCAGCTATTAAGACCTTCGGTGAGAGGACTCTGCTTCTGTCTCTGCAGGGTCGTTCATTTGAGTGGACTTTTGTGGTAGCTGCAGTCAGTTTCAACGTGTTAGGGGCTGATTTCTTGTGTTCACATGGTTTATTGGTTGATCTTGCTAATAGACGTCTGGTTAATGCACTTTTTTTCACTCTATTCCCTGCACAGCACGAGTGGCACGGCCAACTGCACAAGTCAACGTCACAACTGCGGGTGGTAAGTTCCACGCACTTCTCACTCAGTTCCCAGCACTAACAGTCCCAACGTTTTCGGCGACAGTGGCCAAACATGGGGTGGAGCATTATATCACTACCACCGGGCCGCCGGTTTTTGCAAAAGCTCGGCGCCTGGACTCAGCTAAACTGACCATAGCACGCGAGAAGTTTGCCAACCTGGAAGAACTGGGCATCATCAGACATTCGAAAAGCCCCTGGGCTTCACCATTGCACATGGTCCCAAAGACTGATGGCTCGTGGCGACCTTGCGGTGATTTCCGCAGGTTGAATAACGCCACTGCACACGACCGCTACCCGATCCCACACATTCAAGATTTTTCGGTTCATTTGGCGGGGGCATGCATTTTTTCTAAAATAGATTTAGTACGCGGCTACCATCAGGTTCCAGTGCGCGCCCAGGACATACCCAAAACAGCGGTAATAACTCCTTTCGGCCTTTTTGAGTTTTTGCGCATGCCTTTTGGACTCAAGGGGGCCGCGCAGACGTTCCAACGCATGATGGACGCGGTGCCGCGCGACCTCCCTTTCGTGTTCGTCTACTTGGATGACATTTTAGTAGCCAGCGCGTCCGAAGACGAACACGAAAACCACCTCACGGAGTTTTCCGGAGGCTGGCAGAACACGGGTTAATAATTAACCCAGCGAAGTGCCAGTTTGGGGTAGCGCAGATTGATTTTTTGGGGCATCGCGTTTCGCCAGAAGGAGCGGTCCCTCTCCCCGATAAAGTGCGCGCAATAACAAATTTTCCCCAACCTCAAACAGTCAAAGCGTTACAGGAGTTTTTGGGAATGGTTAATTTCTATAACTGTTTCCTCCCAAGTGCAGCGCGGCTCATGCAACCATTGTACGCGGCACTAAAAAAACAAAAACCCACAAATAAAATCGAATGGTCTCCTGAGCGGGAGCGCGCATTCTCTCAAGTCAAAACAGCGCTGGCAAACGCGGCTTTGTTGGCACACCCAGTTCCAACAGCCCGCATGGCCCTCACCACTGACGTGTCCGATTTAGCGGTAGGGGCGGTTGTTGAACAGTGGGTAGCGGGGACCTGGCAACCGCTTGCGTTTTTCAGCAAAACCTTGCGCGATAGCGAGCGAAAATACAGCGCGTTCGACAGGGAGTTGTTGGCCCTACACTTGGCCATCTGCCATTTCCAGTTCTGGCTGGAAGGGTGCCATTTCACCGCGTTCGTGGACCACAAACTGCTGACTTTTGCGATGGCCAAGATTTCTGAACCTTGGTCGGGCCGGCAGCAAAGACAGCTGGACGCGATATCAGAGTTCACCACCGATATCCAGCATGTCGCAGGTAAACATAATGTAGTGGCAGACTGCCTCTCGCGTGCTGTGCCGGCGCCAGACCACGTGAGGGCAGACTCTGCAGCCATGGCCGCGGGCCAGGGTAGCAACGCGGGAGCGTGCGCGGCCCCGGTCCGCGTGGGGTTAGATTATGCAGCCATGGCCGCGAAGCAGGTTAGCGATGCGGACGTGCACGCGCTCCAGTCTGGACCAACAGGGTTAAGGCTGGAGGACAGGGTGCTGCAAATGGGTATGCCTCCCCTAATCTGCGATGTCTCCACGGGATAGCCCCGTCCCGTGGTACCAGCTGCGTGGCGCCACCGCATTTTTGACTTGATCCATTCTCTGGCGCACCCGGGGGTGCGCGCATCGGTCAAAATGGTGGGGGAGAAATTTGTATGGCCGGGGTTGCGCAGACAGGTCAAGGAATGGGCGACAGCCAGCGTAGCGTGTCAGCGAGCCAAAATACACAAGCACACTAGAGCTCCTTTGGAGCCTTTTCACATTCCTGCTAAGCGCTTTGATCATGTGCCTGTCGACTTGGTAGGCCCCCTTCCGTCGTCACAGGAGTACACACACCTCTTGACGATGGTGGATCGCACCACGCGTTGGCCGGAAGCAGTTCCTCTGGCGTCAACCACAGCGGAGGAAGTGTCACGCGCGTTTTTAACAGCTTGGGTAGCGCGTTTTGGAGTTCCTTTCTTTCAAAGGTCTTTTTATTATTATTAATTGAAGTATCAATACAATACAAAGTATTAGAAATTTTCATTTTTGTTTCAACCAAACAGTGAAAAACTAGAACTTAAAGCCAACAAATGTAAATGCTTCAAAACACAAAAACCTTTAAATAAACAATAATTAAAAAAAAAAAATACAAAGAAAAATTGTGTGTGTGAAGTGGGGGTGGGGTAAAGGGGATATGAGCTACTCAGAAACTATAATCGTGGGTCTTTCAAAGAAATCAAGAAACGGGCGCCATAATTTATAGAATTTGTTTTCAGAGCCACAGACTGTATATCTGATTTTTTCTAAATCCAAACAGGACATTATATCTTTTATCCACTGTAAATGTGAAGGGGGCGAAGAGTCTTTCCACTTCAGTAATACAGCACATCTGGCCAATAATAATGAAAATTTGAATACTTTTAATTTGGAACTTGGCAAGACAAGTTCTGGAGCCACACCAAAAATGGCGCATAATGGATCAGGTTTAATTTGATATTGCAGGACTTCAGACATAGTGATAAAAACAGAATGCCAAAAATTCATCAATGCAGGGCAGGACCAATACATGTGAAGCAAAGTGCCAGGAGCACTACCACACTTTTCACAAGTTGGGTCTATATCCGAGTAAATACGTGCTAACTTAACCTTGGACAGGTGCATCTGGTGTACATTCTTAAATTGAATAAGAGCGTGACGAGCACACATTGATACAGTGTGAACCTGGCCAAGAATAGAGTCCCACAGTTCATCAGTAAAAGTAAAATTAAGATCTTGTTCCCAGTTCAATTTGATAGCGGCCAGAGAAGAAGATTGTAAATTTGAAATTAAATTATATAAAACTGACATTACCCCCTTAGAAGTTGGTTTAACTAATAAAAAATCATCTAGAGGATTATCAGAAGGTTTTTGAGGGAATTGTTTTGTCATGGTTTGCACATAATGTCTGACCTGGAGGAAGCGGAAAAAATGTGTAGAAGTGATGTCGAATTTGGTGGAAAGTTGAGAAAAACTTGCAAATTGACCATCAAAATATAAATCCGCAAAAGATTTTAAACCTTTTCTGTGCCATATATGAAATGCACTATCAATAGTTGATGGGGTAAATAAATGATTTGCGGCAATTGGACTTCTAATGGAAAAAAACTGAAGACCGAAATTTTTCCTGAATTGAGACCAAATTCTAAGAGACTGACGAACTACTTTATTATTACCCAGTGTAGACAAAGCAAGGGGAAGTGGTGAACCTAAAATTGCCGGTAGGGAGGTTTGATTGTCTAGCGTCACCCCCAGAAACTTATTTTCCTGTACTGTTTCTATTCTGGTATCATCTATCGTTACCATTATTTCATGATTTATTTTATAATTCCAAACACCATAATCTTTGTTTTTTTTAGATTTAGAGATAATTTATTTTTGTTGAACCACTGCGTTAATTTTTCCATTTCAGTTGTGACCACCTCTAAAACCTGCTGCAAATTCTCACCAGTGCAAAGGATATTTGTGTCATCCGCAAACAAAATAAATTTCAGAATTTTTGATACTTGGCATATGTCATTTATATATAAAATAAAGAGTTTGGGTCCCAAAACTGACCCCTGGGGCACACCACAAGTGATGTCCATGAAGGGTGATTTGTGCTCTCCAATTTGTACAAATTGTTGTCTGTTACTTAAATAACTTTCCACCCAACTCAGTCCAACCCCTCTTATCCCATACCTTTCCAGTTTCCTTAGTAGTATTCTGTGGTCAATGGTGTCAAAAGCTTTCTTTAAATCTATAAATACTCCTACAGCAACATTTTTTTTATCTATACAACTAGTAATTTCTTCTATAAGTTTGATCAGTCCACATGTGACTCCATAAGGATCCAAATAGGTGATTTGGGTTCCAGATAAAAATGTTTCCAATATAACATGCACCTGATATTTGCTGCCCAGTAGTAATATTGAAAGTTAGGCAGAGCCATGCCACCTACTGATTTGGGTCTTTGAAGAAAAACTTTCCTCAATCTCGGATGTTTACCATTCCAAATAAATGAGGTAATCAGAGAGTCCAAAGACTTAAAAAAGGATTTAGGAATAAAATGGGGAGACATTGAAACAAATATAAAAACTTTGGAAGTAACATCATTTTTACAGAATTGATTCTGCCAATTAAAGACAAGGATAATGGGGTCCATTTGGAAAGTATTAGCTTGCACTGGTCAAGTAAGGGGAGAAAATTATTTTTAAACAAGTAATTAAATTGTTTAGTGACACATATCCCAAGATAATTAAAATGATCAATAACAACCTTGAAAGGAAAATTTTCAAAATCCTGAACTTGAATCTTTTCATTAATCAGAAACAGTTCACTCTTATTAAGATTAATTTTATAACCAGAAAACCTACTAAAACTATCCAAAATGTTGAGTATAGCGGGTAATGAAGTAAGTGGGTTGGAGAGAAATAATAAAAGATCGTCAGCATAGAGTGAAACCCTATGCTCAATGCCACCCCTACGAATGCCTAGAAAGTCCCGGCTCCCACGGATTGCAATAGCTAACGGCTCAACTGCCAAGGCAAAGAGCAACGGGCTCAAAGGACAGCCTTGCCTCGTACCACGGTAAAGTCTAAAATAGTCAGAATAGCGACAATTAGTTAACACTGAAGCTAAAGGACTAGCATAGAGAAGTTTAATCCAGGAACAGAAGGAAGGACCAAAACCGAACCTCTCCAAAGTAAAAAACAAATACTCCCACTCAACCCTATCGAATGCCTTTTCAGCGTCCATACTAATAAGACATTCAGGTATGTTGTGGTGAGGAGTATAAATAATATTAAACAACCGCCGCAAGTTAAAAAAAGAATGGCGATTTTTAATGAAACCGGTTTGGTCCTGTGAAATTATAAAAGGAAGAATCTTTTCCAACCTTGAAGCTAACAACTTTGACAAAATTTTAACATCGGTATTTAACAAGGAAATAGGCCTGTAAGAAGCACAATCAACAGGATCCTTATCCTTTTTAAGCAACACAGTGATACAGGCCTGATAGCATGAAGGAGGAAGTGTACCAGAGTCAAGTGACTCTGTAAAAACTTGACAAAGGAAAGGGGCGAGGTCGTCAGAGAATTTTTTGAAAAAATCAGCGGAAAACCCATCAGGTCCTGGAGATTTTCCTGATTGCATGGATGATATTGCCAGCTGAATTTCTTCTTTTGTGATGGGAGCTTCTAAAATTTGCCGAGATTCTGAAGAAATCGAAGGAATATCAATAGAATCAAAAAAAATTTCCAAATCCTTTAAGTTTGTTGTATATTCTGAGGTATATAATTTGGAATAAAATGACCTGAAAATATCATTAATCACTTGTTGGTCAGATGTCACCTCTCCTTTATCTGTCCTAACTCCAGTAATAATTTGCTTAGCTCTAATACCACGTAGTTGATTAGCTAGAAGTTTACTGGTTTTTTCGCCATGTTCATAAAATTCACTCTTGTTCCTTATTAAGCAACCTTCAATTTGTCGAGTAGAAAGTAAATTAAGTTTAGTTTGTAATGTCATACGTTCCTTGTACAGAGCGGGTGATGGAGATTGAGCATATTGTCTGTCAATGTCCAGGATTTGATCTAAAATAGCCTTCTGTTCCTGTATTAAGGATCGTCTTTTAAATGCTGCCAATGAAATAAATTCCCCCCTAAGAAATGCCTTCATGGCCTCCCATATCGTTTTATTTGGCATACCAGGAGTTTTATTTTCTTTCAAAAAAAAAATTAATTTTAGAAGAAATATTCGCAACCAATTTTTCATCTGTAAGTAATAATGGATCCAATCTCCAATGCTTTCTCATGGAGTCACATCCATGGAGGATCATTTTAAGTACAAGAGGGGCATGATCAGAAACCGAGATGCTATCATAACTGCAAGAGCAAAGGTTATTAATTAATAAATTGTCAACAAAAAAATAATCTATTCTGGTATAAGTATGGTGTACGTGAGAGAAAAAAGAATAGTCCCTGCCGTTAGGATGTAAAAAAAGCCAAGGATCTGTAAGGCTATATTCCTCAAGAAAAGACTTAACATAAGTTGCAGATTTATTAAGACTAGCAGGTTTTGAAGATGAGCGATCTAAGATCGGATCCATATACAAATTAAAGTCACCCCCAAGAATTAGAGAATGAGTATTTAAATCTAGAAGTTGCGAAAAAAGGTTGCGAAAAAAGTGCACATCATCAAAATTCGGTGCATACAGATTAGCCAAGGTGACATGTTTATCGCCAAGTTTACCTGATACTATTACAAATCGTCCATTTTTATCTAATACAACATTAGAGGGAATAAATGGGATATTTCGATCAATAAGAATAGCAGCGCCCCTGGCCTTAGCTTTAAAATTTGAATGAAAAAATTGTCCTGACCAACATTTTGACAAACGCAAGTGGTCGGAATCCTGCAAATGGGTTTCCTGCAAAAACAATACCCCAGGCTTAAACTGCTTTAGACGTGACATGACTCTCTTTCGTTTAATTGGATGGTTCAACCCCTTCACATTCCAGCTTACCAAAGTAAGATTACTATTCATTCAAAGAGTAAAATTTATATATTATGTTGTGTAGCCCAAAGAAGAGTAAAGTGAGGTACGGGTAAAAAAAAAAAAAAAAAAAAGGAGGGGGTAAGGGGGGTGTAAATAAAACCATAACAAAAAACAAAACAAAACAAAAAAAAATAAAAAAATAAAAATTAAAAAAAAATTAAAAAATCCAACAACCAAACCTGTAACAACACTCCAGCCGGTTGCAAAAAAACAGCAACCGCTCCATCTCCTGCTCTATTTTCATCCTAACAGAATGCTCCCATACAACTGGCTTCAATCCTGCATAATATGAACGTTTTACCCTAAAAAAAAATAAATAAATAAGATAAAATTAAAAAAAGAATTAAGTAAACAACAACGTATAGGGAGCCAATTTTACCTTGTTTTTAAACATCTAAAAATGCATCAATGTCCAGTCAGTGCAGCTTCAATGAAGTAACAAGCAGTCCAGCGCGGCAGCTGGTCAACCCAGAAATGTCCAGTTCAAGGCGAAAATTGCTGGTTTCTCTCCATGGTTTGCATGAAGCAGGTGGCCTCTGAGACGGACGCCAGCCACTGGTTTTTGCCGTCTGGAAGAGTTATCCGGAGCCTGGCGGGGAAAAGAAGAGAAGGACGAAAACCTCTCTTGTACAACTCGGGCATAACCTCCTTATATTCGGCTCGTTGCTTCTGAACATCGGCGTTATAATCCTCGTAGAACTGAAGTTTATGCCCACGATATTCCAAAGTCCCACGGCGTCTCCGCGCTTCTCTCATCACCAAGTCTTTGGTCCGAAACCGGTGGAAACAAATAATGACAGCGCGCGGCTTCCCATTCGGACTCGGCTTGGGCATGAGGCTGCGGTGGGCTCTATCCAGCTCTGGGGGAGATGGCAAAGTTTGTGCGCCAAAGACGTCCACCAACAGCCGAGAAAAAAATTCAGATGGCCGTGGACCCACATCAAAGGACTCCGGCAGACCCACCAGACGAATATTCAGCCTCCTGCTTCTTCCCTCCAGGTCAGAAAGTTTGTTTTTCAAAAGTTTGTTCTCCTCCTGCATTGACTCACATGTAACTTCAAGCGCCGCTAGGCGCTGGCTGACGTCCTCCGCGTTGTTTTCAAGGTCGCCAATGCGTTGCTCCTGGTTCGCCACATCTGCTTGAATTTTGTCCAGCTTACCATTAATAAGTTCAAATGAAGCTTTGAAGTCAGCAGCTATGGACATTCTGTGTTGCTCAAGCAAGGCAACAAGTGCAGGGTTAAGGCTGATATTAGCATCCTCAGCTAAGCTGGTGTTAGTATTGTTCCCTGCTGCCTCCTTTTCAGTCTGCTTTCTTGTTTTGGACATATTTCACAACTCAAAACAGATTCTGCACGTATTAAATGTCCAAAACATTAACAGCTTACAGCAAAATAGGGTTTAAAAAGTAAAGAAAAAAAAATATAGCAGGAGCCAGCAACGCACACACCTACTCCATTGCCAGCACCGCGTTTTGGAGTTCTGTCGGACATAACGTCAGACAGGGGTCCTCAATTTGTTTCCAAATTCTGGTCGTCGATGGCCCGCAGCCTAGGGGTAAAGATCCACCGCACCACCGCGTACAACCCCCAGGCTAACGGTTTATGCGAGCGTTTTCACAGGTCATTGAAAGCGGCCCTCAGAGCGTCGCTTACGGATACAAATTTCGGTTGACAAGTTACCATGGGTCTTATTGGGGTTGCATTCTGCACCTAAGGAGGATTTGCAAGCCTCTCCAGTGGAATTAGTTTTTGCACAGCCTCTCCGTTTGCCAGGGGAATTTCTCCCCGATAATCCTGCCCCAAATTGCCCCCCCCCCCGCTCAGCTGTTGCAGAGCGGCACAGGATCAAACACGCTTCCTGGCCCGGTTCATCACAGTTTCCCACGCGTTTTTGTGCCGAAGGCTTTAAAAAATGCGGAGTTTGTTTTTGTGAGACATGATGCTTGTCGCCCCAGCCTGCGCCCGCCTTACGATGGGCCGTACAAGGTGCTGGAAACAGGAGTGAAGCATTTTTTGCTAGATGTGGGAGGCAGAAAAGAATCAATTGGTATTAACAGACTCAAACCTGCTTTTGTTTTGGCGGATGAGGAGGTGCAGTTGGCGAGAGCCCCCCGTCGCGGTAGACCCCTAGACGGCATTCTACAGGACTCCCACAGAGATTGACTAACAGTTCTAATCCACAGGTGCAGACAGCAGCAAAGCCGGCTTTCAGCAGATACGGCAGGAGACGGAGAGTTAAGCAACTGGTGGATTGATGTGTAGTAATGTTATGATGTCATGTGTCTCTGGTTATGTTTGTCCCATTTAGACGCTTGGGGGGGGGGGGGTCTTGTGGCGCATATGTTGGTTACATATTCCCCACAAATGTGTTGCTGTATGTTTATTGTGTGCTTCACGTCTCATGGAACAAAGAGGACTGAGACTCTGGGATTCAGCAGAGGAGTGTGAGATTCGGCCTTTGTGTCCGGGAGACGACCGGGGAAGATTTCCGGGCCACAGAGACTAGAGGACAATGGCGTGAGATCAGAGGGGTTACTTTGTGGTTGAGATTAAGTACCATGTGACTGTATGTTTGATCAAACACCATGTGACTGCTGTTTCGTGCCCGGGTGCGGCGGATGATAAAAAATATATAAGCAGCGAATGCTGTAGGTTTTAAGGAAGTTTTATTATATCATCCAGCCGTCACAAGCTCCGCTCCCGGCGCCGTGCATGCGCGCCGGGAGCGAGCCCAGCGGCTCTCAGAGAAGGAGGACACAATGTCTGTGTCCAGCAGCAGCAGTTGCAGAAGTGGGAATGAGAGAGGATGTGTTACAGAACCTGTGCAGTATTTATACCCAACTCAAACAATACATCAAAGCAGATTCACAGCAGTTGGTCTGATCAAAGGGACTGCAGAACAGGCATGAGACATTTGCATTTGTAAGACCTACATAACAATAGGCAGATGCAGCCTCTGCTCCAGCTTGCAGGACAAAGAGGTTACAAGGCACATCTACATACTGAACTGTCTCTAGGTCACAGTAAGGACAGGACGCATGAACACTATACATGAATGGCACATTACATCACAATACATGCATGGCACATTGCATCACAATACATGCATGGCACATTGCATCACAATACATGCGTGGCACATTGCATCACAATACATGCGTGGCACATTGCATCACGATACATGCATGGCACATTGCATCACAATACATGAATGGCACATTACATCTCAGTAGTGCAGCGGAAAAAACCGAGAGAAGAGAGCTGAGTGTCCTTAATCTGTTGTGGGGGTTAACCGAACCGCCACACACGCTCCCCCCCAGAGGGCACGGCAGGGGGCCGAGACTTCGATAATCCATCTATGGGAGTGAGCTGTGGGAGAAGCTCACTGCAGGCGGAGGGGGAGGGAGGGGGGGTAAGTGCCGGCAGGGGGACGGTGAACTCGTCCGAGCCGCGCAAAAATTGCTCGTGGGTCCGCAATGTCGAAGGGCTGTCCCGTTGAACGTGCAGAGGTCCACAAGAAGAAAAATTAGTCTCTGGCTCCTCTCGTGGCCATGAAGAAAACAGGAGCGGCGAGGCTGCGTAGCGGCTGTAAGAAAAAAAGAAGCAGAGGGACTCGGCTTGTTGGCTTTAGGTGCAGGAGCAACCCTAAAACCCCCCGGGAACAGCTGACGGCTGAAATCCCTTATGTGCCGTGGCTGAGACCATTAAAAAAAAATCCAGTGGCGAGCTGCATGCTTGCTTCAGGTGAACGAGCAGCCCTGAGGGTTCTGTGAGCAGCGGCGGAGGACGATGGCGGTCTCCGGAGCCGTTATTTGTCCCGTGCGTGATGCGCCGTCCTCGTAACTCCCCGGTGCTTGCGCCAGGGCTTGTGCGTGGGTGGGCCAGCTGGAGAGGAGAACCAGGGTGCAGAATCTTGGTGGAGATCGGCGCAGACGGCGCCGATAAAATCCGGATTGAGCTGTGGCTGCCGATTGGCCATGGTGCGTTGGAGCGGTGAGAGGAAATAGACGATCTTTTGTCCCTCAGGCTCGTGCAGATGCGTTGGAGCGGTGGGAGGGAATAGACGATCTTTGCCACCGCTCGGCCGTGGTGCGTTCAGGTCCACGTGTTGTGTTGTCCGCCGGCCATGGAGGACGCCTGCGCTCACGTGTGGAGGAGCTGCGAGCGCGGCCGGTCCAGCGTGGATGAGCAGATCTCAGACGTGCAGATCTCATCCTGAAGAACGGGTCACCAGTGCAGCTGTCCAGATCAGAAGGCTGCATTTGCACAAAACGTGTGCATTCCGGGGTCACCAGTGCGGCGGATGATAAAAAATATATAAGCAGCGAATGCTGTAGGTTTTAAGGAAGTTTTATTATATCATCCAGCCGTCACGAGCTCCGCTCCCGGCGCCATGCATGCGCGCCGGGAGCGAGCCCAGCGGCTCTCAGAGAAGGAGGACACAATGTCTGTGTCCAGCAGCAGCAGTTGCAGAAGTGGGAATGAGAGAGGATGTGTTACAGAACCTGTGCAGTATTTATACCCAACTCAAACAATACATCAAAGCAGATTCACAGCAGTTGGTCTGATCAAAGGGACTGCAGAACAGGCATGAGACATTTGCATTTGTAAGACCTACATAACAATAGGCAGATGCAGCCTCTGCTCCGGCTTGCAGGACAAAGAGGTTACAAGGCACATCTACATATTGAACTGTCTCTAGGTCACAGTAAGGACAGGACGCATGAACACTATACATGAATGGCACATTACATCACAATACATGCATGGCACATTGCATCACAATACATGCATGGCACATTGCATCGCAATACATGCGTGGCACATTGCATCACGATACATGCATGGCACATTGCATCACAATACATGAATGGCACATTACATCTCAGTAGTGCAGCGGAAAAAACCGAGAGAAGAGAGCTGAGTGTCCTTAATCTGTTGTGGGGGTTAACTGAACCGCCACACCGGGGTATAAAACCCCTGATGTGAGATGAAAACTTCCTCTTGATTTGCTTTGAGATTTGTTGGAGATGTGCTCTGTGAATAAAGCTGAATCTGAGGAACAAACTCAGCCTCATCCTTGAACACATTCTCCACAGTTTATTAAATATTAGGTCTCTAACTCCCAAGTCTCTGTTAGTCCATGATCTGTTAATTGATCATCAGATTGATTTAATATCCCTTACAGAGACTTGGTTAGGGCAAGAGGATTATGTTGGTTTAAATGAATCAACTCCCTCTGGTTATTTAAACTGTCAAAATCCCAGAAGTTCTGGTCGTGGAGGAGGAGTGGCAACAATTTACCATTCCAAATTACTAGTTAATGTAAAGCAAAAAACATGTTATAATTCCTTTGAGGGCCTGGTCCTCAGTATTGGGCACTTTAGCAATTTTAGGTTAAACCCAATTTTATTTGCCATAGTTTATCGTCCCCCATCAACCTACTCAGAATTTTTATCCGGATTTGCTGATTTCTTAGCTGATTTAGTGCTGAAATCTGATAGAATAATTATAGTAGGGGACTTTAATATACATGTGGATGTAGATAGTGACTGCCTTAATAAGGCATTTAATTCAATATTAGACTCGATTGGGTCTTCTCAGAAAGTAGGAAATTCTACTCATTACCTCCACCATACATTGGACCTTGTTCTGACATATGGCATAGAAATAGAAAATCTTGTAGTGTCTCCTCATAACCCTGTACTGTCAGACCATTGTCTGTTAACCTTTGATTTTACTATTTCTGACTATTTGGCTCCTAAAGGAAAATATTATTACAGTAGATGCCTCTCAGATGATGCTGTTACCAAATTTATGCAGATTGTTTCCTCTATGCCATGTGTCAACACAACGGAAATAAGCTATAGACAGCTTGCTCCTTCTGTAATTGATAACGTGGTGGATAGTGTTACAGCTTCTCTGCATCAGACTCTAGACTTGGTGGCCCCCTTAAAAAAGAAAAAGTCTAATCAGAGATTTCTAACTCCTTGGTTCAACACAGAAACTCGTAGCTTAAAACAGAAGACTCGTCAATTAGAAAGAAAATGGCGCTCTACTAATTTAGATGAAATCTATTTAGCTTGGAGAAATCATCTTTTAATTTATAAAAAAGCTCTTAGAAAAGCTAGAACGAGTTATTATTCTGCATTAATAGAAGAGAACAAGAATAATCCCAGGTTTCTTTTCAGCACTGTAGCCAGGTTGACAAAGAGTCAGGACTCTGTCAATCCTAGCATTCCCTTAGAGTTTACTAGTCAGGACTTTATGAACTTTTTCAATAATAAAATTTCATCCATCAGAGATAAAATCAATCAGATTCTTCCCACAGTTAACTTAAATACTGTAACTACTACAACTCCTTCTATTGATGTCTGTCTTGATGAGTTTACTCCAATCGACCTTTGTGAGTTAGACAAAATAGTTTCCTCATCCAAACCTTCAACTTGTCTTTTAGACCCTATTCCTACCAGGTTATTTAAAGAAGTCTTCCCACTTATTGGTAGCTTTATTCTTCATATAATCAATTCTTCATTAACTTTAGGCCATGTACCGCAGGCTTTTAAAACGGCTGTAATTAAACCCTTACTCAAAAAGCCAATGCTAGATCCAGGAGCTTTAGCTAACTATAGACCAACCTCTAATCTCCCTTTCATTTCAAAAATCTTAGAAAGAGTTGTTGCTATGCAATTATTTGACCACCTGCAGGGAAATGGTTTACTTGAAGAGTTTCAATCTGGGTTTAGAATCCATCATAGTACTGAAACAGCCTTAGCGAAGGTCACTAACAACCTCCTCATTGCATCTGATAATGGACTGGTTTCTGTACTTGTCCTTTTAGACCTTAGTGCAGCTTTTGATACTATCGATCATAATATTCTACTTGATAGATTAGAACACTATGTTGGACTTAATGAAACTTCGTTGCAGTGGTTTAGATCTTATTTATCTGATAGGTTCCAGTTTGTTCATGTAAATAATAAGTTTTCTTTCAACTCAAAGCTTAGTCATGGAGTTCCACAGGGATCTGTGCTAGGCCCTACTCTTTTTAGTTTATATATGCTTCCGATACACAACATTATTAGAAAGCACTGTATACCTTTTCATTGTTATGCAGATGACACACAATTATACCTGTCAATGAAGCCAGATGATAGTAATCAATTAGCCAAGTTAGAAGCCTGTCTTAAGGAAATCAAAGCTTGGATGACTTGTAATTTTCTGCTATTAAGTTCAGATAAGACTGAAGTCATTCTTGTTGGTCCAAAAAACCTTAGAAATACCTTTCCAAATCAAACTTTCAGTTTGGATGCGGTTACTCTTTCTCTTAATAGCTCTGTGAGGAACCTTGGAATTATTTTTGATCAAGATCTGTCTTTCAATTCACATATTAAATTTGTTTCTAAGACTGCCTTCTATCATTTGCGTAATATTGCCAAGATTAGGAGCATCTTGTCTCAGAGTGATGCTGAGAAACTGATCCACGCTTTTGTTAGCTCGAGATTAGATTATTGTAATTCTTTATTATCAGACTGTCCTAAAACATCTTTAAAAATTCTTCAGCTGATCCAAAATGCTGCAGCAAGAGTTTTAACAGGTACTAGAAAGACAGATCATATCTCTCCGGTTCTGGCCTCCCTTCATTGGCTTCCCATAGAGTTTAGAATTAAGTTTAAAATCCTTCTTCTTACTTACAAAGCTCTAAACAATCAGGCTTCTTTTTATTTAAAAGATCTGATACTACCGTATTATCCTAACAGAGCACTACGCTCCCAAAATGCAGTAGTAGTAGTAGATTAGTTTATTTGACAGGGACAGTGCAATAAACATAGACAATTAATCAAAGACAATCAATCTGATGTGTTGCACATAGAGTGTATAGCTATTAGCTAATTTGCAACTCTTGTCCCTGGATGGGCTTTAGAAAAAAGAATCAAGATAAAAAATATACACAATAACCACATACATCAATGCAGAAAAATTATAAATACACAATTATAAATATTATAAATATTATAAATACACAAATATAACAGCCTGACTCACATTTAACATAAATATTATAAATATTATAAATACACAAATATAACAGCCTGACTCACATTTAACACATATAACATAACTCACATTTGCCTATTTCAGGCCTTCCTCCCTCCGTCACTCACTATAAACAAACACATTTATTCCTTCCCTTCATTCACTCTCACTTTGCAGACAATTAATTCATACATGAGTACATTCTTGCAGGATTACTTGTAATACCTAGAATCTCCAAAAGTACAATGGGAGGCAGAGCCTTCAGTTAGCAAGCTCCTCTTCTGTGGAACCAGCTGCCAATCTGGATTTGGGAGTCAGACTCAATCTCTGTTTTAAAGAATAGGGCTAAACCCTACCTTTTTGATATAGCCTACAATTAGGGAGGGATCATGTGTTTCTGAACCCTCCCTTAGTTATGCTGCTAATAGGTTTAGTCAGCCGGGGGACCTCCAATAATGCACTGGGCCTCACTCCTTTCTTCACTCTCAATGAAATATTTTTTTTTGCTGGTCATTAACATCTGTTTGTTCTCTCCCATAGATTGAGTCCCCATTGTGCTGTTTGCTCTCTACATGTCTGTTCTTTTCATCTTCTCTGTCCCCTCACCCCCCAGCCAGTCGCAGCAGATGACTGCCCCTCCCTGAGCCTGGTTTTGCTGGAGGTTTCTTCCTGTTAAAAGGGAGTTTTTCCTCTCCACCGTCGCCAAGTGCTTGCTCACAGGGGATCGCCTGATTGCTGGGGTCTTTCTGCAACTGTGCGGGTTCCCCGTACAGTTGATAGTGCTATGAGATAACTGTTGTTGTGAAATGGCGCTATATAAATAAAGTTGAATTGAATTGAATTGAATGAGTGTTGGCAATATGAACCAAACTCTCACAACAGTCATACAGAGACCGAATAGCTCGTAACAACAAGCCCAATACCCCATACTCCCGAAGCAGCTCCCACAAAAAAACACGAGGGACGCAGTCAAATGCCTTCTCCAAGTCCACAAAACACATGTAAACTGGTTGGGCAAACTCCCACGAACCCTCGAGGATTCTCAAGAGGGTGAAGAGCTGGTCCGATGTGCCACGGCCAGGACGAAAACCATATTGCCCCTTCTGAATCCAAGGTTCGACCAACGGCCAGACCCTTCTCTCCAGTACCTTGGCATAGACCTTCCCAGGGAGGCTGAGGAGTGTGATCCCTCTAAACTTGGAGCACACCCTCCAGTCCCCTTTTTTGAAGAAAGGAACCACCACCCCGGTTTGCCATGCCAAAGGCACTGCCCCCAACCTCCACGCAATGTTGCAAAGGTGTGTCAACCATGACAGCCCTACAGCATCCAGGGCCTTGAGGTACTCAGGGCGAATCTCGTCCACCCTCGGGGCCCGGCCACCAAATAGATTTTTAACCACCCTGGTGACCTCAACCCCTGTGATAGGCAAGTCGTCCCCCTCGTCCACAAGCCCTGCTTCCTCTGTGGAAGGTGTATCAGTGGGATCAGTGGTCCTTAATTGATTCATAAATTTGCAAATAATTTACCATTGTTATGCATGGGTTCTGTAGGCACCTATGCACAACAACAGCAAATTATTTGCAATTTTTTGGACCAATTAAGAAGTCACACACACACACACACACACATATATCTATACACACACACACACACACACACACACACTTCTTTCAGCTGCTCTCTTTAGCGATCACCACAGATGATCATCTTCCTCTGTAACACCAACTCTCTCCATGTCCTCCTTCACTGCATCCATCAATCTTCTCTGTGGTCTTCCTCTTTTCCTCCTGCCTGGCAGCTCCATCTTCAACATCTTGCCTCCAATATATCCACTCTCCCTCCTCTGTGCATGTCCAAACCATCTCGGCCTTCCTTGCCTCTCTTACTTTATCGAAATGCATCCCTACTCACATATTCGGCTTTCAGGTGAAATTTCAGGATGTACCTAAAATGCACTATTGCCTTTACAGGTGAACTTAATTTGACTTTCTCTAACCTTTTGAATACACATGTCCAGCTATTCAATGTTTCAGTACTTTTTGCATAACTTGCTGCTCTCTAACAAAGTGTTTAATGGCAAAATTCACAACAGGTGTTTGATCCATCAGTCGATCAATACATTTTCTGGTTCAATTTGAACTGGTATTTCAACAGTCCTCTTCATTATGCTGTTCACATTTTGACATCATGAGACCAAGATAACACCTAACGATCAACAGTACCTCACCATTGTAATACTTCAAACAGGATGTTCTCAGAGGGAAGTGGCCACTGAGCTTAGAGTGTCATCAGCAGGTTGCAGCAGAGATACAGAGAGACTGGAAGAGTTGTAGAAAGGCATAGAAGTGGACGTCCTTTGGCTACATCCCACGATGATGACCGCGTCATTGTGAACAGTGCCCTGCGGAGCCAGATGATGAATGCTACTCAACTCCAGGCACATTTAAATGAGGTGAGAGGCACCCAAGTGTCACATCATTCCATTCAAAACCGTTTACATCAGCGTGGTCTGCGTGCTAGATGACCTGCAAGGGGAACCTGACCACACCACCAGGCATAGGCGTCATCGTTTTGCATGGTCAAAGGAGCATTTACACTGGACAAAGGACCAGTGGGCTTCAGCGCTGTTCTCTGATGAAAGTCAATTCACACTGAGCAGAAATAATGGCCGCCAATGATGTTGGAGACATCAAAGAGAGTGCTATGCATCAGCCACTCTTGTCACCAGACAAGCCTTTGGTGGTGGTGGTGTTACAGTCTGGGCAAGTGTGTCTAGTCAATACAGAACTGCCCTACACCTTGTGAATGGTACAGTGACAAGCCAGTACTACCTGAATAACATCATTAATCCAGTCATTGTGCCCCTGCATGAACAACACAGGCCTAATTTCATCTTCATGGATGATGATGCTCCAGCTCATCGAGGTCGCATCATTAGAGAATGGCTTCTGGAGGCTGGGGTATCTCAAATGGAGCGGTCTGCACGTTCTCCAGACCTGAATCCCATAGAAAACCTATGGGATCAGCTGAGGCGCCATGTAGAGGTTTCTAACCTTGCAGCCCACAACCTCAATGACCTGAGGGCTGCCCTTCAAGAAGAGTGGAATGCCATGCCTCAGCAAACAATAAGCTGACTTGTGAACAGCATGAGACGTCATTGTCAAGCTGTAATTGATGCTCAAGGGTACATGACAAGTTATTGAGACACTGACATTTTTTGTTGTGGTATACCCACCACTGTTGTTGGCTTTTGTTTCATTAAATTGTTTGAGATGAGGAAATCCCCATTGCATGCTTCTACTAAATGCCCTACTTTCATGATATTATATCACTGTGGCGTGAACTTTTTACATTTTCCATAAATTTCACCTGAAAACTAAATATCCCTAACTTTTTGTGCGCACACACACACGAAATAAGAATGTCTATGAAATGTGCTTGGACAATCAGACGTCATTACTCGTTTCCATGTGCAACACTGGCAAGAGAAAGTTAGGAATCGCCTTTACTTATTAGCTATTTCTTACAAAATTGAAACAGTTTTCTCACTGCAGTTGTAGATTGATGAATTTCTACTGAAAGCTATTTGTTTGGCCATTTTAAATTAAATTTAAAGTCTGCATGTGAAATGTGGCTGAAAAGGCACAGGGTATTGACTGGAAAGCAGGGTACAGATGAAGCTTTTGTTCAATGAATTGCTGAAAATTTTATCAGATCAATGGATACACACTGAGTTTTTGTGTTCATTGTGTTACATTTGAGCACATATTCTTTATTATTTACCTAAGCATAAAAATGTGTTTGTGTTTCCAATTTTTTTTCTCGCCAGTGTACTTTGCAGTGGCCATCTATGGTTGAATGTTGGTGTATGAAGTGGAGAATGTGGAGCAGATCAGCATGTTTTCCAAGTGGTGTGTGGTTTATAAAGGAAATTTTGGGGACAATGTACACTTTTAGTTCAGATTCTATGCATCCATCCATCTTCTACTGCCTAATCCTTTTCGGGTCGTGGGGAGTGGGGGGCTGGAGCCTATCCCAGCATCTTTGGGCGAGAGGCAGGGTACACCCTGGACAGATTGCCAGTCCATCGCAGGGCCAACACAGACAGACAGACAACCATTCACTCTCACATCCATACCTAAGGACAATTTAGAATCCCCAGTTGATGCCAATTAACCTCACCTGCATGTCTTTGGCATGTGGGAGGAAACCGGAGTAAACCCACACAGACAACATGCAAACTCCACACAGAAGGGCCACTGATGGTCTGGGGGTGGGATTGAACCCAAGATGGTCAAGGGTGGAATTGATCCCATGACCTTCTTGCTGTGCTGCCACTGTGCTAACCACTGCACCACCGTGCTGCCCTAGATTCTATGCCCTAGATTCTATGCAATTATTTATAAATAAATGAAGCACCTCTTCTTCCCCAGAGTGTAAAGAGAAGGCAAAAATCCAGTCACCAAGAGACGTCAGCACTATGGAAGGAGAGTTCCACTTGGATACAAGTTTTCAGAGAAATTGTTGGCTTTACTTCACTTACTTTCAACAAACTGAACAAAACACAAAGAATAAAGAACTTCTAACTAACTCCTGTGTGTGGCCAGCACAAGAATAAAACAAGTAATAAAAGATGCAACAAAACCAAAAACTCAGGTTGAAAAATATTTCTTCCTTTCATCAATGTGCCACTCTGAAACAGTTCTTTCTTGATGTTAGGCACAGTGGGACCTCACACTTTGTGCAATAAACGGGTGTCTTCACCCTTTGGATGCCAGCTTCTTGGCAGTACCTGCAGTGCTTCCTGGATTCTGTGGCATTGCTTCCGTAGTACGCAGGCACGCAGATGCGTTGTCATGGTGATGGCGGGGCTGCACTGTCTGCGTAATCCAGCATTTCTGAAACAAGCTGTTCCCTGAACACCTTCTGGCTGAGCAGCTTCGTCATACTGAGGTTGTTCCTCATGTTGACGAGCTCCTTGTGGAGAATGCCGCTATTCACCACTGCAATGTCCAGAAAATGGTTAAAAAAAAAAAAGTTTTTGCACCATTTCTTAGACTGGTGGCAAACACTGTAATAACCAATCAGAGCATTGGACAAACCCACACCGCCCATGCTTTGATTGTAGTCAGCTACAGCGTCGGGAGCGGGCATGACCTTAATCTGCCACACGCCACACTTTTTCACCTTTCTTTTTACCAGCCGTCCACTGAATGATTCATGCACTGTAGAGCACATGGTCACTTAATGACTGTCCATTTGACGAACAGCAGGCTGTCCTTCTTTATCCACCATAAATCGCCCCGCTTAGCCTTTCTGGGTAGATTGTTGTCCTCAGTCTGTGGAAAACCAGCACAATTCTTCGTAATGGTTCCACAACAACCAATCCTTTGCTTCACAAATCCTGAAAGAGGGCAGGGCTGGTGTAAGAATTGTCCACGAACAGTTTGTAGCCCGTACTGAGCCAAGAGAGTGTCAGAAGGTCCATCACTGAGGAGTAGTTCAGATGCTGGCCTGTAGTGGACTCGCTCTTACCCTGATACACAAAAGAATTCCACGTATAGCCTTTGTAGGAGTCTGCCAGCACAAACAGTTTGTATCCCCACTTTGTGGGCTGGTCCTTCATGTACACCTTCATGCTGATGTGGGCCTTGGACGCTGCTATCCTCTCGGATGGAGATGTTTTGATAGGGCTGGGAATGTTCTTGGCAGGCTTTCACTGTGTCAGTATACAAGGGCTTGATTTTGAAGAGATTGTCAAACTGATCAGTGTTCCTCTTCTTCTCATTGTCCTCATCTTCTGCTGGATCGCTGAGATGCAGTGACCACAAGATGGCTTCAAATCGGTCCTGTGTCATCTTTCTACTGAGGAAAGGGAAGTTGTATGGGAATTTCTGTCTCCAGTAGTCCTCTCTGTTGTGAACACTTACAAGACCAGAGAAAATTATAATGACCAAGAAAATGCAGAAATCTCTCACAGTCAGCGTTTTCCACGTTAACTCCTTTCCAGCCTTTATTCTTCTGAGAGCATTGGCACTGGTGTTGTCGATGATGGTACGGACTACTGAGTCAGTGAAAAACAGCTGAAAAAGCAACAGTGGGGATCATGACGCCGTGGTGTCGCATCTGGCTCCAGCAGCCCTGGTTGGCAGAAAACTGAGTGGTTCTGGTCTTTCATCTTGCTCGTCTTTGTTGTGCCATCTGTCTTCTTCATCCTCCTCCATGCTTGAAGTAGCAGAATGTCCTCGGCCACGTTTGGGTTTTGCCAACCTGTGTGATGCTTTCCTCTTTCTGTTAAGTGGCATTTCTACAGCCGAGTCTGAATCTGATGACAAAGATGAGAAGTGGTCAAATGTCTTTGCTGGATGATAATCCTCATCGTCATCCTCACTGTGGAAAAAAATGGAGAAAGTATTGTAAAAATATGTTCATTCACTGGTGTGAGATTTACAAAATGTAACTCCAAAGAAACACCATGAGGAGATGAACAACCTGTTGACTAACATTTAAAAATACTGAAAAAAAATTATCTACAGTTATTCTAATGCTCATCACTGGTTGATATTAGCAAAACAAACAAACAAAAAAAAAACATCCAGAGACATTACAAATGGCCAGATGTGAGTAGTAACTTGTTACATGTATGCAAGTACATGTACTCAAATAACTTTTCCACCAAAACTGTACTTGTGTGAGTAGTTTTTTTTTTACTCTTACTTGAGTACATTTACAAGTTTAAAAAAAAATGTATTTTTTACTCAATTACATTTGGTCGTACTCTGAGTTACTTTTGATTTCACTGATTTGAAAACTGGTTAGAAATGTGTGTATTTATACTGTAGTAGCATGTCGTTTCCAGAAAATACTGCATTTTCTGACATTTTAGTGAATTTATTCAATTGAATATTTTTTCTGAATTTAATTGAAAACCAAAGAGACAAATTTGTGAGAAAAAAGCAACAAATTGTATGTGAAATGTCTTAATTTAATCACAAAAAGGTTGCAATTCATGAGCAAAGATAGCAAATCTGACAAAAAACTAATTGAGGAAAACCTTCTCAAATTCATAAGAAGTCTCAAATCTACATGAAAAAGTCACAAATTTAACAGAAAAAATCATGCAAACTTATGAGAAAACTTTGAAAATTATAATTTAAAGTGCAAATTTAAATGAAAAAGCTATACATTTATAAGACCTGAGAATATTAACATGTTAATTTTTTAAATTAATCTGGGCCAATCCACCTTAAGCTACGGTCACAAAGATTCTTACAAATGATGGGTTTGTAAGAATCTCCAAGTTCCTATGAACTTGGCATACTTATGGCCAACATCTTGCGTAGTTCTTAAGTTGTTCCTATGGCATTCGTACAGCCACCCTACAATGAGGAGTTTTCATGGTGCGTTTGTAGAAATCTTGGACAAGACCATCGGCTTTGTCATGACATGCCCTTTCATTTCCTTTTCAACTCTAGCAGGTGCCAGTCTATATCAGGCCATACTAACAACCAAGGAGCCACCACCGGATATGTAAGGGACAGACTCATTTTCAACCCAAACACGCCAAAAGACTTTGCTATATTATTTCCTACCAGACAGAAGTTGTCCCTCTGACCCCACATATCCTCCCAGTACTCCTCCAACACTCCTTTTGGAGGATGATTCTCACCATGCCCCTGCAAATTAGCCCAGTAATTTGCCATTAGCTGCATCCTCTTAAGCGCCAATAGCATATCTCCCATTTCTACATGTAAAGCAGGTATAGGTGATGTTCTGAAAGTTCTGCAACAGATTCTCAGAGCCTGAGCCTGGGTCAAATCTAGTCTCTTTAATGAAGAGCTGGCTGCTGACTCATAAGCGATGCTACCACAATCAAACACAGATCTTATTAAGACTAAGTGCAATTGTTTTAATGCTGAGCAGCAAGCTCCCCAATCCCTGCCTGTCAAATATCTCATCACATTTATTACTTTTTTACATTTGTTTTCTATTTTATTAGTACGTCCTGCCCATGTTAAGTGTCTATCAAATACTACTCCTAAAAACTTGAATTTTCCAACCCTGTCCAACTCCTCCCCACAAAGCTTTAGTTGCATCCCCTCTTTCACCCTTTTCCTAGTTTGAGTCTTTTCCACTGAGAATTTCCAGTCCCAATCATATCCCATTTCACCACCTCATCAATTGCTCGCTGTAATTTCCCAATAGCATACTCCACATTTCTTCCTCTTTTCCATAATGCTCCATCATCAGCAAACAGTGATCTTCCCACATCAGCTGGTACCTTTGAGAAAACATAATTTATCATAATGGCAAAAAGCAATGGGCTGATGACACTGCCTTGAGGAGTACCATTAAATAGATAGATGAACTTTATTGATCCCAAGCTGGGAAATTACAGTGGAAATTATCCACTTATGACATATCCACCCCAGTGCATACTTGGATCTTCCTACCAAAAAGAAAATCTTTAACCCAGTTATGCATTCTTCCACCAATCCCCATCTTACACAGTTTAAGTAGCAAGCCCTCCTTCCACATCATATCATAGGCCTTTTCCATGTCAAAAAATACTGCGATAACTAACTCTTTGTTAGCCTGAGCCTTTCTTATTTCTGTTTCTAACCTTATTATTGCATCCATGCATGTGTATAAATGTTTGGTGGTGGCCGGAGAGGCCATTGGCATGGATTGGTAGCCACGTTTCCATCATCCTGCCCCAGGGCAGCTGTGGCTACAGTAGTAGCTTGCCACTACCATTGTCTGTCTGGAGTGAATGAATAATGTATCTATTTGCAAAAGCATCTTTGAGTGTCTATGATAAAGCGCTATATAAATCTGATGCATTATTATTATTATTATTATTATTATTATCCATGGTATCTCCCTTTCCTGAACCCGCTTTAGTAGTCCATCAGCATTCCTGCCTTCTCAAGTTTGTATGTTAGCCTTTCCATTATCATCCTTTCCATTATTTGGCATATATTTCACGTCAGCGCTATGGGTCTGTAACTGGTAGGCTTACTGGGATTCTTGCCCGGTTTTCGGATTGGAATCACTACTGCTTCCTTCCAAGCACTCGGTAACCTGCCCTCCTCCCACACCCTGTTGTAAAGATATAGCAGCTTCAAGAGTGCACCTTCCCCAAAGTGTTTCAACATGACAAGAAATCTGATCTTTCCCTCGAGAAGTTGGTTTTGATTTTTTAATAGCTTTTACCATTTCTGCTAGCGTAAATGGTTCCTCAGTTATATCTGCTGTACTTTCCCTTCTATCTAGTGCACCTGGTTGCAGAGTTAATGTTCTCTCCCTTCTCCTTCTCCCTTCCTATGTACATCTGCACTGTGTATATTTGCGAATGCTTTTGCCATAACCTCTGCTTTCTCCTTATCAGTCACTGCTGTTTCCTCACCATCGGTTATTACTGGATATTTCCATTCACTTCTGTCTCCTCCCATTCTCTTTGTCATTCCCCATACTTCTCCCACTGGTGGTGTTCTTCCAAATTTGCTGCAGAAATGCCTCCAACTATCCCTCTTAGCCTGCCGTACCATTCTCCTTACCACTGCCTGTGTTTTCTTTTACTGGATCAAGTGCTGCATGTTACATGTTCTTTTAAGTAACCTGAAAGCCTTATTCCTGTCTTTTATGGCCTGATTACATTCCTCTGTCCACCACGGAACCAATTTTCTTTTACCCCTTCTAATGAGTATAGTTTCATTTGTTTCCATAACCAGTGCCGAAGTAAACTGTCTATTCACTTCATCTACATATCCCAGTCTATCCATTTTATCTTTTCCTCATTTCCTGAAATGTACCCCAATCTGCTTTTCCAAATATCTACCTTTGGTTTCCACCTCCTGGCCTTCTTTCCACTCTCTCACCTACTGAGTAAGACACTGAATAATGATGATCACTACCCATAGTCGTCCTGTACAAACTTCCCACCCTGTTATACCTGCCAATGGCTTAGAAACTAATGTAATGTCCAAGGCAGCCTCAGTCCCTGTAGCTATGTTAATTCTAGTTCCCCGACCATCATTCATACAGACCAAACCACTATTGTCCATCAAGTCTTCTATTATCTTTCCCTTAGCATCAGTACTTGACCCCCCCCCCCCCCACACACACACACACACTGAACTATGAGCATTGAAATCTGCACACCATACCACCCTGTGTCTGCTTTGTCCTGGTGTCCTCAGTAAATTGTCCAAATCCAACCTTTTACATGGATTATAGTAATTGATTATGACCAATGCCTGTCATTTTTCCCCACAGTTCCACCACTATATATTCCAGCTCATCTTCTCTCTCCAGTTCTCTGAATGGTATTCCTTGTCTGATGAAAGTAGCACAAGCTCCCCCTGTGGTTCTCTCTCTTCTCATTACTGTATATCCATATCATAAAGTCCAAGTTTAGTTTCAACCATGTTTCTTGCACACAAACCACATCCAGCATTACAACCAATTCTTTGATGAAATGCTTGAACTCCTGTCCATTAGCCAGTAAGCTCCTAGCATTCCACTGTAAAAATAACACCATTATGAATAGGATCCCATACATGGTGTTCCCTGAGTTGACCGATTAGTGAGGTTCTTGCTCACTTCTTCCCATGTCAGTCCTGCCAATTCCAAATTATTTACAGCCACTTTAACAACCAGTTGGATTTTGACATTCTTTGACTTCACTTCAGCGGTACTGTTAATTACTCCTGCTATTAATGTTACCAGAGCTTTTTGTCAATGTAGACTCTCTCATTGTTTTGATGTTGCAGTTCTTGTACCCTCACTTCTCCCTGTTCCCTTGCTACTCCACTTGATTGTCTTGCCATTTTTATGGCTTCTGCATATGTAATCCTTTATTCCAACTCGTATTTTGTGGACCTTCCTTTCCTGTCACATAACCTTGACATGCTGCTGGTAAATAGACCCAAAAGCAGACAACAGGAAGAGCAGGGTAGATGATTAAACAATTATCTTTATTGTGCAAATAACGAAAAACTGCAGCGAGGAGTCTGGCAATCCTGCAATAGAAGAGAGGGGGCAAGGAGTGGGTGGATATTAAAGGGGAAATGAGAGTAATTGTCATGTGTCTCACTTACAGGTGCTAGGAATAATGAGGCGGTGAACAGGATGGCAGGAGACTCCAGACACTGCAGGTGAGGACCCAATAATGGTGAGGCTCCTGGAGATAGAGCGAGGAGAGGTTAGGAGGCAACTGATAAGTGCACTTAAGGGGGGAAAAGAAGGAGGTAGTCCAGGTTAAGGCTTTGTGCAGTGGGGATCCAAATCCGCCTGGTAGGAGATCCAAATCCACCAGAGAGTCCTGGAGAAAATAAAGGAAGAATTTTGCATGGGTTAACAAACTTACACCTTTCCAGGAACGCTGAGGGAGCGGACTGGCTGCACACACGGCTCAGGGTTGCATGGAGATAGTCTGACGAGCTCTTGATGAGAGGAGGACGTTGGAGCTATTTGAAAGGTGTGCTAATTACCAGCAGGTGACGGGTACAGCTGTGGATTAGTAGGAGAGAGAGAACAGTGTGCAGCCAGACCACTACAAACCTTGCATCCATCAAACACCACACTGTGAGCTCCTCCACAGTTCCAGCACTTTGGTTGAACCCCCTTTCCACATTTCCCATATTCATGGTCTCCCCACATCTAGCACATTTTCTTTGTGCCTTACAGTTTTTAGCAGTATGTCCAAACCTCTGACAGTTAAAGCACCTCAGTGGTTTTGGCACATACACTCGCACTGGGTAACTCATGAAGCCCAGGAACACCTTTTTTGGCATTGTTTCTTCATCAAACTCAATCAAAACAGTTTCACTATCCTTCCTCACTCCCTCTTTAGATGATTTTAATCTTTGCACACTTGCGACTTTCCCTCCTTTAACCACTTGCACTCCGGGCAATTTTCCTAAAAATGCCAAAAAATAATGTGCCCAAAGTAAATCGAAAGCTGTTATTCAGCCCTTTGCAGCATCTTCATGGGGTTGGTCTCATTCAAAAGAAAACACTTTGAATTTTTTGGCAAAAAAAACATAATCTCTCTACATGCTCCGGCCACTGAGTTACAGTCATCTAAACATACTGAACTTGAAGAAAATAAATTTGGACACAGTGTTTTTTTGGATACAAATGCTTGCAAATAACACACAGCTGTCTGATCCGGCTGGAAAATGCAACAGAAATGTAGAACCAAGTGTTATCAAGCTGAGATCCAAATTTGGTAACAATACCACAAAAAATGAATATTTTACACAGCTTTGTTCTCAGGCTGTTCCCAGGCGTTTTGGAACTGTGCCAAATTGTGCCAAATGGCACAGTTTGGAAAAACATCTGTAACTTTTGAATGATTCAATGTAGAATCTTCATTTTAGGCTCTAATGAAAGGTCACACTCAGGACTGTGTCTGTGTGTGTCTGCGTGTTGGCGGGGGGTCGTCCCCCCCCCCCGCTACCAAGGACCGAGTTCGGCCCTCGCTACATGACGGATTACACTCCTTGCATGTTTTCACAGCGGCTCCCCCCCCCACTCGCTACTGTGTGTGTGTGTGTGGGGGGGTTGTCTCCCCCCCCCCCCTGCTACAGAAGAGGGCCATCGCTACATGATGGAATAGACTCATATGCTTCCCCCCGCAGACCGGGGGGCGTTCGGACCGTGAACGCCCCCCCCCGCTCCTCTTCTGCAGCGGGGGGGGGGGGCGTTCACGGTCCGAACACGGCAAATGAACCGTTTATCGCGGCGCACGCACTTCGTACTTCGTGCGCAGTACAGTTGTAACTTACCGATCGGTCAAAAGTCATTTTTGGATTACAGTTTTCAGGGATAAATAATAATTTAGCTTATAACACCTTACCTCTTCAAAGCAGCAGAGTCGTGGCGAACATCTCTTCCCCATTGTCAGACGAACGCGACGCTGCTCTGCTCTTGGATCCCGATCAAAACATAATTGCATTATTGCCGTTTTGGCGAATGATTTACGACTTTTGTCGTCGGCCTCCGTCGGTCTATGATGACGGAAGACAATCCTAAACGTCTATTCTGCTGGAATGAGTGCAGGTCCCACTTGTGGGTGGTCTCCATGCTGCTGGGTGAGCCTGGGTCTGTAGCAGGTTCGTCCAGCTTCCTTTGTTTTCATCTGCTGCAGCAGTAAATCTCTCTTCACCAGCCCGAATTTCTGTGCTTCAATTGGCTCGTGCATTCAAAGTAGGCGGGTCCTCCTTCCTAGATTTTCATTCATTGGCTCTTCAAGGTTTCAGAAACCCAATTCAAGGCTCTTATTAGTCGAATGAGAGGTCAATCAGATGAACTAATCTGTTCGCGGCTGTGACTGCAGCTTTTTTTTTCAGTGGCGCTTGGAGGCCACACCACCTACATCACCACCATCATGCGTCATGCGTCCAAGCGCGCACGAGTGCGCTCTTGTGCACCCTCGTGCGCCCTAGGACGCAGAGACTTGCCCGCCCGCGGAACAACGGAGTGCAAGTGGTTAATGTTTCTTTTCAGTTCCTCCATACTAACACTCAGTGACACCCCCATGATTACTCCCTTACAGCCATTGCCATTTTGTGCTTCCACCCTCCCTGTGCTTTCCACTTTACATTTTAGAATAGAATAGAATAGGCTGTATTGTCATTGTACGGTTGTACAGTAAAACAAAATTGTGGGTGCTCCACCAGGCTACTGCGCAATAAAGTAAGAAAGAAGGATTTGACAAAACACAGTTACAGAATACATGATTAAACATATGCCAGAATCAGAAGAATCAGAATCAGGTTTATTGCCATTGTTCATGTAGTACACAAACTAGGAATTTGTCTCGGTACAATGCTGCAACATTAAACATGATAAGATAAGAGAAATAAACTATACATGTAATAAAGTGTAGGATAAGATTAAGTGATACTGGTCAACAGTTAAAATATATATTAGCCAGCAGCAGATACTGTGGAGAACTATATAGTGCAGTCGGTAATGCAGGAAGAAAACAGTGATGATTGACATGAGTCTGGTTGAGCTGCTGTACATGGTGCACGAGAGTCACTTAGTGTTCAGCAGTCTAATGGCAGAGGGGAAGAAGCTGTTCATGTGACGGGAGGTTTTAGTCTGGATGGACCGAAGTCTTCTACCAGAGGGGAGGGGGGCAAACAGTACGTGACCAGGGTGTGAGGGATCGGCTATGATCCGGCCAGCACGCCTCCGGGTCCTGGAGATGTACAGATCCTGGAGAGATGGGAGCTTGCAGCCGATCACCTTCTCAGCAGTGCGCACGACGCGCTGCAGCCTTAGTCTGTCCCTGGCAGTGGCTCCTGCGTACCACACGGTTATGGAGGTGGTGAGGATGGACTCGATGATGGCTGTGTAGAACTGCACTAACATCTTGGTGGGTAGCTTGAGCTTCCTCAGCTGCCGCAGGAAGAACATCCTCTGCTGGGCTTTTTTGATGAGTGAGCTGATGGTCAGCTCCCATTTGAGGTCCCTGGTGATGGTAGTGCCTAGGAAGCGGAAGGAATCAGCAGTGGTGATGGGAGAGCCTGAGAGGGTGAGGGGGGGCAGAGGAGTAGTGACTTTCCTGAAGTCTACAATCATCTCCACTGTCTTCAGAGCGTTCAGCTGCAGGTTGTTATTGCTGCACCAGGACGCCAGCTGGGCCACCTCTCTCCTGTAGGCGGACTCGTCGCCGTTGGAGATGAGCCCGATGAGGGTGGTGTCGTCCGCAAACTTGATCAACTTGACAGACTGGTGGTTGGAGGTGCAGGAGTTGGTGTAAAGGGAGAAGAGTAGGGGGGAAAGTACACAGCCCTGGGGTGATCCGGTGCTGATGCTAGTATAGTCTGAGACAGTCTTTCCCAGCCGCACATGCTGCCTCCGGTCCGTCAGGAAGTCGATGATCCACCTGCAGAGGGAGTCAGGCACGTTGAGCAGGGACAGCTTGTCCCGGAGCAGAGCGGGGCGGATGGTGTTGAATGCGGAGCTGAAGTCCACAAACAGGATCCTGGCGTAGGTTCCCGGGGAGTCCAGGTGCTGCAGGATGGAGTGGAGGGCCAGGTTGACTGCATCGTCTACAGACCTGTTGGCTCGGTAGGCAAACTGCAGCGGGTCCAGGAGAGGGGTGGTGATGGACTTGAGGTGGGACAGGACCAGGCGCTCAAAGGACTTCATGACTACAGAGGTGAGCGCTACAGGTCTGTAGTCATTAAGTCCAGTGATCCGTGGCTTCTTGGGGACAGGGATGATGGTGGAGGATTTGAGGCAGGATGGCACGTGGCATAACTTAAGGGAGGTGTTAAAAATGTCTGTGAATACAGGAGCCAGCTGTTTCGCACAGAGTCTCAGGGTGGAGGGAGACACGCCATCTGGGCCGGGGGCCTTGCGCGGGTTCAGTCTGGAGAACTGTTTGAGCACATCCTGCTCACTGATGATAAGGGGAGGGGGGGAGGAGGGGGGGGTGCCTTAAATGAAGTAGGGAATGTGGAGGCTGTGGAGCTGGAGGGAGGGGGGGAGTTGGACACAGATGACGAGGTGTCAAAACGGGCATAGTGTTGGGACAGTCTCTGACAAAGGGCTTTGTCATCCTGACCTTTAGGAGCCTGAGGCCGATAGTTGGTGATCTGCCTCAGTCCTCTCCACACGGAAGCCGAATCATTAGCAGTGAACTGCTGCTGGAGTCTCTCTGAGTACACAGATTTAGCCCTCTTCAGCTCTCTGTTAAACCGGTATTTAACCTCCCTGTAGCAGCCCCTGTCTCCACTTTTCAGCGCTGCTTCCTTCTCCTTCCTGATCTGTCTGAGCTTAGCTGTGAACCAGGGTTTGTCATTAGAGTAACTCACCCTGGTGCGTGATGGAAGAATGTTCTCTTCACAAAAGTGGATATATGAGTTCACAGTGTCCGTGTACTCATCCAGATCATGCGTGGCTCCTTTAAGCATGCCCCAGTCAGATATTTCCATGCACGTTTCCAGCTTCTCCTCAGCATCACTGGTCCGTATCTTCGTAGTGCTCACAACAGGTTTAGTGAGCTTCAATCTCTGTCTGTATGTGGGAATGAGGTGAACCATCACGTGATCAGATAATCCCAGCGCAGCTCGAGGGACAGCGCGATATGCGTCTTTCACTGTGGTGTAAGAGTGATCCAGTGTGTTTAATCCTCTGGTGGGGCATTTAATAAACTGTTTGTAGCGGGGGAGATCGTGGCTCAGATTGCACTGATTAAAGTCGCCAGCCACAATAATCAGCGAGTCTGGAAAACTCCGCTCTGTGTGTTGAATGTGATCCGCGAGCACGCGCTGAGCTTCGCGCGTGTCCGCGTCGGGAGGGGCGTACACAGCGATCATTATGAAAGAAGCAAATTCCCGCGGGGAATAGAAGGGCTTGCAATTGATAACAAGAAATTCCAAGGCAGGAGAACAGTGTTTGGAAATTACCGTTACATCAGAGCACCAGATGCAGTTGATGTAGAAGCAGACTCCGCCTCCTGTGGTCTTGCCGGAAAGCTCTGTGTCACGATCAGCACGGAAGAGCTGGAAGCCGTCGAGGCGCAGCGCGCTGTCCGGTATATTTTCCCGGAGCCAGGTCTCAGTAAAGCAGAGGACAGCTGAGGAGGCGAGGTCCTTAAAACGCATCAGCAGTCTCAGTTCATCCACCTTGTTAGAGAGAGAGTTGGTATTGGACAGAAATATGCCAGGCAGCGCCGTTCGCGAGCCTCTCCTGCGAAGTCGCACGAGAGCGCCCGCTCGTCTTCCTCTCTTCCGCCGTCTCACTTTCCAAGCCAAACAATAAACCAGATCAGCGGCAGGGGCTAGAAAAACTGGGAGGAGGTCCGTGGGGGTGAAAGTCCTGATATTTAAAAGTTCTTCACGGGTATAAGTGCAAGCAGACACACAATTGACAAACAAAAACAAACAAAGAGCGCAGCGAAGCACCATGTCGACCGCTGTGGGCGCCATCTTGGATCGAAAAAGTGAAGAATTAAGTGAAAGAATTAAGTGAATTAAGTGAAGTGCCTGGAATTAAAAAAAAACAAAAACATAGGTATATATACATTCCTATCTCTTAAAGAGTGCTCTTTCAAGTTGCTCTTCACTCACACATTTCACCAACAAGTTACTGCCGCTGAGAACCTTGGCGTACAGAATCTCCTGTTTTTTGCCAGTGTTGTAGTTAGCACAAATGGATTGTTTTGCTTCATGCTCCCTTGATTTTTCTCATTAAATAATATAACAAACCTCAGATCTCTCCCTCCTGACCTGCTCATATCCTTCTTCCTCACTATCCAACCTCTCACTTTGAGCTTCCTGTGTCCTCCTATTCCCTTTGCCCTGCCCTTCAGTCACCCATGTCCCCACTCCACCCTCAGCCCCCTCACTGTATTCCATACTATCTGGCGAGCTCCCTACCTCTGACCCATTCACGGAGCAGTCCTACTCAACGTCCAGCTGATTAGATGTCCTGGCAGTTTGGCAATCTGTATGACCAGCTGTTTCCACTGCCATTCTCGTTTTATCTGACAGCTGTCTGCAAGAGGCAGCGAGGGCACAGATACCACACCTATACAGACCATCGGCCGATACCCTCACACCACCACCTGCTCACCAGCTGTCAATTTTTTTTTAATTTAACCTTTATTTATACAGCATAATTCCACTGAGAGGCAACCTCTCTTTTTCAAGGACGTCCTGTTCACACTCACACAGTTACACATTCACACCAGGAAGCTGCCCAGTACAACCACAGACTGATCTGTGGCCACTGAGCAGTTCCACTGGAGTAGTTGGGGTTAAGGGCCTTGCTCAAGAGCACCACAGTGGGGTTAAGGAGGGTGGGGCAAACACTGCTATGTTATCTGTCCCACCCAGATCTGATCCTGCCAGTCCAGGGATCGAACCCATGACCCTCCGCTCACCAGTCCATATCCCTAACCATTAGGCCACCACTGCCTTTCCTGTTATCTAATACCGAAGTCCACAATCCAAAGCTGAATCAGGTACAAATATTCAAACTCGCCGCCACTTCTCCACCACTTAGTACTTCCTCATCACATCACCTTGATCACGTAAATAATGATGTAGGTTGTTTAACTGTTAAGGTATAAGGTTGTGAAAATATGTAAATTAAAAAATTACAAATATAGACATCTTAAACTATGTCATCTTTTCAAAGCACACCCAGGGGAAAGTAACCAACAATTCTCTGGATCAGCTGCAGCTCTCAAAATACAAAACAATACCTTTGTGTTGTTTTTCTTCTCTTTGGATTCGTCTTTCATCGGTCAGGAAACAGGAGGTAAGGTTTTACTAATCTCCCACCATGATCATGTTTAGTGATGTGGGACGATGGGAGTTGTTGTCCACTAATCATTTTCACAAAACTAAATATTACTTCGTTATTATACAACAGCCGACAACTTTAATTATGTGGAAATGTATCTTTTTAATTGACAAACATCATATATGTAACTTGTGGCAAAATTTGGTTGGGATTAAAAGATAATTTCATTCATGCCATTCATTTCAATGGAGAATTTTTCTGATTTAAGGTCATATATGCGGAAGTAGAGGGGGTGTGACTTAGGCTCTCTATAGTCCGAGACAAGTTGAAGTAGTCCACTAAGCAGTTTCACAAAAACTAAATATTACTCTATCATTATACGACAAATGACAACTTTCATTATGTGGAAAATTATGTTTAAACTGACAAATATATGTGTAACTTGTGGCAAAATTCAATTGAGATCAAAAGATAATTTCCCTCTTGCCATTCACTTCAGTGGATATTTTTTCCAATTTATGGCCTCATATACGGAAGTGGAAGGGCGTGACTTAGGCTCTCTATTGACTTGTCTAAACTCGACCAAACCAAGGAACAAATAAATAAAATAATAACTAATATCATATAACAATTACTCAATAGGGCAGCACGGTGGCGCAGTGGTTAGCACAGTGGCAGCACAGCAAGAAGGTCATGGGATCGATTCCACCCTTGACCATCGTGGGTTCGATCCCACCCCCAGATCATCGGTGACCCTTCTGTGTGGAGTTTGCATATTCTCCCCGTGTCTGCGTGGGTTTACTCCGGGCACTCCGGTTTCCTCCCACATGCCAAAAACATGCAAGTTAGGTTAATTGGCATCAAAACTGGGGATTCTAAATTGTCCTTAGGTATGGATGCGAGAGTGAATGGTTGTCTGTCTCTCTGTGTTGGCCCTGCGATGGACTGGCGATCTGTCCAGGGTGTACCCTGCCTCTCGCCCAAAGATGCTGGGATAGGCTCCAGCCCCCCCGCGACCCGAAAGGATTAAGTGGTAGAAGATGGATGGATGGAATTACTCAATAGCATAAATACCCAAAGCTCTTTTGTGTAGCTACAATTTGAAACTGCACTTTTATTTTTTTTTCTTCATGGCCACAATGATCACATCAATCAGTCAAAACTTTTTTCATATAGCACTTTTCATACAGAAGGCTGTAGCACAAAGTGCTTTACAAACGAGAAAAGCACTCAAAGCGCATACCTCCGCTAAGGCTCCTTCCGTCCCTTATGGATCACCTCAAAAATGTAATGGGTTCGTGTGTAGGCCACGAGCCACTTCTGGTGAAAACTGCATCAAAGTCTATCCAGTAGTTTTGGAGGATTCTTGCTAACACACTGTGAGAAGATATGAGCCTTGGTGGAGGTATGCATTCTCGGATCATCACCAAAATCAAACCTTTACCGGAGTGGTGGCTCAGTTGGTAGAGCATCCGCCCCACACCCGGGAGGCAAGGGTTCAAATCCCGGCCGGGTCATGCCGAAGACCATATAAAAGTGGAACTTCCTGCCAGCCAGCTTGGTGCTCAGCAATAATGGAATGGAGGAGGGAAATCTGTGGCGGCGCCTTGCATGGCAGCGGCCCTCTGATTCTACACTTGGGGTGTGTGTGATTAACACTGTAGGTAAAACACAGTCTCGTTCAACTGTACATGATTGGTTGTACGGTTGAATGACAATAAAAGGTGATTTAATTTTTTTAATTTAAAATGTAATGGGTTCCTCTCTAGCCCAAGGACCACCTCTGATGAAAATTTCATTCAAATCCATCCTGTAGTTTTTTGTGTAATCCTGCTGCACAAATACAAACAAGGTCCTTGGTGGAGGTGTTCAGTCTCAGATTGTCACCAAAATTTAATGGGTTCATCCTTGCCCCAAGGGCTAACTGTGGTAAAAAAAACTTCATCAAAATCTGTCCAGTAGTTTTTGCGTAATCCTACTAAATATCAAACAGACAGACAGAAAAACCATCCCAATTACATTACCTCCTTGGCGGAGGTAATTAAAAATATGACACAATTACAACCCCCCCACCCAACCCACTTACCTAAAAAAAAAAAAAAAAAGATGAAAAAAGCAACATTTACTACGATTGCTACAATGGAGAAAAGAGAGATGTTGAAGAAAATGGTATGTACGACCACCGCTGCTACCATCATTCTTTGTATTTAATGGGATTAGTACGAGTCATTACAAATATTTATATCTGCTAACTTCCTTAATAATCTCTAAATTCAGGCCATTGTTTATGTTACTCACGCTGGAAGTAGCACCACGGTGAATTAGCAGAGACGAGAAGCAGGAGAGGTGGACAACGACACAGCTGTTGTGGTCTGTGTCATCACAGTGATTTCTCAAGAGGTGTACATCAAACTACACGGTAGCGTCCGCAGCTACCCAGTCCTTTTGTCACAGAAGTATAAATCAGGCTTAAGATAAATATCGTATTTGCTAAGTGTGTGAGTGTAAAAGCTCAAATAACCCCTTCTGTGGCTTACCTTCCCAGTGCAGTATGTCAATGATTGTCTTCTGGACAACTGTGAAGTCAGTAGTCCATCCCATAATTGTGGGTGTGTGTCCTGAACTGGTTAGGGTAGTATCTCACTGGGCTGCAACAGCAGGTGACTAATTAGAGAACGGCATTCGTGAGAGACTTTCTAAAATGCCTCCAGACAGTTGCAGGGATTTACAATTTTGTCTCGTGAGTCGCAGGGCCTCACTCTTGTGTCGCAGGAATTTTGAATATGTTCAGAAATTTGTGCAACAAATTTTTTCTCAAAATAATCAGTCATTATGGGCGTCTCAAAGCCGTGTCAAAGCCTTCTCAATTTAGTTTCCATGAGTCAAACAATGCAAAAAAGTTAAGACAACTTTGAGTGGGGTTGGGGATCTATGAAACTAAACTGTGACTGATTAGAGACAAAAAGGACAAGACATTCCATGCATGAGAAAGGCCCGGTCATTTTCTAGCACACACTGACACAACTGTGACTGACAGTAGTATTTGCAAAAGGATTCACAATTTTTTCACGTAAATGTCCTGCATATGGCATATATATGAACTCTCGGCGATGTTCGTATGACATCTGTGCAATATTCGTGAAACATACAGGAATGTGCCATTTCATTGTGATTCCAAGTGAAAACTGTCGCTTGCTTATGAAGGTATATAGTGCAAGTTTGTTTTTTAAATCTCCAACTAGTCGCGAGCTGTCACTGCCCAGTGAGTCACTCTTATTAAATTACTTAGTAAATTACTGAACAGTAATTTACTCAAACTCCAAATGAAATATTCTAATGATCATAGATACCAAATTTCTGATTTTAACAAGCTATTAATCATAATAATCAAAATTAAAACAAAAAGTCTTGAAATATTTCCCTTGTAATGAATATAAAATACATGAAAGATTGCTTTGAGGATTAAATTATGAAAACTAAATGAAAAATTTCACATCTATTTTGCACCTGAACTTTCACAAACTTGCACTTTAGAGGGTGGTTTCGTTTAAGCATCAGTTACTCTTGAGACCATTTTTAAAGAAAAATCTGTGTTTTTACTCCAGTACATCTGGTCGTGAGTAATTTTTGATTTCACTGATTAAAACAGATAATAAATCATTTTTTTCTCCTCTCCATTTGTAAATCCCTTTTTAAATTTTGGTTCAGAAAATATCTTATTCATTAGCTTTTTTTAATTACATTACATCATAGATGTGGACAGTTAGTACAAAGAAAATTTATGGCAAAAAGGAAAATTTACACGGCAAAAGACAAACTTATGGAGAAGAATTACAAATTTATGACATTTAAGAGAAAACTGAACAAACATGCAAGAGTAAAATCTTTACTCAGTACTCGTGTCTTTGAAAAAGACCCAGTTACACTTCAGCATGACACACTTTTCAGAAAACTGTCAGCTTTATTTCACCAATTTTCAACAAACACATTAATAAAGAACAATAAAAACAGAATTAATTCAGAAACCTAGAAACCCTGTGTCTGATTGCGGTGTAAACAAAATCATTAAAACAGCATATAGAATCAAAAGTTTTACCAAATATTTCATTAATAAAACTGGTTGATTTAAAATCTCAACCTTCTGCAATTTCTCTTAAATGCAACAGGCTGTCCCATTAAACAACCATACCATCAGTGACACAGCAGCTCATTCCAACCTGATGAAATCACCCTGAGAGTGCTCAGATCTCCTGATCATTGACCTTGAGCACAGCCTAGATTTACTAAAGCAGCAGTCTCTAACCTGTGGGTTGGTCTCGGACCACTTGGTGGTGGATCACAAAGAGCCGCAGAAAAAAAACGAGTAATTTATTCTATTCCTCTATATCAGAGGTTAATGGCGTTCACTTACAGTGGTGTGAAAAAGTGTTTGCCCCCTTCCTAATTAATTCCTGGTGGGTCAGGCCAGCGCCTGTGTATAGCGGCTCCACCGCCATCACTGTGTGAATGGGTGGATAGCAGGATCTGTAAAGTGCTTTGGTCATCTAGAGATGAGAAAAAGCGTGACATACAGTGATGTGAAAAAGTGTTTGCCCCCTTCCTGATTTCTCATTTTTTTGTACGTTTGTCACACTTAAATGTTTCAGATCATCAAACAAATTTAAATATTAGACAAAGATAACACAAGTAAACACAAAATGCAGTTTTTAACTGAAGGTGTTTATTATTAAGGGTAAAAAAAAATCCAAACCTACATGGCCCTGTGTGAAGTGATTGCCCCCCCCTGTTAAAACATAAATTAACTGTGGTTTATCACATCTTTGGAAAGCTGAGTTCAATTTTCTAGCCATTTCTAAAGCTTTGGGACTCCAGCGAACCACAGCAAGAACTATTATCCACAAATGGCAAAAACATGGAACAGTGGTGAACCTTCCCAGGAGTGGCCGGCTGACCAAAATTACCCAAAGAGCACAGCGACAACTCACCCAAGAGGTCACAAAAGACCCCACAACAGCATCCAAAGAACTGCAGGCCTCATTTGCCTCAGTTAAGGTCAGTGTTCATGACTCCACCATAAGAAAGAGACTGGGCAAAAATGGCCTGCATGGCAGAGTTCCAAGACGAAAACCACTGCTGAGAAAAAAGAACATAAAGGATTGTCTCAGTTTTGCCAGAAAACATCTTGATGATCCCCAAGACTTTTGGGAAAATACTCTGTGGACTGATGAGACAAAAGTTGAACTTTTTGGAAGGTGTGTGTCCCATTACATCTGGCATAAAAGTAACACAGCATTTCAGAAAAGGAACATCATACCAGCAGTAAAATGTGGTGGTGGTAGTGTGATGGTCTGGGGCTGTTTTGCTGCTTCAGGACCTGGAAGACTTGCTGTGATAAATGGAAACATGAATTCTGCTACCAAAAAATCCTGAAGGAGAATGTCCAGCCATCTGTTCGTGACCTCAAGCTGAAGTGCACTTGGGTTCTGCAGCAGGACAATGATCCAAAACACACCAGCAAGCCCATCTCTGAATGGCTTAAGAAAAACAAGATGAAGACTTTGGAGTGGCCTAGTCAAAGTCCAAACCTGAATCCAATTGAGATGCTATAGTATGACCTTAAAAAGGCGGTCCATGCTCGAAAACCCTCCAGTGTGGCCGAATTACAACAATTCTGCAAAGATGAGTGGGACAAAATTCATCCACAGCGCTGTAAAAGACTCACTGCCAGTAATCGCAAACACTTGACTGCAGTTGTTGCTGCTAAGGGTGGCCCAACCAGTTATTAGGTTTAGGGGGCAATCACTTTTTCACACAGGGCCATGTAGGTTTGGATTTTTCCCCCCTTAATAATAAACACCTTCATTTAAAAACTGCATTTTGTGTTTACTTGTGTTATCTTTGTCTAATATTTAAATTTGTTTGATGATCTGAAACATTTAAGTGTGACAAACGTACAAAAAAATGAGAAATCAGGAAGGGGGCAAACACTTTTTCACATCACTGTATGTCGCGCTTTTTCTCATCTCTAGATGACCAAAGCACTTTACAGATCTTGCTATCCACCCATTCACACAGTGATGGCAGTGGAGCCGCTATACACAGGCGCTGGCCTGACCCACCAGGAGCAACTGGGGGTTCAGTGTCTTGCTCAAAGACATTTCAACATACAGACTGCAGACAGAGTGGGAATCGAACCCCTGACCCTCCAATCAGTAGTCGGCCACACTACCCCTGCGCCACAGCTGGCTCCTGTCCAAACTATGTGCCATGGAAGGCCAAGACCCTATAGGTTTGCTCTTCTACCCAGTCTTTTCAGCAGGTGTTTTCACTTATCAGCAATCAGTGGAAAGAAATTCAGTGAAATTTGCTGTTGAAGACACTGGTTGGAGGTAAAGCCTGCAGGGTCTTGGCCCTCTATGGCACATGATTGGACACCCCTGCTATATACTGACTGTCGAAGTGTTATTTTGAAAATTCACCCAGATATCCTTTTTTCTGCTTGACTTCTTGCCTGTTGTGAACATATAACTATTTCAGTAGTAGCGGTGAAAAACAGTCATTGTTAAAGAGTTTGAGCGTTACTTTCCAACCACAAAAGACCGCAACCCTTTTACAAGCATGTAACATTAAAGGCGAGTGTGTGATTTGCTTTTATGCCAGCTGGTTTGGGCCTCCCTTCTACCAGCTAGTGTGTGATCAACCCCACATGCACAGGAAGACCGGCTGCCTGAGACTGTAAATTACAGCAGACCTGAAAGCGGGTCTGGAAGAGCATCCCCACTACCGTTGCCCCGCACAAAGGTAAGTTTTTTTAATCACATGCTTTGTTTCCATTCATTTTAAGGACTCTTTTGTGATATGAACTTAATATGAGGCGATGAAAGGTGACATCAACCCAGTGATGCTGTTGGCTGTGACATCCTTACCGGCCATCATAGTTCTTGTCATCCAACTGCTCAGGTGTAAATATTATGTTTTGTACCTGTAAAAATTTTTTAAAGTATTTTATTCATCAATTATATACATAATATTTTTTAAAATACTGTATTTGTTTTCATGAACATTTCAAAAAAATATCAATTATCATTTTAAAGAACAATTTAGATTTTAAAGATGGATTCTGCCGGCTCTAAAACCACCTCAAAAACAAATATGTATTGCCCAAAATAGTATATTGTGATTTTTTTACCCACAAAAAAAAACTTCCATTGCCTTAGAATTGCTTGGAAAGAGGTTTTACCTTTTCATTCACCTACTTAAGGATGCACGGATCTATGAATATTCTAATTAGCGACCCGCAGGGCTTGCACGTGATTGGTCGTCATAACTCCTGGATGCAACTCACTCAAAGTTTTGCTTTTATCTTCAAAAGTAAAAAGCAAAACATTTTTCTGAAAATGGTCGAGGCAAGAGATAAATGTGTAGTTGCCAAATATGTGTTTACTTTTTACTAAAAAACAGTTCCCCTGTCCACCAGTGACTGAGCAGTGAGGGGAGAGGGGGGGACCCGATTTGAATGTGGCTGCTCTCAGCTCACAGTGCAGCACCCATCTGCCGGCAAAGTGAGCTGAGTGCAGCGTGATTTGAATGTGGCTGCATTTAAATCGGGTCCCACCACCACCACCACCACCTCTCTGCCTCTCTCTGCTCTCTCTCTGCTGCTACCCCAACGCGCTCTGCCTCAATCCTGCTGCTCCTCGGCTCCTCCCTCTTCCCCCAAGGTAGCCAAAAGTATCTGTCTGATTGGTTAATGTTATAACCAACCAGGCTAAGCAGGAATGCTTACGTAGCTACTAACAGTCTGTCCAAACTCACCCATTTCAGGGGGGCATTGCCAAACTGGAAATTCACAGCAGAAAAACACAGACTTCAGACTGTGGTGAGATTTTGCACTTGATATGTCTTGTAAGTCACAAAAAACATGTTAACAACAGAAAAAAAAAAGATTTTTGCTGGTGTGCCACTTTAAATTTGGATCAACCTGTGAAGCTCAGGAGTTTTTTGCTTTTAGATTTTTCCAAGATCCATTTACATCCAGTTATATGATAATAGTCAGTTCATGTGCAAATTCTTTCACACAACTGTTACAGGAGAAAGGATTGTGACCTATGTATATTCTTATATGGTCATTTAAAAGACAATGCTGACTAAAACATTACTCACATATTTCACAAAAATAAGTCTATTCAGCTGTATGTTTTCTCATGTGCCTATTCAAAAGAGTACTCTGTGCGAAACAGTTCCCACAAGTTACACATGAATATGGTTTTTCACCCGTATGCGTTCTCATATGCACTTTCAAATGAATTCTTTCAGCAAAATATTTCCCACATGGCCCACAAGAATATGGTTTTATACCAGTATGTATTTTCATATGCCTTGTCAAAAGAGAATTCTGAGCAAAACATTTCCCACATGTTCCACAAGAATGTGGTTTTTCACCAGTATGCGTTCTCATGTGCATTTTTAAATGCATTTTTTCAGTAAAGAATTTCCCACATACTCCACAACAATACGGCTTTTCATCAGTATGTGTTCTCATGTGCCTTTTTAAGAGAGAATTCTGAGTAAAACATTTCCCACATGTTTCACAAGAAAATGGCTTTTCCCCTGTATGTGTCCTCATGTGGACAGTCAAATTTGCACTATTAATGAAACATTTCCCACATGTTCCACAAGAAAATGGCTTTTCACCTGTATGCGTCCTCATGTGTACATTCAAATTAGAACAATTGATGAAACATTTCCCACATATTTCACAAGAATAGGGCTTTTCACTGTTTTATTTATTTGCATCTCATTTCCTTACAAGTGCAATGGGCCCCAGCCAGGGGTCTATGATTACACTTTAAATTAAAAAGCTTTGTATCCAAGGGCTCTCTTTAAGATAGAGACTGTTCCTCTGATTGCTGAGATCTGTATTTCACAGATGCTAGGGCAGCCGGGTATTGCTTGTAGATATTTTTTCAAGTTCTTCTTAACCATCCCAGTTGCTCCCACCACCACAGGTATAATATCTGCATCCTGCAGATTCCAGGTGCTCCTTAGATCGTTTTTGAGGTCTTGATATTTTGTTATTTTTTCTCTTTCTGCTCTGTTGAGGCCGTAGTCGTTTGGTATAGTTACATCGATTAATTGGGCAGTTTTGCCCTTTTTGTTCAAGATAACTATGTCCGGTTTTATTGCTCCTCCTTCAATGTGTCTTCCAGTTGGGATTTCCTTGTCATAAAAGATGGTAATATCTCCGTTGGAGCTAACTGGCTCTGGATCGTGCTCCCATACTGGTCCTTTTACTTCTATTTTGAATTCTTTGCATATTTTCCAGTGTATATAACGGCAGATCTTATTGTGGCGAGCAGTGTAGTGTCCATCAGCCATGAGGACCTGGCAGCCGGAGAGCAGGTGGCTTACACTCTCCACCGCTACATGACAGAATCGACATTTGTCACTCTGTGACAATCCTGCCATTTTTTTAAAACCATTGGTTAGAAGTCCCTGGTCTTGTGCTCCAATCACTAGTCTCTCCTCGTCGTACCCCAGATCTCCATTCCTGATCCAGCGCAATGTCTCTTCCCTATCAATATAATCCCTATTGAGTTCCTCCTGGAAACGTCCTGCTCGCTTATGTTGTTTCCATCTTTCTTTTCTTTCCTCCTGTGTCCTTTTACTGTATTTTTCTCTCGTCTTTCTAGCTATTTTTGTTGCTGGGTTTTGCTGACTGGCTTTCATGTTATCTAATAAATCTGCTGCAAAGGTCTCGGCTTGTTTAGTTATAGATGTGTTAATACTGAGGGTTTCATGATGTTGGGTGACCTTTTCCATCGTCTCATCATTAGCGCTTTTTAGGTATTGACCAATGCTTATTATTGTTGCCCTGTAGGCCTGGTTCATTTCAATTAGGCCCAGCCCTCCCTCTTTACGTGGCATATATATCCTATCTAGGCTTTGGTTTCTGTATGTTACCTTATGAAGGGTTAGGGTCTTCCTGGTCCGAACATCCAACTTATCCAGTTCCCCTTGTGGCCAGTCTATCACCCCAAATCCATATGTGGCAACTGGTACTGCCAACTGGTTTATTGCAGTGATCTTATTTTTAGGTGTTAAATTTGATTTACAGATTTTCTTTAGGCGATGTTGGTATTCTTTTTTGACCATTTCCCTCATTTTTCTGTGTTCAATAGTTGCGTTTTCTTCTATGCCCAGATATTTATATGCCGATTCCCCTGCCAGGTCTTTGATATGCTTATTGTCTTCTATTTGGATATTTTCTGATGCCGTTTTCTTTCCTTTTTTTATTGTACATTTTGCACACTTGTCAAGTCCAAATTCCATGCAGATGTCTTTTGAAAACATGTGAACGGTACTGACAAGTTGATTCAGTTTCTGTTCAGATTCTGCATAGAGCTTGAGGTCGTCCATGTAGAGTAGATGATTCACTCTCTTGCTCCCTTTTTTTGTTCTGCCTTTGCTTAGGTCATACCCGATGTCAAGGTCCGATAAGATTTTGCTTAAGGGGTCGACACAAAGACAGAAGAGCAGTGGCGAAAGGCTGTCCCCCTGAAATATTCCTCGCTGGATCCTGATGTCTGGAATTGTTATTTGTCCTTCTTTGTGGTTAAGTGTAATTGTAGTTTTCCACTTAGCCATCTGGACCTCCAGAAAAGTTTTAATCTCTGGGCTGATGTTATACAGCTCCAGACAGCGTATTATCCAGGAGTGGGGGATGCTGTCGAATGCCTTTTTGTAGTCGATCCACGCCACGCTTAAATTTCTCTCACGCCTCTTGCAGTCTTCCAGGATGGTTTTATTAATGAGTAGTTGTTCTTTGGCTCCCAGCTTATTTCTTATGCAGCCTTTTTGCTGTGGCTGCAAGTAGTTTTCTGAGTCCAGATGTTCATAAATGGCCTCAGTAATGATTCCTGTCAGCCATTTGTATGTGGTCGGGAGGCAACAGATGGGTCTGTATTTATTGACTTGTTGGGTTTCAAGACTCTTGGGCAGGAGTATGGTGTTTCCATATGTGAGCCACTCTGGTGCTTCTTCCTCTCCCCCAACAAGTCGGTTAAATGCCTCTGCGTAGTGTTTGTGTAGTGCTGTTATTTTTTTGAGCCAAAAGTTTGGTATTTTATCTATTCCAGGGGATTTGAAGTTAAGGTATTTCCTGATTTTTTCTTGAGCTGTTTCTTCTGTGATTTTTAGTGAGGGCATCTGTTGTTTTCCTTTATTTTTCTCAGCAATGGTTTGAATCCAATTATTATTTTTATGTTGAACTGGGTCCTCAAACAGATTTCTCCAGAATGTTTCCAGTTGGGTTTTCTCAGGAGGTACCTGTACTTCAATAGTTTCATCTATCAACCTCCTGTAGACTTGCTTTGGGTTCTGTGCAAATAATTTATTTATCAGTTTTGAGTTCTCTCTCCGTTGCCTGTTTCTGATTTGAGCTGCTAGGGCCTTGACTTGCGCCTGGTGCTCTGCTATTTTTCCTATTATTTGCTCTTTCCTAATGTTGTATTTTTTTTGGATTCTGTTGATTACTCTCAGTAATTTAGTATTGCAGTTTTGGTTCTGTATGTAGTAAGTCATTTGAGAAATTTCTGCCCTAAATTGATTAATTTTTCCTTGAAGTTTATTTTTCCAAATGGGTGTAGAGATTTTTGTTTTGGTTTGACGTTCAGTTTTTTCTTTATGCTGTGGAGCTAGCTTACTCTGCACATACCACGCTGCACCAAAGTTTATGCAGTTAAGCTCTGTCAAACTGACCCCCTGAGGTACAAGGTCACATAGGCCTCTGTTGACCTTTTGCAGTAGTAATTTGAATTCTTTATTCTCTTTTAGCTTAATTAATCTAGGACGTTCTTTCATTGTCATTTTTTTTGTTTCTTCTATTTTGTTGGCAAGTTCCTCTTCCATTTCTAGTTGATGTTGGTTCATTTCTATTTGGGGGTTGATCTGTTTCCTTATTGGATCCTGGTCTACACTCCCCCTTGTTGCTTCATCAGGATGTTCTGATTCTGAGCCCGAAGTTGCAGGGGATTCGCCTGGGTGGCCTGGTGGCACCTCTGTAGGGTGTGTTTGACAAGGTTGCTCCAGAGGTTTTTCAGTTAATGGTAATGGTAGCGGACACTCAACTGGGCAGATGTTATTCTGTGCCATTTTTCCTATTTCAGTGTGCATGTACTCCAATTGTTGCTCTGTGAAGTACCTTTGGGTGAGGAAGTTGTGTCTCTGGGTTGTGAGTTTGGCTCGGGGTACGCCAGCTTTATCCGGGCAGTGATGGAAAAAGATTCGCTGCCACTCATTGCATCGTTCCCGCTGGTTGCTGTGTTTCATCTTGGCGTACTCGGTTGCCCATATTAAAACCCATCTTTCCTCCATGCTCCACTGACTTTGTTTGTATTCTTGTTGTTCAAATAGGTTGGCATCTTGATAGTCTTTTATTGCTTGGGCTTGAGCTTCATATTTAATCTTTTCTATTTCTTCTTGTTGTAAGTATTTTGAGACCTGAGAGACTATAGATGTTAATTTGGAGATGGTGGTGGCTGCTTTCTTTTCTGGTGGTAGCTCGGATTCTCTGATCTTCTCCTCAAATACATGCTTTTTCCTTCTGCCCCACTTCTCATACCTTGAATAGGCGTAGCAGGACAGAATAACTTTCTTCTCATCAAGGGACCATTTTACAGTTTCTTCTTTTCTCGTATACCGTTTAGTCCTTTTTTGATCTTGTTGGGGCCCAGGACCAGATCTGTGCTGGTCTGATGGGGATCCCGGTTGAGTGTTTGTGACACTCGAAGACGAAGCTGCACCATCGCTCTCAACAGCCCGCCTAGTGCAGAAACGAGCTGAGGGGACCGTTTTATCCTGGTCAGTACCTTTCCAGCATCTTTTTCCTGTATTATTCATTTTTCATATTTGGTTCCTCATCGTCCACGGCTTCTTATTGGTTATTCGAAGCTACCCTCGCCATGATTACTCATATTGAGGGGGTACCCCCCATCCGCGACCCGGGGGACGCGCTGGCTAGCCTGAGGGAAAAGGCCACCACACCCGTGTGTGTTTTCATGTGTGTATTCAAATGAGAGCCCCTGGTGAAACATTTCCCACAGGTTCCACACGAATAGGGCTTTTCACCTGTGTGTGTTCCCATGTGTTTTTTAAGATCTGAGGCCCGTGTAAATTGTTTCTTACATATGTTGCAGGAAAAAGGCTTTACACCTGTGTGAATTCTCATATGAACTAATAAAACTTTTCTCTGACTGAATCTTTTCCCACACCAGTTGCAATCTTTCATCTCATCCTCCATCTGGAGTTTGTGTTTCTTCTCCTTGGACTTGTTTTTTCTACAACTTTTTTTCTTTGGTTTTGTCTCTTGGTGTTTACTTGGTCCTGGAATTATATTCTTACCTGCTCCCTGGTCTTTGCTTTCAGTGTTGGAGTTGGGAGTGAGGAGCTGCTCAGTGTCTGATTCAGCTTCTCTGTGGTCATTTTGTGCATAAATAGAAGTCACTGTGAAGTTATCAGTCTCCTGCTTTATTACTATCGTTTCTACTTCCTGATAGGTGCAGACTTTCTCCTGTTCTCCTTTAACATGTAGAGGTTCTGGTTCTTCCTGATCCTTTTTAACCCATGGAGGATCTGGTTCCATCTCTTTCTGAATATGGTTTCTTTCCTGGTTAAGGAGTGGTTGGCCAGCCAGAACTTGCTCCTGTTTACATTCATGTTGCTGTGGCAGGTCTGGACGGACAAAGAAACAAGAAAAAGACAGAGTAAATTTAATATATTCTAGTTGTAAGATTTAAACAGCGCTCTGCTCTGTGAACTGTCAATAATACCATCAAGCTGTGACAATAATAATTACAACTTTTTAAATGCTTGTCAATGCAAACATAACTTAAAAGTAGAAGTTAGTTAGTTAAGCATTATTCCAGGTGTACTTTGTTTTTCCATCCATCAGGGAGAAAGACATTGTTTGAAAATCTTGTCACTTTTATTATGAAAGCTCGGCTTTTACTTTCAATGCGTCAGTCAGGAGTATTTTTTAGTTTAGTCCTTAAACTACAGCATTCAGTTAATAATTTTTTTTAATTCCACAAAAAGATAAAGCTATCGCCAACACTAAAACAGCTCTATATTGCTTCAACTAATCTTCTGTTAATCTAGCTAGCTTTCGTATTCATTTTAAGCAGGATAAATCTAAAGGAAAAGAGGTGAGCTGAACAGAAGCTGCTCTGGCTGCTGCTGTTCTTTACTCAGAGACTCTTTAAATACATTAAATATCCGGTCCCTATTTTTACAAAAAAAAAAAAAAAAAAATACTCTTAGAAATGTTTATCCACTGTGTTTCAAGACTAAAAGTACATTAAAGAACTCATAATAAGAAACTGACTAGCATAATGATTGTTGGGTTTCATTATTAAGATAAGATAAGATAAGATAAGATAAGATAAGCCTTTATTAGTCCCACAACGGGGAAATTCCAGGATTGCAACAGCACAGGGATAGCAACACTCAGAGCAACAATCAGAAGGCAAGAAAAAACAAGCAAGCAAGAGCAGCTAATATACATATGTACATATTACTATAAAATATATATATACACACACACACACACAGACACACAGTGCAGAGCATTGTAGCTGGATGGAATAAATATATGAATATATGAACACACAGTGCAGAGCATTGTAGCTAGATGGAATAAATATGTAAATATATAAACACCCACAGTATGGAGCATTGCAGCTAGGTGGAATAAATATGCAAGTATATAAACACACACAGTGCGGAGCAATGTAGCTAGATGGAATAATATGTAGATATATAAAAACACAGTGCGGAGCATTGTAGCTAGATGGAATAAATATATAGATATATAAATATAAACACACCCAGTGCAGAGCATTGTAGCTAGATGGAATAAATATGTAAATATATAAACACACACAGTGCAGAGCATTGTTGCTAGGTGGGATGAAACAGCATAACCGTCTATTTAGTTATCCTACATGGTATGATTATGTGCCCATACATATTCTCACCCTCCATAGCGACCGGTATGTTCCTAGTTGTATGCCGGAGAGGACCATTGTGTAAGTCTATTGCATCTTTTGCATTCAAAAAACTATTAGTTTGTTACGTCTTTTTGCTATCTCTGCGAGCAGCCCTGCTTAGGTTGTACAGTCTGACAGCCGTTGGTAGGAAGGACCTACGAAACCTCTCGGTTGTGCACCTGGGATGATGTAGTCTGCTGCTAAATGAGCTCCTCAGTGCATCCAGTATGTCCTGCATAGGGTGGAACTCGGACTCCAGCAGAGATGACAGTTTAGCCACCGTCCTTCTCTCTCCTATCTCCTCCATCGGATCAAGGCGTTGCCCCAGGACAGAGCTAGCTTTCTTAATCAGTTTGTTCAGTCTCTTCCTATCGGCTGCAGTAATGCCACTGCCCCAGCAGACCACTCCAAAAGTGATGGCTGATGCCACCACCGTGTCATAGAATGACTTCAGCAGCGCCCCTTGTACACCAAAAGACCTGAGTCTCCTCAGCAGGAACAGCCTGCGCTGTCCCTTCTTGTAGAGTGCGTCAGTATTGTGTGACCAGTCTAGTTTATTGTTCAGATGAATACCCAGGTACTTGTAGGATGTCACCATCTCGATGTCTGTTCCCTGTATATTTACTGGTGCTGTGAGGGGCTGCCCATGCCTGCGGCAGTCCACCACCAGCTCCTTAGTTTTCCTCGCGTTGATCTGGAGGCAGTTCCGATGGCACCAGTCCACAAAGTCCTGGATAAGCCCTCTGTACTCAGCTTCATCTCCGCTGGAGATGAGACCAACGATCGCAGAGTCATCAGAGAACTTCTGTAGATGGCAATGTGTTGTGTTGTGTGAGAAGTCCGCAGTATAAAGAGTGAACAAGAAGGGAGCCAGCACCGTTCCCTGGGGGGCCCCCGTGCTACTGATGATCGTGTCGGAAACACAGTCCCGGGTTCTCACAAACTGAGGCCGGTTCGTGAGGTAGTCCAGGATCCATGATGACAGGTGCTGGTCCACCCCTGCGCGCAGCAGCTTGTCCTTCAGGATCATCGGTTGGATGGTGTTGAAAGCACTGGAGAAGTCAAAGAACATGATCCTCACCATATTCCCGGGCTTCTCCAGGTGGGACAGAGAACGGTGAAAGAGGAAGATCACCGCATCCTCCACCCCAATGCCATGCTGGTAGGCGAACTGGAGTGGATCCATCGCTGGTTCCACCAGGGGGCGGAGATGAGCAAGGAGCAGTCTCTCCAGGGTCTTCATCAAGTGGGACGTCAAGGCCACCGGTCTGAAGCTGTTCAGGTCTTTGGGGTGGGAAGTTTTTGGTACAGGTACCACACAAGATGTTTTCCACAGCTGTGGTACCCTCCCCAGTTTCAGGCTCATGTTGAAGATATACGTCACAATCCCACACAGCTGGTCTGCACAGGACTTGAGGAGCTTTGCGCTGATGCCGTCCGATCCCGACGCCTTCCTCGCCTTGATCTTCCTCAGCTCCGTCCTCACCTGGGTCTTGGTCAGGGTCAGGATGGGGGGCTGTGTGTTGGGAGTGGGGGGGGTGTCGGTGGAGTGGGGAGTGGGTAGCAGGACTTGATTTCTTAGAGGCAGCAGTGGTTGTTGTGCAGACAGGGGGGAGGGCGGTTGGTCAGATCTATTGAAAAACAGATTCAGGTTGTTCGCCCACTCCCTGCCCCCCGTGGCCTGGGGGGAGGTATTCTGGAGCCCCGAGATGGTTTTGAGGTTTCTCCAGACCCCGCTGATGTCGCTCTGTTGCAGCTTGTCCTCCATCTTCTTCCTGAAGCTGTCCTTGCCTTCTCTGATCTTTCTCCTCAGCTCCCTCTGTACGGACTTCAGCATCTCCCTGTTCCCCGACCTGAAGATCCTCTTCTTCTCTCTCAGAAGTGTTTTTATCTCAGGGTTGATCCAGGGTTTGTTGTTTGAGTGACGCCGTATGGTCTTGGTGGGAACGGATTTGTCCACACAGAAGCTGAGGTAGCCCGTGAAGGTGTGAATGAGGCCATCGATGTCCTCACCATGTGGATCGCAGAGCTGCTTCCAGGCAGTGGCTTCAAAACAGTCCTTTAGAGTGTCCATTGTCTCCTCAGACCATAACTCCACAGTGTGCATGGCCGGAGGTTGTCTGTGCACTAGGGGTTTGTACACCGGTCGGAGATGAACCAAGTTGTGATCCGATCTCCCAAGTGGGGGGAGTTGTGATGAGGTGTACGCCTCCTTAGTGTTTGCGTAGAACAAATCCAGTGTTTTATTGTCTCTAGTGTGGCATGTGACATACTGGGTGAAAGTGGGCAGAATGGGAGACAGTGAAACGTGGTTGAAATCGCCTGAGATGAGGAGAAGAGCATCTGGGTGTTCTGTCTGCAGCCTGCTGGTTACTGAATGGATGACGTCACGCGCTGTCCCAGCGTTCGCCGTCGGATTTGCATAAACAACAATGCAGATCACGTGTGAGTGTTCTCTCGGGAGATATGTAGGCCTCATGCTAACAGCTAGCAACTCAATGTCTTTGCTGCAGTGTCGTTGTTTAACAGTGATATGTCCCGGTCTGCACCAGTTGTTGTTAACATACATGATCACTCCACCGCCCCTAGTTTTGCCACTCTCTGGTGTTCGGTCAGCTCGTATCGTGTGAAAACCCTCCAGCTCAATGTTAGCATCTGCTGCTAGTTCAGTTAGCCACGTCTCAGTAAACAAAAGGAGAGAGCACTCCCGGTAAGTGCTATCATAACGGGAGATAGCCGCTAGCTCATCTAACTTTCCCAGTATCGACCGTACATTTCCCATGACAACAGATGGAAGGGAGGGTCTGTACCTTATATTTTTTGTCCTCCGCCTTATTGATCATTTATTAATAATCTTGTCGGTAATATCCATATATTTTGTCCTGGTGGAGGAGTAGTGTCCTTCAATGAGGTTTTTAGTAGAAAAGCAAGCTATAAATATATATATATAAATATATATATATATATCTGTCCTGGGGCAACGCCTTGATCCGATGGAGGAGATAGGAGAGAGAAGGACGGTGGCTAAACTGTCATCTCTGCTGGAGTCCGAGTTCCACCCTATGCAGGACATACTGGATGCACTGAGGAGCTCATTTAGCAGCAGACTACATCATCCCAGGTGCACAACCGAGAGGTTTCGTAGGTCCTTCCTACCAACGGCTGTCAGACTGTACAACCTAAGCAGGGCTGCTCGCAGAGATAGCAAAAAGACGTAACAAACTAATAGGTTTTTTTGAATGCAAAAGATGCAATAGACTTACACAATGGTCCTCTCCGGCATACAACTAGGAACATACCGGTCGCTATGGAGGGTGAGAATATGTATGGGCACATAATCATACCATGTAAGATAACTAAATAGACGGTTATGCTGTTTCATCCCACCTAGCAACAATGCTCTGCACTGTGTGTGTTTATATATTTACATATTTATTCCATCTAGCTACAATGCTCAGCACTGGGTGTGTTTATATTTATATATCTATATATTTATTCCATCTAGCTATAATGCTCCGCACTGTGTTTTTATATATCTACATATTATTCCATCTAGCTACATTGCTCCGCACTGTGTGTGTTTATATACTTGCATATTTATTCCACCTAGCTGCAATGCTCCGTACTGTGGGTGTTCATATATTCATATATTTATTCCATCCAGCTACAATGCTCTGCACTGTGTGTCTGTGTGTGTGTGTATATATATATATATATTTTATAGTAATATGTACATATGTATATTAGCTGCTCTTGCTTGCTTGTTTTTTTTCTTGCCTTCTGATTGTTGCTCTGAGTGTTGCTATCCCTGTGCTGTTGCAATCCTGGAATTTCCCCGTTGTGGGACTAATAAAGGCTTATCTTATCTTATCTTATCTTATAATAACAGCTTACAGTGATAATATACAACACAGACCATATGTTTACACTAAACAGTGGAGATCAAAATTAGAGAACAATGTATTAATACTTGATTTATTCTGAAATATTGTTATTCTTCATTGTTTAGAATTCTACAGAATATCAGCTGTGGCTATACTACTGACTAGCATTTTTTTTTTAAATATTTTGTAAAAAAAAAAAAAATGAGCAAAATTAGAGACAAGTAACCACTTTGTCAGAAGAGAAGATTTAAACAATGTTTTTTAGGCATATACTGTAGGATTAAAAAATTAATAAGTAGAGGTCCTTGCTTTGAATGACTTCAGTACATCTGTGCCCACAGGACATCACTAGTTTCTCACATTGCTCTGGTTTAGGGGACAGAATTATGTGAAAACTCTCAGTGGGGAATTAGTTCAACACTGCATCTGGAATTGCTCACCAGGGGCCTCATGTACAAAGGGTACTTACACACAAAAACATGCCGTACGCCCTTTTCCACTGAAACTTTCAGATGTATCAAGAATGAAATGACCGTGGAAATATGCGCAGCCCCACACCAACCTCATGGCTGGTGTACGTATGTTTCTACTGTAATTGGTCCATTGGCGACACTTAGAGGTGATGCTGGGAGACTGATAATGACGTGGAAATGACTGTACACACCAGAGACACATGATGATCAAATATCCAAGTGTGCGCAATTAGATGAGTAGCTAAAAAAGCAAGCACAAAGAAGTGCAGAAAATGCCTCCAACAACAGAGGAGGATTAGAGGATATTGCAAATCGCACAGTGAGAAGAGAAAGGGTATTTAGAGACAGAAGTTTTTCGGGCTCAGGATGATGACTGGATTCTCAGCCGGCTTAATTTTCCATGGGCAGTCCTTGTGGAACTGAGCTGAACAGAGTTACGGCCGCTCTTGGGAGTGCAACACGGCGAGAAGCCATGCGCTGCCCATCCCAGTGCAGGTGCTGACAACTCTGGGGTTTCTGGAAATGGGCATTCCAGAGGGAGCTGGCAGACCAATTGGGAATTTCCCTGTCAACCCTGAGCTGAGCTATGCCAGCTGTGTGGGATGGCATTATCCGGCTGTCACCCAGGCACATCATGTTCCCATACAATGCAGCTGTACAGGAAAACATCAAAGCGCAATTTGCAGCAAAAGCTGGTGTTCCTAATGATTCTAAGGAGCAGCATTGTTGGGAACAAACTACAAGCTGGCATTGTGCAGATGGGTGGCTTCTTGGTGAGTAAATTCATGTAATTGTCCCAGTAATAACCCACCTCATGCACAACTCGCCTGTGCGACCCACAAATATCACCCCGTCTTTAAGGCTTCATTGCGACTCCATGGTTTAAGTAAGTGACTTTCTTTTCTTCCTGATTAAACTAGAGTTTCACAGCATTCTACCAAGCCCCCAATTTCCTCTGTGTGTACAGTAGTTATGTCAGTAAACACATGCGTAAGGTTTGAAATGCAACAGTCTCACCCGTTCCCCGGTGCACTTCAGTCATTTACAATGGTGTGTGTCATCCATGTAAGTTGTATATAACTATAATGGATGAGATTTGCATTTTGGACATAAAATATGTACTTGTTGAGCCTAATATGATCTGCTTTCAACTGACAGGTGACCTTGGCTACCCACCAAATAGGTTCATATTGTCTTATTTTTCGTGACTTTTCCTTTAATTCAACCAGCTGATCCTCCCGGTTGGTCACAAATTGATTTATTCATTGTTTAAAATAACATTGTATAAAAGATGCAACATACATTTAAAAACAATGCGATGACACAAGAAAGTGCACACACTTACTTCCATTGGGGTCCCTAAAAGAGATCACAGCTGGTCTTGTACCTGCAACCTTTTGGTTTGAAATCTGGCAGTTCTAACCACTGAGCTATACATGGTGACAGTCACAGCAATCAGCTGACGCTTCTGAAGACGACTGCAGACGTCAATCTAAATGTCAAAGTTAAATAAACTTCTCTTTCTTATCCGTGTCTGAATAAAGGAAACAATGTACTAATCTTCTATGGCTGTGAGCAGGCTATTGAATTACCTGTATCCGGCGCTAATGCCAGGTGACAGTGTGCCAAACAAAATGTTTTTATGTGCCTCTGCCTCATTCAGCAGGACCTCTAACTCATATTCCATGAAATTCCATTAAATCCATTATTTTTGATCGTGGATACAGGAGAATCAAATGTGCTGGGCTTGTATTTATCTATTTGGATACCTATTTGCATCTAATTGCATATTCAAATGGAGGCGTGTCAAGGGAGGAGTCCGGTATTTCCTCACGTGCGTTCAATTTCAAGTCAATTGGAATCTACAAAAGAAATGTGCTTGGATTCCTGCGTACGGACGGTTTCATACATCTGGATTTTTTTTTGCTTACGGCGTTTTCTTGATTTAAACGTACGTCATCTTTCAGTAGGAAATCCACACAAGTCTTTGTACCTGAGGCCCCAGTTCACTGCTCAACAGGGCAATGATCTGTCTCGCACATAGTGTCTCTCCGTTTAAGACAATTTGGTCTCAAAGCTCACTCTGCAGTAACCGAACCGCTGATCAGCAGAAAGAATAAAAAGGCTAGACTTGCCTTTGCTGAGGAGCATGTTGTGTGGAGAAAGGTGAACTGGTCCAGAGTGCACTTCAGTGAAGAGAGGAAGTTTATAATTTATTTGGGTCTGATGGGAAACCATATGTCCGGCGTCAAACTGGGGAAAGACTGAGCCCAAAGTGTGTAAAGTCAGTTAGATTTGGAGGAGGAAGTGTCATAGTTTGGGGGATGTTTTCTGCAGCAGGAGTTGGGCCTCTTGTACAGCTACATGGCAGAGTAAATGCAAATGTTTATGTGAACCTCCTTCGGAAACATCCAATTCCTTTACTGCATGTTCTCTCACACACCGGCTGCTAAATTTGCATGCTGCTCACCTGTACAGTCTCACCCGTCTGATGTCCATATAAGGATAATGATAAGCCAACTTTACTGTCATTCAGTCAATTATGTACAGTAGAACGAAATTACATTTCTCCTAGCTACAATGTTAATCACATATATAGAATCAGAGGGGTCACTGCCATGCAAGGCGCCACCACATTTCCCTCCTCTGTTCCATTATTGCTGAGCACCAAGCCGGATGGCAGGAAGTTCCACTTTTATATGGTCTTTGGCATGATGCGGCCGGGATTTGAACCCAGGCCTCCCGGATGTGGGGCGGATACTCTACCAACTAGGCCACCACTCCGGTCACCTCTGTTGTCATATGTTATATCATCTCTGCTGCTAATTATCATCTCTGCTGCTACTTATCATGCACAGTCTACTGGTACTACCATTACAGAAATTAGCACCGGGTGCTAATTCATAATTATACACTGCTCGTTGCACAATGCTCATTTGCACACTGTACATAGGTTCACATCATCTCTGATATCAGTATACCACTATCACTTTAGTCATCCAGTGAATTTTCAATTTCATTCCTCTTGTCTGACTACTTTAACTGCCCAAACTACCTAGTGTGTGTTATTGATACTCATTAGTTTTAGTATTTAGTATCAAGGTGTACTTAAGGAGTCCTAACTGCCAAACTGTGTGTTGGTGTGTGTGTTACTAGCATCCATTAGTATTAGGATTGAGTTACTGTGTTAGTGTGTCATGACCTTATTAGGATTGTTGTTTTTGTACCTATTACCTTGGCATTTGTTCAGAGAGCAAAGTAAGAATTTCATTGCTCAGAAAATGAAGCATTTCTTAACTGTGCACATGATAATAAAGCCTTTGAATCTTGAAATTGTCTCCCAATCAGCCTACAGTTTTCATGCAAGACAATGGCCCCGTCACACTACAAAACGAGTTAAACAGTTCCTTGAATCTAACAATATTGAAACAATGAAATGGCCAGCCCAGAGTCCAGATCTAAACCCCATAGAGAATCTCTGGAAAATCCTTGGTGACAAAGTAATGGCTAAGAAACCCACTACAGTTACTGAACCGTGGAAGAGACTGAAGAATGGACAAGCTCAAACCAGAGCAGTGTGAGAAACTAGTGATATCCTGTGGGTGCAGATGTGCTGAAGTCATTCAAAGCAAGGGCCTCTATGCTTCTTACTAATTTTTGAATCCTATAGCCCGAAACAAAATTGTTTAAATTTTCTCTTCTGACACAGTGATCACTGTTCTTCAATTTTGCTCACCTTTTTTTCTTTTTAAACAAAATGTTTGTGTTGGAAGTGCCTTGGTTTGTTTCTAAGTATGCTAGTACAGCAGTAGTATAGCCACAGGTGATATTCTGTAAAATTCTGAACAATGAAGAATAACAATATTTCAGAATAAATCAAGCATCAATACATTCTTTAATTTTGATCTCCACTGCAGGGACCATTATGAGCCCTCAGTTTCCACAGTATAAGTCTGCTATTTGCTACAGGTACTAAACAGAAACCTTTGGCAAGGCTTATAGAAATGGAGATAGGCCTGGCTCTATATACCTCATGGTGTTTCACATGCTGTGGAAGTGAATTAACTAACGTTTAGTCTATAGCAAAGTCAGAGTTTATCTTATTTTGCCACATAATATCTATTATTCCCCCGACAACATTGTTTTACTCTATTTAACTGCGCTTATGTCATTCTTTAGTTCATCTGGTCCATTTCATTTTCATCAATAATTCTGTCAAACCTTCAACTGCCCCAACCTTCATCAAACATTTCACACTCCCGCATCAGTCCAAACTTTTCTCCCTTCTGAGCAATGCAGAGTTCTTCCTGTTCCTCTTTTATGTCTGAAGAATCTGGATCCACCTGAACCACAACAAAGTGTCTCTCTGGGTGAAGAAGCTGCGGCTCATCCAGAACCTCCTCCTGGTTCCAGTCATCATGCTGTGGGGCATCTGGAGGGTCAGAGAGAGAAACAAAAAAAACCTGTGATGGCACAAAAATTAAGTTAGCAAGACTCAACAGACTTCACAGACATAAGAGTGGTTAGATTTAGCCGTGTGAAAATGTTAGCAGTATTTAAGTAGTTACATATTAAAGCAGAATGTTAAACAAGACACTCTTTCTTAAAAGCAGAGTTACCTTATGATATCACTTACTCAGGTAGAGTAAAATAGTCTTTATTGTGAATCTGTAGTGGTGTGTGTGAACACATTTACAGTGCATCCATAAAGTATTCACAGTGCTTCACTTTTTCCACATTTTGTTATGTTACAGCCTTATTCCAAAATGGATTACATTCATTCTTTTCCTCAAAATTCTACACACAATACCTCATCAAGACAATGTGAAAAAAGTTTTTTTTTTTTTTTTTAGATTTTTGCAAATTTTTTAAATACAAAAAACTAAGAAATCACATGTACATTAAGTATTCACAGCCTTTGTCATGAAGCTCAAAATTGAGCTCAGGTGCATCCTGTTTCCACTGATCATCCTTGAGATGTTTGCACAGCTTAATTTGAGTTCACCTGTGGTAAATTCAGTTGATTGGAAATGATTTGGAAAGGCACACACCTGTCTATACAAGGTCCCACAGTTGACAGTGCATGTCAGAGCACAAACCAAGCATGAAGTCAAAGAAATTGTCTGTTGACCGCTGAGACAGGATTGTCTTGAGGCACAAATCTGGGGAAAGGTACAGAAAAATTTCTGCTGCTTTGAAGGTCCCAATGAGCACAGTGGTCTCCATCGTCCATAAATGGAAGAAGTTTGGAACCACCAGGACTCTTCCTAGAGCTGGCCGGCCGTCTAAATTGAGCAATCACGAGAAAAAGGGCCTTAGGGAGGTGACCAAGAACCTGATGGTCACTCTGTCAGAGCTCCAGCATTCCTCTGTAGAGAGAGAACCTTCCAGAAGGACAACCATCTCTGCAGCAATCCACCAATCAGGCCTGTATGGTAGAGTGGCCAGACAGATGCCACTCCTTAGTAAAAGGCACATGGCAGCCTGCCTGCAGTTTGCCAAAAGGCACCTGAAGGACTCTCAGACCATGAGAAACAAAATTCTCTGGTCTGATGAGACAAAGATTGAACTCTTTGGCGTGAATGCCAGGCATCATGTTTGGAGGAAACCAGGCCCCACTCATCACTAGGCCAATACCATCCATACAGTGAAGCATGGTGGTGGCAGCATCATGCTGTGGGGATGTTTTCAGTGGCAGGAACCAAGAGGCTAGGCAGGATAGAAGGAAAGATGAATGCAGCAATGGACAGAGACATCCTGGATGAAAACCTGCTCCAGAGCGCTCTTGACCTCAGACTGGGGCGACAGTTCATCTTTCAGCAGGACAACGACTCTAAGCACATAGCCAAGATATCAAAGGAGTGGCTTCAGGACAACTCTGTGAATGTCCTTGAGTGGCTCAGCAAGAACCCAGACTTGAATCCAATTGAACATCTCTGGAGAGATCTGAAAATGGCTGTGCACCGATGCGTCCCATCCAACCTGATGGAGCTTGACAGGTGCTGCAAAGAGGAATGGATGAAACTGCCCAAAGATAGGTGTGCCAAGCTTGTGGCATCATATCCAAAAAGACTTGAGACTGTAATTGCTGCCAAAGGTGCATCAACAAAGTATTGAGCAAAGGCTGTGAATACTTATGTACATGTGATTTCTTAGTTTTTTTATTTTTAATAAATTTGCAAACATCTCAAAAGAAAAACTTTTTTCATGTTGTCATTACAGGGTATTGTGTGTAGAATTTTGAGGAAAAAATGAATTTAATCCATTTTGGATAAAATTAGGCTGTGACATAAAGCTGTGACATAACAAAATGTGGAAAAAGTGAAGTGCTATGAAGACTTTCTGGATGCACTGTAGTACACAGGGACAATCCCGTAGATACATAACACCCATGCAGCAACTGAAGATCAGATACTATTATGTAGACATGCAAGCTAAAATCTATTTTAAGCAGTTGAGGTTTTGTTAAGCATCCCTAGCTCATAAAAAGTTGCTACAGTGAGTATGTGAAATAGTTAAGTAACTTTTTTTAAGTGAACATTTTTACAGAGAAAATTAAGTTTTGGTATTTTGGATTGTCTGAGAAAGGCTCCAACTATTCACTGCAATAGAACGCTCTGTGAGAACTGAGACATATTTCATGTTAACTGGATTAACTTAATCAGACTTTACATAGGCGTATGTGCGCCTGAGATAAGGGCTTCATGATTATTTGAAATAAAAATCATATTCAGTGAGGCATTTTTAGGGAGAGTGAGAATTTATTATTTGACTAAATGTAAGAGCCCCTTTATCCAGCATGGAGATCACTGGGTGACCAGTGAGTGATGAAGAATTGGCCCAATCTCTCAACAATCTCCTAAAGCCTTGAAAAGAGCAGTTTCTGTGTGAATGTTTGAGAGATCCTTGTGTGTTTTGCACTGAGTCAAAACTTTGAGGAGACTGTTGAGATCACTGGAAGATCATTGAGAGATCTTGCCAAATTCTAGGGGCTAATTGAAAGATCATTTAGAGATCTGGCTATTTTTTCATCACTCAATGAGCTCCATCCCAGTGTAAAGGAGGTATAGTGGTTTATTTTTCAGTCGATCTTGATAATGACACAGGATTATTTTTTTTTTAATTGGGACAGTTTTCCCCCCCCTATTTTAAAGGGTTTGAAGTATTCCCAATTCCAAAAGGGGTAATTGAGACACAAGCTTGCATAGAGCCCCTAAAAAGATAGAAACGGCCCCGCTGTGAGGCATTTCATACAATCAAAATAAGACATTCACCTTAACAAGATAAAGCGGGGCTTAACCTAAACTATGGCGATTCACTGTGGTGAAGCCAGGATTAACAGATGTCATGATAAGCCTCCGTGGTCATTTCTGTGTCTCCTTTTGTTAAACAGAGTCATGGACATGCTTAGCCAGGACGAAATGCAAATATAACCCACATGTCTTTTCCAGTTTAAACCCTGCCTCTCCTCCGGTCTTACCGGGGTCAACGGTCCTGTCCGCTCTGAAGACGTCGCGGCCTGCTAGCTCAGTAGCAGCACCCGGGTTGTTCTGATCCAGCCGAGTCTCTGTTACCATCGTCCCACTGTGATTCAGACCGTCAGATGTAACCTGCAGTCGCAGCTCGTTCATGTTGTCGTTAGAGAGAAGACTGTGGACAGCTGGTTGGTTTTCATGGGTTAGCCTTTGGGTTAGCCTATAGCTCCGCTGTAGTGTTGTTACGCTCGACAGACACCGCCTACCAGAGCCGTATAATATGAGAGTTGCGACACTCCAGTCAGTATTGAATGAATGAATGAATGAATGAATTTATTTCGGATAGTACATTACAGGTTAAAAGAAACTGTATAATATAACAACAAGGTCAAATTAGACAAAGACTCCTTCTACTATACAATTCCACGTGAGTTATCCGAAATGGGTGATGGCTGAAGCTGCAGCTTATATTGCCCACCCATATTCCATCCAAGAATTCAAAGGAGAAAAAAGAGAAAACAAGACAAGAGCGATTACAATTTAAAACAAGGCTAAGACAAAATATGACTGAGAGAAAAAGAAAACTGAGCTAGTCTAAGTTAAGCGGTTACTATTCAAAAACAAATCTAAGACATAGTGTCACAGAGAAAAAAGAAAAACTAAGCTATAACACAACACAGGCTGGAAATGTCAATCCTTATGTGAGTTTACATGTCGTCTTGTAAATATGTTTGGAGTATTTCTTCCTTTAGTTTTTGTTTAAATTGTCCAAGCTTTGTACATGATTTTAATTCAGGTCCAAAATCGTTCCATAATCTGACACCTTGCACTGAAATACAGTGTTGCTTGGTAGTTGTTCTCACTGTAGGCTTTTGAAATATACATGTTCCTCTGAAGTGATATCGTTTCTCCCTTGCTTGGAACAACTTTTGGATATTTGCGGGCAGTGATAGATTCTTCACTTTGAACATTATTATTGCGGTTTTAAAGTCGATCAGATCTTTCAACTTGAGAGTTTTTTGTTTAAGAAAAAGTGGGTTTGTTGGTTCCCTGTAAGCTGCTTTGTTGATTATTCTAATAGCTCTCTTTTGAAGCATAAAGAGTGGATATATGTTTGTTTTATATGTATTTCCCCATACTTCATTACAATATGTCATGTATGGGAGTATTAATGAATGATACAAGGTGTATAGTGTGGGTTGATTCAGCAAATTTTTCACTCTGTGTAATATTGCAATTGATTTGGATACTTTACCTTTTATATAATTAATATGTGGCTTCCAACACAGTTTGTTATCAATTATTACTCCAAGGAATTTAGTTTCGGATACCCTTTCAATCTCTACACCATTTACACTGAGTTTGGGTACTGGGTAGTTGTGATGGTTGTTAAAGACTATAAATTTTGTCTTGCTTAAATTGAGCGTTAATTTGTTTGAATCAAACCACAGTTTCAGCTTTCCTAATTCCTTTCCGAGTGTATCCAGAAGTTGTTCCAAGTTGTTTCCACTGCATAGCAGGTTAGTGTCATCAGCAAACAATATTAAGTCCATTTTTTCTGAAACTTTACATATATCATTTATATACATATTGAATAATAATGGTCCCAAAACTGAACCCTGTGGGACTCCACAGGTGACCTTCAGTAGCTCTGAGTTTTTGTTGTTAACACATACAAACTGATATCTATTCTTTAAGTAACTTCTTAACCAGGACAGTGCTACCCCTCTGATACCACAATTTTGTAGTTTCTTTAATAATAGATTGTGATCTACTGTATCAAATGCTTTTTTAAGATCCAGGAATACTCCAACTGAATACTCTTTATTTTCAATGGCTGTTGATATTTTTTCTGTAAATTCCATTAAGGCATATGCTGTTGTCCTTTTGTGTCTGAACCCATATTGCTGCTCACACAATAAATCATTCTTCAGTATGAAGTTGTCAATTCTCTCATAGAATATTTTTTCAAGTATCTTGGAAAATTGCGGTAATAGTGAAATTGGTCTGTAGTTGGAGAGTTCCCCTCTGTCGCCTGTCTTGTAAATCGGAATTACTTTAGCTATTTTCATTGCATTGGGAAATATACCTGATTGGAGAGACAGGTTACAGATATACGTCAGTGGTTTCACTATGCATTCGATAACAGTTTTGACTAGTAGCATATCAATACCATCGCAGTCAGTAGATGTTTTACTTTTGAACGATTTAACAATTTCAATGACCTCTCTTTCGTCTGTGTTCTTTATGAAGATGGTGTCTTTTACAGCAGTGTTATTGCATATTGAATCACCTGTTGGCACCGTAGTGGGTATTTCTCGGGCCAGTTTAGGTCCAATGTTAACAAAAAAATTATTAAATTCATCTGCAGGTGAAGCTATATTCACATTCGGAGTCGATTTATTATTTTTTGGAGTGTTAGTTGGGTAGCTGGTATTTCTGCTTTTATTTCCAAGGATACTGTTGATTATTGTCCATGTATTTTTAATATTGTCTTTGTTTTTTTCCAGTTCTTTACTGTAATAGTCTCTTTTACTACATCTTATTATATATGTTAACTTATTTTTGTATGTTTTATACCGCTGCTCTGCTTCTTTTGTCCTTTTCTTTATGAAAGCTTTATATAATAAATTTTTCTTTTTACACGCCTTTTGTAGTCCTTTGGTTAGCCATGGTTTGTCAGTAAATTTGTGTTTAAGCTTTTTTTTAACTAATGGGCAGTTTTTTTCATAAAGAGTGGTTACAATGTTTGTAAATGTGTCATAGGCTTCATTTACATCTGATACATAGACTTCTGTCCAGTCTTGCTTCAGCAAGTCCTCTTTAAAAGAACTGATTGCGTTTGGTGATTTGTGTCTGAACGATTTTGAGATTTTTTCTGGGTTGGGCCCCGTGTGGCCATGGATAAGTGCAAAGATTGGCAAGTGGTCGCTTATATCATTTATCAATAATCCACTTTCTATTTTCTTGTCGAGAACATTGACAAACAGGTTGTCAATAAGTGTAGCAGAGTGAGCTGTGATTCTACTGGGATGTGTTATTGTGGGATATAGACTCATGCTGTACATAGAGTTCATGAACTCTGTAACTACATTTTGTTGATGTGGATTAAGTAGGTCAATATTGAAATCTCCACAAATTGCTACCATTTTCTTACTAGTAATATTATTGTACAGCTCGACTAATTTATCTCTGAATGTCTCAATGCAAGTTCCCGGCGTTCTGTATATGCAGCTTATGATTAGATTTTTTGTTTTGTCTAGGTCAATCTCAACAGTAACACATTCCAGAAGCCCTGGTAGTGCTAAGGACATTTCATTTACAAGCTTACATCTATATAGGTCATCAATATACAGTGCAACACCACCACCCTTTTTTTGAGATCTGTTAATGTTAAACATCTGATATCCCTCTATTGCCATCAGGGGAGCCTGGTCTGCATTAAGCCAGGTTTCAGAGACTGCTATAGCTGTGAATTTTCTGTTTAGCTGTTTTAAATAGTCCTGAATCTGTGAGAAGTTTTTGTTAAGACTTCTGCTATTGAAGTGTATTATTGACAGTTTACCATCTAATTGCACTTGACTTTTGAATTGCTTTTCAGTGTAATATTCACAGTGGTTATGAATATTATTGAAAAAGTGGTTATCAGGATCAATATCATTCTCCATCTCTTGTGGTTTATGTTCAGCATAGTGGCATATTTTTAGAGTTTGAGTTTCCTCACTCTGTGTTTCATAGTCAGTGTTCATCTGTATTTATCTAAGTCAGTAGCATCTCTGATCATTATACTTTTTGCTTGCTCAGGTGTTCCATTTAGTTTAATCCAAATTCTACAATTTCTTGTCCAGGTTGTCTGTATCTTATTATGTTTTTTTAGCATCCGTGCCTGCCGTGCTAATTCAGCGTTTTTTTTTGTCAGGTGTTCATTTAGGTAAACTTGAGTTTCCTTTAGTTTTTTGGCCTGCCTCAGTATGTCATTTTTCACCCTCCTGTTCACAAAGCGCATCACAATTAATTTCTTTGTTTTGTTATCTTTCTTCGGTAAAGCATAACAGGCTGAGATCGCATTGGCTTCTACCTTAATGTCTTTATCATTAAGGAACTGAAGCACTTGGTTTTCTAAGGACATTGATTCACTTATGGAAGCATGTTCACCACTCAGTCCTGTAGCGGCATGGGCGTACGACTGATATCTGATGTCTAGTCCACTTATAACTATGTCATCAATGCGAGAACCTTGTTCAAGATCCTCAACGCGTTGCTCCAAAAGACGCCCGTGTTGCTCCAGGTCCATAATTTTTTTGTCTTTTTCTTTTATTATTGAATGTAGGGCTTGTACCTCCTGTATTAGGTCTAATATTTTGTCCTGCTGGCTAGTCACTTTGGCCAGTTCATCTAACACAAAGTTCAGAGTTTTTTTAATTTCTTCCATTTCCTCTTTTTTGGGTGGCATTTTACTGACCTGTGGATAGAAATAAGCAGAGAATCCGGCTAGGCCTCAACTAGCCAGACAGATGGGAAATGTTGAAGTATCGTCCCAGCGGCTTAAAATTATCACACACACCCAGTTTTCATTCTGACGTGGCTCAGAACCATCTGCTTCATTAACACATTGTCACAGATCGTGCATATTACAGCCTATAACGCAGTTTTACTTTTAAATAATCTAACAGATTGGTTGAAAAAAAAAGGCACCTCTACCTGTGTGGAGTACAGGATGAGCCTGCACTAAACGACCCAAAATATACTTAACTAGCTTCTATGAGGGGTTGCACTGATGTCAGTGGTCATGTGCCACATTATTTTTCTGCCACTTGGCAAATAGCTGGACCCTGTGTTGAGAATAATAATGTGACGTAAGCAGGGTTCACACAAAGAAAATGGAGCAAGATGGTTGTGATCAACGGGATTTATTTTTCACACACTCTGAGCACAGGCAGGAGGGGAGGTCATTCTCCCAGACCTCCGTTTAAATCACGGTTACACACACATAATAAATCTTGCCTATGAAATACTGTTGGGTAATTATAACGCAGTTATAATTACACAGCAGTAGAATAGCTCAGTAATAACATTTACTACACACACACAGTAACGTTTCAATTGTCCAAGCATGCTGGGAAACCCCTGCCCCCCTTAACATGGCCCCGACGTTACACTGCCCCCCCCCCCCCCCCGGACTGGTTTCTGTCCCCAGAAAAATTAAAGTCCAATTTAAAAGTCCAATACAAACTCATCCAGGTGTTGGGGCGGTCTTCGGCGCCGGCAGCCAACACGTACAGGCCCCCTAGTGTCCATCTGGGTCTCGGTCGGGGTATCGGGCCGGGATGGAAGCTCCGGTTCGTCCACCAGCGGTGCAGATGGCCGATACGGGGCGAGACGGTCACGATGAAGGACCACAACCCGGTCCCTTTTTCTAAGCCTCACCCTGTACACCACATCTGACAGTCTCTCCAGGACCACGCATGGCCCCGACCAATGGCTCGCCAGCTTCGGTGATCGTCCTCTTTTCCTCTCAGGGCAGAAAACCCAGACTCGATCTCCCGGTGCAAAGTCCCTCCCCTGGCAGCGGGAGTCATACGCTCACTTCTGCCGACCCCCTGCCGCTGCCAGGGCCTCTCGAGCCAGCTCGTGCACCGTGTGGAGACGTTCTTTCAAACCAAAAAAATAATCCAATCCGGGTTTTCCCTCCACCTCCGGCTCAGGGGGGGAACCGAATACCAAATCCACCGGTGTGCGCAGCTCGCGTCCAAACATGAGCGCCGCAGGGGTGCACCGGGTAGATTCCTGAGCTGCCGTCCGGTACGCCCACAAAACAAAAGGCAGGTGCAGGTCCCAGTCTCGCTGTCGCTGGTCCACTAGGATAGCGAGCTGGGTGGTGAGGGTCCAGTTGAATCGTTCGACCAGGCCGTCGCTCTGTGGATGCAGCGGGGTGGTCCGGGTCTTCCGGATGCCCAGCCGTTTGCAGACCTCTCCGAAGACCTCCGCCTCGAAGTTCCAACCCTGATCGCTGTGCAGCTCCTCCGGTGCGCCGAACCGACAGAACATTTCATCCACCAGCTTTGACGCCGTCGTCGTGGCGCTTTGGTCCGGGACCGCGTACGCCTCTGGCCACTTAGTGAAATAATCCATCGCGACCAGCACGTAGCGGTTCCCCCGGTCCGTGGTCGGGAAAGGGCCCAGGATGTCCACTCCCACTCGCTCCATTGGTGCCCCCACCCGGTACTGCTGCAGGGGAGCGTGGGATCGCTGAGTTGGTCCCTTCTGAGCTGTGCATGTGTCGCAGCGATGAACGTGGAGCTCCACGTCCTGATGACAACCGGGCCAGTAGAACCGGGCCCGAAGGCACTGCAGCGTCTTTGTCACTCCGAAGTGGCCCGCTCCTACCGCCCCATGAACCAGCTGGAGTACTTTGGGCCGGAGTCGACGAGGAACCAGCAGCTGCCAGACGTGCCGCTGCCCAGCTGGAGTCTGCCACTGTCGATACACCACGCCCTCGTAGCAGCGGAGGTTGGCCCACTGGGAGTGCAGGGCCTTAGTCTCTGGGTCCAGCGGTGACACAACCTCCCAGGCGGGCCGCTCTCCTGCGTCCAGCCACTGCCGAACCCGCGAAATGACCGGGTCTCTGTCCTGTTCGCTCTGCAGCTGCTGCGTGCCAAGAACCTCTGTGACGTCATCGCTGGGGAGAACTGCCTGATCATCTGAGGGGCTGTGTGTTGCTGCGTTATTCCTGCTCGCAGCGGCTCGGAGAGCGGCAGCCCGTGGGGCGGTTTGGTCCCGATCTTCAGCCCGTTGGCAGTGACGACACTCCTCTGTCGCACAGGGGCGCCGAGACAGCGTGTCAGCGTTGGCATGGAGGCGGCCTGCCCGATGCACAATCTGGAAATTATAATCCTGCAGTGCCTCCAGCCATCTCGCCAACTGTCCATCCGGTTCTTTGAAGTTTAACAACCAGGTCAGGGAAGCGTGGTCCGTCCTGAGCTGGAACCTCCCCCCGTACACATACGGGCGGAAATGACGCAGTCCTTGGATGACAGCCAGCAGCTCTCTGCGGGTCACACAGTAATTTCTCTCAGCTCTGCTGAGAGTGCGGCTGAAGAAAGCGACTGCCTGCTCTCCATGCTCTCCCTCCTGGGATAGCAGCGCCCCGATGCCCTGGTTGCTGGCGTCCGTGTCTACGATGAAAGGGCGGTTCGGGTCAGGATACTGCAGGACGGGGGCTCTGATGAGCGCTGCGCGAAGCTAGGAGAAAGCAGCAGCACAGCTGTCACTCCACTGGAACGTGCGTCCTTTCTGCGTCAGCTGATGCAGCGGGCTGGCGATGGTGGCGAAGTCTTTCACAAACCTCCTATAATAGGAGGCCAATCCAAGAAAACTCCTCAGTTCTCCAACGTTCCGCGGCACTGGCCAGTCTCTCACTGTTGCCACTTTTTCCGGGTCGGTGGCGACCCCCGCTGCGCTGACGACGTGGCCCAAAAAGGTGGTCTCCCGCCGGAACAGGTGGCATTTCTTAGGGTGTAGCCGTAGCCCCGCCTGCTGGATGGCTCCCAGCACCTCTCGGAGATTTGACAGGGCGCTGTCAAAATCAGCTGCATGCACCAGCAGGTCATCCAGGTAAACAACGCAGCGACTCCGGGGCACGTGATCCAGCACTCGCTCCATCAAGCGCTCAAAGGTGGCCGGAGCGTTGCAGAGTCCAAACGGCATCACTTTAAACTGGTACAGTCCCTGCCCGATGGAGAAGGCTGTTTTTTTGGCAGGCCTCAGGTGACAGCTCTACCTGCCAATAGCCGCTGCGTAGATCCAGTGAGCTGAACCAGGTGGAGCCAGCGATGTGGTCCAGTGCGTCATCGATGCGGGGCAGGGGGTAGGAATCTTTCCTGGTGGCGTCGTTCAGGCGTCGGTAATCCACACAGAACCGCAACGACCCGTCCTTCTTCTTGACCAGCACCACAGGCGCCGCCCAGGGGCTGCTGGAGGGCTCAATAACATCTGCCTCCAGCATTTCTCGCACTTTTTGTTCCGCCGCTGCCCGCCTTGAAAAGGGCAGCCGGCGTGGGTGGAGTCGAGTCGGCCTGGCCTCACCGGTGTCGATCTCGTGCTGCACCAACCCGGTCCGGCCGCATTCCTCATCCTTCGCGGCGAAAACACCCACGTAATAGTCCAATAGCTCCCGCAGCTGGCATCTCTGTTCCGGGTCCAGCCCGCTGCAGCTCCGCTGAAATAATTCCTCCACCGCCTGCTGCGTCTCTGCTGACACGTTGACCCCTCCCCTTGCTGTCCCTGTGTGTGCTCGTGCTCCCTCTGTCCGCGCTGGTGACGTCATCGTGTCCGGTCCTCGCGGTGGCCTGCCTGGTCCGGTCTGTCTTGGCGATCCCTCGATTGCGCGGGCCCCCGTGTCCCTTCCCTGGGTTCTGCTGTGGAGCGTGATGGTCCGGTTTCCCAGCTGGAGGGAAGGTCCGGCGGTGTCGATCTTGGCACGCCAGGCTGTGAGCAGGTCTAGTCCAATAATGCAGGGGTCTTGGATGTCAGCCAGCCAGAACGGGTGTCTCGTGTTCTGGCCGGCCACACCCACCACCAGCACTCTCCGCCCCTTCAGTCGGGCGCGCTCGCCGGTAGCCGTGGTGACGCAGCGCTCGGTGGGTTCCCACCCCCGCGGAGCTGTCTTGCTTGTGCCCGGCAGCACACCGGGTCGAACCAAGGAGATTGTAGAGTCGGTGTCAATCAAGGCCAGGATCGACATCTTCCCCAAGCTGCACTGTAGATAGATCCCTGGAGAGTGTCCAACTCGGCCCACGCGCGGTGCCGGCTCCTCAGGGGAAACATCTGCTGGAGGTGGCCTGTCCCCGTTCACGCCACCTCGCTCTAGTTTAACGCCGGCGAGGGGCCAGTTTGTCGTGGGGTGGGTGCGGGGCAGTATCGTGCGATGTGTCCCATCTCTCCGCAGCGGAAGCACCCTTCCTCGCGCCGCCGAGGCCATCTTCTCCGTGGACGCGCCGCCGTGGTCTGCCGTAATTCCTCCTCCTCCCCCTCGCTCTCCATCGTGGCCTGGTAGGTTCTTCGGCTGTGCGTTGGTGCTTCAGTGGTGCGATTTATTAGCGGCTCTGCCCGCTCTGCTTCTGCCACTGCAGTCCTCCAGTCGCTCGCGGCGTGGAGCCGTACGTGGCTCTGGAGCTGGGCCGAGCGGAAACCTTGGATGAAACTCCGGAGGGTGAGCTTCTCTACTGCCTCCGGTGCGAAATCTGGGTAGCTGCGCTGGGTTAACAGCCATATGTCTGCAGCATAGGCTCCTAGTTTTTCCTGGTGGTTCCGGCGGCGGCGGGTCAGTTGTTCTTGGGCGTGCTCAGCGTCTGCTATTCTCCCAAATCGTCTCTGGAGCGCCCCTTGTAGTGCTGGCCAGCTGTGGTGCTCCTCGGGCCGGAGATCAGAGAGCGTGCAGAGGGCTTTCCCTTCCAAGGCCAGCGCGACCTGTACAGCGGTTTCCTCTGGCGACCAGCCGTTCAGCGCCGCGGTCAGCTCGACCTGTGTCAGGTAGTCATCCAATGTGGCTTCGCCGTTGAAACGGGGAATCTTGGCCCGCTGTCGAACAGGTGGGGTGGTCGTTTCCTGATCGATCGCAACCTTTGATCGCCGTGGGGTCGCCAGCCCGTCCTGTCCTGAGAAGGGTGGAATGTTTGCTCTGCTCTGTCTTGAAAAAGACAGGAGGCGGGGTGCGCTGGCCCCGTCAGGTCCGCCGCTTCGTTCGTCCCGGCTCTGGGCTCCCGGTGGTGGTGCCACGGTCCCATCATCCATCATCAGCTGAGCAATGGCCTGCTCCAGCTGCTGGATCTCCATTCTGATCCTAGCTTCCATTTGCTCCATCCCACTCCTGACACCAGTGTGACGTAAGCAGGGTTCACACAAAGAAAATGGAGCAAGATGGTTGTGATCAACGGGATTTATTTTTCACACACTCTGAGCACAGGCAGGAGGGGAGGTCATTCTCCCAGACCTCCGTTTAAATCACGGTTACACACACATAATAAATCTTGCCTATGAAATACTTTTGGATAATTATAACGCAGTTATAATTACACAGCAGTAGAATAGCTCAGTAATAACATTTACTACACACACACAGTAACGTTTCAATTGTCCAAGCATGCTGGGAAACCCCTGCCCCCCTTAACATGGCCCCGACGTTACAATAATAATTCCACTAGCACGTACTCAGTCCGACTTGCCACGGTGTTGTTCGTTTCCATTACGATTGAATACCACCTTAAGTAAGTGAGCTCTTTACTGCAAGGCACCCACACTCCCATGACACCGTTTGTATGTGACAAGAAAAACACAAGATGGATATCAAGGTGAGCCTGCTGCTTGCTGGCATGTTGTCAGAGTAAAGGCAAAAAAAGGAGAGCCAGAGAAGGCTACAGGTGGTGAGAGGAAACACGATACGAACTAGATCACATATGAAGGCAAGCTAATGATTGCGAATACTAGTTAGCACTAATAAGTCCCCTGTACTACATTGTAATCATGGCAAGTTATCGCCATTAGCGATATGTATGGTGTGTGTGTTAGTTAGCTCATTGTCTGCTTACAGGAGACAACGGTGTTGTCTGTTCAAAGTGACTTTTCCACCACTGGGGTAAATAATGACAAAGATGCATAATATCACATCACTCACCATCCTCTATCACTGTTTTCAACAATGATGATGCCGTGATCGGGTCTACGCCACTCTGCCTCCCGTCTGCCTCTGCCGTGGCCGTAAATTTGTTTTAGGTTGCTTCATCCAGCTCCCTCTGGATTTCTTTAATCAGCTACCAAGCACAGAAAAGTCTGCACCTCATCGGTGGATCACGGTGTTGATTTGTGTGTAGCCATTTATTTCGTTGATTACACTCACTCACGCTTGCTGTTGGTGATTTGACTATTCGTTGCCGTCCAAAATGGCGCAGTAAACAAAATACATGTGACTCGTGTGACGTCAGTGCAACCCCTCTATTGAATCATCACATATCAAGGTCTTGCCTCATAAATATTTTTGAAAAGTACTCTGTTTATTTACATTATGAATAAACAATAAATCCACCTAAACTACTACTAAAATGCTGAAAAAGCAGAAACCTGTTTCAGTTTTATTGAGAACACTGACATTTTTGCAGACATTTGCACATTGCAGCAGCGACAGAAAGCTTTAGTACTAATGGCAGCAACAGGTTTGAACCACCCAGCAAAACTGGGGTCCCCTTCATTCGTTTCTCAACCTGCTCGTGATGTTCCTTACTTGTTGAGTCTGCCGTGCCTGCTGCATCAGTGCTGTAAAGTACACGAATGATTCAATCGAGTGTACTAGTTTTTATGGATGAAAGTACTGTACTGAATCACTCACCGGAGCTGTACTGGAAGCCAGGAATCAGCAGCTGAATCACCCGCCTGAGCAGCAAACAAGCCCCGCCCGCTCCATTCAGCCGACTCTCAGTTCGGTGAGTGGTAGGCGTCTGAGGCTGCCTCTCTCCTACTGCAGTACAAATCTTCCATATCCACACAGCCCGCACACGTGAGATGATGCGTAAAAACAACTGTAGTACGTATGCGCAGGATCCGTATCCTGATTGTGTTTGCTAATGTATTAACGTAGCCATGTAATGAAGGGGTCAAATTATCGTACATTAGGGGATTTTTGAAATTATTGCTCGTACATCGTACAGAGGGCAAAATTATTGTTCAAATACAATAATTATCGTACATCTGGCAACACTGACTCCGGTAGACTTCTTTTTTTTCTCTCTTTTAATTTTGAAAAAAGAACATTAACAACACTGGGGGGGGGGGCATAAAATAAATAAATAAAAAACAACTGGAGAAGGCTGTTCCTGGTCAAGGCATTCTCTTTGAGACCCATCTGGATGCAGTGGCAATATGGCCGCCAAGTCAACTGTGTACCAGATGTTGTCGCTACCCAATTTGGTTACTGAATGCTTTTATTTCTTTTCTTGATGGACCCTTGTTTGGCTACTATTAATCTGGATGTGAATGAATGGGTAAGCTGCAGTTATACAAATGACTAAAGTCTGTCATTGTTTAAAATATGAAACATTGTTAGACAGTTTTCATCCATTTTATACTGAAATTATACATCTTTCAGTATATAGGATCTTTACCATTTCTGTTGCTCCCAAAAACTACGCCATCAAGTGACTATTTTTAGTACCTCAATACTCGGGGGGGGGGGGGTGGGGGGGGAAGTGCCTAGATTTTAATAATTGAATGATTTTAATAATTTCAGAACACGTTAATCTCTAACATGCATTCAAACATTTTACTCTTTATCTGTCTTCGTACAGATGTTGATGAAAATTCTTATTCATCTATGTCCACTCTGTCACTGTGGTTTTACATAATAGAAATATGAACTGTATTAATACCCTGACCTCTTTCTATTCAGGAATCCACAAAGCATAGCCCATATTTTTTGATGTTTCACCTGCATCCTCATTTGCCTGGGACTATCAGTGCCTGCCCCCTGGAAGATTCCTTTCAAACTGGAGATCCAGAAGAGGACAATGACAAGGTGGTGGCAGAAATGAGGCTGCTAAACCAGAAGGTCAGTAAAAAAACAATGGGTCAGTACTAGAAAAGAGCTTTTGGGCAAAGCCTACTACAGATTTGTTTTAGGCCATAAGATGCAAGCAGTTCCACTACAATTACTACAGTTGTAGTGGAGATAATATCCGGAATTAGTGGTGGTGGGGGAAGAATAATGGAAAACAGATCATCATTGTTTACATTAGACTCTTAAAATCTAGTTATTCTTGTGTGACTTTAATTATAGGTAGAGGTTTGAAGAGCAGCTTCTTTTTAGAAGATTGAATTTTGGTTCCACATTATATTTGCATTGCAGAGTGACATGCCAGCTAAATGTGGTGGTGTGTGCAGCTCATGGAGAGGTTCTCCACTGAAGGGTAGGACAGCTGTTTAAACCAGATGATACTGGTCCACTTTATTATGACATTTAATGATTGGGCCATATTTTATTACTCAACAGGCATGGAAAAGGCTTTGCTTTGTGAACAGAAGAGGCGGAGGCACTGATGGCTGCAAAACTAGAGCCACTTTTTAGGCTTTCCCGTAAGCTAGCCCACAGCAACCCAGTGACGGTATGTCAAACATACATTAGTCAGCTATTTTCAAACTTCTATCTACTATTTTATATATTTGATATGTGACATAACACCTAATGCAATGATATCATGAGTATTTTCACTTATCTAAGGAGGAGACTAGAATGGTGAGAGACCTCCACTTGCAGGACTGTTTACAGGGTGGTGAGACTACCTACTTTCCTTGACATGGATAAGGAACAGCAGCAGATCGCTTTGAGGGCGGCACTCGATGTGGAGGACCCAGAATCAAAAGATCCATTTATGTTGGAGTTCATGAACATGCAGGACTTGGAAGTCTTCCTCAAAGAAGAACAAAGAACAAAGAACAGCTTCAGGAAGAAGATGGAGGACAAGCTGCAACAGAGCGACATCAGCGGGGTCTGGAGAAACCTCAAAACCATCTCGGGGCTCCAGAATACCTCCCCCCAGGCCACGGGGGGCAGGGAGTGGGCGAACAACCTGAATCTGTTTTTCAATAGATTTGACCAACCGCCCTCCCCCCTGTCTGCACAACAACCACTGCTGCCTCTAAGAAATCAAGTCCTGCTACCCACTCCCCACTCCACCGACACCCCCCCCACTCCCAACACACAGCCCCCCATCCTGACCCTGACCAAGACCCAGGTGAGGACGGAGCTGAGGAAGATCAAGGCGAGGAAGGCGTCGGGACCGGACGGCATCAGCGCAAAGCTCCTCAAGTCCTGTGCAGACCAGCTGTGTGGGATTGTGACGTATATCTTCAACATGAGCCTGAAACTGGGGAGGGTACCACAGCTGTGGAAAACATCTTGTGTGGTACCTGTACCAAAAACTTCCCACCCCAAAGACCTGAACAGCTTCAGACCGGTGGCCTTGACGTCCCACTTGATGAAGACCCTGGAGAGACTGCTCCTTGCTCATCTCCGCCCCCTGGTGGAACCAGCGATGGATCCACTCCAGTTCGCCTACCAGCATGGCATTGGGGTGGAGGATGCGGTGATCTTCCTCCTTCACCGTTCTCTGTCCCACCTGGAGAAGCCCGGGAATATGGTGAGGATCATGTTCTTTGACTTCTCCAGTGCTTTCAACACCATCCAACCGATGATCCTGAAGGACAAGCTGCTGCGCGCAGGGGTGGACCAGCACCTGTCATCATGGATCCTGGACTACCTCACGAACCGGCCTCAGTTTGTGAGAACCCGGGACTGTGTTTCCGACACGATCATCAGTAGCACGGGGGCCCCCCAGGGAACGGTGCTGGCTCCCTTCTTGTTCACTCTTTATACTGCGGACTTCTCACACAACACAACACATTGCCATCTACAGAAGTTCTCTGATGACTCTGCGATCGTTGGTCTCATCTCCAACGGAGATGAAGCTGAGTACAGAGGGCTTATCCAGGACTTTGTGGACTGGTGCCATCGGAACTGCCTCCAGATCAACGCGAGGAAAACTAAGGAGCTGGTGGTGGACTGCCGCAGGCATGGGCAGCCCCTCACAGCACCAGTAAATATACAGGGAACAGACATCGAGATGGTGACATCCTACAAGTACCTGGGTATTCATCTGAACAATAAACTAGACTGGTCACACAATACTGACGCACTCTACAAGAAGGGACAGCGCAGGCTGTTCCTGCTGAGGAGACTCAGGTCTTTTGGTGTACAAGGGGCGCTGCTGAAGTCATTCTATGACACGGTGGTGGCATCAGCCATCACTTTTGGAGTGGTCTGCTGGGGCAGTGGCATTACTGCAGCCGATAGGAAGAGACTGAACAAACTGATTAAGAAAGCTAGCTCTGTCCTGGGGCAACGCCTTGATCCGATGGAGGAGATAGGAGAGAGAAGGACAGTGGCTAAACTGTCATCTCTGCTGGAGTCCGAGTTCCACCCTATGCAGGACATACTGGATGCACTGAGGAGCTCATTTAGCAGCAGACTACATCATCCCAGGTGCACAACCGAGAGGTTTCGTAGGTCCTTCCTACCAACGGCTGTCAGACTGTACAACCTAAGCAGGGCTGCTCGCAGAGATAGCAAAAAGACGTAACAAACTAATAGTTTTTTTTTTTTTTTTTTTTTTTTTTTTTTGAATGCAAAAGATGCAATAGACTTACACAATGGTCCTCTCCGGCATACAACTAGGAACATACCGGTCGCTATGGAGGGTGAGAATATGTATGGGCACATAATCATACCATGTAGGATAACTAAATAGACGGTTATGCTGTTTCATCCCACCTAGCAACAATGCTCTGCACTGTGTGTGTTTATATATTTACATATTTATTCCATCTAGCTACAATGCTCTGCACTGGGTGTGTTTATATTTATATATCTATATATTTATTCCATCTAGCTACAATGCTCCGCACTGTGTTTTTATATATCTACATATTATTCCATCTAGCTACATTGCTCCGCACTGTGTGTGTTTATATACTTGCATATTTATTCCACCTAGCTGCAATGCTCCATACTGTGGGTGTTTATATATTTACATATTTATTCCATCTAGCTACAATGCTCTGCACTGTGTGTTCATATATTCATATATTTATTCCATCCAGCTACAATGCTCTGCACTGTGTGTCTGTGTGTGTGTGTGTGTATATATATATTTTATAGTAATATGTACATATGTATATTAGCTGCTCTTGCTTGCTTGTTTTTTCTTGCCTTCTGATTGTTGCTCTGAGTGTTGCTATCCCTGTGCTGTTGCAATCCTGGAATTTCCCCGTTGTGGGACTAATAAAGGCTTATCTTATCTTATCTTATCTTAAGAATGCTGAGACAAACAGGGCCTGAAGATTAACACTGTGTAGTAATGCAGACACAGTTTGTATGGATAATCATTAGTTCTGTTTGATCTTTGCACACATATTCTTAGGCCATTTGCCTTTTTTTTTTATTTTGCAAACATTTTTTTCTCAAACATGTATAAGACGTTCTTTTTTGTTTTCCATTTAATGTTGAAATGGTCCAATAAAGTTGTTTAATTCTTGGTGAATGAATATTAAGTTTTATTAATACATAAAGTATTTTTTCCAAAATGTAATATTTAATAAAAAGAATATTTGGGGAAAAAGGTTTGTGTATTTTAAAAAAGGCAGTTTTAGAAGCATTGTTGAGTGAAACAAGGATGCTGAGCAAGAGCAGTGTGCAGGACTTTGGTTCTCTACACTCTTGTGATATAGTTTCCTATGGTTCTGCACAGTCTATTAGTTACTGTTTGGACTAGAGGTAGTTTTAGGAGCATTGAAATAATATGTAAATCATAGCTCTTCATATTCCAGAAAAATAAATTGGATTATCTTTTCCATTAAATGGGATACAGATGATAAACTCTACTCAATACAAACACTTAGTTTGCTAGTTCTGAGACGGTGCATAAATATTGCAAATTATGACTGAGTGTGGAGAAAATTCTGAATAAAATCTTCCAACGTAAGAGTATTTACTAGCATAACTTTTATAACAGTTATCAAAGGGTGAGGTAAATCAGTTCTATTTATATAGCACCAAATCACAACAGTTATCTCAGGACACTTTACACAAAGAGCAGCTTTAGACCAGACTCCATTAATTTGCAGAAAATATAGTCACGTGTGTACAGTCAACACTGGGAGTCAGATCATAATTCTAAGTGGAAGGCCTCAAATGTTCTTCAGTGAATAACATATGTGGTATATGTAATGGCACAAACTGGATTTGAGGTTTTTTTTATTATTATTTTTAAATGGACAAAAAGAAAACTACAGCAATCAAAATACACAAATTAATATGAGATGTTTTGCTGGTACACATAAAAGAGTTCAAGATTTTGAATTTTTTACTAAATATGTTGATAAACGAAGTTGTTTTTGTTATGTAGATTTTATTCGAAGAATGTCAATATACAATTTAAAGGTTGTATAACAAGACATGGCAAGAGTCAGTGACAATAATACAGAAAAAGGCACATTTAGTGGTCTGCTAATTAAAAGAAGTAAGTTTTCAACTATCAAATTTAAATTTTTTAGTGGGGGCCAAATCTATTTTTAGATCGGATTCTTTAAAATTATAGTAAGAGGGTTATCTTTCAAGCCATTTCATCTTGTGAATGTAATATTTCGCTAGAATAACAATGACATTGATTATAAACCTTTCTGTTACACATAAGTAAAATGTGGAATTTAGTTAGTGTGACATTTTTCTGAATAATTTCTGTAAATCAGACCAAAAAGTAAAGACATGGGGACAATCTACAAAAACATGTTCTATACTTTTATCCTCATAATTGCAAAAGGAACATGGGGTGGGGGGGGGGATGCCATGCATGTGTAGCAGTGTCAATAAAAGCATTCCTACTTGGCTTACTAAGTGGGTTGACCCTCTTGGCTACACAGGTAGAGTGCTGGACTCTGAAGCTGGAGGTCGTGAGTTCAAATCCCCCGCTTGGATATTGCCAGTTGGGGCTTGGAAATTGCCTGTCCACTTGGTTACATTTGGCGGCAAGCGGTAGGACTTACTGGCAGCGTATCAGTTCCATTCTCCATATCCCCACTAGTGTCAGAAGGTGGCCACGGAGCTTGAAAGCTTAAATGCACCTCTGACGATGTCAAAAATTGGAGGGAAATATGTAGCATTGTCAATAAAAGCATTCCTCATTGGCTTGCCAAGTGGGTCGACCCTCTTGGCGGCACAGGTAGTGCTGGACTCTGAAGCCAGAGGTTATGGGTTCAAACCCCCCGGTTGGACATCGCCAGTTGGGGCTTGGTTGCCTGTCCATTGGTTACACATGCACAATCCAATCTGGCATGTGTCCATACTCACGAATACATGTACAGTATATCCAAATCAGGTAGGGCTTCCTTTGAATGTTGTCCCTCTTGTGTTGCCGTCGCCCATGTTCTAATGATAGAGGAGTATCTTGCGCATGCGTACTGCAAATTAGGTTGTCTTCCAAATCGGGTAGCAACACCCATAGATATCTATGGCAACACCGGAACTGTGTACAGGATTTGGGGACCGGAAGTGACATAAAGTTCAGTGGAAAGAATGCCCTTGCTGGAGCTGGAGCTGATGGCCCTTCTTTGTTCACTGGAGGAAGAAAGAGCAGCACTGCAGACAAAGGTCTAACTTATGATACATGCACCGACTGTATGCGTGTTGCATGGGTAAATATTTACTCTTGTTGCAGAGCTGATTATAACAACTGAATATTTCAGACAGTATTGTAACGTGTACTGTTTGCGTTTCAGACGTTGTTAGAAAGACTGTGGTGAGGGGCGGAACTAATGTTCAGATTTTATGTTCCTAACAGTACTCTTTTGACTGATGCGCTGTTACTGCTCTATGCTGAGTTGGAAATGCTCACTCCTTCCCTATATAGTGTACTATATTGAAAGGGTCATAAAAAGCTAAATTGACCAAATAATAATTGTGTAGGTAATTTCCCATTATGCTCTGTACATATTTTGTTTGTGTTCTTATGAATAAATACGTTAAAAGTGTTAAACCATAATCTGATAAACAAGAACAAGGTGTAATCATAGGACTATTCATTCTATCAGTTAGGTCTGTTGCAGTAGAGACACACCCATGCCAACATTCACACATTTTTTCATAATACATTCCAGTAAACAGTACACGTGAACAAAGGATGGCTTGTTCATGCTAGAAGTAAACTGGCAAATCAGACGGTTGCGAACAAGGCCATCACACTATACAGGGCAGGCCCAGCCCAAGAAGATAAATGTATGATGCACCCGGAAGTCGGGGCTCACGCTGACTGAGTTTCCTGCGAGAACTATGTCTCATTGAGCCCAGCGCTGTTTACTCTGCATGTGACCTAAATAAATGTCACACCTGTGAACTGAAGAATTCTCCGGTTTGTTCTTGGGGCTTTCAAACAAAGAAATCGGGGCTAACAATTGTTGTGCCGTGACTCGGATTGGCTGATTCTGAGACATTGTCTGTATTTTGGACCACCGGAGAAGACCGGAAGGGACCACTTTTTCAGACAACTACAGGCGCCTGAAACAAAAGGTAAGCCGAAAACCTTTTTATCTGAGAATTTCTGCAATTTGAGCACACTAAAATGACAGTTGTCTGATTAAGAGGTATCTCCGATCTCCAATTTTATAACATGGGGAATTAAAATTTAAACTCAAGAGTAATTGTTTTTGATTGAAATCAGCGGTCACATGTAGAGTATAAATCACACAGTCTCACACGCGGGAAAGTGAATAAGAAAGAGTGTCCTAATATCAGTCTGAATTGGGGCCAATAAAGGACGTAAAATTCACGGAAGTGAATAACCACTGAGGGTTGTCCTCCAAATTTTAAAAATTATTTTGGAATCAGTCTGATCTGAAATAAAAAAAAGATGTAGGAAACATCGGTGAGTGATAATCATCCATGTTTGTCTTTTAAATTAAGGGAACCAGGATTAGCCTGATGCCGGGGGAAACTGAAAGAGCTTGACCCGATGCCACGAGAGGTGATGCCACATTAGGTGAAGAGTCCCGTTGAGCAGTAGACTAATATCCCCAATCCTGATTAAGAAAAAATCTTATGAGGACACAGGGATAAGTTTGTTATTTTTTATGAAATGTGGGGTGGTTCATCACTTAATTGATATTTTACTGTAGTCTTGTGTGTATATCAAGCAGTTTAGACTGAGAATTCCGCACAGTATTACAGATCTTAAGTGATTCTGTGGGGACTGGGGTTGGATTAGACTAGTGGGTGTGAAGCAGATACGGTACCACTGTTGTTCTGAGTTAAAACTTGTGTCATGACTGGCGTTAAGTCCCAGCAAACAGGCGCACAGAAAGTTAGTTTCTGTGTAGAAGCTTCCTGTTGGGGTCGAGACACATGGACAATACATCACTCGGTAACGACAGAGGGGTACGGGTAAAACCTAAATAAAATGTCACAAAAAAATAATGGACAGATGGAAGGAATGTAAATCCAATATCCTTGGGATCGGTATTATCAGAGACAGTGATTAGATGGTTAACGAAGGTTCCAGAAGGTAAATGGTAAATGGCATTCACTTATATAGTGCTTTTATTCTCATCTCTTGGTGACCAAAGCGCTTTACAGATGTACTGTAATGTAATGTACTGTACTTTATTTATATAGCCCTTTAAAACAACCCGTAGGTGACCAAAGTGCTTTACAGAAAATTAAACAGCATTAAAAACACACACAGCATTAAAAACAAATAACATAAACAAAGAAATAAGAATAAATACCTAAAAATGAGAATAAAATAAAAACAAATGCCAAGACAAATATCACCACTACTGGATATTAAATGCCATCCTAAACAAATATGTTTTAAGTTCTGATTTAAAAAGGGCCAGGTCAGAGATAGCACGTAGGTCAGGGGGGAGATTATTCCAGAGCCTGGGGGGTGACAACAAAAAAGGATTGGTCACCCCAATGTTTATACCTTGACCTAGGCACATCCAGCAAAAGCTGATTGGATGACCTCAAAGCCCTGCCTTGGTCACGGACAGTCAAAATCTCAGACATATAAACCGGAGCAAGGCCAATAAGAGCTTTAAAAACAAAAAGCAAATGTTTAAAATTAACTCTAAAATGGACTGGAAGCCAATGAAGTGAAAAAAGGATTGGAGTACAGTGATCCCTCACTTATCGCGGTTAATGGGTTCCAGAACCGACCGCGAAAAGTGAAAAACCGCGAAGTAGCGTCACCCCAATGACGTCATCCATAAACAATACGTACGTTCATTCTCTCACTCTCATATGATACGTGTGTGTGTGTGTGTACGTGTACATACATACGTAGATGTAAACAAAGTGTACATAAATATGTTTTTAGAACTCTTTTATTCTTATAACAAGATACGTAACTCAAGATGAAAATGATTTACTGCACAGGTTAATGAGAGCTTTACTGCTCCTCAGGTGACGCCTCATCGTGAGGTGCTGGAGGCGCAGGATCATCGAGGGCAGCTTCCGATAGAGCTGAAGCTGCAGGAGGCGGCGTAGTGCCTCGACGGGAAGACTATTTCGCACAAAATGGCACAAGAGAACAGCAAAAAGTTCCACGCGGCGAGACTAAGTAACACGAGCGATAAAAAGCAATGAATGCGGTCTTTCTTCCCTTCATGGGTGCTCGGCAGGGAGAGGAGGTGGGTGAGACGTCTCGGCCAATCAGCTTGCGGGGTGAAACGTCTCGGCCAATCAGCTTGCGAGATTTCCGAGCCCAGCCAACACGACAACAGCGAACAGAGAGTTGTGCTGCTCTCCGTGTTGACACGTGATGGTCTAATGTAGTCTCCCTGCCTTCAGCTAGCGCCCGCCCATTATTTCTCAATTTTGAATTTTTGATGAATATTTTTGAAAAATCCGCGATGCACTGAGGGCGCAAAAGGTGAAGCGCGAAGTAGCGAGGGATCACTGTAATGTGCTCTCGCCTAGGTGTGTTGGTCAAAAGACGGGCCGCTGCATTTTGCACAAGTTGAAGGCGACTGAGAGAAGACTGAGAGATGCCAACATAAAGTGCATTGCAGTAATCAAGTCGAGACGTGATTAAAGCATGGATGGCTATCTCAAGATCATGACGGCTCAGGAAAGGTTTGGCTTTGGATAACAGACGTAATTGATAAAAGCTCATCTTGACTACATTGTCAATCCGTTTATCAAATTTTAAATGGCTGTCAAAAATCACCGCCAAATTTCTGACAGATCCTGCTATCCACCCATTCACACACACATTCACACACTGATGGCGGCATGCTGCCTAACATGGCGCTTCCAGACACACCAGGAGCAACTGGGGGTGAAGTGTCTTGCCCAGGGACACAACGGCAGGATATCTGGGGAAAGTGGGATTCAAACCGCCAACCGTGTGGTTATTGGATGACCCGCTCTACCTCCTGAGCCACTGCCGTGTTTGGTCACTGCAGAAAAGGAAAATTGGACAACCTGCTGGCCAACCAACAGCTCCCCCTTTTGGTGGAGAACCAACAGCTCCCCCTCCTCCTTATGTGGAGGCATGAGCCCTATTAGAGATGTGCCAAAACCAAATGCCACAAACTACTGCCACAGCACAGAAGCCAACTGAATCTATTCAATCAACACCCACGATAATGGCCCCATTAGTGGTGATTAAAATTGTTACAAACAGCCCTGTTCCAGGAAAGGCCAGAACATACTGAGCAAAGTAAGGTATTTTTTAGAAAAAAGAGTGGAGCGTGCTGTAGACACATTGGAAAATACAGGGACAACATCAGATTGTATTTTTGATACCAGGTCATATGCAGAGGCAGCCACTGATCAAGGCACACTCTCAGTACATGCCCTCACTTCAGCCTTTGAAGAAATAGGACTAAACCTATATGATTCCGCCTCTAATAGACGCGGTCCACACATAACAGCCTGTAGGCCTGACCATGGTAATGTACATACATGTATGGACAGGACTCACACTCCCCGGGCGAGGCAAATGCCATTGACCACGACAACGTCAACCAGTGGCCGTGTGACCACAAACTGCACTCCATTTTCACTGCAAGATGCAGCTTTGATAAAATCTCAGTTACCAGATATACATAATGGCAGTGCTCCATGGATCAAGGCTTTCCTCAAGGCCTGTGCTAGAGTCTTACCAGCTCTGGGAGACTATAGATGGGTGTTCACCTCATGTACATCCTTGGGGATGTTACAGGAGGTGGAACAATTAAGAGGTTAAAACTGCAACTGCAGTCTCTTGCACTGCAAGAATTGGTCACACTCTTGCAATATGTAGATCAGAATCAGAAAAGAAAAGATTTATTGCCAAGTACATTAACAGATCACTGATAACATACGAGAGAATTTGACTTGACACAGAAAATGAACCTGCATTTCCAGTGACGCGGCTGCATCAGAGACGCGCCTGCCAACAGGATAGTGGGTACAAGCATAAGAATAAGAATAATACGAGGAACAATAGGAAGGAGCAAAAAAATCATTGATTCAAAATACAATGACATTCTGTTGTCATTGTATTCAAAATACAATGACAGATGACATTCTGTTAGCAGCCCCTGACTCTGAATCAATCATTACTGCAACTACTACTGTATTATATCAGTTGGCTGCATGTGGGTTCAAGGTATCCAAATCCAAATTACAAATCGGGCGACCAAAGGTTACTTTTTTGGTTCGGGTGATTGGTACTCCCGGATTTAGTATGACAGCCACACATAAAACTGATATTCTCTGTCACTCTAAGCCCATGACTGTGAAGGCAATGATGCAGTTTCTGGGATTGGTGACATACAGCAATAACTTTGTGCCAGATTTTTCTGGATTAGTGGCGCCACTACGGGCCTTAATCACTCAAGCAGAATACAAAAATTATAACTCTCCCTTAAAATGAACACTGCAAGCAGAACGTACCTTCAATGAACTAAAAGCCGCAATTTCCTCAGCATGTTCTCTACATGCACCCGATTACTCAAAACCTTTCCATTTGGATGTAGATGAAAAGAATGGCTTTCAGGTTCAAGTTCAGGTTCAGGTTACTTTATTTGTACCCATAGGTAGATTTGTTTTGCAGTCTGGTGACATCCATATTTACAAGCCACAATTACATTCAGCATAGACACAAACACAGGCACACATGAAGCTGACTATAAACATGATAAAAATACTCAAGGCTCCACCAATCAGGGTATAAAGACAAAGAGATGAGAGAAAAACCAGAGGTAAGAGAGAAGGGTCATCTTAAAAAGTTAAAAACTAGTCAAAGAGGTTAAAAACTCAAAGGTCTAAAACCCAATAAAATATTTAGAACCCAAATAACATCCTACAAAAATAAGTAAATATAAAATGGAGTTAATAAATAGGTACCTAAATTATGTGCAATATGTTGTTACAATTTGTTCAACTCTTTGACAGCAGCAGGAACAAGGCTGTTTTTGTAGCGCTGGGTTTTACTTTTTGGGACAGCAAACCTCCGTCTTGAGGGAAGAAGCTGAAAGTTGCAGTGCAAAGGGTGGGAGTCATCATTTAAAATGGAGATGAGGTGGCATGAAATAAAGCAGCGTTGGTGAAGGTTTTAAGTAGAGTTTATTGAATCATACCACCTTCACAGGATCCCCGCTCCGGTGCATAGTGTGAACAGACCGGAGCGGGATCCTCCGGCTCTCAGAGAAGAGGAGACACACGGTGTGTGTGTCCAGCAGTAGCAGTTGCAGAATCAGAATGAGAGAACTTGAGTTACAGAATTGCAGCATATATACCCAACTACAACAATACATCAAAGAGCATTCCCCAGCAGTTGGTATGATTAAAGAGATTGCAGAACAGGCATGAGACATTTGCATTTGAGAGACATACATCACAATAGGCAGATTTGCTAGACTCTGCTCCAGCTGCAGAACAAAGAGGTTACAAGGCACATCTACATATTGATCTCAGTCTCTAGGTCACAGTAATGACAGGACGCATGAACACAATGCATGAAAGGTGACATTAACATCACAGTAGAGAGCCAGAAGAAGCGGGGCTGCCTGTAGACATTTAATACACACATTTATTGCTCTAGCCGAGCGCTGTGTCTGTCCAGTCTGTTTGTGGGGGTTACACCAACCCGCCACAGAGGTAGCCATCCTCTGTACTTGTCTGGTGTACAGGGATGTCAGGCTCAGCTGTGACTCACCAAGCAAACGACTGGACCATCTAACTACCTGATCCAAGGATTTCCTCTGTTTCAGTTTTATCTGACCAAACCATGACACTAAAGAAAAGGATAAAACAGATTCAATAAAAGCCAGATAAAACATTGTCATTATGGTTTGGTCAATTTGGACCGAACTCGGTCAATTTGGCTTTGTTAATGCCGTTCTGTTTCACAAGGGGGAGAGTGGGACAAGCACGGATAGAAAAGTACTAATGTACTACAGTAGCAAACTAGACAATGTAGAAATTGGTCATCCAACTTGTGTAAAACATGTGGCAGCTATAGGAAAGGCTATAGAAAAGAGATTGCACCTAACAATGGGCAATCAAACCATTATTCACACAACACATAGAGTTAAAGCCTTCCTTGACTCTAATGCATTCACTTTATCAGCACACAGGGCTCAAGGCTCACAGCAGCTACTTAATAAATCACACATACATTTTACCAGCTCAGGGGTAAACATGGCCTCACAAATAGACACCAAATAAGACCATGACTGTGCTGCTGAAACAAAAAGAGAAATGAAACTACATGACAACTTACAAGCGGAACCACTGGAGAGACCTGAGATGATTTTATTTTGTGACAGCCATAGCCATTACACACAGACGGGCACACTGATAGCCTCTTGTGCAGTAGTACAAGAAACCCCGGAGGGCCTGGAAACGAAGCAAGCACAGATCATCCCACAACCAGCATCAGCACAAATGGCAGAACTGGTGGCATTGACAGAAGCATGTAAATGAGCAAAAGGGAAAGCGGCAACAATATACACAGACTCAGTGTACGCAGTACAGGCTGTACATGTAGACATGTGTCACTGGAGAAGAAAAGGGTTTGTGACCTCAGCTGGCACACCAGTGAAACATTTGGATCAATTACTGGGATTATATTATGCACTATTAGAACCAAAACAAGTACCGATTGTCAAGTGCAGAGGACACCAAAAGGGAAATAGCAGAATAGTGAGAGGAAATAATGCAACAGATATGACAGCAAAGGCAGCTGCAGGATAAAATGTAAATAAGCTAATGAATCAGAGGGAAGCAGATAGATCACACAGGGAGCTGTGTGCACAAAATATTAAGGAAATACAAGAAGCTGCTGCCCCTACAGAAAAACAAACTTGGAGAGAAAAGGGAGCCACGAAGGATTCCATAGGGCTCCGGAGGAATCATGAGGGTAAAATAGTAGCACCGGCTGGGCTACTAAACTTGCTGTGTCAGGAAGCCCACAGTAGAGGTCACTGTGCAAGCTCCAAGGTGAATACCCTCATCTCACAACAATGGTAGCATACCTTTTTAAAGGATATTTGTAAATATTTTGTACAGTCGTGTGAAATTTGTGAATGTTACAATCCAAAGATCTCATTGAAAGCAGGATTGGGAAGTTTCCCAGTCTCGGGGGCTCAATGGAAGGAGATCATTGACTTTATAGACATGGGGGCGGATCATAGAGCAGAGGGTAAAAGATATTTGCTCATTTGTGTCGACCCCTTCTCAAAGGGTGGATAGAAGCCACCCCCACCAGAACAGAGAAGGGGAAGGAAGTAATCAAGTGGCTCATAAGAGAAATCATTCCGAGATTTGGAATACCTGAAGTGATAAGATCAGACAATGGTACCCATTTCTCCAATGAGGACCTACAACAGGGCGAAAGAATGTTTGGGATCAAACATAAGTTTGGAGCTGTTTACCACCCTTCTTCACAGGGGTTGGTACAAAATTAACCTGGGTTGAAGCTCTACCTATTGTATTGTTCAACCTCAGGTCCACCACAAATGCCACACTGAATGTCAGCCCAGATGAGATCTTGACAGGAAGGAAGATACCTTGCCTGTTTGCTACTGCACCCACTGACTCACCACCTGTGCTATTGTAACATGAAAACTTGAGTGAGTATGTCAACCAAATGAATAACACTGCCATGAGTATCTCTCAACAGGTTGCAGAGATCCTCACCAAGGAGCAGGACCATGACACATCACCTGTGGAGGTGGGCAATTGGGTCTTGAGGAAGGTAAACAAGCTCAGCTGGTCTTCTCCTAGGTGAAAGGGACCATATAAAGTGGCAGAAGATTAAGGATAGACACGGAAAAGAGAAAAAGGTTGCCATCCTAACCCCACAGGAGATAACTGTTACTAAAACAATAGAAATTGAGACCGGGTTTACGCAAAAGAGTTATTGGTTAGACTGGATAAGTAATACTGCTAAATCTGTAACAAAAGATGATTGTATTGTCTGCTCCTCTTCTTGTCCAGCGCTTTTAACTGTACCGTCATTGTTCTCCTACAATGAAACTTATTGTATGATGAATTTGCACATGACCGAACATCCTGAATCTAAATGTAAATATTAACCTGTTGCACTTCTGTGTACCGCGGGCGGGCACGTCTCTGTGTCCTAGAGCGCACGAGGGTGCACGAGTGCGCACGAGGGCGCTGCGTCCTAGGAGGCACTGAAAAAAAAAAGCTGCATTTCCGTTCTTCCACTACAGACACAGCCGCGAACAGAAAGCCAAAGGAGTGCTTTGATTGGTTTAGATGTGACTGACCTCTCATTCGACTAATAAGAGCCTTGAATTGGGTTTCTGAAACCTTGAAGAACCAATGACTGAAAACCTAGCAAGAAGGACCCGCCTACCAACGGCTGCGAATGCAGCAAGCCAATTGAAGCACAGAAGTTCGAAAGCTGTTTTGCGTAAGGCTGGGTGAAGAGAGACTGACTGCTGCAGCAGATGAAAAAAGGACCCGCAGGAAGAACCACCACAGATCCAGCAGCACGGAGACCACCCACAAGTGCGACCTGTGTGACAGGGACTGCCATTCGCGCATCGGCCTGTTCAGCCACAGGCGGTGCTGTCCCAGCAGAGTAGACGTTTAGGATTCTCTTCCATGGTCATCATAGACCGTCCACATGCTGTTTTGAACAGGTAAGTGTTATAAGCTAAATTATTCTTTATCCCTGAAAATTGTAATCAGAAATTACTTTTGACCGATCGGTAAATTACAACTGTGTGACGCACGAAGTCCGAAGTCCGTGCGCCATGGTACACGGTTCGTGCGCCGCGTCCGGACTGTGAACGCCTCCCCCCCCACTACTCTTCTGTAGCGAGGGAGGCGGGGCGCGGGGACTGTGCGCCGCGGTCGCCACATCGCCACATGACTATTCCGTCATGTAGCGATGGTCGATGTCTGTCCTCTGTAGCGGGGGGGTGGGGGGGAGTGGGAGTTGTTATCTTCTACATTACAAATATTTTAGAATAATTTTTAGTGCACTGTAGGTTATTTTTTCTTGTAAAAAAAAGCCACACATTTTTTACGTGGCATGCTTCTTTGTGTGTGGGGGCTTGTTTGTTCATTCATTCATGAATGAATGAATAAACAACCCCCCACACACACAAACACACACACAGCCCTGAGTGTCACCTTTCATTAGAGCCCAAGATGAAGCTTCTATATTGAATCATTCAAAAGTTACAGACGTTTTTCCAAACTGTGCCATTTGGCACAATTTGGCACAGTTCAAAAACGCCTGGGAACTACCTGAGAACAAAGCTGTGTAATATATTCATTTTTTGTGGTATTGTTACAAAATTTTGACCTCAGCTGGATAACACTTGGTTCTACATTTCTGTTGCATTTTCCAGCCCGGATCTGAAGCTGTGTGTTATTTGCAAGCATTTGTATCCAAAAAAAAACACCCAGGCGAAATTTATTTTCTTCAAGTTCACTATGTTTAGATGACTGTTACTCAGTGGCAGGAGCACTTAGAGAGATTATGACTGTTTTGCCAAAAAATTCAAAGTGTTTTCTTTTAAATGAGACCAACCCCATGAAGATGCTGCAAAGGGTTGGAAGAACAGCTTTTGATTTACTTTGGGCACGTTATTTTTTGGCGTTTTTAGGGAAATTGACCAGAGTGCAAGGGGTTAAGAAACCCTGTACCCGCTGGCGCCACCAGGGACAAATCCACCATCTTTACTCCTGTAAAAAACAACTACACCTGCTTTACTAAATACAAACCCACTGGACACTCAGTAGGACACTTACCAGATGGTTGATGTGCGGAAATAATTATTGCCACGACATGGGCAAATGCCACCAAACTTAATTATGCCCGTTCAGACGTTTATTGGTACTGTGGAGGTTATAAACTAAGGAACACCCTTCCTCATGACTGGTCAGGCACTTGCACCATAGTATCCTTAATAGCACTTGTTAAGGTAATTTCCGCATCAGTGTCTGATATTAACTTATGGCAGCAAGCCCAATTTGATCCACTGTTAAGTCCTACAAGAAGTAGGGTTGGTAGAGGTGCAAATAACCCTTTTGACCTTTACGCGGGCTCTCCTACATACATAGATGCTATAGGGATACCCAGAGGTGTTGCCGACTAATATAAATTAGTAGAACAAGGGACATCCGAATTCGGGGTAATGTTACCCTATATGGTCCAATAATCACCACTAGCAAGAATGTAGATCACATTAATTATATCCATTTCAATGTGCAAAGGCTCAACAATATGACTACAGATGCTGTTACTGGTCTACATGAACAATTCGCCGCAACTTCCCTAATGACTTATCAGAATAGGATGGCACTGGATTTCCTATTGGCTGAAAAGGGTGGTATATGCTCCATGTTTGCACAGGATTGCTGTGTTTTTATCCCCAACAATACAGCTCCAGACGGGTCTATAACGCATGCTTTATCAGGTCTAAAAACCCTGTCTGAGGAATTGGCAGAACACTCAGGCATTAACAATCCGTTAGGAAATTGGCTGGACCAAACGTTTGGTAAATGGAAAACATTGGTCATTTCTATATTTATATTACTGGTAGTAGCAGTAACTATTCTCACCTTATATGGATGCTGCTGCATACCCTGTATTCGTCACTTATGTCTAAAATGCATCACCATCACAATTAATGAAAAATTCCCAGCTCCACCTGGTTATCAGATGGTGCAGTGCCAAGAGGAGGTAGTCCCATTGGTTTCCCTCTCTGAGCCCGGAAAAGGACAAGGTGAAGATCCCAAGGCGGAAGATGATGACGAAGAAGACTGTTGTGCTATTACTGATTATTTGTAAACATGATATGCTACTGATAATACATGAATCCTACATAGCTTACAACACACACGTAGGGGTGTGAGACTTACAGTATTCTTGCGTTATTACAGTATTCACATCATGCTAATTGCGGTCACGTAGTCAGGATGACTGTGAAGGTCAGAAGCTCTGTTGTACGGCAGGTCTAGAGGCCTGGATACAACATACATGGATAAGGATATCTCCTGATTTAGAATGATTTTGCTTGCCAATTATTTACATTGACACGTTTTTCACAAAGCTTATTTGCATATACATGTTGTTACATCATTTATCATGCCTGTGCAATGAAGAATGCTTGCTGTTCTATAATTGCAATGAAGGCCAGCTTACAGATATTCGCTAACACATATGTCTCATTACCCAGCTCACTTATCATAGTTAAACCGCTGCTTGTAGTTTGCAATGAAGACCAGCTTTCAGCTTTTCATAGTCAGCAAACATACATTCATAGGCTAATGGGAGATAATTTACACTAGTAATAGAACAGCATAATGTCAACTAGGGATGTAGTGAATAAGGATTAAAAAAAACCCAGCATTATGGTGAATAACTGTACAGGCTCCAGCTATTGCAGTGGTAACCCCTCAGGCCATTATTGGTCCTGTCCCGGCCGAGCCCTTTGTGTTGGCACCCCAACAAAGGTATCACAAAGAGGGTGCGGAAGAGGTGCATATAGGGGAGGCATGAGACCAGCATCAGACCCACCCAGTGACGTGTGCCTGCCGTGTGGCAAAAGAAGCCATTGAGCTCATGGCTGTAGAGTTCCATCTACTGGCAGAGGATCTGTCTGGACGAACTATGCACCCACCCCACCTCCACCACCCGGGATGTGGTCAGATCAGCCACAGCAGACACAGATGCCTCAGCAATCACAAATGGTTCCCAACCACAGCATGCACAATGGGAGACAAGACTTGTGGAGTTATGGTGGACACAGGGGCTCGCTTTTCATCAATATCAACTTCTCTACCTCTGTCCACTAATTATACATCGGTAGTTGGCATCTCTGGGACAGTATCACTGCACTGTTCACTGGCTGGACTGGATTTTGTCCGCTCTTTTCTGTATTCATCAGACTGTCCTGTAAATCTTCTGGGAAGAGATGTGCTTCTGAAAGTGAGGGCACACATCTATTTTGCTTCTATTGGAACTGTTGTGTGCCTACAAGATGGGACTATGCTCCACAGCTGCAAATACAGGAAGCAGACACAGAGGAAGATCACACCTCTTTTGCAACTGTGCTGTGGTTGCAGCTGAATGATGTGAGCCCTGACAAAAATCAACTGGTGGACAAATATATTCCATGTGTTCTCTTTGGCCTTATGACCCCCACATGATCCACTCCACTGCACAATGAACTCTGGAACTGTATGATGATCAGTGGGACACTTTGGTGGGGGTACAGGACTTGGTGTGCAAAGATATTTATGTTGGTCCACAAGGAGTTGCTGCTGCAGTCAATCTGGACAAAGACTTGTTGCCTTTGTATGCCCTCTTGGACACTGCTGCACCCCATGTTATGCTGGGGGTGTCCACAGGGGAGGAGGCAAGGGCACTGGGACCAATGGTGAAAAACTGTCTTAGATTGACTGACTGGGTTGACACACAATGTAGGGACCTACGTTATTCACCATCTGCTGATTGCTATCGCATCTCATACAATATATGGTTGATATGACAAAATCATGTCAAAAGGGGGAAATGAAAGGGTCATAAAAAGCTAAATTGACAAAATAATAATTGTGTAGGTAATTTCCCATTATGCTCTGTACATATTTTGTTTGTGTTCTTATGAATAAATATGTTAAAAGTGTTAAACCATAATCTGATAAACAAGAACAAGGTGTAGTCATAGCACTCTATTCATTCTGTTAGGTCTGTTGCGGTAGAGACACACCCACGCCAGCATTCACACATTTTTTCACAATACATTTCAGTAAATAGTACACGTGAACAAAGGATGGCTTGTTCATGCTAGAAGTAAACTGGCAAATCAGACGGTTGCGAACAAGGCCATCACACTGTACGTGGCAGGCCCAGCCCAAGAAGATAAATGTATGATGCACCCGGAAGTCGGGGCTCACACTGACTGAGTTTCCTGCTAGAACTATGTCTCATTGAGCCCAGCGCTGTTTACTCTGCATGTGACCTAAATAAATGTCACACCTTTGAACTGAAGAATTCTCCGGTTTGTTCTTGGGGCTTTCAAACAAAGAAATTGGGGCTAACAATATAGTGAATCAGCCATTTTGTAGTACTGTTCGAAATCTTAACTGAAAATTTCATTCACTATATAGTACACTCAAATTATCCCACAATGCATTTTGAACAGTAGTGTACAACGGATGGTCACTACATTAGCCAATATATCCCATAATGCAATGTGCAGCTAAGGGAGCAGTGAGAGAAGAGCTTCACGTCACAGCATAAACTACCTTAAGGTATTTATATCTATTAATTCAGCAAAAACCATTTGATTTAATACATATTTACTACAAATTACATGCAGGTATTCATTTTTTTTTTTACCACCGTTAGTCTGTTATGTTTTACTATCCTACTGTGATGACATCATTAACCATACAGCAAAAACAAGCCCAGTGTCCGAAAGCTGTTCATTTTATTGTTATATTGCATTTACTATATAATCCACTATATCTAAATTAACTATATAGTGAGGAGGGAGGGAGGGAGGGAGGGAGTGAACATTCCGAACACAGCCATAGTTTTTTTAATTGAAGAAAATTTCACGAAAAAAGTGGCATAGAACAAATTATGAACACATTACAAACAAGGCACCATAAAGAAGAACACATGGAGTGTGAAACCCACCAAACAGACAAAGTATATAGCATATAAACTAAAAACTAACAATAAGGATAACCTGAAAAAAATAAATAAGAAGAATTGGTATAATAAAAATAAATAAATAAAATTAAAATTAAATTAAATAAGTGCATTCACCATTCAATCTAGAGGTCAGGAAGGTTGTTGAAAATGTTCAAGTCATAATAAGCTTTCAGGAGAGATTTGGTAACTCTTCCTTTCATCAGTCTCAGGGAAGTGAGATGGTTGTCCTTGAGATCCCTTAGGAAGACGGTGAAGAGGGATTCTGTTTTTCTCCATTTGGATGTACAAATAAAGAATTTTCCCAGTATTATCAAATTGTTCAAGATTAAGTCACATTTACTGTCATTTGTGTTGATACCAAAAATTCTCTAGTGATGGCGGGGGGGGGGGGGGGGGCAGCTGGATTTTGGTTGATAGCCAGTCTTGTAAGTCCTCCCAGAATGTTCCGAAGTACATGCAATAAAAAAAACAAATGATCAGTGGTTTCAATATCTTTATCACAGAAGCTGCAGTTATTATGCTCAATATTAAATCTCTTTAACATTTTACTGGATGGATAGATATTGTTCAGGGTTTTAAAATGAACTTCTTTTGTTTTGGGGTTTACTGGATAGGTAACGTAGTTTGTTCTAAATTTCTTGGCATCTGATTCTGAAAAGAGCTGGATAAAACCATTCCTGTTTGGCCAAATTGGTGGAGCAGTACATCCCCGGTTCGTGGCAGTTGCTCACATTTTTTAGTTGAACTTTGCACGACAACGAACGCAAATACGTGCACGTATTTGGGTGCACGGTGACGCAGTGGTTTAGCACTGTGGCAGCACAGTTTTACCCTCGGCCGGGGGATCGCGGGGATCATGAGATCGTGGGTTCGATCCCAGCCCCCGACCAACAGTGAGGTGTGTGGAGTTTGCATGTTCTCCCCGTGTTGCGCGGGTTTACTCCGGGATTTCTCCGGTTTCCTCCCGCATACCAAAAACATGTAGGTTTAGGGCGCTCGCGCACGCAGCGACCAGCAGCCGGTGGCTTGTCACCAGACTGCAAACCAAATCTACCTACGGGTACAAATAAGTAACAAAAAAAAAAAAATACAGCACGTTTGACAGTGATTTGTTGGCTCTCCACCTGGCGACACGCTATTTCCAGTTTTGGCTAGAGGAGCACGAATTCACCGTGTTTGTCGACCATAAGCCCCTGACATACACGATGTCCAAGGTCTATGAACCGTGGTTGGCCCGGCAGCAACGGCATTTGGCCACAATCTCAGAGTTTACGACCGACATTCAACACGTTGCTGGTAAGCTCAACGTCATGGCCGATTGCCTGTCACGAGCATTAGTCACCCCAGTCTACATGGGAATAGATTTCCCTGCCATGACCACGAAGCAAGCCGGGGATGCAAACATTTGCCCTCTCCAGTCGGCGCCAACTGGGTTATGGCTGGAGAGCAGAGTGGTGCAGGAAGGGTGCCCTCCGTTGCTCTGGACATCTCCACCGGCTGCCCGCGCCTGGTTGTTCCAAGCTCTTGGCGCCGCCACATTTTCGAGTCAGTCCACTCTCTTTCGTATCAAGGTGTGCACACTTCGGTGAAACTAGTGGGGGTGAAATTTGTCTGGCTGTGCTTGCGCACGGACGTGAAGGAGTGGGCTGCAGCTTGCGTCACGTGCCAGCGGGCCAAAGTGCACAAGCCCACCAGAGCCCTCCCCAAGCCCTTCCAAATCCCGGCAAGGAGGTTGACCACGTTCGTGTGGATTTGGTGGGACCCCTCCCACCGTCGCAAGGTTTCACTTACCTTTTGACAATTGTGGACCGCACCATGCACTGGCCTGAAGTGGTCTTGGTGGCTTCTACCGCATCCGCAGAAGTGGCTCGCGCTTTTTTGTCGGCTTGGGTTGCACGGTTCAGATCCCCGTTGGCTATCACTTCCGACAGGGGTCCACAATTCGTTTCGGAACTCTGGTCCGCGATGGCCCAGAGCCTGGGGGTCACAATTCACTGCACTACCACGTACAACCCCCAGGCTAACGGGTTATGCAAGCTTTTTCATAGGTCGCTTAAGGCAGCGCTCAGAGCTTTGCTCATGAATACAAATCGGGTCGACTGTCTGCCCTGGGTCTTTTTAGGGTTGTGCTCCGCACCTAAGGAGAATTTTGCAGCCTTCCCAGTAAAACTCCTTTTTTCTTAGCCGCTGCGGATCCCCGGAGAGTTTTTACTGGAAAACCCCGCACCCGGGGCCAATCTGCCCACGCAATTTTTGCACAGTACAGAGGCTTTTAACGTGCCGGGCCCGGCCCACCATTGTTTTCCCCGCACTTTCATCCCCAAGAGTTTACAAAACGCCGGTTTTGTTTTTGTCAGGCACGATGTGCACTGGATCCCGCTGCGCCCACCGTATCACGGACCGTTCAGGGTGTTGGAACCTGGGGCGAAGCATTTTGTGTTAAACTTGAGGGGGGGTGTAGGGAAACCATCTGCATCGACAGTCTGAAGCCCACTTTTGTGTTGGCAGATGAGCAGGTGGTGTTGGCCCAAGCTGCCTGGCGCGGACACCCGCCGTTGGTGGCTCCGCAAGTTGATGTTCCCTCGGTAGGGACCAGCGCAAACAAAGCGAATGTGTTTCTCCCCACTTCCCTTTTCCCTCCACAGACTGACGTGCCCTCCTATACACCTCACCAGCAGAGTGTTTCAACGGGATCAGCGACCACCCACTACAGCTGCTATGGGCACCAGCTCAAGCCCAAAGGACGGGGGGTTAGTGCCCTTTCTGGATGTTCGGGGAGGGGGGGGGGCTGTGTGGTGGTACGGGTGGGGGAATTCTCCACCCAGAGACGGCAGCTGGGGGAAAGAGAGAACAATGTGCTGAAGGAGAAAGTGTCACCAGGGGGTCTCAAATGGGGCAGTAAGGACTATTCGCCCCCCAGGAAGAGGAGGAAGTGCCAGAACTGCTGGAGGAGGGAAGAGTGTGAGAATGCGTTACTGGCATTATGTTATGTTATTGTACCACGCATGTCTTTGTTCCACACAATGATTATGGTCGGGATTCCTGGGTCTTCATGCATGGAATTAAATATTATAAAAAGAGGATGCACAGAGACTCAGGAGCTTTTACTGTACTTGATGTTGGAGAAGGAATAAAGTTTGTGTGTCCTTCAGCTCGTTGCCTCGCCTGCTTCCTCTCTCCACAATGTGATATGTCCTTTTGTTTGTATTTTTCAAGTTTGTTCAAATAAAGTTCATAAAAAAACAAAGAAGGGCCACCAGTTTCAGCTCCAGCTCACACGAGGGCATCCTCCCACAGAACTTTGTGTCACTTTCGGTCCCCAAATCCGGAAATCCAGTACACAGATGAATCGGCGGCCATATTGCCGCTGCATCCAGGTACTCTTGTTTTCTTTCACAAAAAGAAAAAATATATATTAGGAAGAATCAAACAGAGATACTCTATTATCCATATGAAATGTCATGAAAATGTACACACTTACAGTATCCACCTTATTCCTGGGGGTGCCGTTGTTGGAAAGATTGTGGGCGGAGCTTCCGGTTTTGGCTGCAGTCATGTTAAATCAGTCAGTAAGAGAGGAGTAGCAGGGACATTTAAAATAGCGTTTTTAAAAGTTTTACAAATTCATTTTAATGTATAGTCCACATACGTGGTTTGCACTCAAGTGACAGCTAATTTCAGTACTTGTAGTTTTTGTATTTTTTGAATGTTTTGGTGTAGTTCTGGTATTTGTTGCTGGTGTTTGTGGTTGTGCTATAGACTGTATAAATGAAGACTTTTCATCAGCAAGGTGTAGATCATGCACTGAAAGAAAAAGGACTGTTGGTGTGATTGGTGGCACAGACACAGGACAGACACAACACAACCAGGTATGTTTTCACTTGCATGAATGTCACAGATCTGACGTTTATGCACTATATATGTCACCAGAATGAAGGCTGCATGAAGTAAAATAATAAATAAAAAATAGTAACAATTTGCTTCCTAAGGCTTAACAATTTAAGAAAGATATCAAATAGTTTTTTGGGGGGTTTTGCATTCGTTGGAATTCTTGGAACGATATGGACTTCAGCATGCTTGAGCATGCATTAATTTTTAAATTATCACAAAATATACTGTAGGTCAATAAAATTCTGAACAATTGTCAGAAAATGTCTGTATGTGTTAAGTTAAATAAGCATTCATGGCATGACAGCAGCATGAGCATTTTTAAATTCGGGGTAGAACAAACAGCTGCAGCCATCTGTATTTATACCAACATTAAAACACCCAAGCACGGTGTTGTGGTTCTTTGTGGCGCTGATTTGATTCTGTGTCTGCTCTGAGGTAAATTTGATTATGTCCAACATATTTTAACAAAATGCAGCCGACTTTTTTTGCGGTGGAGACATTGATATATCTCAGAGCTTTAATTTGTTTACAGCATTAGCATTTTAGCAGCGGCGTTAACAAATGGAGCTACAGTCTGCGAGGCCACTTTTTAAGGTCATCTTCCTATCCCTAGATAGCTGTGGGACGTGATATGATTACATTAGTGTTTTTGAGGTGCAAAAGGCTGTGTTCCCGCATTTCTGATGTCGAAGGAAAAGTGTCAAGTTTCAGTGACAACCATATGTTCTAAACTAGTACCGGAAGTTGCTACCATAATTCACGCAAGGCATCAGGGAGCCTAGGAATAAGGTGGATACTTAATCAAATCTATATCCACCTTACTGGAACTGAACCTTGGAACTGGAGTGATTGATGTGTGGTATGACAAACTGCACTGCACCACAATGAGGACCGGAAAGGTTGAACACATATGGGAATTGAGAGAACCCAGTGCACTGAACAAGAGACAGCAGAAATTAGAAAAATAATAAGACTCAGATCTGAGTTAAATTGAACTTGTCTGATTTAAGTTAACGGTTTCATTTGAACATTTTTTTAAAATTTTAATTTATTTCCTAAGGTGCGCACAATTTTATTTGTAAATATTTAACAGCTGTGAACAAATTTGTTTTTTCATTAAATGAACAAAGTTTATATTTCACCAGCATATGTCTGAGTTCATTATGGTTGTTCAATCCCTGGGCTCCTGTTGAACCTAAAACTTCTGAACCTTGTCCAACCCTTAGCTTAATTTCATTTACCATCTGTAAATTCCCAATTTGGACTACACTATTGCACTTTTTGCTTTTAATGTTAACATCTCCAATAAAAACCTCAGAGCTACATTGAACTTTGGGCGGTGCGGTGGCGCAGTGGTTAGCACTGCACCAGCACAGCAACTCACCCTTGGCCATGGGATCCCTGGTTCGATCCCAGCCCCTGACCAATAGTGATCTGTGTGGAGTTTGCATGTTTTCCCCGTGTCTGCGTGGGTTTACTCCGGGATTTCTCCGGTTTCCTCCCACAGGCCAAAAACATGCAGGTTAGGTTAATTGGAGACTCTAAAGTGGCCCTGTGTGTGAATGGTTAAGGGATAGCGCTGTATCGTGGCTGCTTCATCCATCCAGGTGGATGCCCTCAATTTCCCCTCTGGGGATCAATAAAGTATACAAAATCAAAATCACAGTTTTTTAACAACTGTTAAATGGCCCCAGGAATTTTGTTTTGAACTGTAGTGATTTTTTTGGGAGTGACAGACAAACCAAATTTGTTCATGAATTCATGATCATTTAACACAACACCTGTCATGAATCTGGGTTTGGCTGTTCCAAACCCGATTATTTATTTGCCTTCTTTTCCATCAGGAGTGTCAGGGAGCTTTTTGGCCTTCGCTTCCTGACAGCTCGGGCATGCCCCCTTCTCCTGTCAAGTGCCATCAGCTGCGCTCCGTTACTGGGTGTTTCACATACATACGCACACACTCCATTCATTCTCATTCACACGCGCAGACATTCACTCATGCACACCTGGGGTTCATTTGGTCCAGCCCAGGCATTTCCACACTGGCGATCTCCTCCCTCGTTAAGTTTATTTTTATTTAAGCAAGGAGTTGGTAGGAAGAGATCGCCGCAGCATTCGTCCTCATTCGTGGCAGCGAGTTCTCCATGAGTGTTGTATCATTTCCTTCATGCATTCAGCCCGACTTTTTCAGACATTCAATCTCTGGATGATCGCAGCTGACCCAGCTTGTCTCCCTCATCTGCCAGACTACACGGGAAGCTCCGGATCGCTCCAGTTCCATAAGTCATTGCCGTTTTTTCCTGTGCCAACAGTTTCTCTGTGGCACTAGGCTTTCTTGTCTCCGGGCTGTAGAGCATCCGGGAGACACCCTGTATGTCTGGTGGCCATTTTCGCATCAGAACAATTCTCTGTATTTGTGGTTAAAACTGGACTTGTTATTTTCATGGGTTTTATTAATAAAAGTGCACATTCTACTCTCGCTCTTGGGTTTCTCATTTCCTCCCTCGTGCGCCGCGTAATGGCGCACGAGGCATTATAATGCTGCGGACCTAGAAAAAACCCAGCAGAGTAGAATTGTGCTTTTTCTTTTCCCTTTCACCTTCTTTTCTCCCTGAGTTTGGCGTTATGATCTGGACGGACGAGGAGCAGGGAGCCCAGGACCTGCTGGAGGAGGTGCTCTTCGCCTTTCAGTGGTCTCAGTTTCCCAAGGACCGGGAGTGGGCACGACTCGTCGCGGAGGATGTTGAGCGGCGCTATCTTAACCTCCGGGTAATTCCTAGGGTGGACGCCATCCTCTCTGCCATCCTTCCCCTTCCAGACGTGGGGCCGGAGGGTGCCTCTCCACCATCAGAGCCAGCCACCCATCAGAAGAGATGCTCCTGTCAGAGGAAGACCTCCTCTTCCCCTCGGATCCCTTTCATCTCCCAGACCGGCGCCCACCCAATCCTTGGACGTAATGACAGAGGAGGAGAGACTGGGGTTGCTGGTCATGGTAAACCATCAGGTTGAGGAGGAGTGCGACGAGAGAAAGGCCCAAGGATGTGCTTCTGTGGCAGTGAGGGTTCCACCCCCTGTGCCTACCCAATCCACGGGCTCGTCGGCGGAGGAGGAGTGGTTGGCCCTGCTGGCTCAGCTAGACCGCCGGGTTAGGGAGGCGCGCCAGGCGAAGGAGGAGCAGAGACTGGCCTGGCTCAACTGCCAGATGGAGGAGGAGCTGGATGAGGATCCCCCAGCGCTCGAGCTCCCCATGGCCACTCCTCCTCCCTCTCCAGAGAAGACGGAGCATCTCGGCAAGATGGACTTGTGATCCAGCACGACACTTTGCATCCTGGACTATTTGGTTCCCAAACTGTCCGGGGGGAAGAGGAGGAGGAACTCCCGCCGGCAGAGGCTTCTGGTCCCACCGGCGCAGCTAGAGGAGGAACGCCTGGAGAGGAGGGGGGACGTCTCGAAGGCCGCCGAGGACGTTCCGTGCCAGGAGGACAGGCAAGTAGAAGAAGACCCTGGAGAGACTGCTCCTTGCTCACCTCCGCCCCCTGGTGGGACCAGCGATGGATCCACTCCAGTTCGCCTACCAGCATGGCATTGGGGTGGAGGATGCGGTGATCTTCCTCCTTCACCGTTCTCTGTCCCACCTGGAGAAGCCTGGGGATGCGGTGAGGATCATGTTCTTTGACTTCTCCAGTGCTTTCAACACCATCCAACCGATGATCCTGAAGGACAAGCTGCTGCTGTGCGCAAGGGTAGACCAGCACCTGTCATCATGGATCCTGGACTACCTCACTAACCGGCCACAGTTTGTGAGAACCCGGGACTGTGTGTCTGACACGATCATCGGTAGCACGGGGGCCCCCCAGGGAACAGTTTTGGCTCCCTTCCTATTCACCCTTTATACTGCGGACTTCTCACACAACACAACACACTGCCATCTACAGAAGTTCTCTGACGACTCTGCGATCGTTGGCCTCATCTCCAACGGAGATGAAGCTGAGTACAGAGGACTTATCCAGGACTTTGTGGACTGGTGCCATCGGAACTGCCTCCAGATCAACGCAAGGAAAACTAAGGAGCTGGTGGTGGACTGCCGCAGGCAAGGACAACCCCTCACAGCACCAGTAAATATACAGGGAACAGACATCGAGATGGTGACATCCTACAAGTACCTGGGTGTTCATCTGAACAATAAACTAGACTGGTCACACAATACTGACGCACTCTACAAGAAGGGACAGCGCAGGCTGTTCCTACTGAGGAGACTCAGGTCTTTTGGTGTACAAGGAGCGCTGCTGAAGACATTCTACAACACGGTGGTGGCATCAGCCATCACTTTTGGAGTGGTCTGCTGGGGCAGTGGCATTACAGCAGCCGATAGGAAGAGACTGAACAAACTGATCAAGAAAGCTAGCTCTGTCCTGGGGCAATGCCTTGACCCAGTGGAGGAGATGGGAGAGAGAAGGATCAGAATCAGAATCAGAATTAGAATCAGAATCAGATTTATTGCCATTGTTCATGTAGTACACAAACTAGGAATTTGTCTCGGTGCAATGCTGCAACATTAAACATGATAAAATAAAAGAAATAAACTATACATGCAATAAAGTGTAGAATAAGAGAGTAATACTGGTCAGCAGTTAAAATATATTAGCGAGCAGCAGATAATGTGGAGAACCATATAGTGCAGTCGGTAATGCAGGAAGAAAACAGTGATGATTGACATGAGTCTGGTTGAGCTGCTGTACATAGTGCACGAGAGTCAATAAGTCACTTAGTGTTCAGCAGTCTGATGGCAGAGGGGAAGAAGCTGTTCATGTGATGGGAGGTTTTAGTCTGGATGGACCGAAGTCTTCTACCTGAGGGGAGGGGGGCAAACAGTACGTGACCAGGGTGTGAGGGATCGGCTATGATCCGGCCAGCATGCCTCCGGGTCCTGGAGATGTACAGATCCTGGAGAGATGGGAGCTTGCAGCCGATCACCTTCTCAGCAGTGCGCACGACGCGCTGCAGCCTTAGTCTGTCCCTGGCAGTGGCTCCTGCGTACCACACGGTTATGGAGGTGGTGAGGATGGACTCGATAATGGCTGTGTAGAACTGCACTAACATCTTGGTGGGTAGCTTGAGCTTCCTCAGCTGCCGCAGGAAGAACATCCTCTGCTGGGCCTTTTTGATGAGGGAGCTGATGGTCGGCTCCCACTTGAGGTCCCTGGTGATGGTGGTGCCTAGGAAGCGGAAGGAATCAGCAGTGGTGATGGGAGAGCCTGTGAGGGTGAGGGGGGGCAGAGGGGTTGTGACTTTCCTGAAGTCCACAATCATCTCCACTGTCTTCAGAGCGTTCAGCTGCAGGTTGTTGTTGTTGCACCAGGACGCCAGCTGGGCCACCTCTCTCCTGTAGGCGGACTTGTCGCCGTTGGAGATGAGCCCGATGAGGGTGGTGTCGTCCGCAAACTTGATCAACTTGACAGACTGGTGGCTGGAGGTGCAGGAGTTGGTATAAAGGGAGAAAAGTAGGGGGGAAAGTACACAGCCCTGGGGTGATCCGGTGCTGATGCTAGCAGAGTCTGAGACAGTCTTTCCCAGCCGCACATGCTGCCTCCGGTCTGTCAGGAAGTCGGTGATCCACCTGCAGAGGGAGTCAGGCACGTTGAGCAGAGACAGCTTGTCCCGGAGCAGAGCGGGGCGGATGGTGTTGAATGCGGAGCTGAAGTCCACAAACAGGATCCTGGCGTAGGTTCCCGGGGAGTCCAGGTGCTGCAGGATGGAGTGGAGGGCCAGGTTGACTGCGTCGTCTACAGACCTGTTGGCTCGGTAGGCAAACTGCAGCGGGTCCAGGAGGGGGGTGGAGATGGACTTGAGGTGGGGCAGGACCAGGGGCTCAAAGGACTTCATGACTACAGAGGTGAGCGCTACAGGTCTGTAGTCGTTAAGTCCAGTGATCCGTGGCTTCTTGGGGACAGGGATGATGGTGGAGGATTTGAGGCAGGACGGCACGTGGCATAGCTTAAGGGAGGTGTTAAAAATGTCTGTGAAGACAGGAGCCAGCTCTTTCGCACAGTGTCTCAGGGTGGAGGGAGACACGCCGTCCGGACCGGGGGCCTTGCGCGGGTTGGTGGCTAAACTGTCATCTCTGCTGGAGTCCGAGTCCCACCCTATGCAGGACATACTGAACGCACTGAGGAGCTCATTTAGCAGCAGACTACATCATCCTAGGTGCACAACCGAGAGGTTTCGCAGGTCCTTCCTACCTACGGCTGTCAGACTGTATAACCTAAGCAGGGCTGCTTGAAAAGATAGCAAAAAAAAAACAACGTGACAACCTAATAGCAGTGAATTCAAAAGACGCAATAGACTTACACAATGGTCCCCTCCGGTATACAAATAGGAAAATACCGGTCGCTACGGAGGGTGACAATATGTATGGGTACATAATCATACCATGTAGGATAACTAGGTAGACGGTTATGCTGTTCATTCCATCTAGCTACAATGCTCCGCACTGTGTGTGTTTATATATTTATATATTTATTCCATCTAGCTACAATGCTCCGCACTGTGTGTTTATATATTTATATGTACATATGTATACTCGCTGCTCTTGTTTTTTCTTGTCTTCTGATTGTTGCTCTGAGTGTTGCTGTCCCTGTGCTGTTGCAATCCTGGAATTTCCCCATTGTGGGACTAATAAAGGCTTATCTTATCTTATCTTATCTTAAGTAATTTCTCATTTAACTTTCATGTCTGATGAAAAATTTTGCCTGCCTCCTGGCGAGGAGGCTTGGGGTGTGCAGTCACTTGAATGATCTGTCCCAGCAGCATATAGTGCTCCTGTACTCAACCTCGTCAATTCCTTTTTGTATGCCCCTACGAGCCCACCGGTTCTGGATCCAGGTTGCTCGGGGGAAGAGGAGCGGGAGGCCCAGGAGGGTCCAGCCCATGGGCCAGCGGAGAAGTCGTTCCCGGCCGCCACACCAGAGGAGCCGGAGGCGTGGAGAACGGCGCACGGGAGTTCCACGACTGCTATCTCCATCACGCCTGCTACGGGGGCCACCGCCACGGAGTCACTCCCCAGACCAGATCTCCAGTCGACGGGACCCAGAACGGCGTTGTCAGAGTCCTTGATGGCGGTAGAGTTTGAGCACAGGCAAGTAATCTCTCCTGTAGTTCATTTGTCTATGACTGAGAGATCTTGTCTGGCTCTTGGGGAGGAGAGTTGGGTGTGGGCCCCAGCCGGACTCCCCCCGCTGGCTCTGCCACTGCCGGCGACCCTAACCACTCCTCCTCTCCTATCCCCTTCGAGCTCCTTCCGAGGGTCGCCAGGGAGGAGCTGCTACTACCTGAGTTGCCCATGAATGACAGCGCGGGTCCAGGTGTTCCTGAGGAGGTTGACAGAGGGGTAGCACCCGACGGACCGGGGGAGCCCGCGCACCCTAAATTGCCAGAGTCCTGGACGGCGGTGGAGCCCAAGTTCAGCCAAGAGTGCTCCATTATGCCAGTAATGTTGTTATTGATATCACACTGCCTGACTCATGGCAAGGAGGGCCCAGGGTGGCTCGCTGTAGCCCTTGGAGCTGCCTCGCTGGGCTCCGCCACTGCCGGCAACCCTGACCCGGTTTCTCTTTCTCTCCCTTCGGGCTCGGAGCCCCCAGCCAGGGTCGCCAGAGAGCTGCTGGTCTCGTTGGAGGCCGCCGAGGAATGGGGTCCAGCGTCAGTTGTCGGGAGGAGCATCACCTCCCTCGCTGGGGAGGCCACCGTGGGAGCAATGAGGCCCCTGATGGGAGCCACCACAGGTGCAACGGTGCTCCAGCCGGAGCCCACCGCGGATGCAGCAGAGCCCCAGCTGGGGTCCACCGCCAGTGCAGCAGAGCTCCAGCCTGGGTCCACAGCCGGTACAGCAGAGCTCCAGCTGGAAGTCACAGCCAGTGTAGCAGAGCTCCAGCCGGAGGTCACCACCATTGCAGCAGAGCTCCAGCCGGGGTCCACCGCCGATGCAGCAGAGCTCCAGCCAGGGTCCACCGCCAGTGCAGCTACATCCCAGGCCGGGACCGTCACGGATGCAGCTACGTTCCAGGCCGGGACCATCATGGGTGCATCCATGTCCCAGACCAGGACTATCGCGGGTGCAGCCATGTCCCAGACTGGGGCCATCGTGGGTGCAGCCACGTCCCAGACCGGGACCATCGCGGGTGCAGACACGTCCCGGACCAGGACTGTGTTGATACAGTTTAAATATATTTGTTTGTCCAGTCCTCTAGAGGGTGCTAGGCTCTGTAGTAGCTTTAAGCTTGCCAGTAGGTGACGAGAAGAAGAGACCTAGCATACTGAATGTCAATAGGAACACGAGTCTGCGTCGCTGTTCCTTCTAAAGCCATCCGCTCACTTCCAGCCCTTTGAATGGCAATATGAGTAAGTTTAGTAGTTTATTGTGATAAATAGATAAAGTATAGTTGATTATTAGAATAAGTTTGATAAGTTTTATAGACGCTAATCGGCGATGTGTTTGTGATAGCGAAGCCATATCCGAGTCCGTGTGATGACGCTGTTTAGCTAGTATTGACCTTTTAATGTACCGTTTGTAGATATTGTATTTATTTTCTAGTCTCTGTTTCTTTGTGTCTGTGTTTTTCAGTTTCACACTTTTTTGCATTAAATCCTAGTCCAAAATGACACCTGCCTGTTCCTTGGAGGAAGTGATGCAAGAGAGAGTTTAGCTGGCTGTGAATCTCAATATATGACACGAGTCACATTGGGTGCAACAGTACAAGGACCATCGCGGGTGCAGCCACGTCCCACACTGGGCAATCATCTTGCCCATTGGTTAGGGCAAGATGATTATGTTGATTTAAATTAATCAATTCCCTCTGATTATCCAAACTATCAAAATCCCAGAAGTTCTGGTCATGGAGGAGTAATGGCAATTCACCATTCTAAATTACTAGTTAATGTAAAGCAAAAAACATGTTTTAATTCCTTTGAGGGCCTGGTCCTCAGTATTGGGCATGTTAGCAATTTTAGCTTAAACCCAATTTTCTTTGCCATAGTCTACCATCCTCCCTCAGCCTACTCAGAGTTTTTTCCGAATTTGCCGAATTCTTTGCTAATTTAGTGCTGAAATCAGATAGAATAATTATAGTAGGGGATTTTAGTATACATGTACATGTAGATAGTGACTGTCTTAATAAGGCATTTAATTCAATATTAGACTCGATGGGGTTTTCCCAGAAAGTAGAAAATGCTACCCATTATCTCCACCACACAGTGGACCTTGTTCTGACATATGGCATAGAAATAGAAAATCTTGTAGTGTCTCCTCATAACCCTGTACTGTCAGACCATTGTCTGTTAACCTTTGATTTCACTATTCCTGACTATTTGATTCCTAAAGAAAAATATTACTACAGCAGATGTCTTTCAGATGATGTTGTTACCAAATTTATGCAGATTGTCTCCTCTATGCCATGTGTCAACACAATGGAAATAAGCAATGGAGAACTTGCTCCTTCTGTAATTGATAGCATGGTAGATAGTGTTACAGCTTCTCTGCATCAGACTCTAGACTTGATGGCCCCTTTAAAAAAGAAAAAGTCCAATCAAAGATTTCTATCCCCTTGGTTTAACACAGAAACTCGTAGCTTAAAACAGAAGACTCGTCAATTAGAAAGAAAATGGTGCTCCATGTACCGCAAGCTTTTAAAACTGCTGTAATTAAACTCTTACTCAAAAAGCCAACGCTGGATCCAGGAGTTTTAGCTAATTCTCGACCAATCTCTAATCTGCCTTTCATTTCAAAAATCTTGGAAAGAGTTGTTGCTACACAATTATTTGATCTTTTGCAGGGAAATGGTTTATTTGAAGAGTTTCAATCTAGGTTCAGAATCCATCATAGATCCATCATCCATCATACCATTTCTTCCAACTCTAAACTCAGTCATGGAGTTCCACAGGGATCTATGCTAGGCCCTATTCTTTTTAGTTTATATATGCTTCCGTTAGGCAACATCATTAGAAACCACTGCATACATTTTCATTGTTATGCAGATGACACACAATTATACTTGTCAATGAAGCCAGATGATAGTAACCAATTAGCCAAGGTAGACACCTGTCTTAAGGAAATCAAAGCTTGGATGACTTGTAATTTTCTGCTATTAAATTCAGATAAGACTGAAGTCATTCTTGTTGGTCCAAAAAATCTTAGAAATGCCTTTCCAAATCAAACTCTTAGTTTGGATGTGGTTACTCTTTCTCTGAATAGTTCTGTGAGGAACCTTGGAGTTATTTTTGATCAAGATCTGTTTTACAATTCACATATTAAATTTGTTTCTTAGACTGCCTTCTATCATTTGCGTAATATTGCCAAGATTAGGAGCATCTTGTCTCAGAGTGATGCTGAGAAACTGATCCACACTTTTGTTAGCTCTAGATTAGATTATTGTAACTCTTTATTATCAGGTTGTCCTAAAATATCTTTAAAAAGTCTTCACTTGATCCAAAATGCTGCTGCAAGAGTTTTAACAGGTACTAGAAAGAGAGATCATATCTCTCTGGTTTTGGCCTCCCTTCACTGGCTTCCCATAGAGTTTAGAATTAAGTTTAAAATCCTTCTTCTCACTTACAAGGCTCTTAACAATCAGGCTCCTTTTTATTTGAAAGGTCTGATACTACCCTGTCATCCTAACAGAGCATTACGCTCCCAAAATGCTGGATGACTTGTAATACCTAGAATCTCCAAAAGTACAATGGGAGGCAGAGCTTTCAGCTATCAAGCTCCTTTCCTGTGGAACCAGTTACCAATCTGGATTCAGGAGTCAGACTCGATCTCTGTTTTTAAGAATAGGGTAAAAACCTTCCTTTTCGATATAGCCTATGATTAGGGAGGGATCCTGTGTCTCTAAACCCTCCCTTAGTTCTGCTGCTAATAGATTTAGACTGCCGGGAAACCTCCAATAATGTACTGGGCTTCACTCCTTTAATGTTTGCTCTCTATATGTCTGTTCTTTTCATCTTTTCTATCCCCCCAGCCAGTCGCAGCAGATGACTGCCCTTCCCTGAGCCTGGTTCTGCTAGAGGTTTCTTCCTGTTAAAAAGGAGTTTTTCCTCTCCACCATCGCCAAGCGCTTGCTCACAGGGGTGCTATATAAATAAAGTTGAATTGAATTGAATTGAATCGTGGGTGCTACGGTCCCCCCTGCCCCAAGCCTCAAATGGCAGGGGGGCTCCTGTTCCTGGGGTTGGCCACCGAAGTTCTCAAGGAGGTAGGCTGCCTCTCTGCCTTCCCCTCCGGTTCTGGTGGCTCCACCACGTTGGTCGGCCACCTGAAGGACTTGGTTTTCAGGCTAGGTGATCCGTCGGGCTGGGCAGGCCACCTGATGCCATTCTGTGGGCCGCCTACTGGACATGGAACTTGGGCAGGCCGCCCGATCAGTCACGGCTTGCCATGCTGGGGGCCTGGGACTTTGGCTGACCCCCTGAACTTTGGACTCCTGGGGAGGGGGGGTTAGTGTCCTGGGTGGGGGCTCGTTAGGAGGGTCACTGCTCGTCATGTGATTTTTACTTGTATTTTTCACCGGCTACTTCCCTCCTAACCAGTTTCCCCCACCTCCCGCCCTGGGTAATTGTTTGTTGCTGGGTGGGGGGTTCCCTTAAGGGTGTGTTTTTCTTTTCTTGCGCTTTTGTTGTCGGCTGATGGTACTGGGGTCTCTGGAATCCACCCCTGTTGCGGGGGGGGGGGGGCTGTCATGAATCTGGGTTTGGCTGTTCCAAACCCAATTCTGACTTATTATTTATTTGCCCTCTTTTCCATCAGGTGTGTCAGGGAGCTTTTGGCCTTCGCTTCCTGACAGCTCGGGCACGCTCCCTTCTCCTGTCAAGTGCCATCAACGGTGTTCCATTACTGGGTGTTTCACACACATACACACACACTCCATTCATTCTCATTCACATGCACAGACATTCACTCATGCACACCTGGGGTTCATTTGGTCCAGCCCACACATTTCCACACTGGCGATCTCCTCCCTCGTTAAGTTTATTGAGATTAGACCGTTGCCGTGTATATATATATATATGAAACATTAGATGCACCCAAGTGCATTTTTAAAGTCACATGTCATAAAGTTCATGGATTTAGTTAAATTTAAGACAGCACAAGTCATGTACAGGGCAATAAATAATCAACGCCCAACTAATATACAAAAAATATTTAAAAAAGAGACAATGATTATAATTTGAGAGGAGACTTAAACTTTACAAAACCCAAGATACGAACAACCAAGAAAAGTATGTGCATATCTGTCTGTGGGGTGGATTTGTGGAACAGTCTGGAGCCGGAACTGAAACTGTGTACAAACAGAAATCAATTCAAAAAGAGGTATAAACATTATTTGCTGAAAGGATATATGTTAGAAGGGTAGTATTAATATGTACGATTCACTATGCTCACTCTGGGACACTATGGAATGGTGGGTGGGACAGTACTGTGTATATCTGTGTTGTTTGAGGCTGGTTTTGATGTATGGACATCAATGTATGTTAGGATGGATGGGTGTTAATATTGATATGTACAAAATATAGTTAATTGTTTACTTGGGGTCTTAAATGTGGTAATTTGTATATAATTCACATGGAATTATTATGGAAAAGAGGAGTTGGAATTAATAAGTGTTCACTTCTTCCTTCTCCCTTTCGAAAACTGTATGCTGTTACTTTATTGCCTTTGTCATTTGTTTTGTTTTGTTTTACTATTTTGTTCGAAATAAAGTATCTATCTATCTAAAAGTGCAACGTCCTTCGCTTTCCATGGCTGTTTAGGTCAGCAGGATAACCTTTGTGCTGTCCTTGCCAGGGAGTTTTGGTCCAGTTTCCTTTGATGACCAGATCCCCTGGTTTGCTCAAAAGATGGGTGCACCTCCTATGGTTCCTTCATCACATGGTCCCTCCTGGGAAGGGCAGTATGGATGGCATTGCTGTCAGTTGTCATGCATATGTGAATCCTTGTGAAAGGTTGTGTCACACTCCTTCAGTCAATGGAAAGGTGGACAATTTGCCTTTCACAAGGATTCACTTACACAAATTCAACCTGTCTGAGTTCAACTGGACAAACTGATCTTAGTTATCAATGCTAAATCATGTCAAATATGCACAGACGGCTATATTGTTTTTCCTAAATGGAATTTGTAAATTAGTTCAAGAGACGTCACAAAAGAAACCATGATTATTGAAACCTCATTTTGAAGGAGCTGTACTACTCACAAATTTTCATCTAAATTAACTGTGTGTAACACATAAAAGTGGTAACATGCTTCCTTCTAGTAAAACACACTACCCATCAAGCAAATACCCTGTAACTTTGCTGAATGTGCATCTCCATGATCAAAAGGGGGGTACCAAAGAAATTAATTAGCAAAAAATAATTAGCAATCCTCAGAGAAATAGATAATACATAAAAACTATCAATAGATGATCAATAATGAAGAAAAAATATAAATGAAACCAAATGTAGCCATAGCAGCATGAAAGTTTTCACTCCCAAGGACCTGGATCACTGCAGGAGGTCACATGACTACAAAACCTGAATATGGTAACCTATGGGGCTTCCCCAATGTTCTTTTTTCAGCCCCAAACTTTATTTTTGTAAATAAATTAAATTTGCAACCTGTCTAAATAGTTTCATTTTGTTTTATTTGCTGATGACACAACTCTTTATTGCCCTGGAAAAAATGGAACAATTTCTGATTACAGTGGACAAAGAAATAGCATAAAAGTGATTTAACAAGAACAAATTTTCACTGAATTGTAATAAAACAAATTATATGATATTTGGATAATAGGAAAATTGAAAATTAGGTCCAACTGTACAAACTTTCTATGTTGTAGCTGTCCTAACACTTGGTCCACCTAGTGCTGTATAGTACATACAGTTAGGCCCAGAAATATTTGGACAGTGACACAATCTTCATGATTTGGGCTCTGCATGCCACCACATTGGATTTGAAATGAAACAACTACAACGGAATTGAAGTGCAGACTTTAAGGTTTAATTCAAGGGGTTGAACAAAAATATATGATTAAACATGTAGGAATTGTAGCTATTTTTATACAAACGCTCCTCATTTCAGGGGCTCAAAAGTAATTGGACAAATAAACATAACCCTAAGTAAAATGTTACTTTTCAATATTTTGTTGAGAATCCTTTGCAGGCAATGACTGCCTGAAGTCTGGAGCCCATGGACATCACCAAACGCTAGGTTTCCTCCTTTGTGATGTTTTGCCAGGCCTTTACTGCAGCTGTCTTCAGTTGTTGCTTGTTTGTGGGTCTTTCTGCCTTAAGTTTTGTCTTGAGCAAGTGAAATGCATGCTCGATTGGGTTGAGATCTGGTGATTGACTTGGCCATTGCAGAATATTCCACTTCGTTGCTTTAAAAAACTCCTGGGTTGCTTTTGCAGTATGTTTTGGATCGTTGGTGAAGCGCCGTCCAATCAACTTTGCTGCATTTGGGTGAATCTGAGCAGAAAGTATATCCCTATACACTTCAGAATTCATCCAGCTGCTTCTGTCTTTTGTCACATCATCAATAAACACAAGTGACCCAGTGCCACTGGAAGCCATGCATGCCCATGCCATCACACTGCCTCCACCATGTTTTACAGAAGATGTAGTGCTTTGGATCATGAGCTGTTCCAATTCTTCTCCAAACTTTCTTCTTCCCATCATTCTGGTACAGGTTGATCTTAGTCTCATCTGTCCAAAGAATGCTGTTCCAGAACTGGGCTGGCTTCTTCAGGTGTTTTTTGGCAAAGTCAATTCTGGCCTTTCTATTTTTGATGCTGATTCATGGTTTGCACCTTGTGGTGAATCCTTTGTATTTACTCTCATGAAGTCTTCTCTTTATGGTAGACTTAGATACTGATACACCTACTTCCTGGAGAGTGTTCTTCACTTGGGTGGATGTTGTGAAGGGGTTGTTCTTCACCATGGAAAGGATTCTGCAATCATCCACCACTGTTGTCTTCCGTGGACGTCCAGGCCTTTTTGAGTTCCCAAGCTCACCAGTGCACTCTTTTTTTCTCAGAATGTAGCAAAGTGTTGATTTGGCCACTCCTAACATTTCTGCTATCTCTCTGATGGATTTCTTCTTTTTTTTTTCCAGCCTCAGGATGGTCTGTTTCACCTCCAATGAGAGCTCCTTTGACCGCATGTTGTGTGTTCACAGCAACAGCTTCCAACTGCAAACGCCACACCTGGAATCAACTCCAGATCTTTTAACTGCTTTAATTGATGACAGGTTAACAAGGGAAGAGCCCATGCAGCCTTGTTATTTTTTTATTTTTTTGCAGCCTTCTGAGTCAATTGTCCAATTACTTTTGGTCCCTTGAAAAAGAGGCGGCTACGTATTAAAGAGCTGTAATTCATAAACCTTTGCTCCAATTTGGATGTGAATACTCTCAAATTACAGCTGAGAATCAGCACTTTAAGCCCATATTGATTATGTAATTGTATCCTGAATATGTTTTCGTAAACAGCTAAAATAACAAAACTTGTGTCACTGTCCAAATATTTTTGGGCCTAACTGTACTAGGTCAGGGGTCGGCAATCCACGACCCTGGGACCGCATGTGGCCCTTCAGCCCCCGTGCTATGGCTCCCTGCAGTTATATCTCAAAACACATGGAAATTAATGAAGTTCATTTTAATTTAATTTAATTATTTATTTAAATATTTTTTAATTAATTTTTAAAATTATTTTTCAAATTATTGTTTATTGGATACATTTGTCAATGGAAACACTTTCATGAATGCAATATATATTAATTTATTACAGGTGCATCTCTCTAAATTAGAATGTCATCAAAAAATTGATTTATTTCAGTAATTCAATTCATAAAATGAAACTCATATTTTATATAGATTCATTACAGACAGAGGGATATATTTCAGGTGTTTATTTCTTTAAATTTTGATGGCTATGGCTTGCAGCTCATGAAAACTCGAAAATCAGTTTTTCAAAAAATTAGAATATTGCATAAGATCAATTTTAAAAAACTTTCTTTTTTTTTTAATAGGAATGTTGGCCAACTAAAAGTATTTCCATGCACACTCTCAATACCTGGTCAGGGCTCCATTTGCATGAATTAATACTGCATCACTGTGGCATGGCATGAAGGTGATCAGCCTGTGTTACTGCTGAGGTGTTATGAAGGCCCAGGTTGCTTTGATAGTGGCCTTCAGTTCATCTGCATTGTTGGGTCTGGTGTCTCTCATCTCCCTGTTGACGATACTTTATAGATTCTGTATGGGGTTTACAGGGTTTCCTCTGGTAACATTTCTGTGTGGTGGCCCACTGCACTAAGGAAGTTTGCCACCGCGCCTAAAATATATTAATTTAAGAAAAATTAAATATGAAGGAAACGTTCCACAAGCACACGCACCGACAACGCACAAGATTGTCATCCACGCGGAAGCGCCCTGCCCATCCAGTGCCCACGTGACCGTTTCAGCAGGCAGCGTGTGTCTCTGTAGCGTTGCAGTCTGATAGAAACATGAGCTTATTAAAGTACTTTAAATGCAGAAAAAAGTACAAGAGAGTGGAGGCATTTATGGTCGTTTTAACCCGCTGGTAACTGGAACAACAACGAGGAGTCGCTTAGCTAACAGGTCTGGTTAGGCTTCATTGTAGGGAAAGGCAAGAGTGACTGATGAATCGCTGAGGATTTACTCCACCAGCTGCTACAATATTAACTAATAATTTATATTCATTATTATGTACCTGGCAAGTTAAGATGACCAAAATTCACCAAGTCAATGACTTTAATCTGCCAGCAGCCTTCAGACAAACTAAACATGCCAAGATTTGGATTTCAAAATAAGGGAGGTTTTTCCTGCTGTCGGGTTGGTGAGATTTTTAAAAACTATAAATATATAGAAATATTATAACAGAAATAACTGCATATTTGGTCATTTAAGTTAATTTATTTCTTTAAATATAATTTTAATAATTATATTTCTTTGAATTCAGAGTTAAAGTTATTGTTCTGTTCTGGCGCTACAAAATTATGGTCAAACGTTTAAATTGTTTGAGGAAAAAGAAAAAAATTTGCCACTTCTGTTTCACAATTATTAAAAAAAACAGTAATTTTATAATAATCTGCCTTTGTCCATCAGACAGGCCTCTTCACTGTCCAGTTTTAAAACTCCTCTTAAAACCCATTTTTATTCTCTGGCGTCTGACCCAGTTTGAGACACTGATTTGATTTGTTCTTATTGTCTCTATTGTATGACGATTGTTTTGTTTGTGCTGTTTTGTACTTTAACTGTATTTTATTGTTTTTATATTTTATTTATCATTGATGTACAGCACTTTGTGTCAACTGTCATTTTTAAAGAGCTTTATAAATAAAATAGGATTGGGTTAAAAAAAGATAAACATTAACCATAAAATAATCCACAAATTTATAATAGTCTCAAATGTACAAGAAAAGTCATAATTTTACAAGAGAAAATTACAAATTTGAGGAAAATGGTTGCAAATTTAGATAAATTTACAGAGAAAAGTAGAAAGCTATAAGAAAATTGTTATAAATTTTGGAGAAAAACCTCAAACCTTCAAGACTGAAGTCATTACTCAAGTTTTTAAGTAGGTGCTCTTTGTACCCTTAACTCAACTAGAAATTTTTGGTTGTCTACTTTAAATTATTAATTTCAAAGCACTGCTTTTACATGAGTAGAATTTCTGGCTACTATACCCACCTCTGATCATATAATTTAAGTATGAATGAGTAAATTCCGATTATGAATGGTTTTTTCTGCTCTTTGTCAATGGAAAAAAAAAGAAACACTAGAATAACTAGAAAAGCACTCGGAGAGCGCAGACCTCTGCCAAGCGCCACAATTCCCCCCATACAGTGTTTGTGTGTATGTTTTCAGATTCCTTGAGCATGTAAACATATGACTAGCAATTGGATTCACAATGATTATTTGTTTATTTGACAGGGACAGTGCAATAAACACACAATTAATCAATGACAATCAATCTGATAGTGATAGGATTAGTGGTTCAGTAGTAAAAGCATTGCCTCCTTGGCGGAGGTAATAAACTGAAGTGTTGCTGTTGTGTCCATCTCCTCCACTGACGGATGCAAATTGGGTAGACAGGTTGCCGTGGGTTTTATATTATATTATTTTGGGGTTTCGCTCCACGGCAAATGAGAATTTAGAAGCTTCGCCGGCAGAGAGCTCGTTATTGCGCAGCGTGTATGGCTGGCCGGGGAATTTCTGCCAAATGCGCAGCGCCTATGGCTGGCCAGTGAATTTCTGCCAAATGCGCAGCTCCTATGGCTGGCCGGTGAATTTCTGCCAAATGCGCAGCTCCTATGGCTGGCCAGTGAATTTCTGCCAAATGCGCAGCGCCTATGGCTGGCCGGTGAATTTTTGCCAAATGCGCAGCGCCTATGGCTGGCCGGGGAATTTCTGCCAAATGCGCAGCTCCTATGGCTGGCCGGGGAATTTCTGCCAAAGAATCCGTCGGCGGACTGCTGCCCGTGTGAGGTTTTGCAGTTGCGCGCAAACACAAGCACACTGGCGGGCCCAGGCCAGCAGCGTTTTCCGCGTGCTTTTGTGCCTAAAACGTTGAAGAATGCAGAGTTTGTGTTGCAGACACGACGACCAGCGCCCTCCATTGCACCTGCGCACATGTTGAAAATGGCCCTATGTCACAGTGTTGAAAAATGCTTTAAAAAAATTCCTGTATCCAGACGGTGAACCGGATCACCCCCAAAATTTAATCAGTTCTTCCTTGTACCATTTCCAACAACGCCTGAAAGTTTCATGCAAATCCGTCCAAGACTTTTTGAGTTATCTTGCTAACCAACAGACAAACAGACAGACAGACAGACAGACAAACAGACAGACAGACAAACACACAAACACACAAACCCTGGCAAAAACATAACCTCCTCCTGGCCTTTTCGGCCTGGCGGAGGTAAAAATACAAAAATACACATTTTGGTTATTTATGAAAACCATGAAAAAAAAAATCCTGCAGGACAAAACATGACACTTGGTATTTTCTAGCCTATTTCTATACCACCATAGACAGAGAGAGAACCTGAATTAGACAGAGCTCAGAGAGGGCAAGATGAGACAGAAGAGAGGAGCAAAGGAGAGGAAAGTGTTAAGGCAGAGGGTCCAGGAGAGGTGAGAGCAGAGGGAGGAGAGTAGGATGACACCAGTAAAAAGTCCAAACACAGGACATCTGGGTGGGACCCCAACTGGCCCAATATTCCAACATTCAAGCCTCGGTAGTACAATACTTCAAAAAGTAAGTTCCATTATGCAGTATTTCTGTGCAAAATATATATATAAAAAAGAAATAGTGTAAAATTACCATTTCCAGTTACAAATCTGTCATGTGTATTTTCCCCTGGAAAATGAAATCAGCATCTCCATAAACCTTGCCAGCAGAGGGAAGCATGAAGTGCTCTAAAGTGTCCTGGTAGACAGCTGCATTGACTTTGGACTTGATAAAACACAGTGGACTAACACCAGCAGATGACATGGCTCCCCAAATCAGGTGCCAAGTCCTGTCACTTGGAAATCAAGGTCCCGGAGTCTCTAGGAAGCGTGAACAGGCACAGAATCCCAGTTGCTTGAGGTCCAGTGTGAAGTTTCCACAGTCAATGATGATATGTGGAGCCATGCCATCTGCTGGTGTTTTTCCACTGTGTTGAATCAAGTCCAATGTCAGTGCAGCCATCCAACAGGAAATTTTAGAGCACTTCATGCTTCCCTCTGATGACAATCTTTATGGAGATGCTGATTTCATTTTCCAGCAGGATGTGGCACCTGCCCACACAGCTAAAAGTACAAATACCTGGTTTAATGACTATGGTATCACTGTGTTTCATTAGCCAGCAAACTCTCCTGACCTAAATCCCATAATCTATGGTGTATTGTCAAGAGAAAGATGAAATACACCAGACCCAATAATGCAGATGAGCCGAAGGCTACTATCAAAGCAACCTGGGCTTCCCTAACACCTCGGCAGTACCACAGGCTGATCACCTCCATGCCATACTGCATTGATGCAGTAATTATACAAAAGGAGCCCCGACCAAGTATTGAGTGTGTACATGGACATACTTTTCCAACATTTCTATTAAAAATCTTTTTTTTAATTAATTTTATGTAATATTCTACTTTTTTGAGAAACTGAATTTGGGAGTTTTATGAGCTATAAGCCATAACCATCAAAATTAAAAGAAACACTTGAAATATATCACTCTGTATGTAATGAATCTATATGAATTTTACTTTTTGAATTGAATTATTGAAATAAATCAACTTTTCGATGACATTTTAATTTACTGAGATGCACCTGTATGTTGTCAACCATGCGTCACATTGGACAGCAGCTCACACTGCTGCCTTTTGTGTGTGTGCAGTGCATGTGGAGAGCAGAGAGCTGCAGCTTCCTGCTTATCCTCCCACTCTAGGTAAGACATGGACAGATGCAGAAAAAGTAAAATCATAGCGAGAAACTCATAAAGAAAAATATCAGAGTTTAATTCTGTGTGGACAGATTAATTTGCATTTTCATGTATGGCTGTTTAGAGAATTTCTCTACAAGAATACAAACAAGGAGAAAAACAGCTGCCTCATCAGTGTCTACAGGTCCATAAAAAGTCTTAAATGTGATTATCTAAAATCAACGCCTTAATTGTCCTTAAAAATGAGAAACAATCCTTGAATTCCTGCTCAATAACCTTAAAATTAGTCGCCTGCACTGTAAATGCTGGATTCACCAGACATGACCGAAGTCTGAAGTAGTGTGAAATTGTTTTCACAATCACAGCTCAATACTTCCTGAGTGATTTAAAAATAAAAGCCCTCTAAAGATGCTGGGATAGGCTCCAGCCCCCACCCCCCCACCCCCCGCGACCTGAAAAGGATTAAGTGGAAGAAGATGAATGAATGAATGAATGTTTTTGTTATGTGCTTTTATTATGAAATGCCATCAACCAGATATACTAGTCTGAAATCAGCAACAGCTGACAATTTTCCCTCACAATTTGTAAATAAAAAGAAAAAAAGAGAGGAGAGAAGATTCTCTGACAGTGATGTAGGGGTGAGTTTTTTATTTTAAGGATGTTTTCAGCTTTTTCTCTATAGGATAACTGCTAGTTTGTCACCTGTGAGGTTTTGGACAGTGAATTATAAGTGCAGGCTGTCTATTTATGCCACACATTTTTTTTAATTACAACCAACCTTTAGCTAAGCAGAAGAAGGTATTTTTTCAACGTTTTTCCCCACTCTGCTGTAATTATTTCTAATCGGCTTAATTTGCACAAAATGATTTCTAAAGTTATATTATTGAGAAAGTTATTATTGAGTTATATTATTGAGAAAGTTGTTTAGAATTCTTTTTGTATTATTTTGTATTATCCCAAAATAAATACAGAAGAATATCAGACAACCAATCCAGACAAACCATACACTCATCGTCAGATTGAGAATCTGGAGAACAGGTGAGGTGACATTTCACGTCCCACGTCCCACGTCCGTTTTTGCAAAGCTGTCGATTTACCAGTCAGTCTATGTTCCTACCTTCACCTATGGTCACTGTCCAGCTTTGGGTAATGACCGAAAGAATGAGACTGCAGATACAAGCGGCTGAAATGAGCTTTCTTTGTAGGATTGCTGGACTCACCCTTAGAGATAGGGCGAAGATCTCAGTCATCCGGGAGAGGCTCAGAGTAGAACCGATGCTCCTCCACATTGAAAGGAGCCAATTGAGGTGGTATGGGCATTTGATCAGGATGCCTCCTGGATGCCTCCCACTTGAGGTGTTTTGGGCATGTCCCACTGGGAGGAGACCCCGTGGCAGACCCAGGACTCACTGGAGAGACTACGTCTCCCAGTTGGTCGTCGAACGCCTTGGTATCCTCTCTGAAGAGCTGGAGCAGGTGGCTGGGGAGAGGGAAGTCTGGGCTTCTCTGCTTGAAGTGCTGCCTCTGTGACCCGGACCTCCGGAAAAGTGGTAGAAGATGGATGGATGGATGGATGGATGGATGGATGGAGAACAGGTGAAGGATACAGATTTATATTAACACATTTGAATAAGGAGCATCATGAGGGAACATAAAAAGGACGAAAAGTAGCTTCTTCTAAATAAAACTGTCGTCTCTAATTTATTAAAATAGCAGGAGCTAAAGCTGTGTGATCACTGCTGAAAGTAAGGGATGGATGATATTTTTCTGATTTAAACAATTTATGAATGTGCTGATAATTGAAAATTGTAGTAAGAATTGTAGTATTAATTAATGCCACATAATATTCAGAACTATGAATACTAAAACTTTATAAACAGCATAATCTTTATTTTAAAGGTGAAATTGCTGTTGCCGCCCTCAATCACTTCTATTTTAATCGGAGACAGGCAAAATGGCTCTTTGGCTGGCAATGGTTGCAGACCTCTGTCCTCAGTGGAAAGAGTGTTAAGACAAATACAGTTTCACCTGGCATTAATCACCTGGCACTATTAATGGTTCTCACCAAAAATAATAATAATAACAATAGTAGTCACAATAAAACTCATTTGACAGAAATGGTGATTTGTATTCAGCAACAGCAGCCCCATGCCGAGCAAGGGGCTATAATTACCAACTGAACCGTCACAAAAAAGGGAAATCAAGTCCAACCCAAGTTCATATATACTGAGATTGTAAAAGTTAATTAAAATATATTTCTGGTGCAATCACAAACTATATCGGAAGGCTTGTGTTAATAATTGTAAAAGAAAAAAATGTCCAAAACTATTGCAATAAAATTAAATAAAATATCCTTGTGCATACTTGAAATTGCATGATTCTCATCACACAAAACCAGATATTTTTTGTTTTTTTTAAGTTTTGATGTAGTTATCAGGTTATTGCAGCTGGACATTCAAAATCACTCACTGCATTTGTCAAAGCTCAAAGTGTTTTCTAGACTTTGTACCATACTTTTTTGTTTGCTGGCTGTAGTTTATTCTGAAGCTTTACATTGAACTGTTCCCTCAGTATTTGCTCCACCTCATCATCTGTGACATCCCTCATGTCTACAACATCAATGCCTTCCTCAGGTTTGTAGGTGAACTCGGTGTAGGTCCAGCCAATCAGAGATTTGAATCCCTTGGGCGTCTGCAGGGAACAGATGGATTTGTTGGTGAACAGAGAGTTGGGATCTGTCTGAAGTGAGTGGTTTGTCTCAGAGAAATCGTCCACCTCACGGGGCTCTAAGGTGAAGCTGTAGATCGGCTCTGTTTCCTTCCTGCTCACTAGACTGGATTTGGTGAATTCTGGATTAAGGATATGTGGTTTCCTCCGAGTCTTCTCCAGGACCCACATGTCCCCTTGGTCAACGAGACGAAAAACCCCGGCAGCCGGAGGTTGGTCTTTCCCAGAAATGAGCTCCAGGGGTTCCCAGCTTTGAGACGACACCCCAAAGCTCACATCTGCTATATAAGCCTTCCCATCAATCATAACCTTGTTAATGAGGTGAGTTTCATGAGGGCCAAAATCACCGGCACCACCACTGAAAACTCTGGAGCCCAGCACTGTGGTGTCATAGCCCATTTCTCTGAGCACCCAGCTGAAGAGAAAGTTGTTCTCCAGGCACCAACCTCCACGGCTGCTCCTCACCACCTTATTAAAGATCACCTCCAGGTCCATGGTGATCTTCTCACCACAGTGGATACTGAGGTTCTCAAATGGGATGGACATGACGTGCTGTCTGTGGACCAACTTCAGGGTCTCCAGATCTGGTTCATTGTAGCAGCCATGGAAACTGATTCTTTTGAAGTACTCCTCCAAGTTCATTTTACCTGTAAAAAAAAAACAACTAATTATATTAATGAACAGTAGCACTCCGTTTTATAAACCTTCATAAGGTGAACTAAAGTGCAGGAGAGGATTAGTGCCACTGATTTTTTTTTTTTTTATTATTATTTTGGGGGGGTCATTACTTTTTCAGAAACTATGGAAAAGTCCAAATTCTGACCACTTCCTGTTCAGCTGGGTGATCAGAATTCTGACTTTTCTCTGTCAAAATTGTACAGAAATGGAGTAGAGCCAGTGAGCAATATGGGTCACAATTTTTCAGAAAACTCTGACCTTTTTTCTCAGAATTCTTTTCTCATTTTTGTCACGGTGTGTAAAGAACTGGACCCAAACTCAGTACTTAAAGTTCACGGTGATTTATTACAGAGCTGGCCAGTGGGCACAGCTCGAGAAAAAACACAAGATAATAAGTGCAGCTCAGAAGCTGCAACAACACACTCGCACAACTTGGCAGGATAACAGGCAGAACAGAAGCGGATTGTTCACACATACATGATGAGGACACCCATCCAGAACACAGATTGGGGCTGACATATATAGACAGGTAATCAATACAACACAGAACAGGTGGGCACAATCGGGGCAGCGGAGATGGCAGGGAATGATCACAGAAACCAGGATGGGCAGGGCTGCACAGATCACCACAGACAGAGGATGAACAGAGGGCCAGGGAAGACAAGACCAAGGCAATAATGATAATGATGATGATAATAATAATAATAAGGATGATAATAATAATGCATTTTATTTATATCTCACTTTACATTTAAAGGAAATAAATCTCAAAGTGCCATAGTAGAAACAGTTAAAAGAACATAAAAATAATAATAATAGAAAAAAAACAGACCTAAGATCACAAAAATCACATAGATGGCTATTGATATGCTTTGTAAAACAGATGAGTTTTTAAAGATTTCTTAAAAGACTCCACAGTCTGCAGCACTCTCAGGTAGTCAGGCAAAGCATTCCACAACCATGGAGCTGCTGCCTGGAAAGCCCTGTCTCCCATTGTGCAAAGCTTAGTCCTGGGGGTCAGGTAGGTATTGTTGTGTCTGTGAAAACAGGGACAGCGGAGGCAGTGGCTGTGCTGAACGGTGGTTTTATTAACAGACAGCTAGTAGCATGCGTTACAGTACAACAAGCTAGTAAGCCAACTATCACAGCATACAGGCTGGTGTGTTGCTAGAGGTGGAATGCCAAAGAGGATGAGCTGCTGCCAACATTCATTCATTCATTCATTTATCTTCTTCCGCTTAATCCTTTGTGGGTCGCGGGGGGGGGGGGGGGGCTGGAGCCTATCCCAGTGTCTTTGGGCGAGAGGCAGGGTACACCCTGGACAGATCGCCAGTCCATCGCAGGGCCAACACAGAGAGACAGACAACCATTCACTCTCACAGTCATACCTAAGGACAATTTAGAATCCCCAGTTTGATGCCAATTAACTTAACTTGCATGTTTTTGGCATGTGGGAGGAAACCGGAGAAATCCCGGAGTAAACCCATGCAGACACGGGGAGAACATGCAAACTCCACACAGATCACTGTTGGTCGGGGGCTGGGATCGAACCCAGGATCCCCCTGCCAACAGTCTCTTATTATAGGCACGGCATGATGGCGTCATCCGTGCATTGTTGTCATGGTAATACACAACATTCACCTCCCCCCTGGGAATACTCAAAACTATCATAAACATTGTCAAGCATGTGAACTCCATCCATCCATCCATCCATCCATCCATCTTCTACCGCTTTTCCGGAGGTCCGGGCCGCGGAGGCAGCAGTTCAAGCAGAGAAGCCCAGACTTCCCTCTCCCCAGCCACCTGCTCCAGCTCTTCAGAGAGGATACCAAGGTGTTCCCAGACCAGTTGGGAGATATAGTCTCTCCACCGAGTCCTGGGTCTGCCCCGGGGTCTCTTCCCAGTGGGACGTGCCTGAAACACCTTAAGTGGGAGGCGTCCAGGAGGCATCCTAATCAGATGCCCATACCACCTCAACTGACTCCAAAAGGAGGAGCAGCAGTTCTACTCTGAGCCTCTCCCGGATGACTGAGCTCCTCACCCGATCTCTGAGGGTGAGTCCAGCAATCCTACGGAGAAAGCTCATTTCAGCCGCTTGTATCAGTGATCTTGTTCTTTCGGTCATTACCCAAAGCTCGTGACCATAGGTGAGAGTAGGAACGTAGATTGACTGGTAAATCGACAGCTTTGCCTTAGAACTAAGCTCCCTCTTCACCACAACAGACCGGTACAACGTCCGCATCACTGCAGATGCTGCTCCAATTCGTCTGTCAATCTCTCGCTCCATTTTCCCCTCACTCATGAACAAGACCCCAAGATACTTAAACTCTTCCACTTGGGGCAGGAGCCTGTCCCCAACCCAGAGAGGACAATCCACCTTTTTCCGGCTGAGGACCATGGACTCAAACTTGGAGGTGCTGATTCTCATCCCAGCCGCTTCACACTCAGCGGCAAACCATCCCAGCAAGAGCTTTAGGTCATTGCTGGATGAAGCCAACAGGACAACATCATCTGTAAACAACAGAGATGAGATCCTGTGGTCACCAAGCATGACACCCTCCATTCCCTGGCTGCGCCTAGAAATCCTGTCCATAAAAATTATGAACCGGATTGGTGATAAAGGGCAGCCCTGGTGGAGTTCAACTCTTACTGGGAATGACTCCGACCGAGTGTTGGCAATACGAACCAAACTCTCACAATGGTCGTACAGAGACCGAATAGCTCGTAACAACAAGCCCGATACCCCATACTCCCAAAGCACCCCCCACAAAAAACCACGAGGGACACGGTCAAATGCCTTCTCCAAGTCCACAAAACACATGTAAACTGGTTGGACAAACTCCCACGAACCCTCAAGAATTCTCAAGAGGGTAAAGAGCTGGTCCAATGTGCCACGGCCAGGACGAAAACCACATTGCTCCTCCTGAATCCGAGGTTCGGCCAACGGCCGGACTCTCCTCTCTAGTACCTTGGCATAGACCTTCCCAGGGAGGCTGAGGAGTGTGATCCCTCTAAAGTTGGAGCACACCTTCCGGTCCCCTTTTTTGAAGAGAGGAACCACCATCCCGGTTTGCCATACCAAAGGCACTACCCCCGACCTTCATGCAATGTTGCAGAGGCGTGTCAACCATGACAGCCCAACAACATCCAGGGCCTTGAGGTACTCAGGGCGAATCTCGTCCATCCCCAGGCCCAGGCACCAAGGAGATTTTTAACCACCTTGGCGACCTCAGCCCCAGTGATAGGTGAGTCATCCCTCTCGTTCCCAAACCCTGCTTCCTCTGTGGAAGGCGTATCAGTGGGATTGAGGAGATCCTCGAAGTATTCCTTCAACCGCCCAACAATATCCCCAGTCGAAGTCAACAGTGTCCCATCCGCACCATACACAGTGTGGACAGGGAGCTGCTTTCCCCTCCTGAGCCGCCGGACAGTTTGCCAGAATCTCTTCGAGGCTGACCGAGAGTCTTGTTTCATGGCCTCACCGAACTCCTCCCATATCCGGGTTTTTGCTTCAGCAACCACCCGAGCTGCACTCCACTTGGCCTGCCGGTACACCTCAGCTGCTTCGGGAGTACCACAAGCCAACCAAGTTTGACAGGACTCCTTCTTCAGCTTAATGGCCCCCCTCACCACTGGTGTCCAGCACTTGGTTCGGGGGTTGCCACCATGAGATGCACCGACCACCTTGCGGCCGCAGCTCTGGGCTGCCGCTTCAACAACAGAGGTGGAGAACATGGCCCATTCAGACTCCATGTCTCCAGACTCCCTCGGAATGTGGTTGAAGTTCTTCTGGAGGTGGGAGTTGAAGACCTCCCGGACAGGGGCCTCAGCCAGACATTCCCAGCACACCCTCACTATACGTTTGGGTCTACCAGGTCTGAATGGCTTCCTCCCCTGCCATCGGATCCAACTCACCACCAGGTGGTGATCAGTTGACAGCTCTGCACCTCTCTTTACCCGGGTGTCCAAGACATATGGTCGCAGGTCTGATGACACGATAACAAAATTGATCATCAACCTGCAATCTAGGGTGTCCTGGTGCCAGGTGCACATATGGACACCCTTATGCTTGAACATGGTGTTCGTTATGGACAAACTGTGGTTAGCACAGAAGTCCAATAACTGAACACCACTCGGGTTCAGATCGGGCAGGCTGTTCCTCCCAATCACCCCCCTCCAGGTTTCTCTGTCGTTGCCCACATGCGCATTGAAGTCCCCCAGTAGGACAATGGAGTCTCCAAGAGGAGCACCCTCCAGCACCCCAGTCACAGACTCCAAAAAGGGTGGGTACTCTGAAACATCATTTGGTGCATAGGCACAAATGATGTTCAGGACCCGTTTCCCAACCCGAAGGCGCAGGGAAGCAACCCTTTCGTCCACTGGGGAAAACTCCAATATAGAGGCAGCAAGGTGGGGGGATACAAGGATACCCACCCCTGCTCGTCGCCTCTCGCCCGGGGCAACTCCAGAAAAGGCCAAGCTCCAGCCCCTCTCCAGGAGACTGGTTCCGGAACTGGAGCTGTGTGTTGAGGTGAGGCCAACTATATCTAGCCGGTATCTCTCAACCTCGTACACCAGCTCAGGCTCCTTCCCCACCAGAGAGGTGACATTCCACGTCCCAAAAGCCAGTTTAGAAAGCTTGGGATTAGTCCACCAAGGTCTCCGCCTTTGACCGCCACCTAATCCACATAGCACCGGACCCCCATGATCCCTCCTGCAGGTGGTGAGCCCACTGGAGGGCGGACCCATGTAACTCCTTCGGGATGGGCCCGGCCAGGTCTTATGGGTGGAAACTCGACCACCAGACGCTAGCCATCGAGCCCCTCCCCCAGGCCTGGCTCCAGGGTGGGGCCCCGGTAACCCCATACCGGGCGGGGTACACTGAATCCTTGATATAGAATTTATCATGAGAGTCTGTTGGATCGTTCTTAGTCTGGCCCTTCACCCAGGACCAGTTTGTCTTGGGTGACCCTATCAGAGGCAAACTGCCCCGGACAACATAGCTCCTGGGATCACTGGGGCACGCAAACCCCCCCACCACGATAAGGTGACGATCCATGAGGGGGGCATGTTCACAAGAGATAATTTAGAGAGCACTCAGAGAGTGCATACCTCCAGCAAGGCTCTGTCCTTCCATCCCTTTGTCCTCCCCTCTGTCCCTTTGTCCGTCACTCACGGATCACCTCCAACATCTAATGAGTTCATCTTGGACCAAGGGCCACCTCTGGTGAAAAGTTCATCCAAATCCATCCAGCAGTTTTGGAGTATTGTTGCTAACACTCTGAGAAGATAACAGCCTTGGTGGAGATATGCATTTTGAGATCATCACCTGTTAGATTATTTTTCAGTATAATCATTCTGAGTCAAAAAATCAGGCAGATATTTAAATGTAAATAAATTTATTCCGTCATGGCCAATGAGGGAGGAGTACAGACACAGCCCCAGTCTGACCACCCATACTCCGAATCAAACATTCCTCGCTCAAGGCTTATAAAGCTGTTTTATCAATGGGAAGACGGAAGACAGAGATTAATGTCCTGCAAGACGTAGTCTTGTCCTTGAGAGTCCATGAAGCATAGTCCTTATGTTCTTTACTCATAGGAAACGGGGCGATAAATACACTCTCAGTCACACAGAACTGAACATGACTAATTGAAAAGATCTGCAGTCATTTAGAAAAATATCTGAACATTCTCACCACAATCACTCACAAACTGAACATTGTTATTATAACTATGTAATTGCTAACTCATGCATTCTTACACACAGAATGAAGCTGCCCAAAGGCCATATATAAAATGCACATATGGGAATATAAAAGACATGGAATAATATAAGAATAATATGGAATTTTTCTATCATCACCAAAATGAATCATGTGTTCAGTATGCCATTACACACCTTTCCTGAAAATCTGAATGAAAGGCGCTATATAAATGCAATCCGTTATTCTTATTCTTATTCTTATTCTTCTTCTTCTTATTATTATTATTATTAACAGACAGAGAAATGGCAGCAAAAACAATATGACAACATTATAATAACAAGACTGCCATAATTGTATTGACCATACATTGGAGCTGGGGAATTCCACCTTAAATCAGCATCATGATTTATTGAATCTTGCAGGTCGGTTTTCTTTTTTTGCTACTTTCTTCTCCATTACAGTTCACTGACAAGGTTCATAATTATTAAGCAATATTTGCACAACAGTGTTGTATCATACCATTTTTTTATTTTTTATTTTTTGCAGTTATCAATAACAAATTCACATAGTATTCATTTTATCTATCATGACAAACTTGTAAGAAATATGACCATGACAAAGGCACAAGTGCTCCTGGCACGCTGACAGATGCAGACATGTTCCTCCAAGTGTTTGCTTTCAAATTTTGTTCATGATATCCTTGTAGTGTCAGATCAAAGAGTACCGGGTTGTTTGATGCAGCAAAGTTCAGCCTCTCCACTGTCTGTCACCTACCAATGTTGTCTTTCTGTACTGGTGTCCTATGTCCTTCCCTTCCTTAATTCTGATTGGATGCTTAGAAAGGTCTGACATTGACGACCGCAGCTGTACAGTAGTCTGACAAGTTAAACTTTTCTCAGCTCTGAGCACCGCAACAAAAAGCGTCCACTGCTCAAAGTGTTTCAGCACCGAGGGCACCCAGCACTGTAAACGTTGGACTACATAGAGAATGTATAGAAAATAGTCGCCCACAGCAGAAAAAAATGAGTTTGGTGGACACCCCCCCCAATACTTTTTCTGCAGTGTTTGGCTTCCAGGTTGCTGAGGCGCATGGCCCTATGGCGTGACCGCACACGTAACTGAGTGAACAGGTCTTAAAGGGGCAGTACATGAAAAGCGCCAGATTAATATATGAAATAATATTTAAAAAATTCCTGTATCCACATCGTGATCTAAATTCACCACCAAAATCTAATCATCTATTTCCCATGATATTACACACCTTTCCTGAAAATTTCATCAAAATATGTTTATAACTTTTGGAGTTATGTTGCTAAAAGACAAACCAACCAACCAACAGACTAACCAACCAACTAATGACACTAAAAACATTACCTCTGTCCTCCCTTGGTGGAGGTAACCAAAACCTGGGCACCGGGGTGGACCACCAATAAACCCTGCATGGCTGAGTGGGTTATTCTGCCACTGTTTCACCCATGCTCTGCCTAAACTTATCAAAACAGAGTCATTATAAGAGTTCAATGGTGGGGGGGGGGGCCTCCAGCGAGCCCACAGTGGGCATGGCGCTGGTTATAGCGGACCTGGGTGCTCTCTCTCAACAAAGTCCCGCTCTGGGTCCCACACTGGCTGGATCGGTTCCAGCATCATGGCTTAGTCTGGGGCAGCTGCTCTTACCTTTCGCAGATGGCTGGTGTGCCATCTCGAACCATCGGCCATCTGGAAGGTGGCTGGCCCCAACTGTGCAGTGATCATCATCGGCGGTGACTGAAGCATGTGCAGGTCCAGGCGCTCGGATCAGTGTACCCGAACCCAAATGAATACTGCGAGTGGCGATCTCCTCAACTGCACTCGGCACTGCTGCTCTCTCGTCCCGGATGCTGGTTGCTGTTGTGGTGGCATGCTGTTCACACCGGCGGCAGGACGCGCTCTGGATTGGTGTTGCTTTGCTGGGTTCTGCTCAGCTACCAACTCTCTCTCCTGCAGTGCTGCAGCAACCCCCTGATGCTTATGTCAGGCGAGGATAGGAGACAAGTCCGAATTGTGCCCTCTCTCTCCTGGTGTTGGTTGTGGTCACGGCGATGTGTTGCTTTCGCTGGTGACAGGACGTTGTTGTCATTCACCGGTGTCCCTCTTGGCCATGATCTCCCTCTCCTGCAGCTCTGCGGCGGCTCCCTGAAACTTATGCCGGGCGAGGATCGGAGGCGAGTCTGGTTTATGCCCTTTCTCCGTGTGCTGGCATCATTGCTTCCTGGTTGGAGAGGAGCGCGCTCGTGCTTGGTCTATCAAGGAACCACAGTTACCGCACGTTTGGTGTCTCATGATGTTCTGTTGCCCCGTAATGTTCACCTCGGCATTCTCTGAGAAGGTCGCAGCGTAGTCGGGTTCTTCTGCTAGGGTAACTGCTTGTACTAGCAGCAACAACAATTTGTCTGTTGTTGTTGGTCACCTAGCTGTGATGTTACTTTGTCGGAGGCCTCCAGCTGGAACATTAACTCCACCGCCTTTGCCAGTGGCAGAGCGTCGGGAGCTATCACCACCTTTGTCCGCAGCCATGGTCTGCTAATGTGCTCGGCTAGCTGGTCCCGCACCATTCCGTCATCTAGTTGCCCAAACCTGCATGTACTCGCCACACAGCGGAGATCCGCAACATACTGTTGGGTCATCTCTCTCACTCCCTGTCAGCGTTGGCAGAACTTGATTCATCTAGCCACCTCACTCTCCAGCCAGGGTACCAGACATGCTTCCATCGTCAGGAAAAATGTCATGTTTTCCTCCGGAAGACCAGTTTTTCTCCTCATCGCCATTGTTGTGTCTGTGAAAACAGGGACAGCAGAGGTGGTGGTTGTGCTGAACAGTGGTTTTATTAACAGCCAGCTAGTAGCATGTATTACAGTACGACAAGCTAGTAAGCTAACTATCACAGGATACAGGCTGGTGTGTTGCTAGAGGCGGAGCGCCAACGAGGACGAGCTACCGCCAACAGTCCCTTATTATAGGCACGGCATGATAATGTCGTCCATGCCTGCACCATCCCATCTGTGCCCTGCATTTTTTTGCGCAAGATGGCGCCCACAGTGGTCGCCAAGGTGCTTCGCTGCGCCCTTTGTTTGCTTTTGTTTGTCAATTGTGCGTCTGCCTGCTCTTATACCCGTGAAGAGCTTCTAAATATCAGGACTTTCACTCCCACGGATCTACTCCCAGTTTTTTTAGCTCCTGCCGCCGATCTGGTTCATTGTTTGGCTCGAAAAGCGAGACGGCGAAAGAGAGGAAGGCGAGCGGGCGCTCTCGTTCGGCTCCGCAGGAGAGGCACGCGCACGGCGTTGCCTGGCATATTTCTCTCCAACGCCAATTCTCTCTCAAACAAGGTAGATGAATTAAGACTGCTGATGCGTTTTAAGGACCTCTCTTCCTCGGCTGCCCTCTGTTTTACTGAGACCTGGCTCAGGGAAAATACACCGGACAGCGCGCTGCTTCTCGAGGGTTTTCAGCTGTTTCGTGCTGATCGTGACACAGAGCTCTCCGGTAAATCCTCAAGAGGAGGAGTCTGCTTTTACATCAACAGCAGCTGGTGCTCTGATGTAACGGTAATTTCCAAACACTGTTCTCCCGCCCTGGAATTTCTTTTTATTAACTGCAAGCCATTTTATTCCCCGCGGGAGTTTGCTTCATTCATCCTGGCCGCTGTTTACGTCCCTCCCGACGCGGACGCGCGCGAAGCTCAGCGCGCGCTCGCAGATCACATCCAACATACGGAGCAGACTTTCCCGGACTCTCTGGTTATTGTGGTTGGCGACTTTAACCAGAGCAATCTGACCCATGATCTCCCCCATTACAAACAGTTTATTAAATGCCCCACCAGAGGAAAGAACACGCTGGATCACTGTTACACTACAGTGAAGGACGCGTATCGCACTGTTCCCCGTGCTGCGCTCGGACTATTTGATCACGTGATGGTCCACCTCATTCCCACTTACAGACAGAGACTGAAGCTCACTAAACCTGTTGTGAGCACTACGAAGAAATGGACCAGTGAAGCTGAGGAGAAGCTGGAAATGTGCATGGAAATAACTGACTGGGGCATGTTTAAAGGAGCCACGCATAATCTGGATGAGTACACGGACACTGAACTCATATATCCACTTTTGTGAGGAGAGCATTCTTCCATCGCTCACCAGGGTGGGGTACTCAAATGACAAGCCCTGGTTCACTGCTAAGCTCAGACAGATCAGGAAGGAGAAGGAAGCAGCGTTGAAAAGTGGAGACAGGGACTGCTACAGGGAGGTCAAATACCGGTTTAGCAGAGAGCTGAGGAGAGCTAAATCTGTGTGAATTCTGAGAGACTCCAGCAGCAGTTCACGGCTAACGACTCTGCTTCTGTGTGGAGAGGACTAAGGCAAATCACCAACTATCGGCCTCAGGCTCCTAAGGGTCAGGATGACAAAGCCCTTTGTCAAAGACTGTCCCATCACTATGCCCGTTTTGACACCTCGTCAGCTGTGTCCAACTCCCCCACTCCCTCCAGCTCCACAGCCTCCACGGTCCCTACTTCATCAAAGGTGCCCCCCCCCCTCCTCCCCACCTGCCCTTGTTATCAGTGAGCAGGACGTGCTCAGACAGTTCTCCAGACTGAACCCGTGCAAGGCCCCCGGTCCGGACGGCGTGTCTCCCTCCACCCTGAAACACTGTGCGAAAGAGCTGGCTCCTGTCTTCACAGACATTTTTAACACCTCCCTTAAGCTTTGCCACGTGCCGACCTGCCTCAAATCCTCCACCATCATCCCTGTCCCCAAGAAGCCACGGATCACTGGACTTAACGACTACAGACCTGTAGCGCTCACCTCTGTAGTCATGAAGTCCTTTGAGCGCCTGGTCCTGCCCCACCTCAAGTCCATCACCACTCCCCTCCTGGACCCGCTGCAGTTTGCCTACCGAGCCAACAGGTCTGTAGACGACGCAGTCAACCTGGCCCTCCACTCCGTCCTGCAGCACCTGGACTCCCCGGGAACCTACGCCAGGATCCTGTTTGTTGACTTCAGCTCTGCATTCAACACCATCCACCCCGCTCTGCTCCGGGACAAGCTGTCCCTGCTCAACGTGCCTGACTCCCTCTGCAGGTGGATCACCGACTTCCTGACGGACCGGAGGCAGCATGTGCGGCTGGGAAAGACTGTCTCAGACTCTGTAAGCATCAGCACCGGATCACCCCAGGGCTGTGTACTTTCCCCCCTACTCTTCTCCCTTTATACCAACTCCTGCACCTCCAGCCACCAGTCTGTCAAGCTGATCAAGTTTGCGGACGACACCACCCTCATCGGGCTCATCTCCAACGGCGACGAGTCCGCCTACAGGAGAGAGGTGGCCCAGCTGGCGTCCTGGTGCAACAACAACAACCTGCAGCTGAACGCTCTGAAGACAGTGGAGATGATTGTGGACTTCAGGAAAGTCACAACCCCTCTGCCCCCCCTCACCCTCACAGGCTCTCCCATCACCACTGCTGATTCCTTCCGCTTCCTAGGCACCACCATCACCCGGGACCTCAAGTGGGAGCCGACCATCAGCTCCCTCATCAAAAAGGCCCAGCAGAGGATGTTCTTCCTGCGGCAGCTGAGGAAGCTCAAGCTACCCACCAAGATGTTAGTGCAGTTCTACACAGCCATCATCAAGTCCATCCTCACCACCTCCATAACCGTGTGGTACGCAGGAGCCACTGCCAGGGACAGACTAAGGCTGCAGTACGTCGTGCACACTGCTGAGAAGGTGATCGGCTGCAAGCTCCCATCTCTCCAGGATCTGTACATCTCCAGGACCCGGAGGCGTGCTGGCCGGATCATAGCCGATCCTTCACACCCTGGTCACGTACTGTTTGCCCCTCTCCCCTCAGGTAGAAGACTTCGGTCCATACAGACTAAAACCTCCCGTCACATGAACAGCTTCTTCCCCTCTGCCATTAGACTGCTGAGTACTAAGTGACTTATTGACTCTCGTGCACTATGTACAGCAGTTCAACCAGACTCATATCAATCATCACTGTTTTCTTTTTGCATTACCGACTGCACTATATGGCATCTCCACAATATGTGCTGCTCGCTAATATATTTAAAACTGCTGACTAGTATTACTCATTCTTATTCTACACTTTATTGCATGTATGGTTTTTATTTCTTTTATTTTATCATGTTTAATGTTGCAGCATTGCACCGAGACAAATTCCTAGTTTGTGTACTACATGAACAATGGCAATAAATCTGATTCTGATTCTGATTCTGATTCATTGTTGTTATGGGAACACACAACAGGTATTTGTGGAGCGGAGGCTTCTGGTGTGTTTCTGACATTGAAGGAGTTCTTTTAAGTAATCAGGTGCATTGCCATGTATGCACTGGTATATGAGGAGGCAAAGTTTATATTCAATCCTCACATTGACCGGGAGCCATTGGAGAGAGTGGAGAACCGGAGAATGTGGTCATATTTTCGCTTTCTCTTCAGGATCCTGGCAGCACTGTTCTAGATGTACTGGAGTCTCTGGAGGTTCCTGCCAGGAACCCCAAGGAGGAACACATTACCGTAGTCCAACCTGGAGAAGATGAAGGGATGGACCAGCTTCTCAGCATCTGGCAGGGAGAGGAAGGGTGAAGTTTAGCTATGTTTTTTTTAAATGAAAGAAGGCAGTTTTACAGAGTTGTTTAATGTGATGTTCAAATGTTAAATGGGGGTCAAATCAGACTCCGAGGTTAATAACGGATGAAGAAAGTAAAATGGTCTGACCAGCAAGTGAGATGCTGGTGACGGGAGGATTGGAGCTGGTGTGGAGTGCCAATGAGTATGGCCTCAGTTTTGTTGCTGTTCAGCTGAAGAAAATTCTCACTCATCCACACCTTCATCTTCTCCAGGCACGCTGTGAGAGCCGGTGGTGTGGCTGCAGAGGAGGTAGGGTCTGTCCCGAGGCAGAGTTGAGCATCATCAGCATAGCAGTGGAAAGAAATTCCGTACTTGCTGATGATATGGCCCAGGGGGAGCATATAGATGTTGAGCAGGGTTGGCCCAAGGACAGACTCCTTAGAGATCCCACAGGTGACATGGTGAGGCCTTGATTTAGCCTCCCCCAGTATCCATACTCAACCCTACCCATGATATAAGAATGGAATCATTGGGGAACAGTCCCAGATAGTCCAGTGTATAGTTGTAGCTGGTTTAATGGAGTTTTATGGTCGACTGTTGTTATATATTCCCATAATAACAATGAGTAGCACGGGCATGATGGCGCAGGCATGGATGACTTCATCACACCGTGCCTATAATAGAGGACTGTTGATGGTAGCCTAGGCTCTTTTGGCACTCTACCTCTGTAGAAACACCAGCCTGTACTCCCATATAGTTAGCATACCAGCTACTCCTGTATGTTCCAAGTGTTGTCTCAATGTTTAATAAAGGCCACAGTTCAGCACAGCCATCACCTCCGCTGTCCCTGTTTTCTAGACATAACAACTGTATCAAAGGCAACTGAGAGGTCCAGTAGGATGAGCAGTGAGGGAGAGCCCTGGTCAGCAGCCACCAGTAAATCATTGGTGACTCTGACCAGAGCTTTCTCTGTGCTGTGTCCCCGGCAAAAACCAGATTGAAATTTTTTGCAAGATGAGTTTGATTCGAGATGTTCCTATACCTGTGCAGCCACAACTTTCTCCAGGACCTTGGCAAGGAATGGGAGGTTTGAGATACAATTTGGATAGAATTCCAGGCTCTAATGAGGGTTTTTTGAGTTTGGGCCAGATAAATGCAATTTTAAGTGCTGATGGAACTTGGTCAGTTTGTAGAGAGCTGTTAATAATAGCAGTGATGAAAGGAGTTATGATGGTTGCATTGGATAAAATAAGAACTGTCGGTATGGGATCCAGTGCACTTGTAGAAGAGCTTATCTGTTGGATGAAATCCTCCACTTCTCCTTGGGAAATGTTAGAAAAAGTGTGATCTCTGGTTTGACTGATATTTTCAGACATATTTTCTGGTGCTAAGTGACATGGAGTAAAAGAAGAACAGATAGTACTGATTTTGTCAACAAAGTTGGTAATAAATTTATTGCATCATTCCTCTGTATTGCTCAAGTGAGAAAAAGATTGAGGTTTAAGGAGGTGGCTTATAGTTGAAAACAGTCTTTTGGAGTTACCAGAGCGATTATGGATGATGCTGGAGTAGTACTGTGATCTTGCAATGGTGAGGGATTTGGAATAGGCTTTTTGATGTTGATGATAGGCCAATTAATGCACTGTCAAGCCTGAGGACAGGAACCTCTGCTCCAGGGCATGTCCAGCCATCTTCATTTTCCGCAGTTCATATGTGAACCACGAAGCAAAAGATGTGAACGAGACAGATCTTATTTTGAGTGGCACATGTCTCTTGAGGATCTGGTGAAGATTTTTTTGATAGTAGTCAGCGGATTCAGATGGTGAGGAAAACTGGGAGACCGCACAGAGATTTTTAATGTTGATGGTCAGGCTATCATGGTTGGTATTCTTGAAATTCCTAAACTGTATCTGTTGCTTTGGCTTGATGTTGGTGATGATTGACTTTGGCTTTTTTTTTTTTTTCCCGGTTCCGGTTCCGCCGGATCGGCGGCACCACACGAGTTGGTTGCCCGTTGCAACAGCCTTTTTTTATCTTCCTTCTTCTTTCTACACCTTTCACTCTATATACGTATATATCACGGACACACAGATCGCCCCAAAGGTCTCCCGAGTCGGCGGACGGAGCCACTGTTTACAGCAGGATACGTTACAGCAGGGAAGAGCTAGTGCTAGCTAGCACTCAACCGCAACCCGGTGCTAACGGAGAAACTCGACATACCGGGAACTGTAGCGAAAACGACGCGGGTGCCGGGCTGGAGTTTAGGCGGCGTGCAAGAAATATAAGACAGAATAATAAAGAGCGATGGCAAGAACCAAGCAGACCGCCCGTAAAATCTACTGGAGGAAAAAGCCCCCCAGGAAGCAGCTAGCCACCAAGGCTGCTCAGAAAAGCGCTCCGGCCACCAGCGGGGTGAAGAAGCCTCACCGTTACAGGTCCGTGGCTCTGAGAGAGATCCGTCGCTACCAGAAATCCACGGAGCTGCTCATCCGTAAGCTGCCCATCCAGCACCTGGTGAGGGAGATCGCTCAGGACTTCAAGACCGACCCGCGCTTCCTGAGCTTCGCCGTCATGGCTCTGCAAGAGGCCAGCGAGGCCTACCTGGTGGGTCTCTTCTTCGCTAAGAGGGTGACCATCATGCCCAAAGACTTCCAGCTGGCCCACCGTATCCGCGGAGAGAGAGCTTAGACTTTCTGCTGCACATTCACCAACCATATATTTATAGTAATATGTACATATGTTTACTAGCTGTTCTTGTTTTTTCTTGCCTTCTGATTGTTGCTCTGAGTGTTGCTGTCCCTGTGCTGTTGCAATCCTGGAATTTCCCCATTGTGGGACTAATAAAGGCTTATCTTATCTTATCTTATCTTATGTATGGTCCTTGTAATGACACTTCAAATGAAACACTCCTATGATCAGACACACCCATGTCATAGAGCTGGAGATTGATAATGGGGATGCAATTCATGATTACCAGATTGAGGGCATGTCCTCAATGGGCTGCACGGTGGCGCAGTGGTTTAGCACTGTGGCAGCACAGTTTTACCCTCGGCCGAGGGACCGCGGGGATCATGAGATCGTGGGTTCGATCCCAGCCCCCGACCAACAGTGAGCTGTGTGGAGTTTGCATGTTCTCCCCGTGTTGCGCGGGTTTACTCCGGGATTTCTCCGGTTTCCTCCCGCACACCAAAAACATGTAGGTTTAGGGCGCTCGCGCACGCAGCGACCAGCAGCCGGTGGCTTGTCACCAGACTGCAAACCAAGTCTACCTACGGGTACAAATAAGTAACAAAAAAAAAAAAAAATGTCCTCTGGTGTGGGTAGGAGCATTGATGTGCTGCTTGAGATTGAGAAAATCAAGGAGTCGTAAGAATTCTGCACCAGAGTGATAGGACTAGGAGTCAATATGAATGTTGAAATTGCCAAGTGTTATAACATTTGTTGATGTGGTACATAGTGACATGAGAAGCTCATTTATTTCTGTAATGAATGCTGGGTTTGGTTTTGGTGGCCGGTAGATGAGAACAATTGTCATTTGGAGTTGATGCTTACATCTTAATTCTAAGCATTCAAATGAGGAGAGTTTGGGCAGAGGAGCAGCGGACCAAGTCCATGGGCCACCGGACCGAAGAATATGGTGAGTTGGGGGGGGGGGGTGCTACCCTAGTCCAGAGGGCCTCAAATCGGAGCACAACGTGGGTTGGGGGGCCTGGCCCAGTCTATGGACCCCAGACCAGAATGCAGGGCTGGTCCGGCGGCCTGCCAATGTCCTTAGGCCATCGAACCGGAGAACAAGGTGGAACCGTGGCCACAGGAACACAGAGTTCACCAAACAAACCCAAAGGAGCTCTATGCTCTGTGACTGGTGACTGCAGCACACCAACCCTGGCCTCTGGAATGACAAGTTGAGCCCCATCGGCCTCTAGAATGACAGGTGGAGTGGACTGCTCTGATGGCCTGGATGGAGCGGTCTACTCAGACAGCCCAGGTGGAGCAGACTGCTTGGATGGCCCGGGTGGAGCGGACTGCTCATACGGCCCAGGTGGAGCGGCCTGCTCGACCTCTGGAACGACGGGTGGAGGTCCCCCGACCCCTGGAACGACAGGTGGCTGAGGTGAAGCATAGTCCTCCTGCAGCTCCATCCTTAACATGGCCACCTCGGACGAGGGAGGAAAACATGAGGTCAGTGAGGTGACACCACTGTCATTAGCAGCAGAGACTGGTGAGGAGGACCCAGCAGCTGGTGGAATCTGCGCTTGGGTCCCCCCACCGGGACCAAGGAAAGATTTTTTCAAAAATAGTGGTTGAAAAATGAGAAGGTACTTGTCTTAACCCTTATTGTGTCTTGGTTTCATGGACAAAGACAGTGCCTTCACTGTGTATGTTGCTGTTCTGTGCCTATCATGTGATGTGTCATGTGATGTGGCCATAAACCAAAAAAATCCCCAGCTGTACTAAGTGCTACACCTCATAAGGTGGCAGACACATATAACTTACTGCTCTTGCCTTGGAGGACTAATGTCCCCCAAATAACCCCGCAAAAACCTCACTTCTGGGACACCAGAGAAGAAGAGTTTGTAAACAAATGTTGATGTGTGCCATTGCAATACGGAGGCATTTGCTCCCAAATTTGCCAACTATGATTCTAAAAAGAGATTATTTAGCTTATGACAGTAAATATCTACATTTTGTTATAACAGAGGGTGGCCGAAGCTGGTTAATTTTCACCTGCCATCGACCCCAGCACCATGTGACTAGACAGAACAATTGTGCTGGTTCTGTGTCATCATATAAGATAAACTGTGGCAGAATAAAAGTGAAATTGAGGTGGAATAATCATAAGAGTTTCTGGATGTGGGATAGAAAGCGAAAATGACCGAGAGAAGACAAAATAATGACGAAAATGGATGAAACAAGCTGCCTGGCCAGTGGTAAGTCTGATGAATTTCTTTGTTTGTTTACATTGTACTGATTTTCTGGTTCATATACTTTGAAGATAAGATAACAAAAAACCCAAAACAAAAAAAGCGTGACAAAAAACAAAACCATTCTTTGTGTAAATATGTCCAAAGTCCACTTTTGACTGAAAGTTATGTAATTCGATATGGCTGCCATGGCATTGTGCAAATTAGATGTGTAAATTTACTCCTATCTCAAACTTTGGATCATATTCTACACCTTTCTAATTGGCAGTAAGCCATTATCTCTTACCACTTTCAAGTTAGAGCTTTGGAAATCTCTGGCATCTAAACTGAATATTTTCTTGAAAAAACCTTGACCACCAGAGGGGGTGGAGGCTGACGGCACAACAGAGCGCCACAGACAGTCATAAGGTTAACTCCTGGTCTCTTGCCGCCAGGGTGACAACCTCAGGGTGAACAGCAGATGCGGCGGCCTCTGGAATGGCTGCAGGCATGATGACCCATGGAGCTGGTACCGGAGCTGCAGAGCGATGTGGACCTGGTACTGGATGCTCCTCATGTAGCCCAGACACCAAAACAGCAAACAGTGGAGAATCTGGTCTGGAGGCTACAGCTGCTCGGAACCCACTCCTGGAGGCAGCTGCAGCTGGAGGGGCTTCTGGGGCAGCTGGTTCATTCCAGACCAGTAGGTTCCCTCCCAGTACAGCCAGTCTCTCAGAATAAACAGAATTAGAGGGGAGAGACGCGGGTGAGGATGGGTGGATGGAATTGGCAGCAGAATTAATACCAGAGTCAGGTGTAGAGAGCTCAGCAGCGGCAAGCAGCCACGGCTGAGTCTCCCCATTGGGAACCAGACAAGTCCCTTCATTCACTGATGTTAAAAAATGAACGGGTACTTGCCTGTATTCCTGCTCTGCTGCCACGATGCGTCAGGTGAGTCCTCCTGGGAGCTGCAGGAACTCGTCTAATGAGGTGAGTCTGCCCGACGGTGTTGAGCTGGCAGTGGACTGAAGGAGGAGGAAACGGAGGCCTGGGGAACCCCCACTGGGAATAAGAAACTGGGCCACTGTGTCTTACGGCGTCAGCAACAACCACGTCTTTCCCCGGCTTGATGCAGTCCCTCTTCCATCAGCTCCTCTCTTGCCACCGGAAATGACTCCATCAGACCCCTAATTATGATCTGCATGTTGATGCTCAGCTGACGGAGACTGACGAGCTGAAGGAATGGTCTCAGAGATGGAAGCGCCTCACTCAGTTCCTCTGCGCATTCAAGACAGAGGAAGGCTTCCTCCGGTGTGCAGGAAGTGCAGGCATCCTCGATGTGGGTGTTGATGTTGGTAGCTACTAGGGATGAGCCGATACCACTTTTTCAAGTCCGATACAGATACTGTGGCCTTGAGTATTGACCGATACTGATCCAGAACCGATACCGTCTCTCTTAAGTGCAGAACATACTTTGGTAATGACTGGCTGCATTTTGCACACATAAAAACATAGTCGTTAAAAAATTTGGATACCCCTTTAAATATTCAGTTCTTTATTAAGAAATGTTCACATATCTATGTCTGATCTTGTTTTTGTTTTTATTTGCATTTATTTAAATTATTTTAGACATTTTAAGTGGGAATGAAGGTGGGGGTGTCATAATAAAGATGGGGGGTGTCTTAATTTATTCCTCACTATTTGTTTAGAATTACATTTTACAGAAAATTTGAAAAAAGTCTAATTCATTTTTAATTGTTTAGTTATATTACATGAATCTCCCAGTATTTTTAACATTGATATTAAATATCGATATATCCAGAGATAGATAGATAGATAGATAGATAGATAGATAGATAGATAGATGGATAGATAGATAGATAGATGTACTTTATTTATCCCAAACTGGGAAATTACAGTGTAACAGCAGCATGACAGTTAACAACCAAACAACAGAAACACACATGACAGACAAAGGGATTACCCATGGAAAGTAAAAACTAACACGACTATAAAACCTATATACATCATAGTTTAATATATGATGACCTGTATAAACACATGAATCATCCCATTGCACAAAGAAGGACTATCAGAAGCAGAGTGAAAAGTGATGTACCAGTTAGTCTGTAAGATGCAGTGTGGCAGCATAGCTATGACCAGAATACAACATCATAGTGAGTTATTGTACAGTGAAATTGCATGTGGTAGGAAAGATTTCCTGTACCTGGCCGTTCGACAACGAAGCTGTAGTAGTCTACTGGAGAAAGTGCTTCACTGTCTATCTAGTGTGTGGTGGAGGGGGTGATCAGGATTGTCCATGATGGATCACAGTTCATTTAGTGTTCTCCTCTCCACCACTGTCTCAAAGGTCTCTGGTCTGAGACCAATTACAGAACCAGACCTCTTGATAATCTCTGAGATATGTTAAAAATGCACACAGGCTTATACAGGGTGTCCTAATTTTTTCATGACTGTAAATCTAAAAGTCAGACAAGAAATATATTACAAATTTGACTCTGTTCAGCTGCTGCTTTTTTTAATTTTAAACTTTGATTCATTAAAGCTTAAAGCTGGGATTTCTGATAAATGTCTTGAGATAAATGTGCAGACTTCCTTACTTAGAGCAACTGGGACCGCTGTCAGAAAACCAGCTCCGGTGTGGCAGCGTGTACCGAGGCACCAAATACTTCATTAAACGCCAGAAACCCTCATTTTCCACAAGAGCAAAGCGTTGCTCATCGAGCAGATAAATTCGACGATTTTATCTGTTATCATCTTTGCTTTTTTGCTCTCAGGAGGTAGTTTGTCACGTTTCAGAAAAGAGTCCAGCAGTATCTGTTGCAGCGCAGGATTTCTCATCCTTGTGCTCAGCTCTTGGTAGAATTCGTCATATTCCTTACCATGATACTTCCCTAAGTGTTTTCTCAAGTTTGTAGTGTTAAAATTGGAAACACTGGTACCACCCCGTGAAGTCGTTGCATTCTGCAGTCCTGCTTTTTAGTTCCACACTGCAGGCATGTTGACATGTTCAGGCAAGTCCCACCCACCGCGGCGCAGCTCCAGTGACAGTTTGTTTACAGTTGCCGCACTTTCATGTTAATATCATTATTAATATATCGGATCGGTAAATGACTTTTATTCCTTACCAATACCGATCCAGGCAAAATAGCTGGATCCGGCCCAATACTGATATCTCGGATTGGATCTGCTCATCTCTAGCAGCTACCCAAGCTTCCTCATCATTGAGGCCGATTCACAGTGATTTATGACAGAGCTAGCTGTTGTGTCTCTAATTAATAAGGAGTTGAGGTGATGTTTTATAGTTTTATTAGGAACACGAGATCAGAAACACAGGAGACTCTGACGCTAGCCTGAGAGCCACAGCAAAGAGACAAGATGGCTCCTGCTGCTGTCTTATATACCCCAGGTGATGCCACCCCCCAGAGGCGGGGCGTCACCACCTCTCTACCTTAAGGCGCCACCATAACAATATATATCTAATATAATATCCAACATTCTCCCTCCTCCCTTTGAAAAATCACAAGCACACCAATTGGTACCCCCTTCAAAATTTATACCTGATACACTCACTAAACACAGAAATGTACAGGCCTATCCATTCATACCACACCGGCCTAGCAGATCACTCCACAATGTAAATAGTCAGTCAATGAAGACAAAAGGGCCACACACTAAAATAACTTAATCCCGAAATAAATAAATATATACATCCTAGACAGTAAAACTACATACAATTGTAAACACTGCAAACAATGGCAGTACCTGACTCTCCAAACTAGCACTCCCACCCCATAACATGGGCACAACATCTTAATGAAACTTAGCAACACAAAACAGGGCACATTGACATTTCACACACAGTCATTATCCTACTGTCACACTCAAGTGGGCAGTGCGGTGGCGCAGTGGTTAGCACTGCACCAGCACAGCAACTCACCCTTAGCCATGGGATCCTTGGTTCGATCCCAGCCCCTGACCAACAGGGATCTGTGTGGAGTTTGCATGTTCTCCCCGTGTCTGTGTGGGTTTACTCCAGGATTTCTCCGGTTTCCTCCCACAGGCCAAAAACATGCAGGTTAGGTTAATTGGAGACTCTAAAGTGGCCCAAGGTGTGAATGTGTGTGTGAATGGTTAAGGGATAGCGCCGTACCGTGGCTGCTTCATCCATCCAGGTGGATACCCTCAATTTCCCCTCTGGGGATCAATAAAGTATACAAGTGTTACTTGAGATTGAGATTGAGATTGAGATTGAGATTCAACTTTATTGTCATTACACATGTATGAATACAAGGTAACGAAACGTGACTTGGTATTTGGGCACGCTCTGCAGAGCGCATCCAAGGCCGGGGCAGCCGCTAGGCGCCAGTCATAAAGAAGAAAGGAAAAAAAAAGAAAAGAAAGGATATGACACAATAGGCGAGAGAAAAAAACATGTTTTATCAAATTGACGCTTAATGAGTAAGCGAAATTTTGATTGCAGGCAAAAAAAACCTCAGTGCATGTTTAGCAGACATTTAGTAGACAGATCACACAGCAGAGGGAGAGCAGTGTGTGTATATCGTATGCATGTAGTGTTGTATGCATTGTGTAGTGTAAATGTAACAGTTGTTAGTGAGCAGCAGAGGGTGCCTCCTGGCAGTGGATAGATGTTATAATTATGTGACTTATAAACAAGTCCAGAGTCCAGAGTCTATCTCTCTCTCTCTCTTGCTTGCAGAAGGCACATGGGCATTGTCCTTGAGGGTCCAATCCGCTGACGACAAACAACTGATTGTTGATTGTTTGGGTAGACAAAGAGCCGGTCCTTCCGCTTATCTCAGTCAGGAGGAATGTAAACACGGGGCAAACAAGGTCAAATCAAATCAAATCAAATCAGCACAGTGCACTCAGAGAGTAGAATTTATCCTCACCCGTGTAATTCTGTGCTTCCATTATATATGCAGGCTTAAACTGTTTTTCCATAGAGAGCACAGGGCTTCAGATGTATTCCTTCACTGAATCACTGTCATTCAGTTCACCGTTTGCTGCTACTCGTGCCCTCCCCAACTGGTCGAATTTGATGAAGGAGCTTGCCGGGTCCACTTTGATCAGCTCTCTCACTTTCCTTCAATTTCTGATGCATCAGGGAACTCCACAGCCAAAAATAGAAGTCCTGAGATCATAACTAATAATGTTTCCATAGACGCATGAATTCCAATGTCCATGAGTCTCCTCGTAGGTTCCAATTCTTGGGCTCCCCCTTGGCCCAATTCTTGTTGAAAAATAGTGACAATAGCACATTTAAGCCGCTTCCAAATCCATAATTTCCGTTTAGATTAAGATTCAGCAGAAGAAGAGCGACTAAACACAGACAAAAACGCAACATTGCAAAAGCTGGGAATAGATCAGGAAGCAGGGGAGGAGGGAAGAAAAATGCGACTGCTCTCTCTCAAGGCAAGAAGGAAAGACCTCAAGAAGGAAAGACCTACTTCACCCAGTCACCCACACATACGTATGGCATTCAATACACACAACGGTGGTCTATTGTTTTGGGGTTTTTTGAACTATCAACCTTAGCAATAAAAGACCGAAACACACTATAACTAGACACACCGTAAGCCCCAGAGAAAACATAGTTTTAGCACGGGTCTCCCATAGGACCCCCTCTGGAGTGTCCATCCTACGGCCTCTCCCAGAGCATCTCCACCTCTTCTTAACCGTAGATGGGCTGCACTGGCGTTTCTTCCCATCCGAACACCACAGCTCATTCAGGTGCCGTCCAACTGCTATCCAGTTCCGCCCCAATCATTTTCATTTCTTGCATCGGAGCGGCACTGACAGTGCCTGGCTCAACAGTGGTACTCAGTCGGCCACCAGAGCTTTGCTGCGCCTGCTCTCTGGATCCATCCACCCCCACGGGCGCTAAACCATGCCATTCGGGTCCCTCATCCAAGGAACTGCAAACACTGGCACGGAGTGCTCGCCGTGGCGGCGTACTCTGATGCTGGTGGTGGCCCTAGTCATCCAGACTGGGCCAGCCCAAGTCCCACGCTTCTTCGCCGCTTCCCACATAAAATGGTCAGTCCCACAGTCCACCACCTGACCACTCCTCCACAACTCCGCAGGAAATGGAGAAACCAAGCCTGTAAAACAAATCGCAGCCCATTAATTTGTTACCTTCACAGGCCACCATGAACTCGACAGCACACATTGAGGCCGTCTTGTACCTCGTTGATGGCCACACCAAGCCCACAATGTCCAGGGAGTTGTTGCCATACCCGTAACAGGCAATGTCTGTCTTATTCACGGTGTAATGTGGAAAGAACTTCGTCACCATCGCCAGATTTAAGATGGAGGTTGCCGACCCCGTGTCCACCATCAACAGGATTGGCACCCCGTCCAACACGATGTTGCACAGAATTCATCCGTCTGTGTTGGGCGAGACTGTGTGGACCACCGTGGGGGTCTTCTTAGTCGAAGTCCCCTTTCCTGGTCCCCGTTTTTCCTTCTCAAAATTCCGACAAACCCTGGCGAAGTGGTGGAACAATCTGCACCGTCCACAACGCTTCCCCTTCGCTGCGTACTCCTTCGCTCTATAGCGGTGCTTGCTGGATCTGCAGCCATAACATCTCGGCGTCCCCAGGGCGGACGTAATCTTCACGATGGCTGCATACTCATCGTCGCTGCCGTCATCCGGATCCAAGGCCAGTGCCTTCCACTGCTTGTTGTTCCTGGGCAGGGCCTCCATATCACTGAGATTCTTTGAAATTCTTTCTGCTGCCTCGTGTTGTTGCACTAGCTCCATGGCTGCTAGCAATGTTAGCTCTCCAGCGTGAGTTAGCAGACAGACCCTAGCAGAGGAGTGCGCCACGTGCTCAGCTAGCTGGTCGCAAACCATCTCCTCTTCCAAGGCCTCGGACCTGCACTCACCTGCCAGCTGCCGAAGGTCTGCCACAAACTGTTGGACCGATTCTCCGGGTCGCTGGCGTCGCTGTCTGAACTGTATGCACCTCATAATGATGTTTTCAGGGGCATGAAAGTAGCCCGCCCTGAGCCTCACAATGTCTCCAAATGTGTCACCCCCTCCTAGCATGCTCAGGATCCTCTGGCCCTCCATACCAAGGTTGTGGACCAGAATAGCCCTCACGCGTAATTTGTCCAGGTTGCTGAGGTCCAGCACTGTGAGATAATTCTTGAAGGCTGCATACCATTTGGCCCATGGGACCAGTGGCTTACCCGGAGCCTCCAGAAATGGTCGAAAAGCGGTAGCTGCCCTCTCCATGCCGTATATCCTCATTGCCAAATGTTGTGTCTCTAATTAATAAGGAGTCGAGGTGACGTTTTATAGTTTTATTAGAAACGGGAGATCAGGAACACAGGAGACTCTAACGCTAGCCTGAGAGCCACAGCAAAGAGACAAGATGGCTCCTGCTGCTGTCTTATATACCCCAGGTGATGCCACCCCCCAGAGGTGGGGCGTCACCACCTCTCTACTTTAAGGCACTGCCATAACAATATATATCTAATATAATATCCAACACCGGCCAGAGGGCACAGCTCGAGAAAAAATACAAAATAATAACAATAGCTGGAAAGCTGCAACAACAAACTCACACAACTTGGCAGGATACAGCAGGATAACAAGCTGAACAGAAGCATGTTATTCACGCATACATGACGAGGACACCCATCCAGAACACAGATTGGGGCTGATATATATATATATAGACAAGGGTAATCAATAAAACAGAACAGGTGAGCAAAGTCAGGGGCATGATCAGGGGAATGATCACAGAAAACAGGATGGGGGGGGGGGCTGCACAGATTATCACAGACAGAGGATGAACAAAGGGCTAGGGAAGACAAGACCAAGGCAATAATGATAATGATGATGATGATGATGATGATGATAATAATAATACTGATAATAATAATACCGATAAACTTAAACTAAAAGGAAGGTCCACAGAAAAATAAATATACAAGACAGAATAATAATGATAACAATAATGGCAACCCAGGATCATGATAATGATAAAGGTGAAGTACAGAAAATCCCAGAATACAACTTAAAGCGAGGACGAGGACTGGGACCCATACCCTGGAGACAAGGAATATAAATTATAAAGCAAGGTGAGGACATGGGACCTGACAGTTTTTTTCTAGAGTGGCCCTGATCCCCTTCTAAACAAAAAGCGAGAAAAATGCCCACTAAAGTTTTATCAGCCTGGGTGCTACGTGTACTTTCATAAGCATGTGTAAAAGCTAAAGAATAAATGAAAAACATCTGCAATCAGAGCATGAATAAACTTACTTTGTTTGATAGTGCAATCCATCAAGATGATGTCATATAATAAAAAAATACTTTTGTAGAGATAAAAAAAATAAGAAGACCCACAGTTTCTTCACAGAGACTCTGACAGTCTGAGTTAATAGTTTACCTGATCATGTGATGTCACTGTGGACTTTGTACACAGTACAAAAACTGTCACACCTATTCTGATTACTTGAGGTTATTGACCTGATGCGTTTGGTTGATTATATGCAGTAGATATAAAGAGTCTACACACCCCTGTTCAAATGCCAGGTTTTTGTGATGTAAAAAAATGAAACCAAGATGAATCATTTCAAAACTTTTTCCACTATTAAGGTGACCTATAATATGTACAACCCAACTGAAAAAACAACTGAAATCTTTTCAGGGGAAAATAAAAAATAAAAAAATAAAAAACTTTCAATAACCTGCTTGCATAAATATACACACCCTCTCATAACTGGGGATGTGGTTATGTTCAGAATTAACTAATCACATTCAAACTCATGTTAAATGGGAGTCAACACGCACCTGACACCCTTTAAAGTGCCTCTGATTAACCCCAAATAAAGTTCAGCTGTTCTAGTAGGCTTTTCCTGACATTTTTGTAGTCACATCTTACAGCACAAGCCATGGTCCGCAGAGAGCTTCTAAAGTATCAGAGGGATCTCATTATTCAAAGGTATCAGTCAGGAGAAGGGTACAAAAGAATTTCCAAGGCATTAAATATACCATAGAACACAGTGAAGACAGTCATCATCAAGTGGAGAAAATATGGCACAACAGTGACATTACCAAGAACTGGACGTCTCTCCAAAATTGATGAAAAGATGAGAAGAAAATTGGTCAGGGAGGCTGCCAAGAGGCCGACAGCAACATTGAAGGAGCTACAGGAATTTCTGGCAAGTACTGGCTTTTTAGTACATATGACAACAATCTCCCGTCTTGTTCATACTATGTCTGGGCTATGAGGTAGGGTGGCAAGACGGAAGCCTTATCTTATGAAGAAAAACATCCAAGCTGTGGGAAAATGTGTTATGGGCCGATGAAAGCAAAGTTGAACTTTTTGACCATAATTCCAAAAGGTGTATTTGGTGCAAACACAACACTGCTCATCACCAAAAGAACACCATACCTATAGTGAAGCATGGTGGTGGCAGCATCATGCTTTGGAGCTGTTTTTCTTCAGATGGAACTGGGGCCTTAGTCAAGGTGGAGGGAATTAGTTCCAAATACCAGTCAGTGTTGGAACAAAACCTTCAGGCTTCTGCTAGAAAGCTGAAGATGAAGAGGAACTTCATCTTTCAGGACAACAATAACCCAAAGCACACATCCAAATCAACAGAAGAATTGCTTCAAAAGAAGAAGATTAACATTCTGGAATGGCCCAGCCAGAGTCCAGACCTGAATTTGATGGAACATCTGTGGGGTGATCTGAAGAGGGCTATGCGCATGAGATGCCCTTGCAATCTGACAGATTTGGAGCATTTTTGCAGAGTGTGCAAATATTGCCACATCAAGATGTGCCACACTGATAGACTCCTACCCAAAAAGACTGAGTGCTGTAATAAAAGCCAAAGGTGCTGCAACAAAGTATTAGTTTAAGGGTGTGCATATTTATGCAACCAGGTTATTGTAAGTTATTTATTTTTTATTTTTCCCCTTAATAGATTTCAGTTTGTTTTTCAATTGGGTTGTACAGGTTATAGGTCACATTAATCGTGGAAATGTTTTATCTTGGTCTTATTTTTTTACATTAAAAAAACCTGGCATTTGAACAGGGGTGCATAGACTTTTTAAATCCACTGTACAGTATATACTGTACGTTCAGTGTGTGTGTGTGTGTGTGTGTGTGCAGTGATGTGAAAAAGTGTTTGCACCCTTCCTGATTTCTTTTTTTTTTTTTGTATCTTTATCACACTCTGTTTCAGATCATCAAACAAATTTAAATATTAGACAAAGATAACACAAGTAAACACAAAATGCAGTTTTTAAATGAAGGTGTTTATTTTTAAAGTAAAAAAAAAAAAATCAAAACCTACATGGCCCTGTGTGAAAAAGTGATCGCCCCCTAAACCTAATAACTGGTTGGGCCACCCTTAGCAGCAACAACTGCAATCAAGTGTTTGCAATAACTGACAATGAGTCCTTTACAGCACTGTGGAGGAATTCTGGCCCACTTATCTTTGCAGAATTGTTGTAATTCGGCCACATTGGAGGGTTTTTGCACATGAACTACCTTTATAAGGTCATGCCACAGCATTTCAATCAGATTCAGGTCAGGACTTTTACTACGCCACTCCAAAGTCTTCATTTTGTTTTTCTTAAGCCATTCAGAGGTGGACTTGCTGGTTTGTTTTGGATCATTGTCCTGCTGCAGAACCCAAGTGCGCTTCAGCTTGAGGTCACGAAAAAGATGGCCAGCCATTCTCCTTCAGGATTTTTTGGTAGACAGCAGAATTCATGTCTCGTCAGTCCACAGAGTATTTTCCCAAAAGTCTTGAGGATCATCAAAATACTTTCTGGCAAAACTGAGATGAGCCTTTATGTTCTTTTTGCTCAGCAGTGGTTTTCGTTTTGGAACTCTGCCATGCAGGCCATTTTTGCCCAGTTTCTTTCTTGTGGTGGAGTCATGAACACTGACCTTAACTGAGGTAAGTGAGGCCTGCAGTTCTTTGGATGTTGTTGTGGGGTCTTTTGTGACCTCTTGGATGAGTTGTCGCTGCGCTCTTGGGGTAATTTTGGTTGGCCGGCCACTCCTGGTTCACTTTTTCACACAGGGCCGTGTAGGTTTGGATTTTTTTTTTTACCCTTAATTATAAACATCTTCAATTAAAAACTGCATTTTGTGTTTACTTGTGTTGTCTTTGTCTAATATTTAAATTTGTTTGATGATCTGAAACATTTAAGTGTGACAAACACAAAAAAATGAGAAATCAGGAAGGGGGCAAATACTTTTTCACACCACTGTATGCAGATGATGGGACCTTATGGATAAGGAGACGTAATGTCATGTTCATTTAGAGGAAAATGCAGGCAGCAATAGACCAGGTTGAACAATGGGCAAACCGATGGGCTTTAAATTATGCTGATCAACACCAAATTTATTGTCTTGTGGCGAGAGGAATAATCAGGCGAGGCGGTCCAGAGCAGAGCAGACTTTATTAATCTCTCTCTCACATTCACAAGAATCACAAGCATAAAAAAACAGGTCGCGGGCACCTCTCCTTTTATAGCATACAACTCGCTCCGCGACCTGTGGTGCTGCATTAACATAAATGCATTTGCCATTCCCATTCCCTTTGTCACTGTTTGCATCAACACACAAATCCCCCCCTGACAATTCCCCTTGTCACCCAGCACATTATCATGCAGACCGGAGGAGGATGCATATCCTCATGCGAAAACCATAGACAGTCCTGCACCTCTGTTATGCATCTCATCCTGTCATGCCCTTCCGTCTGAGTGGGCACATACTGAGTGGATTCCCACAGTCTACCTTTTTTTTTTTAGCTGATTTAGGACAATTTTGATGTGCTGAATCCAAAAATCACATTGATTTTGCTCAATCAGGTCAACTTTTTGAATTATGGCCACATTTTGTTTTATACATTTTTGTTTACATGTACAGGTATTTTCACTTTATATGATGCAAAATTCTTTTTTATGTCTTGAAATTCTCTGAGTTTTGAACAATGATAACGTAACATTAAATTTACATGCACAGTACTAAGTAAGTATTAAGTAAGTATTAAGTAAGTACAGGTTTTTACTTAGCACCTGATCAAGAGAAACGGATGTCATTTTCAGATTCAGCAGTGCAAAATTGTCTTAAATCAGTTGAAAAAACACAGACAACTTACAAAAAAATTATTTTTGTAACCCTGTGTTATCGGTCTCAAAGACACAAATAATTTGCTTCTCTAAAAGTTACAAAGAAATTTCTTTAAAACTTTATCGCCAAAAGTTAGAGCAAGTAAAGGTCATTCGGTATTTAGGTGTGATGATAAACTAACTTGGAAGCAGCATATTTAAAAAACTAAAGGAAAATGTAAAAAAAAGAAATATTTTGAGATGTCTATCAGGACGGGGCTGGGAGGGCCTTTATAGGGCTTCTCTTTTGAGGGTGTATCAAGATCTAATGAGAGCTACGCTATGGATGTGTTGCATTCATGTCAGCTGCTGATTGTCACCTGAACCAGCTGGATATAGAGCAGACAAAGGCTCTTAGGTTATGTTGTGGTGCATTTAAAACCTCTCCAGTATCAGCGATCCAAGTAGAGATGGGCAAAATGCTATTAAGATTAAGAAGAACCAAATTAATACTGGCATATTGGATCAACTTGAAGGGGCATAAGAGGTCACATCCTGCAAAAGCCATTCTTAATGATTGCTGGGAACACAATGAGTCCAACATTGATAGTTTTGGATGGATAAGTGATGCTATAGCTGAGCAGGCAGGATTAAAATACATAGAATTTAACCCAACAGTGCCGTTGTCTGTTATTCCTCCATGGCTGTTTGAGATGCCATTGGTAGATTTTAAAATGCATCAACTGAGGAGGCAATATAAACAAACAACAACAGATTATACAATGCATAAATATATTGAACAGAACTTCAGAAACAGGCTGAGAGTATTTACCAATGGTTCCAAGGATCCTACAACTGGTCATAGTGGAGCTGCGGTATACATTTCTCAATATAAAATAGCTATCAAAAAAAGAACCAGTAATCACTTATCTGAATACACAGTTGAGCTAATTGCCATTATATTAGCTTTACAGTGGTTAGAGGTAAATTATAGAAATAATGCAGGCATTGCTTCAGATAGTTGGGCAGCTCTCAAGAGTGTTCAGTCACTGCAGTCGTGTAGGCAGGACCTAATTGTAGAAACCCACTCCTCAATTTACAGCCTCTACAATAAAGGTCAGGCAATAAACTTTCTTTGGGCTCCAGCCCACACTGGAATAGAGGGTAATGAGGATGTGGATATAATAGCAAAACAATCTGTAAAATTGGAAACAATAAATCTGGAAATCTCCCTCAGTAAGGCAGAAGGCAAATCAATAATTTAAAAAGTATATAGAGAAAAAGTGGCAAGAACGTTGGGACTCAATAGACACAGGAAGACATCTTTATTACATTCAAAAGCAGGTGAACTCTGGAATGGGAGTAGGCAGAAACAGGAAAGAAGAGAAAGTCATCACCTGATTAAGAATAGGATAGACTACTCCAAACCAAATGCTACATAGAATAGATAAACACCCAACTGGCAGCTGTGCACACTGTGGTTCTCTGGAAAGAGTTCAGCATGTTTTGTTGGAATGTCATGTCAGAGATACCATGAACAAAGAAGACATTTGATTACAGTAATGGAAAAGGCTAATTTAAGTTTTGTTTTGGAAAACTTGTTAGGAACAGCAGTCAAAGAAATATATGTAGGTCTTGTAGTGACCATTTGTCCAAATTCAAAACTTAAGCTCAGAAAAAGTGAACTTAACTCAAATGATTACTTCTTGCACCATAGGTTTGTGATTTACGCAGGCAAAAGAAGTCCATTGTCTAAACAATTTATGACATTTTTGAGTGGTTTATTTACTCCAAAACAGACAAAGAAAAGTTCCCACTCCTCTCCTGCTCTGATAAAACAAAAACCCATAGGCCCACCCAGGTGCATGCTGGTCCTATCCCTGCCTACCTCACCTACAGTATATAACCTAGGTGCCCGTGGTGTTACCCAAACAACCCCAAATAAGCCTAATTAATTATGCAAACAAAACTAAATGAATAAACAAACTACTTAAACTAACTAAACACAATTACCAAATAAAAACACTGTGATGGCATGGTGTTGGACTTCTCCATCCAGGGGACAATGGACCGAAGGAGGAGGTGTCACCGGGGGGTATCAGATGGGACAGTAAGGACTATGCATCCCCAGTGGAGAGGAAAATGCAGGAGAGAAGAAGTGGGTTGGAGCGGAGCCGGCGTTATGTTACGTTAATGTGCCACACAATTCTTTGTTCAAACAACAATGGTTATGGTCGGAAGTGTTGGGTCTCAATGCAAGGGAATAAAGGTATAAAAGAGGAATGCACAGAGACCCAACCTTCTCTTTTGCTGTAAAATATGTTGGAGGAAGAATAGTGTCGTCCAGCTCGTTGTTTTGCCTGCCTCCTTGCTCCACACTGGTGACCCTCAGACGTGCCATAGAAAGCGAGCCAAGCATCACACCGGAGACTGCCTGGAGAGAGAGCACTAGTGCCGCGTGCATGGTCACAATCAAGCTCCAAGGCTTCTGGCTTCACAACCCGATCACGTGGTTTTTGCACAAAGAAGCCCAGTTCGCACTCCGCGGGATAGCAACGGACGATACCAGGTATTACTACATGGTTGCCGCGCTGGATGCACGCGCCACGCAACAGGTGACGAGCCTGCTCCAGGAGCCGCCGGCCCAAGGAAAATATGAGGAGCTCAAGAGGATGCTTCTCCAGCGCTATACCCTTTCTGACAGTGAGAGGGCAGAGAGGCTCCTAACGTGTTCAGAGTTAGTGGACAAATCAGCAGTGGAGCTGATGGAGAGCATGTTGGTCGCTGAGGGGGAAGGACAATGAATCTTTCCTGTTCACCCACTTGTTCTTCAGGAACCTACTGACTACAGCGAGGGCGATCCTGGCCAACTCGCTGCGGCTGGTTGCTAAGGACTACCGCGCCCTGGAGCAGGAAGCAGACTGCATCATTTCAGCGACCAGAACTCTTAGTGTGCAGACAGTGGCACCGGCATCCATGAGAGACTCCAGCGAGGTTGAGGAGCCATTGGTGGTAGCCGGGACAGACAACAGAAGATGAAGGAATGGGGCGATCTGTTTTTATCATTGCCGTTTCGGATTGAATGCCCAACACCGCCTAGCGCCATGCAAATTCAAGAAGCCGGGAAGACGGCACTTTCGGAATTCAGTGGCAGCTGCAACTAATGGTGACAGGAATAGACTGCTTTATGTCACGGACACATGTTCGGGGAGATGGTTTTTGGTGGACTCCGGCTCCCAGAAGAGCCTCATCCTGCTAGTCAACGCAGACAGGGTGGCAGGATGCAGCGGTCCCAAGCTCATGGCTGCCAACAGATCCACCATCAGGACATTTGGTGAGCGGAAACTGACGATATGCTTACACGGACGCAACGTTCAGTCGGACTTTGTGATAGCTGCATGTTCCAGCCCCATTTTAGGAGCAGATTTTCTATGCGCTTATGGATTGTTAGTCGATGTTGCTAATAGGAGATTAGTGGACGCTGTCTCTTTTACCTCACTGCCCTGCACAGCTTGGGGAGCTGGGTCGACAACATTGGCTAATTTTATAGCGCCAGGGGGTAAGTACCAACATTTGCTCGCACAGTTTCCAGCACTCACGGTCCTGACTTTTTCAGCTACAGTAACGAAACACGGGGTCAAGCACTTTATAACAACGAACGGCCCGCCGGTGTTCGCATGTCCTCGGCGTTTGGACGCAGCAAAAATGGCCAGCGCACAAGAGAAGTTTGCCAACTTAGAGCAATTGGGCATCGTCGGGCGCTCCAACAGCCCGTTAGCATCCCCACTACACATGGTGCCTAAAGCCGACGGGTCGTGGCGACCATGCGGCGATTTCCGGCACTTGAATAATGCTGCGGAACACAATCACTTTCCTATTTCACACATCCAGGATTTTTCCATGCACCTGGCCGAGGTGCATGTTTTTTCCAAAGTGGATCTCCTCCGTGGTTACCACCAGGTCCTGGTGCATGCGGAAGACGTTCCAAAAACAGCGGTAATAACTCCTTTCAGCCTTTTCGAGTTTGTATGTATGCTATTCAAATTCAAAGGTGCGGTGCAGACCTTCCAGAGGATGATGGACGCAGTGCTTCGCCACTTGTCCTTCATTTTTGTCTACTTAGATGATATTCTGGTAGCCAGCGCATCCCAGGAGGAGCACATCGCCCATCTCAGGACAGTTTTCCAGAGGTTGGAAACGCACGGGCTGATAGTTAACCCAGCAAAGTGCCAGTTCGGTGTGCCAGTGATTGACCTTTTGGGCCACCGTATTTCGCCGGAGGGCGCGATCCCATTACCGGACAAAGTGCACGCTGTGTCGGACTTTCCGTGCCCGCAGACCGTGAGGGAACTACAGGAGTTTTTGGGAATGGTTAATTTTTATAACCACTTCCTTCCTCGGGCAGCCCAGCTGATGCAACCGTTGTACACCGCGTTTAAAAACGAAGCTTGCGGAAGCCATCGACTGGATTCCCAAGCGAGTCCAGGGTTTTACTAATGCCAAAACAGCGCTTGCAGATGCCGCATTGTTAGCCCACCCGGACCCGTCTGTATGGATAGCGCTCACTACTAACGTGTCTGACGTTGCCATAGGGGCAGTAGTGGAACAGTGCGTCTCAGGTTCGTGGTAGCCGCTCGCATTTTTCAGCCGCACTTTGCGCGACAATGAACGCAAATACAACGCGTTCGATAGAGAATTGCTGGCTCTCCAATTTGCGACGCGCCATTTCCAGTTCTGGCTAGAGGGGCGCGAGTTCACCGCGTTCATGGACCATAAGCCGCTGACATAGGGAATGGCCAAGGTCTGGGAACCATGGTTAGCCCGGCAGCAGCAGCAATTGGCCACAATTTTGGAGTTTATTACCGACATTCAGCACGTCGCTGGTAAACTCAACATCATGGCCGATTGCTTGTTGTGCACGTTAATCGCCCCAGTCTACATGGGAATAGATTTCCCCTCCATGCCCGCGGAGCAAGCTGGGGATGCAGACATTTGCGCGCTCCAGTCTGCACCAACGGGGTTAAGGCTGGAGAGCAGGGTGATGCAAGAAGGGTGCCCTCCCTTGCTCTGCGACGTCTCCACCAGCCACCTGCGCCCAGTGGCTCCGAGCTCTTGGTGCATTGCATTTTTGAGTCGGTCCACTCCCTTTCGCATCCGGGAGTGTGTGCTTCAGTGAAGCTAGTGGGGGCGAAATTCATCAGGCTGCGCTTGTGCAAGGACATGAAAGAGTGGGCTGCAGCTTGCGTCACGTGCCAGCGGGCCAAAGTGCACAAGCACACCAGAGCCCCCTTCGAGCTGTTCCAAATCCCAGCCAGGAGGTTCGACCACGTCAACGCGGATTTGGTGGGACCCCTCCCGCTGTCGCAAGGTTTTATGCACCTCTTAATCGTGGACCGCACAACATGTTGGCCTGAAGTGGTCCCGCTGGTTTCTATCACATCCACGGAAGTGGCGTGTGCTTTTTATGTCAGCTTGGGTTGCACGTTTCGGCTCTCCATCGGACATCATGTCCGACAGGGGTCCACAATTCGTTTCAGAACTCTGGTCCGCGATGGCCCAGAGCCTGGGGGTCAAAATTTACTGTACTACTGCGTACAGCCACCAGGCTAACGGGTTAGGCGAGCGTTTTCATAGGTCGCTTAAAGCAGCACTCAGAGTTTCGCTCACGGACACAAATTGGGTGGACCGCCTGCCCTGAGTCCTTTTAGGGTTGCGCACTGCACCTAAGGAGGATTTGGCAGCCTCCCCAGCAGAACTCGTTTTTTCTCAGCCGCTGCAGATCCACGGTGAGTTTTTACCGGAAAACCCCGCGCCCAAGGCTGATCCACCGCGCAATTTTTACACAGTACGGAGGCTGTGAGCATACCGGACCCGGCCCACCATTGTTTTCCCCTCACATTCGTCCCAAAAAGCTTACAGAATGCCAGTTTTGTTTTTGTCAGGCACGATGCACATCAGACCTCGCTGCACCCACTGTATGACGGAGCATTCAGGGTGTTGAAACCTGGGGCGAAACATTTTGTATTGGACTTGGTGGGACGTAGAGAGACCATCTGCATCGACAGGCTGAAGCCTTCTTTTGTGTTGGCAGATGAGCAGGTGGTGTTGGCCCAAGCTCCCCGGCGCGGACACCCACCGTTGGCGACGCCTCAACTTGGTGATCCCTCGGCAGGGACCTGCACTCACGAAGCTGATGTGTTCCCCCCCCCCCTTCCCTCCACAGACAGACCTGTCCTCCTGTTCACCCCGGCAGCAGGGCGATTCGACTGGATCAGTGACCCCTCGCTACAACCGCTATGGGCGCCAGCTCAAGTCCAAAGGACGGGGGGGTTAGTGCCCTTTCTGGGTGTTTGGGGGGGCTGTGTGGGGGCATGGTATTGGACTTCTCCACCCAGGGGACAATGGACCGAAGGTGGAGGTGTCACCGTGCGATATCAGATGCGACAGTAAGGACTATGCGCACCCTGGGGAGAGGAGTAAATGCCAGAGAGAAGACGTGTGTGTTGGAGCAGGGCCGGCATTATGTTATGTTAATGTGCCACACAATTCTTTGTTCAAACAACAATGGTTATGGTCGGAAGTGTCGGGTCTCGATGCATGGGAATAAAGGTATAAAAGAGAAATGCACAGAGACCCGACCTTCTCTTTTGTTGTAAAATATGTTGGAGGAAGAATAAAATAACTGTGTCGTCCAGCTCGTTGTCTCGCCTGCCTCCTTTCTCCACAACACTACCAAAATATAGCTTATTTAATCCTAAACAAAACAACCAAATTAAACTAAATATCAACCAATAACAAATAGCTCCAACACTCCGGCCCCTAATTGTGCAATAATCACAATTACTCCCATTCTACAGGAGCTATCCCTACAAATATCCTAGCAGTTATAGACAAACTAAATAAATCTTGATAACCTGCAAAATAAAGAGAGATTAGAAAAAGATCAAGTTCATGATGCTACACAGCTGCTGCCAGCAGCAGAGAGAGCTTCTCCACAGGACTCTCCAGAAAGCTGGTTCGGGTTTGAAGCTGGACAGAGCGCACCAGGCCCTTCACATCTTGTTTGACATCCAAAACCTTTCCCATTAGCCATGATCCTCTTGGAGCTGTGGTGTTTGCAACCAGAATGATGTCTCCGGGAGTAAGGCTTCTTCTTGGTCTTATCCACTTTTGTCTCTCTTGCATAAGAGGTAGGCATTCAGAAATCCATCTCCTGTTTTTTATGAAATCCTCAGGTCTCATTCCTCTTGATGCCTCATCTGCTTGATTCTCTTTTGAACACACGTACCTCCACTGATCAACATCTGCTGCTTCTGTGATGACAGAAATTCTATTAGGAACAAAAGGAATCATCTAGTTTCATTAAAGATGTACTTGAGAACTGTAGTACTGTCTGTCATGATGCCGAGCGCGGGTCAGTGCTGTGCTCGGGTATTTTGGTTATTACTCATTTTTCTGTATGTGTGTTTGTTCTTGATTTTCTTCTGTTATGGTTTATGCTTTTATTTTGACAGTGCCGTGATGTGACTTCCGCCTGTCAAATCTGTCCACGGCCTGTCACAGCTGTTTAGTGTCTTTGATTACTTTCTCAGTCACGCATCCACACTTGATTCTCATTTTGGTTGTTTCCCCCATTATTATTTAAGCTCGCTCGTGGGGTTCATTCCTTGCGACGACCTAGCATTGTGCAGACAGGAATTCCCCCATCTGATTTCTGTTCTTATTTTCTGCTTTGTACTCAGCCTCATCAGTGTAATTGTAAGTAACCTTTCATGGTTTTCCTTTGTTGCATTTTTCTGTAATCACCCTTCGTGGTCTTCGTTTACTGCCTTTTTGTAAGTTGCCCTTCATGGCTGTTATTTGTGTTCGCCTTATTAAATGTGCAAACTCACAGCAGGTGATTGGTGCCTTATTTTTGCCCTGAAAGGGCCAATTATGACAATGTCAGTCCAGAAGACAGATATTTCCAGTTAAAGCTGCAATCCTCTCTGAAGCAGTTTATCAACCCGAACAGCAAGAAGTGTCGCCGTAAGCTCCAGTCGAGGAATTGTAATTTGCTTAATTGGAGCAACTCTGGTCTTTCCCAAGATAAAGGCAACATGAACCTTGTGATCCTTTTGAAATCTCAAATAGGACACAATTCCATATTCAACTTGGCTAGCATCAGAGAAGTGACGAAGTTGAGCTGTAACAGGATGTACAAAGTCTCTTGGTTTAACACAGCGATCCACTGCAAACTTAACCATTTTCTGAAGGTCCTTCAGCCAATCAGACCATTTTTTGGAGAAGTAATGGGGAACGACTTCATCCCAACCGAAATTTCTCTTACAAAGTTTTTGGAGCAACAGTTTGGCAGAGACACTGAATACAGCTAGAAATTCCAAAGGATCATACAGTGAGCTGACCACTGACAAAATACCTCTTCTTCTCTGTGGCTGTTTTTGAAGAGAGGTTCTAAATTTGAGCTTGTCAGTTTCAATAGACCACTGTAGTCCTCATGCTCCTTCCATTGGAAGCTGATCAATGTCCAAATCCAGCTCCATGTTTTTCTCTGCTCTGTTGTCCTCGGAGATTGACTGCAGCACTATACAACTGTTGCTAATCCACTTGGAGAGTTTGAATCCTCCCTTTTCACAAAGAGCAGTCAAATCTTTAATCAAATGGAGAATTTCTTCTTCTGAAGCCACTGATTTCAAGCAGTCATCAATGTAAAAATTATGTTTGATGGTATTAACCACTTCAGCAGGGAAATATTGGGCATTATCATCTGCAGTTCTTCTCATTCCATAATTTGCACAGCTCGGGGATGACAGCTCCAAACAGATGTACTTTCATACAATATTCAAATGGAGATTGTGCAGCATCACCATCAGGCTACCAGAGAAAGTGAAGAAAGTTGGTGTGTTTGTCTGGGACACGAACTTGATGAAACATGGCTTTAAAGGCCAAATGTCACGTAATTTTTTTTTCTAAATGACAACGAATTTAGATAAAATACACATAGCTTAAACCAAATATTCATACCGGAGACCATATCACCCACCTGTATTTACATAATTGCACAAAATACACCAGGTGAAGGCTCCACCTTGCTTGCTGGCTTGTGACAGCCAGTCCAGACCACGCCCATGTTTTTGACATCACCAGTTGTATCCTGGCTGCCCTGCCTATCCACATTCACACTTATCAACATTGGACAATCATGACGGAAAGTGACAGCGATTGTGAACAAATTAGTTTAGTTTTGTCTTTTTTTTTTGTCTTTTTTTTTTGTCAGTGGTTCAGACAGTGACAGAGGCATAGAACCTTACCGGTTCGAGCCGTCCGAGACGGAATCAGATGCTTTGTCTGATGACAACAGTTCCAACGATGACCAGAGAGCAGAACCAGTGGAAAATGTCATTGAACTGGACATTAATCGCCTCCAGAATTGCGAAGCCGAAGGGGGTCTGTCGAGGGCGCCCCATAAATATTGATTTTTCGGAAGCCATTATTATTACAGTGGAGGAGAGCCACTGCTGTCAAGAAATTGACCAGATCAATATGAAAATGGAGGCGCATACCTGTCAAGTGAGACGTTTTCGCCGTATTTTGGTGCCAAGCGCGGCTGTGGGGGACACTTTTCTGGGAAATGTTTTAAATGTAGTTCGTGTTGTTATTGTCAAATATTTTAAGGAAAATACGGGGAAAATGCAATTTTAGCAAAAACGGGCGTATTGCCATTTCTGTACGCCCAAAAGAAAAATATACTGGAAAAAAAATTGAGTGTCTTGAGGAGCACTCCTGTGTGTGATCCCCCACAGCTCGTGCTGGCAGATCGCTCAGCGTGAGCTATTATCACTACTGTTTGAAGTGTGGAGTCAATCATTAGTTTAATTGTCTGGGCGGGCTGATCAGTCAGCTTGAGCTATTCTCACTACAATGAGAGGTCATTAGGACAATGGTTTAACACGTTCAGCTGTGCAGCGGTTGCGGAACAGACAGAGATCGCCTGACAAATACAGAATTCTGTTTTTTTTTTTTATTTTGCGCCGGACGCTGAGTTGTGTTGTTATTGTCAAATATCCATGAATCCTTAAAATATCTGACAATAACAACACGAGTTGCATTTGGGGCATTTCACAGAGAGGTGTCCCTTGTTGCTCCGCCGTTCCTTATAGCCGCTTTTTACGGTGTTGAAGTACGGCGAAAACGTCTCACTTGACAGGTATGAAAACATTTCCCAGAGAAGTGTCCCTTATTACCCAGCTGTCCCTGATAGTCCCGTTTTAAGGTATGGGTGAAATATCCATTTTTTTCTTTCTTGTTGCTCACTTCAACCTTCCAGTCTCCATATAAACAATCAATTGAAATACCCCAAGCATCAAACTAGGGTACAATCGATTTCGTCACTTCCGCCTTCTTCCCCAGGCGATTCCAGGGGCCGTGTCAGGCCAAGCGCGGCAGTTTTAAATTAACGAATATTCCGTTGTAACTGAAGCATATGCACCAAGACCCGAACGGATCGGTTCCCTTTTATATCTAGTTTCAAGATATTTAAAGTACCCTGTTACGTGACATTTGGCCTTTAATGTCAGCCATAATAGCAAAAGAATCTTCCCTGAATTGATCAAGAACTCCAATGAGAGAATTTGTAAGGTCAGGTCCCTGCAGTAGCTGGCAGTTTAATGATGTCCCCTTGTAAGTTGCTCCACAATTAATTGTGCAACGTATTGTGCCGTTCTGCAATATAGTTACTATTTGGTAAGATAGGATTCTCCTGTCTGAAAGGTAGGTCGATACAATAATGGCCTTCAGTTAACTTTGCTGTGCTGTTAACAATATTTATGAACTTCATATCTTCTCTGGACATTTCCATCTGCTCCTCTGATCTTTCATTAAAGTCATGATTATATTGTTTGACCAACATTTCTTGTAAGTGCTCCACAGAGATGCAATTGGTTGTTACAGCAGTGCAGCCACCCTTGCTCCTATTGTCCCCACCATGAAGTGGACCATTGATGACCCAACCAACCCTAGTTTGAACTGCGTAGGGTCCATTATCCTGGCTGTTTATCAGCTCCCATGGCTCCATTACTTTAAGGGCATCAATACAATAAGTGGATTCACTTCTGCATTGATGTGATGGAGCTTAGATAAGGCCGCTTATCGACATCTTCCTGATGTGGAACATTGGACACAGAGACAGGTATGTCCATTTGAGTTAGAACATCAGGTAACTAAATGAAGTCATTGCTATCCATACCTGATACTTCCAGACCTGAGAGGAGGTGAGTATTTACAATCTTCTTTTGACCCATTGTTTTCAACAGAATACTGGTTCTTTTGCCTTTGAGGTTCAATTTTCTTTCCAAACTCTCTGTACAGAAAGTGCTGGAGCGGCCTGGATCTAAAAAGTCGTAAGTGTGCACAATTCTGTTATTTCTGCTGTGCTTGACCTTGACTGCAACAATAGAGAAGATAGAATCATCCTTTTCACCTGCCCCAATATGACCACAAGTCTGAGTCATGGCTGATGTAACATTTGGAGTCCTTACTGATGGAGAGGGATGTTCAGAAGATGAGCCCTGATCTTGCTGCTCAATATGAAGAATTCCTGGATGCTTCTGGTGACATATGTTGCAGTCTAAGTGACCCTTCCACTCTTTACTTGTGTGGCCTATTTTTAAACAACCAAAGCAAACACCTTTTTCTTTGATAAAGTTGATTTTATCCCGATGTGCCTTTCTCTTAAACTGCAAACATTTTTCCAGTGTGTGGCCTCTTTGTGAACAAAACAGACAGTTGTAAGTAGAGATCTTGGTCTTATTTATTGTCTTGTGGTGATGTGAAAATGACGAGGCAGAGTTCTCTCTCAAAGTCAGCTTTATTCACAACACCATCATCTCAAAGCAGAGAAAGAGAATGACACAGTAAACTCTCATCCTTAAATATCAGGAACTTCACACTTCACAGATCACATGTCACACAGACCACCTTGCATTATAAAGACAGTCACAATGCATTTCTCTCCATGATATCACTTCCACTGTCTCCAATGCATCCCTTCCTTAATCCTTTAATTGAACCCCCCACAGTCTCAAGCCTTGCATACCAAGGCTAAGATTCCTGCAGCTTCCTGCCTTTGTTCTGACCTAAAATGTGAGTCACAAAACAGGTCCCATGTGTGTGTCCACCATGTGTGTGTCCACCACACAAAGCCCCCCCAACATTTTAGACAAACAGAACAACAAGAGAATAACCACATGCATGCCGTGATAGTATCAATACACATCAGTCCACATGCTGTATAGGCTTCAGCCTCCTGCCGTATCTGCTGTAGCTGGGATTCAACGTCTCTGCGGGGCTGTCTTGGGGGTTTGCCGTCTGGGTGTGGAAACCTTTTGTCAGCACCTGTGGGTGTTCTGGGGAAACATTACTCTGTGAAGCCCCCCGCGGTGGTCTACCTCACCGCGAAGCCTTCGCCAACAGCACCTGCTCACCTGCCACCACAAAAGCGGGTTTGAGTCTGTTTATGCCAATTCTCTCTTTCCTACCCCCCAAATCTATCAAAAACTGCTTGTCCCCTGTTTCTAGCACTCTGAATGGTCCGTCATAAGGCGGTCGCAGCGGGGTTCGATGCGCATCGTGTCTAACAAAAACAAACTCTGCGTTCTTCAAAGTTTTAGGCACAAAAACTGTGGTGCGCGGGGCCAGGCAGCGTGCTTGATTCTATGTTACTCCACAACAGCTGAGACGGGGAGGCGTTTGGCGCAGGGTTATCTGGGAGAAACTCCCCAGGCAGCCGGAGTGGCTGCGCAAACACGAGCTCCGCTGGGGAGGCTTCTAGATCCTCTTTAGGCGCAGAACGCAACCCCAATAACACCCACGGTAACTTGTCAACCCAATTTGTATCCGTCAGTCACGCTCTGAGAGCCGCTTTCAATGACCTATGAAAACGTTCGCATAACCCGTTAGCCTGCGGATTGTACGCAGTTGTGCGGTGAATTGTGACACCCAGGCTGCGGGCCATTGTCGACCAAAGCTCGGACAAAAATTGTGGGCCTCTGTCGGACGTAATGTCCGAACGCCGAAGCGCGCCACCCAAGCTGTTAAAAACGCGCGCGCCACCTCCTCGGCTGTGGTTGATGCCAGCGGGACCACTTCAGGCCAGCGCGTGGTGCGGTCCACCATTGTCAGAAGGTGTGTGCACCCCTGTGAGGGTGGGAGGGGGCCCACGAGGTCCACATGAACGTGATCGAACCTCTTGGCCGGAATGTGAAACGGTTCCAAAGGAGCCCTCATGTGCCTGTGTACTTTGGCTCGTTGACACGCCGTGCAGGCTGCTGCCCACTCTTTGACTTGTTTGCGGAGGCTCGGCCACACAAATTTCTCTCCCACCATTTTGACCGACGCGCGCACTCCAGGGTGCGCCAAAGAATGAACCGAGTCAAAGACGTGGCGGCGCCACGCGGCCGGTACTACTGGACGCAGCCGTCCAGTGGAGACATCGCAGATTAGGGGGGGCATACCGTCTTGCAGCGCCCTGCTCTCCAGCCTTAACCCTGTTGGTCCAGACTGGAGCGCACGCACGTCCGCGTCATTAACCTGCTCCGCGGCCATGGCTGCATAATCTACCCCTACGCTGACTGGTGCCGCCACGGCGCGCGAGAGGCAATCTGCCACTACATTGAGTTTGCCCGCCACGTGCTGAATATCAGTGGTAAACTCTGATATCGCGGCCAGCTGTCTCTGCTGCCGGCCTGACCATGGTTCAGAGACCTTGGCCATCGCGAATGTTAGTGGTTTGTGGTCAACGAACGCGGTGAAAGCACGTCCTTCCAGCCAGACCTGAAAGTGGCGGAATGCCAAATGGAGAGCGAGCAGCTCCCTGTCGAACACGTTGTATTTACGTTCGCTATCGCGCAAGGTCCTGCTGAAAAATGCGAGGGGCTGCCAAACTCCGGCTACATGTTGCTCCACGACCGCCCCTATGGCCACCTCTGATGCATCAGTGGTGAGCGCTATGCGGGACGTTGGGTCAGGGTGTGCCAACAACGCAGCCTTTGCCAAGGCTGCTTTCACCTCCGAGAACGCTTGGTCCCGCTCCAGGGGCCACTCGATCTTATCCGCAGGTTTCTTTTTTTTGAGCGCAGCATACAACGGCTGCATGAGTTGCGCCGCGCGGGGGAGAAAACGGTTATAAAAATTCACCATTCCCAAAAACTCCTGCAACGCCCTGACCGTCTGCGGCCGGGGAAAATCTGCCACCGCGCGCACTTTGTCAGGCAGCGGAACTGCTCCTTCGGGGGAGACGCGGTGTCCTAAAAAATTGATCTGCGCCACCCCGAACCGACACTTCGCTGGGTTGATTATTAACCCGTGATCTCCCAACCTTCGGAAAACTGTGGCCAGGTGTTTTTCGTGTTCGTCTTCGGACGTGCTGGCTACTAAAATATTGTCCAGGTAGACGAACACGAAAGGGAGATCACGAAGCACCGCATCCATCATGCGTTGGAACGTCTGAGCAGCCCCTTTAAGTCCGAATGGCATGCGTAAAAACTTGAATAGGCCAAACGGAGTTATTACCGCTGTTTTGGGTATGTCCTCAGCGTGCACTGGGACTTGGTGGTAACCGCGGACCAAGTCTATTTTAGAAAAAATGTGCGCCCCTGCCAAATGAACGGAAAAATCTTGGATATGTGGGATTGCGCTGTAGCGTTGTTTAACCTGCAGAAATCCCCGCAAGGGCGCCATGATCCGTCAGCTTTCGGGACCATGTGTTGGGGGGAAGCCCACGGACTGTTTGAACATCGGATAATGCCCAACCTCTCCAGGTTGATGAACTCCTCGCGCGCTATGGCCAGTTTAACTGTGTCCAAGCGCCGAGCTTTTGCAAAAACGGGCGGTCCGGTAGTGGTAATAAAATGCTCCACCCCGTGCTTAGCGACTGTTGCCAAAAATGTGGGGACCGTGAGTGCTGGGAACTGAGTGAGCAGTGTGTGGAACTTACCGCTTGCTGCTGTGACGTTGGCTTGTGCTATTGGCGGGGCCACTCGCGCTGTACAGGGGATAGAATCAAAAGAAAGTGCATTAACCAGGCGCCTGTTAGCGAGATCAACCAACAAACCATGTGAGCACAAAAAATCAGCCCCCAACATATTGAAATTTACTGCTGCTACAACAAAAGTCCACTCAAATGTACGGCCGTGTAGAGACAGAAGCAGAGTCTTCTCACCAAAGGTCTTAATCTCCGAGCCGTTCGCTGCCGTCACCCGGGGACCTCCGGAACCAGCCAGTCTGTCCACGTAGGAAGGTGTGATGAAACTCAACTGGCAGCCTGTGTCGACGAGGAACTGCCTCCCCGAGCGTGCGTCCGACAAGTAGAGCAGCTTGTTCTCTTCCCCGAGGGCTGCGGTTGCTACCGACCCCCGGTCTTGGCGTTTCCCAAACGCCCGATCTGGCACGGCAGTACACACTTGCGTGCCCTCTCTGCGAAGTGGCGATGGTCGAAACAAAGGACGTCCGGTCCACGTTCCCTGGCCCCTGCCGTCGCCATCGTCGGTGAGTCTGGCACCGCTGCCTCTGGCCCCCTGTCGTCTCCGGTCGTCGCGCCAAGTTCCGCTGCAGCGGCCGTGGCTGCGTGCCGCTTGGTGGCGTTGACAATCCGCTGCGCCTCTCGGTCCAGTGCGCGGTAGTCCCGTAGGGCCAACAGTGGCGAAGTGGCCAGGGTCGCTCTCGCTGCTGACGGTAGAGTTCTGAGGAAGAGGTGGGTGAAAATGAAGTGATCGTCGTCAGAGTCTTTCAACCTCAACAACTTCTCCATCAGGCTTGCGGGCACGTCGTTTTCCCCCTCTGTCAGCGCCAGGAGCCTCTCTGCTCGCTCCTCCGCTGAGGGGGTGAATTGCTGGATGGGTGCAGCCTTCAACGTGTCGTATTTGTCACTATCCGGCGGCTGGTCGATCAGGCTCGCCACATGCTGGGCCGTGTTGTTGTCCAGCTTTGCGACTACGTGGTAGAATTTCGTGGCATCTACCGATATCCCCCGGAGGTTGAACTGTGCCTCAACCGCGTTGAACCAGGAGCGTGGATTGTTCTGCCAGAAGTCCGATAGCTGGACTGTAGCGGCATTCGCTTGGCTGGGGGCTCCTGACGCAGCTGGCCCGGGGGAATTTTCTTCTTGCATTATACAGTATGTCTCGGGTCATCAGTGTGGTGATGTGAAAATGACGAGGCAGAGTTCTCTCTCAAAGTCAGCTTTATTCACAACACCATCATCTCAAAGCAGAGAAAGAGAATGACACAGTAAACTCTTGTCCTTAAATATCAGGAACTTCACACTTCACAGATCACATGTCACACAGACCACCTTGCATTATAAAGACAGTCACAATGCATTTCTCTCCATGATATCACTTCCACTGTCTCCAATGCATCCCTTCCTTAATCCTTTAATTGAACCCCCCACAGTCTCAAGCCTTGCATACCAAGGCTAAGATTCCTGCAGCTTCCTGCCTTTGTTCTGACCTAAAATGTGAGTCACAAAACAGGTCCCATGTGTGTGTCCACCACAGTCTGTTCAATTGTCGCTCCTTCCTTTACTGCGGTGATATTGGTGGCATAACTGCTCCCCTTTTTCCTTTGTTTTAAGTGACTGGTATTGAAAACCCTTGAGTTACTGTGTTGGGGTTCTTGGATGTTACCAAAAAGTGGATCTAAGATGATTCTTGTTATGTATGTATATGAAGCCAAGGACGAGGCCAGGTGTTGAACTGAACACATGTTTATTAAGGAGGCATTTCACAGCACATGTGCAGCCATCAGGCAAAAGAGATGGCAAAGAGCCCACCCCTCCTGCCCACTGCCCTCTTACAGCTGCGGGTGGTGGCGGAACGAGAAGGGTGGAGCCGCCGCCCGTACCACACAAATAAACGTCCAAACTCTAGCACAACATCCCCCCCCCTTCACAAAAGCCAAAAAACACACACACACAATTTGAACCCACCCCAATTTGGAACCCAAACCACACACTAAAAGTAATTAGATAACACAACACAAATGGCCTAACTCAGTCACTCCAAAACAACTAAAGCTAGGGGAAGATGGGTAGACTGCCACCTCACCCCACACGGCGAAGCGGGTTATTCTGCTACTTGTACTTCAAATAAGTCCACTTAAAACAAAATACCACCTTATCCTAATCTAAATAAAACATCAAATTAATCCCCATGAACCTATATGAACAGCAAGCACATAAACATAATTATTCCAAAAAAAATCATTCATAACAGTTGACCCCATTACATTCCAAATGGTTCAGGTCCAGGTTACTTTATTTGTACCCGTAGGTAGATTTGTTTTGCAGTCAGGTGACATCCATATTTACAAACCACAATTACATTCAACATGAACACAAACACAGGCACACATGAAGCTGACATGATAAAAGTACTCAAGGCTCCACCAATCACGACATAGGACAAAGAGATAAGAGAAAAAACAAGGAGATAAGAGAGAAGGGTCATATTAAAAAGTTAAAGACTAGTCAAAGAGGTTAAAAACTCAAAAGTCTAAAACCCAATTAAAGATTTACAACCCAAATAAAAAACCTACAAAAATAAGTAAATATAAAATAAAATTAATAAATAGGTAACTAAATTATGTGCAATATATTTTTACATCTTGTTCAACTCTTTAACAGCAGCAGGAACAAAGCTGTTTTTGTAGAGCTGGGTTTTACTTTTTGGGACAGCAAACCTCCATCTGGAGGGAAGAAACTGTAAGTGGCAGTGCAAAGGGTGGGAGTCATCATTTAAAATGGAGGTAGCAATCCTCTGTACCTGTCTGGTGTACAGGGATGTCAAGCTCAGCTGTGACTCACCAAGCAAACAACTGGACCATCTAACTACCTGATCCAAGGATTTCCTCTGTTTCAGTTTTATCTGACCAAACCATGACACTAAAGAAAAGGATAAAACAGATTTAATAAAAGCCCGATAAAACACTGTCATTATGGTTCGGTCAATTTGGAAGCGTGCAAGTTTCCTTAAACAATGCAAATATTGCTGACCCTTTTTGCACACCCTTTCACAGTTCTCTTCAAAGTTTAAATTACTATCAATAATCGTCCCAAGATATTTGTAGGATTGTACACATTCAGTGGTCTGGCCTTTTAGCACAGTGACTTCGTGCCTGGGAGTTTTCCTCCTAAAGTCACTAATCATATCTTTAGTTTTTGTCGTATTCAGCTGCAGGTAGGACTCCTCACACCAGTGAACAAAATCATCAGCTACTGAGCCGTGGCCACTCTCACCATCCTGGAGGAGACTGACAATAACTGAATCATCAGTATACTTTATAATGTGTCTGTTGTCATGTCTGCTCCGACACATATTTGTGCACAGAATGAAGAGTAGTGGTGACAACACACACCCCTGCAGAGAGCCAGTAGAAGAACACTTTTGGTCAGACAATGTACCATTGACCCTTACTCTCTGTGTCCTGTTGGTTAAAAAAATCCAGAATCCAACCCACCAGATTATTACTCAAATCAAATTGTTGCAGGAGCCTTTCAACTAAAATATGAGGTTGGATTGTATTAAAGGCGGAAGAAAAGTCCACAAATAAAAACCTGGCATGTGTCCCATTAAAATCCAGATGTTCAAAAAGCATGTTAAACAGAGTGACAGTGGCATCCTCCACTCCTCTGTGAGGCCTATAGGCAAACGGCAAAGGATCCAGTGCATGCTCAGTCTGCTTTGGACCTCAAATCTGACCAGTTTTTCAAAAATTTTCATTAAAATTGAAGTCAAAGCAACTGGTCTAAAATCATTTACCGTTTTAGGACAGCTGGATTTTGGAACGGGGACAACCACAGCATCTTTCCAGATCTTAGGCACATGTTGTGTCTGTAAGGACTTATTGAAAATGTAGTAAAATACAGGACTCAATTCATGTGCACAGGACTTTACCAAGCGCCCACATATATTATCAAGGCCCTGACTTTTGTTCACTTTTACAGCACAGAACGCCATTTTAACATCCTGCACATCAATATTAAAGCGCTGATTGTCTTTGAGTTTCTGTTTCAAATCTTGGGTTTCTGTGCTAAAATCAAAGGAGTCAAAACGACCATAAAAACAATTAAGATAAGATAAGATAAGATAAGCCTTTATTAGTCCCACAATGGGGAAATTCCAGGATTGCAACAGCACAGGGATAGCAACACTCAGAGCAACAATCAGAAGGCAAGAAAAAACAACATCTAGTAAACATATGTCCATATTACTATAAATGTATATATATAGACACAGTGCAGAGCATTATGGTTGGTGAATGTGCAGCAGAAAGTCTAAGCTCTCTCTCCGCGGATGCGGCGGGCCAGCTGGAAGTCTTTGGCCATGATGGTGACCCCCTTAGCGAAGAAGAGACCACCAGGTGGGCCTCGCTGGTCTCCTGCAGAGCCATGACGGCGAAGCTCAGGAAACACAGGACGGTCTTGAAGTCCTGAGCGATCTCCCTCACCAGGCGCTGGACGGGCAGCTTACGGATGAGCAGCTCCGTGGATTTCTGGTAGCGACGGATCTCTCTCAGAGCCACGGGCCTGTGACAGCGAGGCCTCTTCACTCTGCCGGTGGCCGGAGCGCCTCTCCGAGCAGCCCTGGTGGCTAGCTGTCTCCTGGGGGGCTTCTTCCTCCAGTAGATTTTATGGGCGGTCTGCTTGGTTCTTGCCATCGCTCTTTATTATTCTGTCTTATATTTCTTGCACGCCGCCTAAACTCCAGCCCGGCACCCGCGTCATTTTCGCTACAGCTCCCGGTATGTCGAGTTTCCCATTAGCACCGGGCGGCGGCCATGTGCTAGCTAGCACTAGCTCCTCCCCGCTGTAGCATCTCCCGCTGCAAACCGTGGCTCCGTCCGCCGACCCGGGAGACCCCCGGGGCGATCCGTGCGTCCGTGATATATATACAGAGTGAAAGGTGTAGAAAGAAGAAGGAAGATAAAAAATAAAAGGCTGTTGCAACGGGCAGCCTACTCGTGTGGCGCCACCGGTCCGGCGGAACCGGACCGGAACCAGACCGGTGCTCTTAATTCGCTAATGCGAATTAAGAGCATTAGCCAGCTCTGTGTCTGAATTAAAACCATCTAAAAACACACAATTACTGCGTTCTGTGCTCTGAAGGCCTGCAATAGTTTTCATACTGGCCCAGGCTGAACCAAGTTTCTTTGTTGCCATCTTGCTTTCCAACTCTTGGCTGCACGGTGGCACAGTGGTTTAGCACTGTGGCAGCACAGTTTTACCCTCGGCCGGGGGATCGCGGGGATCATGAGATCGTGGGTTCGATCCCAGCCCCCGACCAACGGTGAGCTGTGTGGAGTTTGCATGTTCTCCCCGTGTTGCGCGGGTTTACTCCGGGATTTCTCCGGTTTCCTCCCGCATACCAAAAAAAAAACATGTAGGTTTAGGGCGCTCGCGCACGCAGCGACCAGCAACCGGTGGCTTGTCACCAGACTGCAAACCAAGTCTACCTACGGGTACAAATAAGTAACAAAAAAAAAAAAAAAAAAAAAAAAAACTCTGATTTATAATTCTGTTTTGCTCTTAAAATTTCGGCCTTCAGCTCTTTTGTGGCAACCTGTAGCTCAGAAACAGACCCCTGTTTAAAGGCAAGTGCTTTCCTCTGTAAGCAGGATTTAACTGATTTTGTAACCCATGGCTTGTTGTTGGGATATATTTTGACACGTTTACGTGGAACGATCATATCTCTGCAGAAAGCCATGTATGAGCATGTCACATCCACTAAAGAGTCCAAATCATCTCCGCAGGACAGTGTGAACACCTCCCAGTCCGTACAGTTAAAGCGTTCCTGGAGGCAGTGCACTGAATCCTCTGTCCACATGTTTATGTCTCTGGTCTTCGCCTTGTCTCTTCCGAGAGCATTTTTATATGTGGGCAGCAAATGTACACAGTTGTGATCTGAGGATCCTAAAGGAGGAAGGGAATAGATTTATAGGCCCTCTCTATGGATCCATAGCACAGGTTCAATGTCTTTTTTCACCTGGTTGGGCAGGAGACATACTGATAAAAGTTTTTAAGTGTCTTCTTTAAAGAAACATGGTTAAAATCCCCAAGGATAAAATTTGGAGCCTCTGGGAAAATCAACTGCAACCGCTGTACCACATCGAAGACGGTGCTGGAGGCGGAGGCAGCATCCGCCCTCGGGTGAATGTACACAGCGGTTATGAAAAGTTGAGGGCACTCAAGGGGCAGAAAAAAGGGACGTAGCGATACAGACAGAAGTTCCACATCTGATGTACAGATGCGCTCTCTGACCGTAACAGATGTACAGTACTGTTTGCAATGCAACCTCAAATGCAACCACATACCAACAGTTTTTGACACATACATAACCAATTCAAACTCATGTACAACAGTTAACCTATATACAAATGGCTGGAGAACACCAGTCCATGGGCCCTCTGGACTGCCCTGTCATCAGTCGCAGGTCGCTTCAGCACTGGTGCACCTCTTCTTTATCACCACCGGCGGCTCCGCTGGTCCAGGCCCACGTCCCACAGTTCCCTCCCGGGCACGCCGCAGCTCGTTCGGGTGCCCCCACGAACCGTCTAGCAGCTGAAGATGAGCGTCATCCCATCTGGCCATGACACGTGACCGTCCTTGGTGTTCTTCCGACCGCTGACAGGCCCATACCTGCCATGGTCGCTTCTCCTCCCAAATCCAGTCCTTGACCCCCAGAGCTGTCCCGCTCGGTCTGCAGAGTCTCTGCTTGGCATGTCGTTCTACCATGCCTGACGGTCCGGCCCCGACCTCTTTTAACTCCGCCGCCACCATCGCCATTGTGGCTCCCTGTTCACTGGCCCCCTTCAGCCGAGATCTGGGAACAGGCGGTACCAGCCTCTTGACATTGCCCATCATCACAGGTGTCCCACTGTGCCACCCAGTACCCTCGTTTAGGGCGACTTAAGCTCTGGCACAGGGACCTTCCTGTGATGACCCTGAGTGATATTGGTCTTGCTCACTATCCAGGGTGCCAAGCAGTTCCTCATCCCACACTGCACCGTCTACCACTCTCGGGATCAGACGGTCCCATATCTCGGCTGATTTGCATCGAGCCATCTGTTCCAACGTTCCCATCGTGGCCAGCCGTCCTCCTCCACAACCACAAAGCGGCGCCGAGTCACTCTCAATCCTGAAGTGCGGGGAAAAACATCTCACAGTCATCCAATCCAGCCCAGAACCCACTGCTCCCATGTCGATCCATAAAAGCACTTCCACCCCGTCAAACTCCACCATACAATACGTGTGTCCGTTCGTGCTTGGGGACACAGCATGGACAACAGTGGGGCCACAAGAGTCCTCTCTGTGCCACGGACTTCCTCGCTCGGAACTGTGGCATATCCTGGTGACATGAAGCAAGTGGCCACACTTGCCGCAGCGCTTCGCTCTTGCCGAACAATCTCTGGCCTTGAAATGGTGCTTCCTGGACCCACAACCCACACCTTTTGGCTTTCCCGTCACGGACCTCACATTCCCAGCATTAGCGTCATCTTCCACACTTCCAACGCTGACCGGGTCCACTGCATGCACGGTCGGAAGTGATCCCAGATGTTGGTGTGACAAGCTCTCACTCAGCTCCCATGACAGTTTATCTGCAGCTTCCAGCAGTTGAGCTAACTCAATGGCTGTGGGCAGTGTCGGTTCACCCGAAAGCGTAAACAGCTTCAACCTAATTGCAGCACCGTTGGTATAATCCGCCAACTGGTTGTGAATCATCTCCTCTTCCAACAGTTCGAGCTGGCACCCTCTGACCAACAACCCAAGTCTGCCACGAACTGCTGAATAGTCTCCCCCATCCATTGGCGGTGCTGTCGAAACCAAATCTTGCAAACCATGACATTTTCCAGAGCACAAAAATAGCATGCCATTAGCTCAACCACTTTGTCAAAACTATCACAGCCACCCAGTGGGCTCAGAACATGGTGTTCCTCCACTGCAAGATTGTGCACTAACAACTCATGTCCCCTCAACTTCTCCAGCTTCCCAAGGTTCAGTGCCACCATGTACACTACCGTTCAAAAGTTTGGGGTCACTTAAAAATTTCCTTATTTTTGAAAGAAAAGCACTTTTTTTCAATGAAGATAACTTTTAAACTAATCAGAAATACACTCTATACATTGCTAATGTGGTAAATGACTATTCTAGCTGCAAATGTCTGGTTTTTGGTCCAATATCTACATAGGTGTATAGAGGCCCATTTCCAGCAACTATCACTCCAGTGTTCTAATGGTACAATGTGTTTGCTCATTGCGTCAGAAGGCTAATGGATGATTAGAAAACCCTTGTGCAATCATGTTAGGTCTGCAATGCTGTAATTGCTGCAAATGGAGGATTCTTTGACGAAAGCAAAGTTTGAAGGAAAAAATTATTATTTCAAATACAAATCATTATTTCTAACCTTGTCAATGTCTTGACTATATTTTCTATTCATTTTACAACTCATGGTGGTAAATAAGTGTGACTTTTCATGGAAAACACAAAATAATTGTCTGGGTGACCCCAAACTTTTGAACAGTAGTGTATGTCTAGAAAGCGGCGCACCACGTCGGCCAAGGAACCGATGGCTCGCCAGGGGCCTCCAAAAATGGCCAAATTTCAAACCCACACGCTTCCATACCTTGTTTTAATCCAGTTTTATCCTCATTGCTAAATGTGATGTATGTATATGAAGCCAAGGACAAGGCCAGGTGTCGAACTGAACACACATTTATTAAGGAGGCACTTCACAGCACACGCACAGCCGTCAGGCAGAAGAGGTAGCAAAAAGCCTGCCCCTCCTGTCCACTGCCCTCTTATAACTGCGGGTGGTGGTGGAACCAGAAGGTGGAGCCGCCACCTGTACCACATAAATAAAGGTCCAAACTCTAACACAACAATTCTGACTTGCTTTTCAATAAAGGCAACAAGATGAGTGAACATGGCTCTCTGGCCTCTTCACTCTTGTCGGTCACAAGCTTCATTTCCTTGAGTTTGAGGATATATGTGTTCTACTGAATTTCCATCAACTTGTGTCACTTGAACTGGAGCATTAACCTTCTGAAGCATGTCTTTCTAGCCTTTGTTTAGGCCTGACATCCGATGGTTCAAATATGGCATCAGAAAAAGCAAGTTCCTCATAATTTTTATCTGGAACAAAAATGTCAGCCTGGGGATTTAATTCATGTCTTTTATTCATTTCAAAATAAGAGTTCATACCATCGGAACATTTTGATCAGTGTTGGGTGTAACACGTTACAAAGTAATGTGTTACAGTAATCTGATCACTGTTCAGTGTAACGCAGTAATGTAACGCATTAGTCTGATAAATGTAGTAATCCCTTTACAGTTACTAATCCGATAAAGATTGCGTTACTAGCATTTCTTTTTAACGACTTACAAAAGGGGAAAACAACTGTGCTGTTTCCGCCACTACACTCGTATAAATATCAGCGAGCACGTAAGTCCAGCCTCTATTACCTGGGTGGCTGTATCTTGGCTGTAGGTGGCCGCTAGTGAGCAAGGAGCGCCTGGTGACTGTGAGGAAAAAAGCGAGGTTCCCCTGGTCAAGCAGCCATGGCTTGATTTTCAACAACAGGTATGGACACTTTATAGGCCTCCATCGGTCAGGGCTGACCATGGGTGAAGCACCCTAGTTCTGGTTGTCTGCTCGCCTGGAGCAGCGTTGTCTGTGGCTAAATAGACCGATGCGGGAGTGGCAGTCTCTATCACAAAGGTCACACCTGTGTGTAGTCTCTGGTCTGTTGGAGCTGCTGCTTTCCTTCCTGCATGCTCATTTTTCTCCAGCAGCGGTCATGATTTTCTCCTCCCCTGATTTCAGGTGTTGCTTCAGGGTCCCTTTCTACTTTGCACGGTCACCTGCTAGGCTCTCCCAGGTCTCTGCATTGATGTTGGTGGCCTTCATGTTTCTCTTAATGACATCTTTGTACCGGAGCTAGGGGCGACCAGTAGATCTCCTCCCAGATGCTAGTTCTCCATACAGAATGTCCTTTGGGATGCACCCATCGTCCATGCAGTGGACATGGCCTAGCCAGCACAGCCTGCGCTGTCTGAGGACAGTGAACATGCTGGGAAGTCCCGCGCGATCCAAGACATCTGCGTTGGTTACCCTGTCCTGCCAGGATATGCCGAGGATGCGGCGGATGCTTCGCAGATGGAAGGTGTTGAGTCGCTTCTCCTGTCTGGCATATGTTGTCCATAACTCACTGCCGTACAGCAGTGTGCTGATGACACAGGCATTATACACTGCCATCTTAGTCTTCACTGACAGCTTGGGGTTTGTCCACACTCTGGTTGTGAAGTGAGTGAGTGTTGTAGCTGCCTTCCCAATCCTCCTGTCTATTTCTGTGCCAAGGGAGGCTGTCGGTTATAGTAGAGCCAAGGTAGGTGAAGTGGTGGACGATGTCAAGTTCATAGTCATCGATGGTGATGGCAGGTGGCGATTCAGTGTCTTGTCCCAGGACACTGGTCTTTTTCAGGCTAATGGTGAGTCCAAAATCCTTGCAGGCCTGTGAGAAGCGGTCCATCAGTGTCTGCACCTCCTGTTGGGTGTGTGTTGCAATGACTGCGTCGTCAGTAAACAGCATGTCTATAATAAGCATTTCACAAACCTTTGTCTTGGCTCTGAGGCGGGCGAGGTTGAACAGCCTGCCATCTGACCTGGTGCGTAGGTAAATTCCTTCAGTTGCAGTGCCAAAGGCATGCTTTAGGAGAACAGCAAAGAATATCCCAAAGAGTGTGGGAGCAAGGACACAGCCTTGTTTGATACCACTGCAGATGCTAAAGGGGGAGGAACTCCAGTTGAACTGCACAGTACCCTTCATGTCTGAGTGAAAAGACTCAATCATGCTCTGCAGCTTTGGTGGGCAGCCTATCTTTGGAAGAATCTTAAACAGGCCATCTCTGCTGACGAGATTGAACACCTTGGTGAGATCTATGAAGGTGACATACAGGGGCATCTGCTGTTCTCTGCACTTCTCCTGGAGTTGGCAGAGGGAGAAGACCATGGCTACCATTGATCTCTTGGCACAAAAGCCACACTGAGACTCTGGGTAGACGCGTTCTGCCAGCTTCTGCAGGCAGATCAAAATGACCCAAACAAAGCCTTTGCCGACGATGCTGAGTAGAGAGATGCCTCTGTAGTTGTTGCAGTCACATCTTTTGCCCTTATTCTTATAGAAGGTGATGATCTTGGCGTCCCTCCTGTCCTGTGGTACAGCCCCTTCTTGCCAGCACTGACAGAGGACTTCATGCAATGGGAACAGGAGGATAGTCTTGCAGTATTTGATCAGATCCGGGGGAATCCCGTTGCTGCCTGGGGCTTTGCCTAAGGCCAAGCTGTCGATGGCCTTCCTGAGTTCCTCTTTGTTTGGCTCTACATCCAGCTCCTCTATGATTGGCATACACTCGATGGTGTCAAAAGCTGTAGGGGAGAGTGTGCTCTGTCTGGATTAGAGGTCGGAGTAGTGTTCCATCCATCGCTCCATCTGTTGGCCCTTGTCTGTAATTACTACCCCAGTGGAAGATTTGAGGGGAGCTAGCTTGTTCTGGACGGGTCCAAGCACCTTCTTGATGCCATCGTACATCCTTCTAATGTTGCCTGTAGCAGCAGCTGTCTGAATGTCTTCACTGAGCTCTGTCCAGTATTCGTTGGTGCAACACCTGGCAGTCTGCTGAGCCTTGCTCCTGGCAGCCCTGAGAATCTGCAGGCTCTTCTCACTGGGTGACCACTTATACCCGGTGAGGGCGGCGTGCTTGGCTTCGATGACTGGAGTCATCTCTGTGGACTTGGCCTCAAACCAGTCGTGAGACTTGGAGGACTTCTTCCCAAAGGTAGCCAAGGCGGTACGGTGCATGGTGTCCCACAGTACTTCCCACTTCTCTGTGGCAGAGTCGCTGGGCTGTGAGGTTTGCATTTCCTTCTCGAAGGCTTCTGCAAACTTTTCCATGAGGTCTGGTTGAGACATCTTGCACACATCAATGCGAGGGTTCCCTTGTTTCTTTGAGTGGTGGATCCTCTTTGGCTGTAGTCTGATTTTGCAGCAGACCAGGAAGTGATCTGTCTCACAGTCTACACTGTGTTAAGAGCGTGTGTGGAGGACGTTCTTGATGGCAGCACCCCTGACCAGGATAAGATCTAGCAGATGCTAGTGCTTTGAGCGTGGGTGTCTCCAAGAGACCTTGTGCTGAAGCTTGGTCCTGAAGTAGGAGTTTGTCGATGCACAATTCATGTTAACTGCAAAGCTCAAGCAGTCATTGGCCGTTCTCGTTCATTTTGCCCACACCAAATTGTCCAAGGCAAGGGGCCACGAGTCATGATCTGCACCCACTCTGGCATTGAACTCCCCCAGGAGAACAAGGTGCTTCTTGCTGGGGATGCTTGCGATGATGGATGCAAGCTTCTCATAGAACTCATCCTTTGTGTCTGGTGTGGAAGACAGTGCCGGGGCATACACGCTAGCAAGGGTGACTGGGCCTTCGGTGGTGTTGAGGCGAAGAGTAAGGAGATGCTCTGTGTCATTGCTGCCATTGCTGCAGGAGCAGTCCGAGTCATCCAAAGCTGACAGCGAGCACAAACACAAAAAGATCCTTCGGGACATGATGGTTAGACGGCGGAGAACAGCTATCCAATGCGTACAATGGTCCAGCAGTGTTTGTCTAGCGAAGAGCCACTTAAATACAAACACCACTGGCCACACAAATTGGGCACACATGGGCGAGGCGCGGGAAAGATAATTACCGGGGCTGGAAACAGCTGATGGTACCAGAGGGAGAGCGAGGGGGGGTGGCTGGACCGACAGACTGTCAGCAGCGTGGGAGAAAGTAGGTCACTGATGCTAACTAACAGCTGCCGGCCAGGCAGTGGCTATGGCTATGGGAATAAGTACAAGAATACACAGAAATGCACATAAACAGTAGAACCAAAACCCACAGAGAGATTGAGGCCAAGCAGGGGAAAGCCAAACCGGCTCGGCTCGTAACAGAGCTCCCCCTTTAAGGGATGGAATCCCAGACACAGAAGGTAAAATCAAGAAGACCCCCCCCCCCCCCAAAAGGAGCAACAACAACAAACAACACGAACCCGGGTGGGAGATGGGGGGAACAGGAAGGAGGGAACACAATGCCCCACACAGGACCCACAATTACCACCCCCCCCCCCCAAGTCCACAGCCGTTAGGGCTCAGGAGGCTGCCCAGAGTCCCAGGCCCAGCAGAAGGTCCAGCGGACCAAGTCTGGCGGCCTGTCGCAAAATATGAGCCACCTGACCCGGGGAGTCAATTCTTCTGCTGGCCGGCCAGCGTAGTTTAGCCACCAGGACCGAAGGGGTGAAGCAGGAGGTGGCCTGCCCACCGGAAGGCTCACTGGTGGGTAACTGGACCAAGGAAAGGGGACCTCCACGGCGTCGGGCAGAGATAAGGGGACCATGGCGTCCTCAAGGTGGTCCGGAACTGCATCCGCGGTGGGCCCCAACCGGGCCGGCTCCGCTGCACCCGCGGTGGACTCCAGTGGGAGCCTTGCAGCACCCGCAATGACCTCCAGCTGAGGCTCTGCAACACCCGCGGTGACCTCCAGCTGAGGCTCCACAGCACCCGCGGTGGGCCCCAATTGGGCCAGTGCTGCACCAACGATGGTCCCGGTCTGGGACGTGGCTGCATCCGCGATGGGCTCTGGTTGGAGCACCATTTCCCCAGCGGTGACCTGCATCAGGGGCCTCATTGCTCCCGCAGTGGCCTCCCCAGCGAGGGAGGTGGTGCTCTTAATGTCACCTGGAGCTGCATCCTGATCCTTGGCAGCTTCCAGTGAGGTCAGCTGCTCTCTGGTGACCCTGTAAGGGGGCTCCAACCCAGGACAGAGAGAAAAAGAGACTGGGTCAGGGTCGCCAGCAGTGGCAGAGCCCGGTGAGGTGGCCCCGAGGGCTTCTACGAGCTGCCCTGGGTCCTCCTTGCCATGAGTCGGGCAGTATGACTTTGACATATGCAGAATTGACACAATGGAGCACACTTGCCTGAACTCAATTCAATTCAATTTTATTTATATAGCACCATTTCACAACAACAGTCATCTCATAGCACTTTCAACTGTAGGGGAAACACCCACAGTTGCAGAAAAACCCCAGCAATCAGCCGATCCCCTATGAGCAAGCACTTGGCAACGGTGGAGAGGAAAAACTCCCTTTTAACAGGAAGAAACCTCCAGCAGAACCAGGCTCGGGGAGGGGCAGTCATCTGCTGTGACTGGCTGGGGGGTGAGGGGACAGAGAAGATGAAAAGAACAGACATGTAGAGAGCAAACAGCACGATGGGGACTCAATCTATGGGAGAGAACAAACAGATGTTAATGACCAGCAAAAAAAAAAAAAAAAAACATTTCATTGAGAGTCAAGAAAGGAGTGAAGCCCAGTGCATTATTGGAGGTCCCCCGGCTGTCTAAACCTATTAGCAGCATAACTAAGAGAGGGTTCAGAGACACATGAGCCCTCCCTAATTGTAGGCTATATCAAAAAGGAAGGTTTTAACCCTATTCTTAAAAACAGAGATCGAGTCTGACTCCCGAATCCAGATTGGCAGCTGGTTCCACAGGAGAGGAGCTTGATAACTGAAGGCTCTGCCTCCCATTGTACTTTTGGAGATTCTAGGTATTACAAGTAATCCTGCATTTTGGGAGCGTAGTGCTCTGTTAGGATAATACAGTAGTATCAGATCTTTTAAATAAAAAGGGGCCTGATTGTTTAGAGCTTTGTAAGTAAGAAGAAGGATTTTAAACTTAATTCTAAACTCTATGGGAAGCCAATGAAGGGAGGCCAGAACCACAGAGATATGATCTCTCTTTCTAGTACCTGTTAAAACTCTTGCTGCAGCATTTTAGATCAACTGAAGACTTTTTAAAGATGTTTTAGGACAACCTGATAATAAAGACTTACAATAATCTAATCTAGAGCTAACAATTATACCTGTCAGTGAAGCCAGATGATACTAATCAATTAGCCAAGTTAGAAGCCTGTCTTAAGGAAATCAAAGCTTGGATGACTTGTAATTTCCTGCTATTAAATTCAGATAAGACTGAAGTCATTCTTGTTGGTCCAAAAAACCTTAGAAATTCCTTTCCAAATCAAACTTTCAGTTTGGATGCAGTTACTCTTTCTCTTAATAGCTCTGTGAGGAACCTTGGAGTTATTTTTGATCAGGATTTGTCCTTCAATTCACATATTAAATTTGTTTCTAAGACTGCCTTCTATCATTTGCGTAATATTGCCAAGATTAGGAGCATCTTGTCTCAGAGTGATGCTGAGAAGCTGATCCACGCTTTTGTTAGCTCGAGATTAGATTATTGTAATTCTTTATTATCAGGCTGTCCTAAAACATCTTTAAAAAGTTTTCAGCTGATCCAAAATGCTGCAGCAAGAGTTTTAACAGGTACTAGAAAGAGAGATCATATCTCTCCGGTTCTGGCCTCCCTTCATTGGCTTCCCATAGAGTTTAGAATTAAGTTTAAAATCCTTCTTCTTACTTACAAAGCTCTAAACAATCAGGCTCCTTTTTATTTAAAAGATCTGATACTACCGTATCATCCTAACAGAGCACTACGCTCCCAAAATGCAGGATTACTTGTAATACCTAGAATCTCCAAAAGTACAATGGGAGGCAGAGCCTTCAGTTATCAAGCTCCTCTCCTGTGGAATCAGCTGCCAATCTGGATTCGGGAGTCAGACTCGATCTCTGTTTTTAAGAATAGGGCTAAAACCTACCTTTTTGATATAGCCTACAATTAGGGAGGGATCATGTGTTTCTGAACCCTCCCTTAGTTATGCTGCTAATAGGTTTAGTCAGCCGGGGGACCTCCAGTAATGCACTGGGCCTCACTCCTTTCCTCACTCTCTATGAAATATTTTTTTTTGCTGGTCATTAACATTTGTTTGTTCTCTCCCATAGATTGAGTCCCCATCGTGCTGTTTGCTCTCTACATGTCTGTTCTTTTCTTCTTCTCTATCCCCTCACCCCCCAGCCAGTCGCAGCAGATGACTGCCCCTCCCTGAGCCTGGTTCTGCTGGAGGTTTCTTCCTGTTAAAAGGGAGTTTTTCCTCTCCACCGTCGCCAAGTGCTTGCTCACAGGGGATCGCCTGATTGCTGGGGTCTTTCTGCAACTGTAGGGGTCCCCCCTACAGTTGATAGTGCTATGAGATGACTGTTGTTGTGAAATGGCGCTATATAAATAAAGTTGAATTGAATTGAATTGAATTGAAAAGCATTGATCAGTTTCTCAGCATCACTCTGAGACAAGATGCTCCTAATCTTGGCAATATTATGCAAATGATAGAAGGCAGTCTTAGAAACGAATTTAATATGTGAATTGAAAGACAGATCTTGATCAAAAATAACTCCAAGGTTCCTCACAGAGCTACTAAGAGAAAGAGTAACCGCATCCAAACCAAAAGTTTGATTTGGAAAGGTATTTCTAAGGTTTTTTGGACCAACAAGAATGACTTCAGTCTTATTTGAATTTAATAGCAGGAAATTGCAAGTCATCCAGGCTTTGATTTCCTTAAGACAGGCTTCTAACTTGGCTAATTGATTACTATCATCAGGCTTCATTGACAGGTATAATTGTGTGTCATCTGCATAACAATGAAAATGTATACAGTGCTTTCTAATAATGTTGCCTAACGGAAGCATATATAAACTAAAAAGAGAAGGGCCTAGCACAGATCCCTGTGGAACTCCATGACTGAGCTTTGAGTTGAAAGAAAACTCATTACTGACATGAACAAACTGGAACCTATCAGATAAATAAGATCTAAACCACTGCAACGAAGTTCCATTAAGTCCAACATAGTGTTTTAATCTATCAAATAGAATATTATGATCAATAGTATCAAAAGCTGCACTAAGGTCTAAAAGGACAAGAACAGAAACAAGTCCATTATCAGATGCCATCAGAAGGTCATTAGTGACCTTCACTAAGGCTGTTTCAGTACTATGGAGGATTCTAAACCCAGATTGAAACTCTTCAAGTAAACCATTTCCCTGCAGGTGGTCAAATAATTGCATAGCAACAACTCTTTCTAAGATTTTTGAAATGAAAGGGAGATTAGAGATTGGTCTATAGTTAGCTAAAACTCCTGGATTCAGCACTGGCTTTTTGAGTAAGGATTTAATTACAGCCGTTTTAAAAGCCTGCGGTACATGGCCTAAAGTTAATGAAGAATTGATTATTTGAAGAATAAAGCTACCAATAAGCGGGAAGACTTCTTTAAATAACCTGGTAGGAATAGGGTCTAAAAGACAAATTGAAGGCTTGGATGAGGAAATTATTTTGTCTAACTCTAAAAGGTCAATTGGAGTAAACTCATCCAAATAGATATCAATTGAAGGAGTTGTAGTAGTTACTGTATTTAAGTTAACAGTGGGAAGAATCTGATTGATTTTATCTCTAATAGATGAAATTTTATTATTGAAAAAGTTCATAAAGTCCTGACTAGTAAGCTCTAAGGGAATGCTAGGATTGACAGAGTCCTGACTCTGTCAGCCTGGCTACAGTGCTGAAAAGAAACCTAGGATTATTCTTGTTCTCTTCTATTAATGCAGAATAATAACTCGTTCTAGCTTTTCTAAGAGATTTTTTATAAATTAAAAGAGGATTTCTCCAAGCTAAATAAATTTCATCTAAATTAGTGGAGCGCCATTGTCTTTCTAATTGACGGGTCTTCTGTTTTAAGCTACGAGTTTCTGTGTTGAACCGAGGGGTTAGAAATCTCTGATTAGACTTTTTCATTTTTAAAGAAGCCACCAAGTCTAGCGTCTGATGCAGAGAAGCTGTAACACTATCTACCATGCTATCAATTACAGAAGAAGCAAGCTGTCTATAGCTTATTTCCGTTGTGTTGACACATGGCACAGAGGAAACAATCTGCATAAATTTGGTAACAACATCATCTGAGAGGCATCTACTGTAGTAATATTTTTCTTTAGGAGCCAAATAGTCAGAAATAGTAAAATCAGTAGTTAACAGACAATGGTCTGACAGAACAGGGTTGTGAGGAGACACTATGAGATTTTCTTTTTCTATGCCATATGTCAGAACAAGGTCCACCGTATGTATGGTGGAGATAATGGGTAGAATTTCCTACTTTCTGAGAAAACCCCATTGAGTCTAATATTGAATTAAATGCCATATTAAGGCAATCACTATCTACATCTACATGTATATTAAAGTCCCCTACTATTATTATAATCTGATTTCAGCACTAAATCAACTAAGAATTCGGCAAATTCAGATAAAAACTCTAAGTAGGTTGATGGAGGACGATAAACTATGGCAAATAAAATTGGGTTTAGCCTAAAATTGCTAACATGCCCAATACTGAGGACCAGGCCCTCAAAGGAATGATAACGTGTTTTTTGCTTTACATTAACTAGTAATTTGGAATGGTAAATTGTTGCTACTCCTCCTCCATGACCAGAACTTCTGGGATTTTGACAGTTTAAATAACCAGAGGTAGCTGATTAATTTTAACCAGCATAATCCTCTTGTTCTTTTTTTTTTTTATTTAAGTTTTTGTAAAGGGATACAGGTCGTTACAGCAATGCATTGTTTACATTTTCATCACATGTTCCCTTATTTTCTGATATCTGACAACATTGGAAGATTAATTCTTACAACACCCCTTTTTTTTTTTAAAGTGAAAGAAAAAGTGAAATTAAAGAGAAAAAAAACAAATAACAAAAAAACAAACAAACCAGCAAAGAACAAACAAAAAGAAAAAGTAAGTAAATAAAGATAAAAGAGCATCTGAGTAGAGATGGAACAAAGAGCGGAACCATTATTGAAATGGTATTTGTCAAAGATTAGATCTAATGGAAGACACATATGCGGTCCAGGGTTGCCAAAAGTTCATGAACCCATCCATGTCCTGTCTCAGTGCGAATGTCAACTTTTCCATCGAGTAAATGTCTTGGATCACGTTAGTCCAATCTTCAGGTGTAGGACAGTCCTTCAACATCCATTTTTTAGTTAGAGCTTTTTTGCTTGCCAATATTAAAACATTGAATAAGTATTTTTCTCCTCGTCTTTCCAGTGAGTCCGGTAGTAAACCCAAATACAAAGTTACAAAAGAAAAGGGAACTGTAATTTTGAATATTTTCCCCAATATTGTCTGTACCTTGGTCCAATATTGGTGGATAACTGGGCATGACCAAAAACACATGAAAATGATTTGCAGTCTTTTCACCACACAAGCGCCAACAGTTCAATCCCTTATGGGTAAATTTGTTTTGTGCAGGTGTTCTGAAAAATCTTGCCAAGTTTTTCCATCCAAATTCTCTCCACTGCAGGGATGAGGTACTTTTCCATTGCTGTTTATTTAGCTTTTCCCATATTTCCAGTTGTAAAGTGAAATTCCCCTCTTTTTCCCATCTCTCTTTTATATAAGATGTGTTGTTTCCTTTTAAGTCTTGAAGACCTTGGTATATTTTAGAAATGTATCTGATCCCTGGGATCCCTTTATATGCCATTAAGAAGACCTTCAGAACACCTGACTGGGCCCTTTCCAAAACCTCCTTTTTAAGTATATTGTTTATGTGGTGTCTAAGCTGGAAGAACCTGTAAAGGTCTTGATTTATTAGGCCTTGTTTTTTCAAATCTTCAAAACTTCTTAAGATTTGCCCTTTAAAAAAATCGTAATATTTTATCAGCCCTTTCTCCTTCCACTTTTTAAATCTGGTGTCTGTTTTATTAGGAGTAAAGTCCTGATCATAGGCAATCCATTGCAGAAGTCGATAGGGCTCTTTAGTTTGATTCTCTCTGACTATCTTAAACCAAATTTTTAGCGGGGTCTCTATCCACGGGTTAGTGTTATTCAAAAGCTTAGGTAAGGCATTGTTCCCTATTATCGCCTGTAGGGGGATGTCACTTGTTATTTGGCATTCGATCTCCTTCCATTGTGCAGTGTAGACTGGGTGACATATCTCTACTAAAGTTTTAATTTGTGCGGCTTTAAAGTAGTCCCTGATATTTGGCAGCGCGAGCCCACCTTTGTCTTTGTTTAGCTGTAGGGTTCTATATCTGATTCTAGGTCTCTTGCCCTGCCATATGAATCTTGAGATCCTTCTGTCCAGCTCCTGCCATGTTTTTTTGGGAGGTTCTACCGGTATTGTTTGGAAAAGGTATAGAAGACGTGGAAGTATATTCATTTTGACTGCTTCAATTCTTTGTGCAGTACCCAAGAATGGTATCATATTCCATCTTGCTAGGTCAGATTTTATTTTTGTCACCAGTGGATCATAGTTTAGTGATATAATTTTGTTGAGTTGTTTCGGGATATTGACCCCCAGATATTTCATAGATTCCGACTCCCAGTTAGTTTTGAGTTTGCTTAGTGAATAATGATTTGGGTCATAGTTGAATGTTAAAACTTGGGTTTTATGCATGTTTAATTTGTACCCCGATAAATCTCCATACTCTGAAAAAACTGAGGTTAGTTCTGGTAAAGAAGTGTTCGGCTGCCCTAGGTATATTAAAATGTCATCAGCAAAGAGTGCTATTTTATGTTCCTTCTGACCAAGTGTAATACCTTGAATTTTTTGGTTTTGTCTTATCCAATGGCTCAGAGGTTCTATGAAGATTGCAAAGAGCAGTGGAGACAGGGGGCAGCCCTGACGACATCCTCTTTCCAGTTCAAAAGATGATGATAAATTACCGTTAATCCTTATTTTAGCTGTTGGTTTTTTATATAATGCCTGGATAGTTCTAATGAAGTTGTTATGAAAATTGAAACTGGATAAGATTCTATATAGAAAAGACCAGTCAACCGAATCGAATGCTTTTTCAGCATCTAATCCCAATATGACTGCATTTAAGTTATATTTTTTTATATGATGAATTATGTGTAAAGTGCGTCGAATGTTGTCTTGTGTCTGTCTTTGTCTTATAAAACCTGTTTGGTCTAAATGAATTAGGTCTGTCAGTATATTTTCTAACCTTTTGGCAAGGATAATGGTAAAAAGCTTATAGTCCTGATTTAGTACACTGATTGGTCTGTAGTTGGAGCACTCTAGTTTATCCTTTTCAGGTTTAGGTATAACTGCAATGACCCCTTCTCTCCAGGAGGGGGGGATTTCCCCTGTGTGGAGGACATAATTAAATGTTTTCAGGAGGAGAGGAGATAGTTGCTGTTTAAAGGTTTTGTACCACTCTGCTGTATAGCCATCAGCTCCTGGGGATTTGTTAGCTTTAAGTTTCATAATTGCTTTTTCCAATTCTTTAGGATGTATTTCTGACAGTAGTGTTTTATTTTGTGACTCCGTAAGTTGGGGAAGGTTTAATGTGTTTAGGAATGCCTCGGATGCGTTTTTATGTTTTTTGTGGGAGTATAAGTTCTTATAGTAATTCTCGAAGCTTTTAAGAATATCCTGAATTCTGAATTTTATTTCCTTTGATACTGGGTCTCTGATTTTGTAGATTGCTCTTTCTGTTTGATGTTTCCTCAATTTATAGGCTAGCAATTTTGCCGATTTACTGCCTGCTTCATAGTATTTTTGTTTCAGAAATGTAAGTTTCTTCTGGATTTCTATTGTGTAGATCTCATTTATTTGGTTTTTAATTTCCTTAATCTTGAGCGAGTCAGTAGAATGAGTGTTGCCTTTGTGTTCTTTTTCTAGGTTCCTAAGTTCTGACTCTAATGTGGATAGTTTTTCTTGTCTTAGTTTCTTTTGGGTTGCCAGTTTTGCAATAATCTTTCCTCTTATTACAGCTTTGCATGCATCCCACAGTATTAAAGGGGATACTTCTCCATTATCGTTATCTTCCAAATATCTGAGAATATCTGATTCCAATTCATCTTTCAATGGTCCTTTCAGGACATTTGAATTTAACCTCCAAGAAAATGTATTATTTGTGTATTTTTGGATATTTAAGTCCATGTAGATCGGACTGTGGTCGGAGAGATCCATCAGTCCTATTTTACATGTTTTTACTCTTCCAATGTCTCTATTAAACATAAAAAAATAGTCAATCCTTGAGTAAGATGAATGTGGAGTTGAGTAAAATGTATAGTCTTTTACACTGGGGTTGAGTTCCCTCCACACGTCACAGATTCCCATTTCTTTTAGTAGCATCCGAGTCTTCCTGTTTTGGGTGTTATTTTGATGTGGGGAATTACCAGAAGCATCCCAGTATGGATTCAGTCTAAGATTGAAGTCCCCACCACATATCACTAAACCTTGAGCTTTAGTTATCATTAGGTCGAATACATTTTTATAAAATTTCCAGTTAGCCCCTGGGGGAGCATACACATTCAGCAGGGTGATATCTTCTCCCTCTAGCCGCCCAGTTACCAAACTGTATCTCCCTTCTTTATCTTTGTGTTCTGATATTTTTTCAAATGTAATTTTGGTTGATATCAATGTCGCTACTCCCCTCCTCCTCCCTGATTTATATGAAGATGAAGAGATCATTTTAAACCCTTGTCTACTGAGTTTATTGTGTTCCACGTCTGTTAGGTGGGTTTCTTGTAAAAATATTATTCCTGCTTTGTCTTTTTTCATTTTGCCTAGAATCTTGGATCTTTTAACTGGATTCAGGATTCCTTTTACATTATATGAAATTATTTTGGTTACACCCTGTTTCTCCATTGTGTTGTTTTGTTTAGTATAACTGTGTGGTGGCCCTCATTTGTGCTACTCAGAAACTGAAAGAACATTAAAAACAAGAAAAACATTAAGAACATAGTGTAAAAAACTTTAAAACAAAAAGCTGTCATAAGAACTTCCTGAGCTGAGGTCTTTTTAAAGACCCTGGAAGAGCCTTGATGGAGTGAAGGCCCTGAGGGAAATTCCTCAAACTCTGTTACGTGTTGAGGGCCCTCTCTTACCACTGAAAGTAGTCCCATGCTTTTAACGTGAGTTTCAGAACCCAATCCAAACTTGTAATGATTTTTTTTTTTTCCTTTTATGCCTAAACCCTGTGAAATTGTGTGCACCCTCCCACCCCCATCACATCAAACATTCACGCAAAAACAGTATTTGTTAGTATGAGGAGAACATGTGGATTATTGTCACATTTCTATTTTAACAAGTTTTTTTTTTTTTTTTTTTTTTTATTACAAAGACTTATTTGTTTCAAATAATATGATTGTTCCATGAAATGTTTTACCACATGCTGAATATGCATCTCCTTTAATGTTTGTTACCTTGTATGAGGGGGGTTGGATGTGCGGATTGATTCAAGAGAAAGGAAAAAAAAAAAAGGTCGCTATTCCAACCTGAAAACGGATAGTTTATCCGCGACGCTCTGGCGCTGGGTTTCCCGCTGCTGGTCCGTGGATTTTGAGGGTCTTTGTGTTGTCCATGTTTGCGCTTTGATCTTCTCACTCGGGTCTGCTGCGGGTTTAAATACCGTTACCGGGAGCCCTCTTTTCGCCATGTCAGCTGTTGCTTCTTCCGCCGAATTATAGAGACACGTTTCATCGCCGTAGAAGACCCTTAACTTCGCAGGAAATGGAGTCTGAAAGCGCAATTTCTTCTCTCTTAACACCTTTTTCGCGTCATTGTATTCCCTGCGCTTTTTAAGGACCTCCGGGGCGTAATCGTGTTCCACGTAGACTTTTCTCTCCTGGTGCATAAATCCTTTTTTCTGCCAGGCCAGTCTTACAACCTCTTGTTTTATTTTGAAATTGGAAAATCTTACCAACACCGAACGTGGGGGCGCTTCCGCCGCCGACCTAGCGGCTAATGAACGATGTGCCTTTTCTATCTTCAAGTCGGTGGTTTGTGGAATATCCAATTTCTCTCTTAGTAAGGATTCCACGCATTCTGCCATTGAGTTAAAACCATTTTCGGTTCCTTCTATCAGACCATGAATTCTTATGTTGTCTCTTCTTTGTTTTCCTTCTTGGTCGGTTAGCTTAGCCTCTATAGCTGCTTGTCTTTTGCGTAGGTCTAGCACAGAATCTTCGAGCACTTTTATTCGATCCTCTGTTTCCAAGATTCGGTTCTCGGCCTGGTCCACTCTGCTGTTTGTCCTTTTCAATTCTTCTCTGAATTCCCGAAATTCGGCCGTAACTTCTCGGCGAAATCGTCGTAGCTCCTCAAATAGTGATTTCAGGCTAACCCTTTTGTTAGCTATCACCAGTTCCTCGTCTTCTGAACGGAGATCTTCCAGTTCAGATTCTCCGGCCGATACGTGTCCTGGCCTGGAGAATTTCAGTTTCTTCTGTTTTCCTTTAGACATGATGATTTTGTCTTTTGATTTTCACTCCTCCAAAAATCCGTTAAGTTTGATTTTCAAGGTGTTATCCTGGATTGGGTCTGAGAGCTTCAGTGTTAAGCTGCAGTCGCCATGGCGTCCAGACCGGAAGTCCATAATCCTCTTGTTCTAATCAAGTCTCTGTAAGGAATATTAAATCAATCTGATGATCAATTAACAGATCATGGACTAGCAGAGACTTGGGAGTTAGAGACCTAATATTTAACAAACCGCATTTAATTTTTAAATTATGAGGAGGAACAGAGGCCAAATCATTCAATTTAGAGGCTTCATGTTTAATTTGAGTTTTAACAACTTTTTGTTTAATCACTTTGAGATGTTTATACATTATATTTTTATTTACTTTGGAGGGAGTAGACAATGTTTCTCTGATGGGGAAGACAGGGGCTACGTTGAGGGGTGGCAGATGAAGAGGAGCAGCAGCTCTGCTTCCTGGTCCCAACTCTGAGTAGTCAAGGTTTTGGAAATTTGGATAAAAATGATGCCAGATTGTTAGATAAAAGAGACGCACCATCCAAAGTGGGATGGTCGCCATCTTGTCTAATAAGACCAGGTTTTCCCCAAAATGAACTCCAATTGTCTATGTAGCCCACGTTGTTTGCAGGACACCACACAGACAGACAGCGGTTGAAGGATGACAAGTGGCTAAACATGTCATCACTGGTCAGATTAGGGAGGGGCACAGAGAATACCACAGAGGCAGACAACTCGGGCTCCACCACCATCCAGGAGTGCAGCAATTTGGGGTGCATAGCCTCTGTTGTCGCCCCCGGTGCTGTGCCCCCGTCAACCTCCTCTGGGACCGCCAACCTCCCGTCGTCATCAGTAGGCAACCCCGGTGATGGCAACTCCTCTCAGGGCTCAGGGCTCAGGGCTCAACAGGCATGGGAGAGAAGGAAAGGTTAGGGTCACCAGCAGCAGCAGAGCCCGGTGAGGGGAGCCCAGGTTCGGCTGAGAGCCGCACCCGACTCGCCTCCCCAAGAGCCAGACAAGATCTCTCAATCATAGGCAATTGAACTACAGACCCCAGTGGATGGGGAGGGCAACCCAGGATGCAGGCACCAACCCCAGGGTGCCACCAGGGCCCCAGGGAAAACACGACCCCGCTGCGCAAGGATGCACCGGGGACAACCCCCACCATCGGTGCACACCCGACCCCGCAGCACCAGGGGCCCAGGGCCAGACCCAGACCCCCCACCCCCACCCCCCGAGGGGCGAGGCCAGCCGGCCAGGGGCCACAGCCCGACTCCCCCGGCCCCCCCCCACAGCCCCCCCCAACCCCCCCCCCCCAGGGCCAGACAGACGGCCACCCCAGAAAAAGCCCCCCGGACACCCGCGGTCGGGGCACAGCCAGCCGCCAGAGGTGCCAAGGAGAGCGAGTCACCGCCCGCCACCCCTCAGATTATAGAATTAATAAGCGGGGACCAGAGAGAATTGAATTCCACCAATTGATTATTTGAAGAGGCTGACATTCTCTCCAGGCTAATATAATCCAATAGTAAGTTATTATAAAAAGTCATGCATAAGTTATTTCTTGATTTCCAATTCATGAGGATAGTTTTCTTTGCGATGCATAAGGCAGTGAAAACCATATGTGACATCCTTGCTTCTATATTTATTTCACTTAAATCACCTAATATGCAAAGTGTGGGTGAGGGTGGGACACTATACCCAAGCCATGCCTACAGGTCTTCAGATGTCTTCTGCCAGAACTTTTGAACTGGTGTACAGGACCACATACAGTGGGATAAAAAAAAGTATTTATTCAGCCACCAATTGTGCAAGTTCTCCCACTTAAAAGATGAGAGAGGTCTCCAATTTTCATCATAGGTATACCTCAACTATGAGAGACAAAATGAGAAAAAAAAATCCAGAAAATCACATTGTCTGATTTTTAAAGAATTTATTTGCAAATTATGGTGGAAAATAAGTATTTGATCACCTACAAACAAGCAAGATTTCTGGCTCTCACAGACCTGTAACTTCTTCTTTAAGAGGCTCCTCTGTCCTCCACTCGTTACCTGTATTAATGGCACCTGTTTGAACTCGTTATCAGTATAAAAGACACCTGTCTACAACCTCAAACAGTCAGACTCCAAACTCCACTATGGCCAAGACCAAAGAGCTGTCAAAGGACACCAGAAACAAAATTGTAGACCTGCACCAGGCTGGGAAGATTGAATCTGCAATAGGTAAGCAGCTTGGTGTGAAGAAATCAACTGTAGGAGCAATTATTAGAAAATGGAAAATATACAAGACCACTGATAATCTCCCTCGATCTGGGGTTCTACGCAAGATCTCACCCCGTGGGGTCAAAATGATCACGAGAACTGTGAGCAAAAATCCCAGAACCACACGGGGGGACCTAGTGAATAACCTGCAGAGAGCTGGGACCAAAGTAACAAAGGCTACCACCAGTAACACACTACGCCGCCAGGGACTTAAATCCTGCAGTGCCAGACATGTCCCCCTGCTTAAGCCAGTACATGTCCAGACCCGTCTGAAGTTTGCTAGAGAGCATTTGAATGATCCAGAAGAGTATTGGGAGAATGTCATATGGTCAGATGAAACCAAAATAGAACTTTTTGGTAAAAACTCAACTTGTCGTGTTTGGAGGAGAAAGAATGCTGAGTTTCATCCAAAGAACACCATACCTACTGTGAAGCATGGGGGTGGAAACATCATGCTTTGGGGCTGTTTTTCTGCAAAGGGACCAGGATGACTGATCCGTGTAAAGGAAAGAATGAATGGGGCCATGTATCGTGAGATTTTGAGTGAAAACCTCCTTCCATCAGCAAGGGCATTGAAGATGAAACGTGGCTGGGTCTTTCAGCATGACAATGATCCCATACACACCGCCCGGGCAATGAAGGAGTGGCTTCATAAGAAGCATTTTAAAGTCCTGGAGTGGCCTAGCCGGTCTCTCGATTTCAACCCCATAGAAAATCTTTGGAGGGAGTTGAAAGTCCGTGTTGCCCAGCGACAGCCCCAAAACATCATTGCTCTAGAGGAGATCTGCATGGAGGAATGGGCCAAAACACCAGCAACAGTGTGTGAAAACCTTGTGAAGACTTACAGAAAACGTTTGACCTCTGTCACTGCCAACAAAGGGTATATAACAAAGTAATGAGATGAACTTTTGTTATTGACCAAATACTTATTTTCCACCATAATTTGCAAATAAATTCTTTAAAAATCAGACAATGTGATTTTCTGGATTTTTTTTTTCTCATTTTGTCTCTCAGTTGAGGTATACCTATGATAAAAATTGGAGACCTCTCTCATCTTTTAAGTGGGAGAACTTGCACAATTGGTGGCTGACTAAATACTTTTTGTAGCTATCCAGGACGTTGCTAGTGCAGTGCGAGCAGATATTTGTGTGACTCAGGCCCATTTTGAACATCCTTTGTCCTGTGTAATGAATTCTATGTAGAACTTTATACTGTATAAGTTGTAAGTTAGAGTTTTTAGTCATCTTAAAAGTGTTTAAACATATTTGTGTCCAGAAACTTTCCTCCTTATTAATCGATAAGTCTGTCTCCCATTTTGATATTGGAAGAGGTACGGACTCATCCAACTTTGATAATAGTCCATGTATTTTCAATATCAATTTTGGGGAACAGAGATTTAGAAACTCTGCCACCTTAACTGGTACTTCTAAATCTGTCTGATTAAGATTACATCTTTCTTTTATTATTGATTTAAGCTGTTGATATTCAAAATATTTTTTTATCACTGATTTCATATTGTGACACTAGATCCTGAAATTGGATAAAATTTCCGCCTTGAATAAGATGTTCTAAGTTATTTATTCCCTTCTCTTGCCATGGTGGAAATTTTAATGTCCTCTTTTGTTGCAGGATATCACGATTATTCCAAATGGGCGTGAGTTTACAGGGGACAAGTGAAAACCCTGTTATTTTTAAAAATTTCCACCAAGCCATCAGAGAGGAACTGATATTAATACTTTTAAAACAGTCATAGTGTTTAATACAGGGACTTATAAAGGGTAAGTCAGAGATATTTAGCGACCCACAGAGAGCCTGTTCAGCATCTAACCATGGGTTTCCTCGTGGGGTTGATTTTGTCCATTTTGCAACAAACTGCAGTCTATTGGCTAAAAAGTAATTAAAAAAATTTGGTAAATCTAAGCCTCCGCACTCTTTCGCTTTTTTGGAGGGTTTTTAAACTAATCCGTGATGGTTTATCCTTCCATAAAAATTTACTTATATTTGAGTCTAGAGATTTAAACCAGGCCATTGATGGTTGGGTAGGGATCATTGAGAACAAATAATTAATTTTAGGAAGGACCATCATTTTAACGGTTGCGACTCTTCCCATTAATGATAAAGGTAATGTTCTCCAGCGCGTAAGGTCGTCTTGTATTGTTTTTAAAAGGGGAATATGATTTAGTCGCAATAACTCTGAGAGCCTGGGGGAAATATCTATTCCTAAATATTTAACATTTCCTGATTGTATTGGAATAGTAGATGTATTTGAGAAATTGCAAATTATAGGTAAAGCTATTGATTTTACCCAGTTAATAGAGTAGTCTGATGATGAAAATTTATCAATGAGCGCCACTGTCTGAAGAAGAGATCTTTGTGAGTTTTCAAGGAAAATCAATACATCATCAGCATAAAGACTTATCTTGTGTTCCTTTTCTCCAGTTTGAATACCTCTGATATCAACATTTTGTCGTATGGCTGCTGCTAATGGTTCAATAAAGATGGTAAAAAGTGAGAGAGAGAGTGGACACCCCTGCCTAGTACCTCTCTGGAGATTAAAGCTTCGGGAAGTCTGATCATTTGTTCGGACAGACGCAGCTGGACACCTGTATAGTGTTTTAATCCAGTTTATGAAAGATGAACCAAACCCAAATTTATTTAACACCATAAAAAGAAATTTCCAGTTAACACGGTCAAAGGCTTTCTCTGCATCCAGGGACAAGATTGTAGTTTCTACATTATTGATCTTGCAGTAGTCTATTAAATTAAATAGCCTGCGTGTATTATCAGCCGAGTGCCTACCCTTGATGAAACCTGTTTGATCTGGGTGTATAATAAACGGGATTATCCTTTCCAGTCTTTTGGCGAGAGCTTTGCAAATTATTTTAAGATCGACATTCAAGTGAGATGGGACGGTAGCTGGATGGAAGCGTAGGTTCTTTTCCAGGTTTAAGGAGCAGGATAATACTAGCCAAATTCATATTCGTAGGAATTACATTATCTTCTTTAATTTGGTTCACCATTTTAAAAAAAAGTAGGTGCCATCACAGGCCAAAATTCTTTATAAATTTCTACTGGAAAACCATCTGGTCCCGGGGCTTTGTTGTTTGGGATGTACTTAAGTACCTCCTGGAGTTCAGACACCTGAAGAGGTGCATCCAGAGCTGCAATCTGTTCATTATTTAATTGTGGTAAATTAATATCGTCCAAAAATGTATTTATCTCTGAGTCAGATAGGTTAATTTGAGATGAGTAGAGGTTTTCATAAAACTTTCTGAAGGAGTTATTTATTTCTTCAGGTACATGGGTAATATTTCCAGTCATATCCTTGATAGAGTGGATAGTTGTTTTTTCTTTATTCAATCTAAGCTGGTTCGCAAGATATCACCCTGATTTATTATTGTGGTCAAAGTTCTCAAGACGCAGTCTTTGTATTAAAAACTGTTCTCTTTTGTTTGTAATTTCCTTTAATTCCAGCTTTAATTTTCTCAGATCGTTAAGTGTCTGTTCCTGTGGGAAAACGGCACAGGCTGTCTCCAGTGATTTAATTTTCTGTTCTAAGTCCAGTACCAGTGCTTTTTCTTTTTTATTCTTATATGAACAGTAAGAGATTATTTTACCTCGCATGACCACTTTTGCTGCTTCCCAAAGAACACCTGGGGATATTCCTGGCACATCATTATATTCCAGATATGATTCCCACTCTTTATTAAAATAGTTAATAAAGACTTTGTCTTTCAGTAGTGATATATTAAATTTCCAGCTCCTAGTTTCCCTTGTAGCTTTCCTATTTACTAGTGTAAGAGATACTGGATGGTGATCGATAATAGCTTGATTTGAACATATTTCAGTGTCTGTGATGTCCCTCACTATAGAGTTACTGGCTAAAAAGAAATCTAGACACGAATGTGAACTATGAACTGATGAAAAAAAGTGTATTCCCGAAGAGTTGGGTGAAGAGAATGCCATTCATCGCAAAGACCAAAATCATTCATGTACTGTTTGAGAGTGTCAGTAGCCTGCCATTTTCGGTAATTCCCCGATCTACTGAGCCTGTCGATTGCAGAGTTTAATGCCAGGTTGAAGTCCCCTCCTATTATAAGTGTGGTGTCCAAGTGCTCAGAAAGAGAAGTGAAAAAAGTGTGAAAATAGGATGGGTCATCAACATTTGGGCCATAAACGCTTGCAATACATAGATCCAAATTTTGGACTGAGATTTTTAGTATTATAAATCTACCTTCCGGATCTATTATGGTGTTATTCACAATAAAGTGTAATCTTTTGTTTACCAGTATAGCTACCCCCCTTTGTTTAGAATTAAAGCTGGCTGAGTACATGTGGGGGAATTCCGGGGAGGTGAGCGCATCTACAGACGACTTAGAGACATGTGTCTCCTGCAATAAAACAAAGTCTGCCTGTAGATCGTTCAGTCAATTAAAAACTTTTAGCCTCTTCTCCCTGGTTCCAATTCCACGTATGTTCCACATGACAAACTTAAATGTAGACATGTTTTCACTAACTGGTTGTGTACTAAAGACTAACTAAATGTGCCTATGTGATTATATGTCTGTAATGTATGTATATATGTGTATATGTATGTTGTGTGTAAAGTATACACCTACGCATATATAATTGGGTGTGCGCGCATGATGTCTCTGTGCCATTTGCCTGCAATTGCAAGAAAATGGGGTACATGTATTTCAGGTTATTTCCTATAAACCAGAAGTATGAGAAAAAACAGACATAAAGGTTAGTAAGTGGTGAAAAATGCAGACAACATACAACAATGACCTAAAAAATTAAAAAAAAATTAACTACAACAGACAAACAAACAACAACCTCAACAACAAAGAAATAAAAATAAACATTTTGACAAATGTTAACAAATTAAATTGAGATTGAGTAAGAGACCTGAGAGACAATCACACTCTTTTTCCACCTGTAGCTAAAAATAAATAAATAAATAAATAAATAAAATAAAAATAACTCAACAAAAAACAAAATAGGCTCTAGAAAAACAAAATAGGCTCTAGAATAACCAGGGTGTTATAGCTTCATCCATAAACACCTTGCCATCTATATACAGTCTATCCACAGAAACAATAGCTCATTGCCAAATGAAATTAAAATAATAACGGACTTTAAAACATTCACTAAAAAGGTTAAAAACTGGCTGAAAAATAAACAAGAATGTACCCATGTATGAACTGATTGTCTGCAGGGTGAGAGTGAATGAAGGGAAGGAATGAATGTGTCTGTTTATAGTGAGTGACGAAGGGAGGGAGGCCTGAAATAGGCAAATGTGTGTCAGGTTGTTATATTTGTGTATTTATAATATTTATAATATTTATAATTGTGTATTTATAATGTATTTATGTTTTTTGCATTGATGTATGTGGTTTTTGTGTATTCCTTTTCTTTCCTTTTTTTTTTTTTTTTTACTTGTTTCTCCTTTCTAAAGCCCATCCAGGGACAAGAGTTGCAAATTAGCTAATAGCTATACACTCTGTGCAACACATCAGATTGATTGTCATTGATTAATTGTCTGTTTATTGCACTGTCCCTGTCAAATAAACAAATCTATCTATCTATCTATTTACCTTCTTGAATGTTTTGTTTCCTAATGGGAAAAAGCTTCCTTCTCCTTTCCAAGATTTCCTGTGGAAATTTATCATTTAATCCATAACTGGTGTTTTTAAGCTGTCTGCCCTGCCTCTGTACCAAAATTTTTTGCTTAAAATGCTCAAATTTGGCAACAATAGGTCTGGGACGTTTATTCTGGGAATTTTTTTGCCCAATTCGGTGGACTCGGTGGAAGGTAACTGAATTTGTGACTTCGGGGGATAGTTTTAATTGTGATGACATAAATTCACGGGCCAGCTGTTCTGGATTTTCATTATTTTTTCAACAATTCCAGAAAAAATGAGGTTATCTCTCATGCTACGTGACTACAAACTGAGAAGTGCCTCTTTCATTTTCCGGTTTTCTCTCTCAACAATGCCAAGCCGCGTGGTTAGTGTGTTTACTGATTTTTTCAGGCTGTTATTTTCCTCTACGAGAGAGACGAGCTGTGTTTGACTAAACTCTAAACTCTCCCACAAATTCTGGAACTCTTTATGAAGGAGTTCGACCAGCGCCAGTCTACCATCCATGCTGGTAAGTTTATTCTCAATGGAGAAAAGGATGTCACTAACCTCAGTGCCCTGCTGTAATTTCTCGGGCATTAATTTTGGATAATCTGTGGGTCTCGGTCGTTTAGACTGAGAAGCAGCGGCGGAACACACACTCGCCTGCTCCATGACACAGCAACGGTAGTAGAACGCGTCAATATAACTCTCTAGTTCCTCCAGCTCCGTATGAAAAAAAAAAAAAGAAAGACACAGACAATTAATTAATGGATTAATTACAAAAAAAAACTACCTGTGGAAAAGTTTTAAGCTTGGTCGACAGCAGTCGCCGTTTAGATTATTGCGCAATTGTCTCGAGATGTCTTGTGATCACAGTATCGACCCCCCTCCCGGCAATTGAACTACAGGAGAGATAACTTGCCTGTGCTCGAGCTCTACCGCCGTCCAGGACTCCGACACTGTCAACGATGACGGTCCGGGTCCCGTCGGCTGGGGGTCTGGTCCGGGGGATGACTCTGCTGCGGCGGTCTACGCAACAGGCGTGATGGTGGCTGTGGTCCTAGTCCTCTGATGCTCCTCTTCGACCCGGCCATTGACTACAGCGAGCACGTTTGCCCACTTCTCATCTGAAGGAGAGTCCGGGGGTTGAGCAGGCGTGGGGGGAGGAACCCTCACAGCCGGGGAGGTGCGTCCTTGGGCCTCCCTCTCACGGCGCTCCTCCTCGACCTGGCTGTTGACTAAGGTGAGCAGATTAGTCCACTCCTCGTCTGAAGGCGAATCCAGGGGCTGAGCAGGTGTAGGAGGTGGGACCCTCACAGTCAGGGAAGTGCGTCCTCGGACCTCTCTCTCACGGCGCTCCTCCCCAACCCGGCGGTTGACTAAGGCGAGCAGATTCGCTCACTCTTCCTTCGCCGGTGTGACTGCGGGGAAACACCTCTGTGCGGGCTCATGGACAGGATCATCCAGTGGCCTGGTTCTTGGACTGGCAGGCCCTCAGGGAGGATGGAAGGAGGCACAGAGAGGGGGAGAAATTAATTAATTTTTGCAGCTGGAGGAGAGGACCCAGCGGACTGCTTAAACTGGGCCTCTCCCTCAGGAGACAGGCAAGATTCAATACTATTAGATGGAATAGAAAGAAAAAGTACTTGCCTGTCATCCCGGTCATTGGTTTTGGCAGCTGCAGATGGCAGACAGTCATCCCTCTCCGTGTCAGTGGTGACGTGGGACAATCTGCAGACAGGTGGAGGAGCCGTCCCTATGATGACAGAGGTAGGCATGGCTGGGGTGAGTTCAGCGGGCCTCACAGCAGCTGGAACTATAGCAATCGCTGTCGACGAGGAGGGCTTCTCCCGGCGTCTTGCCATTAGATGACACTGTCATGGTGGAGCTGGAGATGCACAGGCTGAGGCTGGCACTTTGGGCTGAGCTGGAGAGGAGGCGGATTGCCGACGAGGGGAACAACTCTGCTTCGGCTCGGCAGGAAGTGTCCTCGTAGATAAACCAGGAAATGAGCGCTCTAGCGCGCAGACCGTGGAGAGCAGCTCTGCGTATTGTGGGCACCTCCAGAGGCCAGGATGCGCTTCTAAGATGCCCATAGCCCCAAGCAAACACTCCCATTTATTCTTGGGACCACGGGATGCAAGAGCCTCCTCCACAAAGTCCTGGATCAAATCCGCTGCCCACTCTTCTTCCAGCGTGGGGATGCCAGCTGCCGTTCCTCCCTTGCGGCGACGAGGTCAGCGAGCCCAGGACATCGTGTTCCAAACAACAGGTGAGTAAAGGATAGTCCAAAAAATGAAAAATAATTAGTGTGGGTGTAGCCCACTAAATCCTCTTATTGGGCTGGACCATTCTGCTATAAACTTTCCCGTGCACTTTTCCATAGCGCACGGAGGAAGAGAAGAAGGAATGAGGATTTACACACAGGGTTACACCAAACACACATTTATTGACATGAACAGTTCAAAAAGTAACGACATACAGAAATGAAACAGATGTGCACATAAAGGCTGACACTAATAGCATTCAGCAGGCAGAGCACTGTGCACCGTGGCCACAAAAACTGACAAGACAAAAATGCTTGTGTGAATTTGGAGTACTCAAGGACGCTCGACTGGCACGGGAGAAGAGCCGGGCAGCAGTGTCCAAGCGTAGCGGTTGTGCTGCAAGGGGAAAACGCTACAGACAAGCGTCGCAGCACAACCGCAAACAGAAACGCAGAAAAGCTCTTACTCACCGTGCAGGAGCAGTCTGAGTCGTCCAAGGCTGACAGCGAGCACAAACACAAAAAGATCCTTCGGGACGTGACGGTTAGATGGCGGAGAACAGCTATCCAACGCGTACAATGGTCCAGCAGCGTTTGTCTAGCGAAGAGCCTCTTAAATACAAACACCGCTGGCCACACAAATTGAGCACACCTGAGCAAGGTGCGGGAAAGATAATTACCGGGGCTGGGAACAGCTGATGGAACCAGAGGGAGAGCGAGAGGGTGTGGCTGGACCGACAGACTGTCAGCAGCATGGGGGAAAGTAGATCACTGATGCTAACTAACAGCTGTTGGTCAAGCAGTGGCTATGGATATGGAAATAAGTACAAGAATACACAAAAATGCACAGAAACAGTAGACCCAAAACCCACAGAGAGATTGAGGCCGAGCCGGGGAAAGCCAAGCCGGCTCGGCTCGTGACAGTAAGTTGTCATTTTTGATTCAAAATGATTACACTGCTTTGTGATTTCATCTTGTGGCGAAGGTAAATTTATAAAAGCATCATGCATGGCATTTGCGTCTTGTTAACAGTGGATGAACTCTGTTAATTCATAATTCACTGCATGCACGTTTTTTGTTTTTTTTCCATTAAAGCAGTAATATTTTCCATACACCTTTTATCTTGCTTACTTGCTTTGCTCCTTTTTTCTTGATACATTTTTGTGTAAAAGTTCAAACCTTTGGCAGTGAAAGTAATACTTCTTTCAGAAGACACATCAACATCACTCTTTATTTCAGTTTGTTGCTGCTGCTCCTTCACTGTAACATCATTCATTTTGCAGTTTTTCCTTTTAAACTGTTCATCGCACTCCAAACAATATCTTCAAATGCAGGTTAGAAGACTAAACTGTTGTCATAATTATTAATCGACAGATCCTCTTATTTATTCAGGAAACAGCCTTTTATGAATGGAACGCAGCAGTTGCGTGTAACTGCAGTGATTAGGCCTGCACACTTAAGCTTATCCAAACATTGTAAACTTCATAACTTGTACTGCGATATTGGCCACCATCTTTCAAACTCCACTCGTTTGGCTGTTTACCATTACAGCTTTAGTAGTTGCATCACATACCAGTTTCTAGTAGAGGAGGATGAGCGTTTTGTTGCTGTAGGCCACAAACCTTTTGTTGCTGATGCTGCGCAGTGGGAGGTCAATCAAATAATCCATGCTGATTGTCCATTCAGTTTCCATAAGAATCTAGCAAATCCAATACTGAGGGATCATTCCTTTAATCTAAGGGCTCGGTTTTTCACTTGAACGTAGTGACCATTTGTCCAAATTCAAAACTTAAACTTAGAAAACGCGAACTTACTTTAATTCAAATGATTACTTCTTGCACCATGGGTTTGTGATTTACACAGGCAAAAGAAGTCCATTGTCCAAACAATTTATGACATTTTCAAGTGGTTTATTTACTCCACAACAGGCAAACAGAAGTTCCCACTCCTTCCTGCCTCTCCTGCTCTGGTTAAAAAACCATAGGCCCACCCAGGTGCATGCTGGTCCTATTGCTGCCTTCCTCACCTCAGTATATAACTTAGGTGCTCGTGGTGTTACCCAAACAACCCAGAATAAGCCAAATTAATTATGTAAACAAAACTAAATGAATAAACAAACTACTTAAACTAAATAAACAAAATTACCAAATAAAAACTCTACCAAAATATAACTTACTTAATTCTAAACAAAACAAGCAAAATAAACTAAATAGCAACCAATAACAAATAGCTCCAACACAGGGAAAGAGGCAAGAGTAACTGAATCGCTGAGGATTTACTTCACCAGCCATTACAATAATTCATGTTCATTATTACGTACCCGGCAAGTTAAGATGACCGAAATTCACGAAGTCAATAGCTTTAATCCGTCAACAGCCTTCAGACAAACTAAACATGCCAACATTTGGATTTCAAAATAAGGGAGGTTTTTCCTGCTGTCTGGGTGGTGAGATTTCTAAAAAACTCTAAATATATAGAAATATTTTACCAGAAATAATTGAATCTTTGGTCATTTACAGTGCATCCTGAAAGTATTCACAGCGCTTCACTTTTTTGACATTTTGTTACGTTACAGCCTTATTCCAAAAAGGATTAAATTAATTTTTTCCTCAAAATTCTACACACAATACCCAATACTGTAATGACAATGTGAAAAAAGTTTTTTGAGATTTTTGCAAATTTATTAAAAATAAAAAACTTTAGAAATCACATGTACATAAGTATTCACAGCCTTTGCCATGAAGCTCAAAATTAAGCTCAGCTGCTTCCTGTTTCCAGTGATCATCCTTGAGATGTTTGCACAGCTTAATTGGAGTCCACCTGTGGTAAATTCAGTTGATTGGACATGATTTGGAAAGGCCCACACCTGTCTATATAAGGTCCCACAGTTGACAGTGCATGTCAGAGCACAAACCAAGCATGAAGTCAAAGGAATTGTCTGTAGACCTCCGAGACAGGATTGTCTCGAGGCACAAATCTGGAGAAGGGTACAGAAAAATTTCTGCTGCTTTGAAGGTCCCAATGAGCACAGTGGCCTCCATCATCCGTAAATGGAAGAAGTTCAGAACCACCAGGACTCTTCCTAGAGCTGGCCGGCCATCTAAACTGAGCGATAGGGGGAGAAGGGCCTTACTGAGGGAGGTGACCAAGAACCCAATGGTCACTCTGTCAGAGCTCCACACAGCAAAAAGTCCAGTGTAACACTTTTCCAAACGCTATACAGCTCCACACTCACCAGAGTCAAAATGACCCTTTTAAAAGGGTTAAAAAATTTAACACTGTGCCAGGGTTACTTTTTTGACTGGCGAAGGAGAGAGCTGAGAGTCATTTTTACATCCCAGTAAGTGTTAGTTTGACTAAATTAAGTGTTAGATAGTCACACTTAGAAAGGGTTAAAGTTAATCTGTAACACTGTTGAGAGTCACTTTTTACATCCTGGCTAGTGTTAATTTGACTAAATTAAGTGTACGATATTCACACCAACAAAGGGTTAAAATTAATTCTAGATTAAATAATTATTGATTATTGTAAAAATAAATTCCAACAAAAACATGACTTATTTATTTTTTCACAAATTAAAACATTGTGAATGCTGGTATAATATACAAACCTTCATCAGAAACACTGTATGAACTTTGAATGTCGAATGGTTTTTGAAACTTCAATTCAGACATTCTTAAAATACACTTCGTCTCAGTGTTTACAGTTCTGAATGCATGATAATGCTCATTAAAAATTTTTGTAAATAACTTGTTTGCCAACAAATAAACATTGTTTTCCACCAAAAGTATATCACATATTTGACAAAAAACTGCCATGTCTTCTATCACTGTACTGCAAACAACAAGTCCAGCCCTGTATTCTATACCATTAACCTTAATCCTGTCATGGCCGCCAATCACGACACCTGGGCACGCACCTGCCTGTTATCTCCTGTGGCCCTATTTATTCCATCAGGACCAGTGCTGGGCGCGGAGTCGTCTGATTCTCTGCGTTGAATCCAATCACACCTGCCTCCGTGCTTCCCTGCACTCTACTGTCCAGCCTTCGGGTTCCTAGCCCAGCTGAACTACGTCCGGGCCGGTTCCGCCCGGACCAACTATCAAGTAAGCCTTCTTACTACTCATCTTGTCCGATTCCCCTGTGCACAGGTGGAGCCCCACAACGGCGGACCTCCATCTCCCTCCAGGCGGCAGACTCATCATTCCACCTCCAGCTAACTAGCCCCGTAGACACTGTCTCCCTGGCTGCAGCTTCAGCGCATCCTGAGCTACTCCAACATCTCCTGACAGTAAGCACTGCAACATCTATCATGCTGCATAGGTTGAACTGTAAACTAACGGCCCTTGTCTCATTCCAGGGTTGCCAGGTTGTACGGTGCTCTGCCGGCCCCAGCTGGAGATTACGGATCACACTACACGACATTACACCATATACCTGCACTCATGCACCCACTCACTCATGTTTACAAATAAAGTACGTTAATTGTATTTATCCTGAGTTGTGTCTGTTCTGTGGGTCACCTGAACCATGTCAGTACGACTCCGCCAAAGTGACCCGGCAGACAGCGCGCTCGCGCGCCGTGTTAACCATCTAGAGGCTCAGGTAGACCAACTGGCGTACCAACAACAGGTGATGCTAACTCAGCTAACCCGCATCACCGATAGGTTAGATCGCTTGGTTAGCCCACAGGGTTTCCCCACAGCACCAGCTAGCTCCTCAGCTCCCGCTAGCTCTACCACTAGCTCCACCATTAGCTCTACTCCTAGCCCTCACTCTTCAGGCCCCACTAGTCGGCTCACTCCCGTCCCTACTCCCGCTCGCTTCAGAGGTGTGTTGGGAGAAGCCAGGGGGTTCCTCATGCAGTGCGAAATAGTATTCCAACGGGTTCCCGGGGATTTTCCTACTGACCAGAGCCGCATCGGCTATATGATCAATTTATTAGAAGGGCGGGCTTTGGCGTGGGCTTATGCGGTCATGGCTAGGGCTGATTATGCTTCTATGACTTATATCCAATTCACACAGGAATTTCAGGAGGTTTTTAGTCACTCGGACCGGGTGGAAGTACTCACCTCTCGCCTATTAAATCTTTGGCAGGGGTCAAGGGCAGTCGCCGATTATGCCGTTGACTTCCGGGTCGTGGCCACGGAGGTCGGGTGGGAAGATGCCTCCCTGAGTAGTATATTCCTTAGAAGTTTGAGCCCTAGTCTGCGGGACGAGCTGGCCCACCTGGAGAAACCCTCTACGCTGCATGGGTGTATCTCCCTGGCCATTAGCATTGACGACCATCTGAGGGAACGGGCGGCTGAGTGCAAAACTTCCAGCCACTCGGGGAATATGCCTCGCCGCTCTCTCCAGCCCCCCCTGCTGGCCCTCCCGTCTACTGATTCCCGGAGGACCAAGAGCCTATGGTCGTGGGGGGATCGAAACTTCCTGCTGCGGAGAGACAGCGCCGCCGTGAGTTGGGGTTGTGCGTCTATTGTGGGAGCGAGGAGCATGACCTGAATTCCTGTCCCAAGCGGCCCAAAAGGGGAGGTCCGTGCGTCAAAGTAGGGGGCCTCACGGACGTAACCTGCAATAATCCCCTCACCCGTTTTCTTATTCCTATCCGGTTTTGCTTTGGTCACAAGGAAACTAACACACATGCACTCATTGACTCAGGGGCCGAGCAGAGCTTCATTTCTAGGAGTCTGGCAACCCGTCTGGGTCTACCTATGCAGTCGCTGAAAACTCCCCTCCTGCCCTGTCTAAGGCATCGTTGGCCACTGTCACTCATCGGGTCGCCTCTGTGCCAGTTATTATTTCGGGCAGCCATCGGGAGGAGTTGAATTTGTTTGTCCTGCCGGTGTTATCGTCCCCGGTCATCCTGGGCTATCCTTGGCTGCACCTGCATAACCCATCTATTGACTGGCGTTCGGGAAGTGTAGTGTCGTGGAGCCCTTTCTGCCTAAGTGCCTGTCTGCAGTCTGCTGCATGCTCGCCTGCCACGCCTCTGGATGTCCCTGCCTCTCCTCCCCTGGATCTGTCAAAAGTGCCACCGGAATATCATGACCTTGGGGCCGTCTTCAGTAAATCCCAAGCCCTTTCCCTCCCCCCTCACCGACCGTATGATTGTGCTATTAATCTGTGGGCCAGCGCTCCGCTGCTATCCAGCAGACTTTATAACCTGTCTGCTCCGGAGCGCGCGGCCATGGACTCATATATTAAGGAGTCACTAAGCTCTGGCATAATTAGACCTTCATCTTCGGCGGTGGGGGCGGGGTTTTTCTTCGTGGGGAAGAAGGACGGCTCCCTCAGGCCCTGCATTGACTTCCGGGAACTTAATAACATCACCATCAAGGATAAGTACACTCTCCCTCTCCTCAATTCAGCGTTCGATTCCCTCTGGGGGGCTTGCTGCTTTACCAAGTTAGACCTACGCAATGCCTATCGCCTGGTGCGGATACGAGAGGGGGATGAGTGGAAGACGGCCTTTAGGACCCCTAGTGGGCATTTCGAATATTTGGTCGTGCCGTTCGGGCTGACCAATGCCCCGGCCGTCTTCCAGCGCCTTATTAATGATGTTTTGAGGGATTTTTTGAGCACCTTTGTTTTTGTCTACCTTGACGATATCCTTATTTTTTTCTCAGTCTATGGAAGAGCATTGCATTCACGTCAAGCGGGTCTTGCAGTGGCTGCTGGAGAATAAGCTCTTCGTCAAGGCAGAGAAATGTGAGTTCCACGTCTCCCAGACCTCCTTCCTCGGCTTTATTATCGCCCCGAAGGAGATTATCCCGGATCCAGTCAAAGCGAAGGCGGTGGTGGACTGGCCTATCCCCTCATCGAGGAAACAGCTCCTGCAGTTCCTGGGCTTCGTGAACTTTTATCGCCGGTTTATCAAGGACTACAGCCGCATCGCCCTCCCCCTCACCAACTTGACCTCCTCCAAGGTGCCTTTTCGCTGGACAGAAGAGGCGGACACCGCGTTCTCCGAGCTGAAGGTCAGGTTCTCATCATCACTGATTCTGTCACAGGTGGATCCCGCTCTTCAGTGCCTGGTGGAGGCAGATGCCTCAGATTCTGAGGTGGGGGCTGTCTTGTCCCAGGGCTCTCCGGCTGACAGTAAAATCCGCCCCTGCACCTACTTCTCTCGCCGCCTGTCCCCAGCGGAACAGAACTACGACATCGGTGACAGGGAACTGTTGGCGGTTAAACTGGCCCTGGAGGAGTGGCGGCACCGGTTGGAAGGAGCGTCACAGCCATTCATCGTCTGGACCGACCAAAAAAACCTGGAGTACCTTCGGACCGCTAAACGGCTGAACGCCCGACAGGCCCGCTGGTCGCTGTTTTTTGAACGGTTCCACTTCACCATCACCTACCGCCCTGGGTCAAAGAACATCAAGCCCGACACCCTGTCTCGCCAATTCGCCCCAGAGATGGCGGAGAAGGCTGAGCACCCCATCTTTTCCCCAGCGTGCATCGTGGGTGCCCTCGTGTGGGGCATTCAGGAAAAGGTCATAAGGGTGCAGTCTGACGAGGACGACCCGGTGGGGGGGGGGGGGGGTCCAGCGGGCAAGTCATTTGTTCCTGCAGCGGTTCAAGGGGAGGTCATCCAGTGGGGGCGTACCTCCAAGTTTGCCTGCCATTTGGGAAGGGCATGCAAGGTGGTGCTCCTACAGAGGTCGTTTTGGTGGCCATCCCTCCAGAAGGACGTGGGGGAGTACATCCGCGCCTGTCCTGAGTGTGCTACCGGGAAGACGTCCTCTTCGTCACCGGCCGGGCTGCTTCATCCCCTCCCCGTCCCGGGCAGGCCATGGTCCCACGTGGCGCTAGATTTCGTCACAGGACTCCTCACGTCCAACAATTTCACCACCATCCTCACGCTGGTGGACAGCTTTTCTAAAGCGGCCCACTTCATCACTCTGTGGGAGTTACCGTCTGCCAAGGACACGGCCGATCTGCTGGTCCAACATGTTATTCAACTGCATGGCATTCCACAGGACATTGTTTCAGACCGAGGGCCCCAGTTCATCTCCAGAGTCTGGAAGGCATTCTGCGCCGTTTTAGGGGCTACGGCTAACTTGTCCTCTGGCTACCACCCGCAATCTAATGGGCAATGCGAATGAGCCAATCAGGAGGTGGAAGCAGCGTTGTGGTGTGTCGCAGCCGCCAACCCATCGTCATGGAGCACATACCTCCCCTGGATCGAATACGCCCATAACACAGCGGTGTCCACTGCCACCGGCATGTCCCCCTTTGAGGCCTCATTGGGTTACAACCCCCTGCTGTTTCCTGAAGAAGAGGGGGACATCGCCGTTCCATCGGTTTGGGCCCACCTAAAGCGTTGTCAGCGGATTTGGAAGACAGCCAGAGCGGCACTACAACGGACAGTGGAACGCAACACCGCAGTGGCCAATCGACACAGGGTTCCGGGCCCGGTTTACCAGGTGGGTCAGCAAGTATGGCTCTCTACCAAGAACATCAACCTGAAGGCTGAGCGGAAGAAGACCGCCCAACGGTTTATTGGTCCTTCTCCCATATGTCGAATCATTAACCCGGTGTCTGTGCACCTAATTATCCCCCCCCCCGCATCTGTCCAATTTTTCATGTCTCTCAGGTGAAGCCCGTCTCCTCCAGCCCATTGTGTCCCCTTCCCAGGTCTCCACCTCCACCGAGGGTGATCGACGGCGACCCGGCGTGGTCTGTCTCTTCCATCTTGGACATCCGCCGCCGGGGGTGTGGCCTGCAGTACCTGGTGGACTGGGAGGGCTATGGGTCGGAGTGGAGGTCCTGGGTGAGTCCTGCCTTTGTGCTCGACAAGCAGCTCATCAGGGACTTCCACTGGACGCACCCGGGTAGGTTGGATTGCCCGCCGAGAGGCGTGCCGTAGGGGGGGAGTACTGTCATGGCCGCCAATCACGACACCTGTGCACGCACCTGCCTGTTATCTCCTGCGGCCCTATTTATTCCATCAGGACCAGTGCTGGGCACGGAGTCGTCTGATTCTCTACATTGAATCCAGTCACACCTGCCTCCGTGCTTCCCTGCACTCTACTGTCCAGCCTTCGGCTTCCTAGTCCAGCTGAACTACGTCCGGGCCGGTTCCGCCCGGACCAACTATCAAGTAAGCCTTCTTACTACTCATCTTGTCCGATTCCCCTGTGCACAGGCGGAGCCCCGCAACGGCGGACCTCCATCTCCCTCCAGGCGGTGGACTCACCCTTCCACCTCCAGCTAACTAGCCCCGTAGACACTGTCTCCCTGGATGCAGCTTCGGCGCATCCTGAGCTACTCCAACAGCTTATGGCAGTAAGCACTGCAACATCCACCGAGCTGCATAGGTTTTACTGTAAACTAACGGCCCTTGTCTCATTCCAGGGTTGCCAGGTTGTATGGTGCTCTGCCGGCCCCAGCTGGAGATTACAGATCGCACTACACGACATTACACCATATACAGTACCTGCACTTACGCACCCACTCACTCATGTTTACAAATAAAGTACGTTAATTGTATTTATCCTGAGTCGTGTCTGTTCTGTGGGTCACCTGAACCATGTCAAATCCAACTAGATGAGAAAACTTCTTTTAGTGAGATCATTTCAAACAAGTCATTGTTGACCACATTCTCATCTCTGAATACAAAGGACCTAATTGGCCCATATTCATGATGAGTGAATGAGTGTCTCCTAGTGATAAGCAAAAACCATCTGCTGCTTTTTAGCAAGTGATTTGGTTATGTTTTTGAAATTTTTGAAAGAATCCTTGAACAGCTTGTGTTTGGCTTCAAACTTCATTGACCACATAAATAACAAGGGGCCAATTTTCCTTATAGAAGATGGATAATGGATCATAAATTGATACTTAGGTATTAATTTTTTATGTAGATACAAGTGCTTAAATAATGTGTGGTGGTCAACAATCAAATGCTTTAAATAAACTGTCATATACCTCGAGTGAGAGAAGGTGAGAAAGTTATGTTCATTATTTGAAGCAATATGAGTAACAAGCTCCAGTTTTGGTTGCCTGGAGGAATAATGTCACCAAACAATAGTGGGATATATTTTTGATAAGGCACAGTGTTTGAATAGAATTCAAGCCAATGCCATTCCCAGCACCCTCCAAAATAATCTTTGTTGGACGATTTTTTTGTTCTAAAAACCCATAATCAAAACCATAAATCTTGGAAAGCAAGTCTTGTTCTGAGATAAAGTGTTGTGTATCCAAACAACAATTTCACCTCATACTGAGTTACACCCTCAAGAAGGCCATGCATGATATCAAATGAGCAGTTATTACAAGCATGAAAATTCTTCAGTGAATTTAGTGCTGAATTTTTTTTTAAACCGTACACTGACTTCAGTTGTGGATTTTCCAGGAGAGACTGGCAATGCATTTCAAACAGATCTTCACGAGGAATCACCTTAGGATCATCCTCACTGAACACTGTTTGAGAATCATTCTTATCAATCAAACATTGTTGGCAGAAATAACGACTGCTAAATTACTCATTAAAACTGAGAATTATGTGCACCCCTAGATTATTTCCAGTTATCTGTGAGATTATGCCATAGAAAGGTTCAGTAGAAAATGGAAGACTAAGTCTTTGTGTTTCAAGAGCTTTTATATCATTTGTTAGTGGTTCCAGTATAGCATCATAACCATACTTCTGCACATCTTGTGCATGAAAAAGTACTACCAAATGTATGTTCATTAACATTGAATTAAATTTTGGGGGCAAGTTTTGTATAATAAAATACAGACATCCAGTTTTGTGAATTCCACGTTTGGAGCCTAATGGGTTGACTGTTTCGAAATCATCATAATAAATTTATAAGGCATATCTTTCTGCTGAAAACAAAGGATGGTTCATAAAGTAACTTCCATCAAAAAAAAATCATTGCATGTGTCAGAATCTGACCTACATTTTGTCTTTAATAAATCACAAATTTTAGGATTTCTACACATGAATTTCAAAATCTCTAAAATTGGCACATACACAAAAGTATCCTTCACAGGTACTTGTTCATGCATTCCAGATATTTTATTTCTCCTACTGTCATAGGAGCCTGGAGGACGTCTCATCATCAAATAGGAGTGCGAAGTCTTGATCCACCTTTAAGAAAGAATATGAGAAACTAACAGGACATGCTTTAAAATTTTAAACTACTCAGAACAATTCATTTAAAACTCACCAGTCCTTCGGTGTCCAGGAATCTTGGGAAGGTGGAGAAGATGTCAACACTTTTGCCGGGATCATTAATAAGCTTCTGTTGATGCTGAAAGGTCTGTCTCATCTTCTGGAAAATCACAGACCTATCTGTGGTATGATTGAGCAAAGACATGGCCTCTTGGCAAGCATCCCCATCAAGCTGATTCTCAGCCTGAATAGAGTGTTGGAAATTTGGACCTCTTGAAGAAACATCTATGGGACTACTTCAGTGCAGTAGAGATTCTCGACAAATCTTCCTTTGGACAGTTTTCAGACGCCAAGAAATGTATCCGGTGCTGCTTGCAGCATCATAGAAGTGTTCCTAATATAAGAAATACTTGCACTGTCATATTCAACATAAAAATTACAGAGAATTTAAAGTTGCCATCCTGTGCATTTAAAGTAATCTATAAATGTGTCTGAAAATAAGAATGAACATTACATGCATAGCCTTTGTCAGCATATGGATCCTTGAGGGAGGGGAAGAGTGTCACTATCCCAAGAGCATACTCCACTCTTACTGCTTTGGTGGGAAGGTGCCTGATGAGAAAAACAATAAAGAAATATTAATTTATGTAAGCACTAGGGGTGGGTTCAAAAGATCGATTCAACGATCTGGATCGATCCACAAAATCTGCGGATCAATCTTTTGATATAATGCTTTTACATCTGTGAATGCCTGCTGAGTCTGATTGGGTCAAAACTGGATCAGTGAGCCAGGAGTAGTGGCAAAGAACCAGAAACACTCTGAGCGATAACGGAGTTAAAAGCTAACAAGCTAATAGAGATTCTGGTTCTTCTTCTGTGGTGTTAAATCGGTTATCATCTGGCAAGAGTTCCCTGTGGCGCATGCATATGTCTTTACTTCCACGTTTACATGAGCGGAGTTGCTGGTGTGTGTGTCTCTTAATTTATTAATAAAAATCACCAGAAAGGCTGTCCTCAATATTTTCCGAATATTTTTCATAAAGTGGGGATAAACGATTTTGTACTACGTGCAGCACTGAGTTGTAACATAAAGTCAACGATTGATAAACACTTCAAATGGAGAGCACACAGAGACTGGCTGAAACTCGTGAACACAGAGGGAGACTTGGAGCTGCTGAGATTGTAAGTAAAATATCATTTGTTTGTTTTAACATTTGTGTCGTAAATTAATAGCTTATCCAGCATGATGGTGTTTTATTTTATGGATACAGTAGTTTACTGTTGGTTAAGCACTCTGAATAAATGCAGAATAAAGGTATATTTTATGAGAATATGGACTTCTAGCACTTAAGTGAGAGATGTGAAGATAATAAATCACAATAAAATGAAAATGACAGAATTAATAAAGGTTGCAGTACAACGAGCCATTTTTACTCAGTAGAACTAAACTGAAATGAACAAATTTTCCCAGGAAATGAATTGAAACCCTTTTCAATAATTGAAAGTTAATTACCTCCGCCAAGGAGATTATGTTTTCATCGGCATTGGTTTGTCTGTCTGTCTGTCTGTTTGTTAGCAAGATAACTCAAAAAGTTATGGACGGATTTTCATGAAATTTTCACAGATTGTCAGAAATGGGGTATCCTACAGATGATTAGATTTTGGTCGTGATCCAGATCACCGTCCAGAAGAAAACCGCCATTACGGAAAATGACATTTTCGTCAATAACTACTAAACCACTAATCCTATCATTGTGAATCCAATTGCTAGTCATATGTTTTCATGGTCAAGGAATCTGAAAACGTACACACAAACACTGTATGGGGGGAACTGTGGCGCTAAACCGCCATTACAGAAAATGCCATTTTCGTCAATAACTACTGAACCACTAATCCTATCATTGTGAATCCAATTGCTAGTCATATGTTTTCATGGTAAAGGAATCTGAAAACGTACACACAAACACTGTATGGGGGGAACTGTGGCGCTTGGCGGAGGTCTGCACTCTCCGAGTGCTTTTCTAGTTTGTAGTTAAAATATAAACAACAAAAAATAAAAGAAACTAAATTATTCAACACAGGATCTCATCTCTGTTGTTTGCAGATGATGTTGTCCTGTTGGCTTCATCCAGCAATGACCTACAGCTCTTGCTGGGACGGTTTGCCGCTGAGTGTGAAGCGGCTGGGATGAGAATCAGCACCTCCAAGTCCGAGTCCATGGTCCTCAGCCGGAAAAAGGTGGATTGTCTTCTCCGGGTTGGGAACAGGCTCCTGCCCCAAGTGGAGGAGTTTAAGTATCTTGGGGTCTTGTTCACGAGTGAGGGGAAAATGGAGCGAGAGATCGACAGACGGATTGGAGCAGCATCTGCAGTGATGCGGACGTTGTACCGGTCTGTTGTGGTGAAGAGGGAGCTTAGTTCTAAGGCAAAGCTGTCGATTTACCAGTCAATCTACATTCCTACTCTCACCTATGGTCACGAGCTTTGGGTAATGACCGAAAGAACGAGATTGCGGATACAAGCGGCTGAAATGAGCTTTCTCCGTAGGATTGCTGGACTCACCCTCAGAGATAGGGTGAGGAGCTCAGTCATCCGGGAGAGGCTCAGAGTAGAACCGCTGCTCCTCCACATTGAAAGGAGTCAGTTGAGGTGGTATGGGCATCTGATTAGGATGCCTCCTGGACGCCTCCCACTTGAGGTGTTTCAGGCACGTCCCACTGGGAGGAGACCCCGGGGCAGACCCAGGACTCGGTGGAGAGACTATGTCTCCCAGCTGGTCTGGGAACGCCTTGGTATCCCCTCTGAAGAGCTGGAGCAGGTGGCTGGGGAGAGGGAAGTCTGGGCTTCTCTGCTTGAACTGCTGCCTCCGTGACCCGGACCTCCGGAAAAGCGGTAGAAGATGGATGAAATTATTCAACCCCACTGTGGTGTGGGGATTTAAAAATACGATTAATTTTACTTTGAAATATCTTCTCCTTTTCATCTCCCCTTCAGATGTGTGCAGACTGGGTTTCCACTCCAAGGTCCATCCTGCACTGAGACATTCTGAAGGGAAGAGGTTGTCAGTGGAGGAGCCATCCCTGCTTCCTGGTGGATTTCAGCATAGAAGACCTCAAATTTTTCAGGGGTCTTAGTTTTCAAATTCAAGATTAGAGAAGGTGCTGCCATAATTTTCCCCATACTCTAACATGCATTCAGTGCAATTTCGTTGTTGTAATGACTAATTCTTTTGTTTCTTTTTTTTAATTTAAGTTCTCAGCAAGAGTACAATGTTGGTCATTTTTTAAAAACTTTACTGAGCATTTAATTCTACATAAATTACTGTTTAACTGTAAATTTTTGGCAATGATGTGCTTTTCTTGTGGTGTTACATACAGTGCATTCAGAGAGTATTCACACTGCTTCACTTTTTTTGACATTTTGTTATGTTACAGCCTTATTCTAAAATAGACTAAATTCAAACTTTTCCTCAAAATTTACACATAATACCCCATAAGGACAACATTAAAAAAAGTTTTGAGATTTTTGCAAATTTATTAAAAATAAAAAAACTAAGAAATTACATGTACATAAGTATTCACAGCCTTTGCCATGAAGCTCAAAATTGAGCTCAGGTGCATCCTGTTTCCACTGATCATCCTTGAGATGTCCAGCTTAATCCAGCTTAATTGGAGTCCACCTGTGGTAAATTCAGTTTATTGGACATGATTTGGAAAGGCACACACCTGTCTATATAAGGTCCCATAGTTGACAGTGCATGTCAGAGCACAAACCAAGCATGAAGTCAAAGGAATTGTCTGTAGACCTCCGAGACAGGATTGTCTCGAGGCACAAATCTGGAGAAGGGTACAGAAAAATTTCTGCTGCTTTGAAGGTCCCAATGAGCACAGTGGCCTCCATCATCCATAAATGGAAGAAGTTCAGAACCACCAGGACCGTTCCTAGAGCTGGCTAGCCGTCTAAACTGAGTGATCGGGGGAGAAGGGCCTTAGTCACAGAGGTGACCAAGAACCCAATGGTCACTCTGTCAGAGCTCCAGTGTTCTTCTGTGGAGAGAGGAGAACCTTCCAGAAGGACAACCATCTCTGCAGCAATCCACCAGTCAGGCCTGTATGATAGAGTGCCTAGACCGAAGTCACTCCTTAGTAAAAGGAACATGGTAGCCCACCTGGAGTTTGCCAAAAGGCACCTGAAGGACTCTCAGACCATGAGAAACAAAATTCTCTGATCTGATGAGACAAAGATTGAACTCTTTGGTGTGAATGCCAGACGTCATGTTTGGAGGAAACCAGGCACCGCTCATAAACACGCCAATACCATCCCTACAGTGAGGCATGGTGGTGGCAGCATCATGCTGTGGGGATGTTTTCCAGCGGCAGGAACTGGGAGACTAGTCAGGATAGAGGGAAAGATGAATGCAGCAATGTACAGAGACATCCTGGATGAAAACCTGTTCCAGAGGCCTCTTGACCTCAGACTGGGGCAATGGTTCATCTTTCATCAAGACAACGACCCAAAGCACACAGCCAAGATATCAAAGGAGTGGCTTCAGGACAACTCTGTGAATGTCCTTGAGTGGCCCAACCAGAGCCCAGACTTGAATCCAATTGAACATGTCTGGAGAGATCTGAAAATGGCTGTGCACCGATGCTTCCCATCCAACCTGATGGAGCTTGAGAGGTGTTGCAAAGAGGAATGGGCAAAACTGCCCAAAGATAGGTGTGCCAAGCTTGTGGCATCATATTCAAAAAGACTTGAGGCTGTAATTGCTGCCAAAGGTGCATCAACAAAGTATTGAGCAAAAGCTGTGAATACTTATGTACATGTGATTTCTTAGTTTTTTATTTTTAATAAAGTTGCAAAAATCTCAAAAAAACTTTTTTCAGGTTGTCATTATGGGGTATTGTGTGTAGAATTTTGAGGAAAAATATGAATTTAATCCATTTTGGAATATGGCTGAAATGTAACAAAATGTGGAAAAAGTGAAGTGCTGTGAATACTTTCCGGATACACTGTAAGACTAGCACTTGTCCATCTTGGGATTCTGAGTAATATTCTAAATGCATCATTAAATGCCACCTGTAGCTTCTTCAGTTTTGTCTTACTATAACTGCACCACAGATGGGCAGTATACAGTGGAGTGCAGTAGGCTTTCAAAAGCTTTATCTTAACATCGTCCGTACACATATGGAATTTGCATGCAAGCATATTTGCTTGTGTATACAATTTGCTACATTGTCACTGCAGATCGTGTCACATAAATCAGATCTAAAAATGTGCCCTAAATATCTTATTTTATTCACAATGGTTAGCTCATGCTCTGCCAAATTAAATGATGGAAATTTCTGTTTCTGATCCTCCTTGGATGTAGCAATCATGACAGCACTCTTTTTAGAGTTAAATTTAATGTCATGTTCCAGTCCATAAGCTGAGCAAACTCTAAGCAGCTGATGTAAGCCAGCACTATAAGATGAAAAAATGACTAAATCATCTGCATACATCAGATGATTGATGAGAAGATTCTTCACCATGCATCCAGTCTTACTTTTGTTCAGTTTATTTGAGAGATCATCCATATACAGATTAAAAAGCATAGGTGACAGTATTCCACCTTGCCAAACCCCAATGGTCACTGAAAAACGAGCAGATGTTCTCCCACCCTATCCAGCCTGCATGGTTTGATGGGAATACCAGAACTGCAAGGTCCTAATTAAACACAAGGAAACCCCTCTCTCTTTTATCTTAAGGAATAACTTGCCATGATTGATTCGATCAAAAGCTTTAGATGCATCCAAAAAGCACATAAAAACTTTGGTACCGGTATTACATTGATTATATTTACCAACTATTTCCTTTAATGCATATATGCACAAATCTGTGCTGTGTTTGTTCTTAAAACCAAACAGGTTATAGTAGTTGCTATATAACCTTGAAGCCAAGTCTGAAGAATTACAGTATTTCAGAAACCTTAGACAATATGCTTGCTAGAGCAATTGGACTATAATTGTCTTTGCTGGATATCTTGCCAGTTTTATCTTTAATTACAGGAACCAGCAACACTGACAGCATGGAATCTGGTAATGTGCCATGCATTGAAAAAGAAGAAAAACAAATGGCAAGTAAAACCAAACCATTTGCATTGGTATGCGAGTTTGTTCAGTCAAGTTCTTTTTTTTTTTTTTTTTTTAAAAAGCATTTTAGTTTGAAGGTTTTTATACCGGAAATGTGAACTCTGAGTGGAGGACGAACAGAATTCATTTGGACACAGTCAGGAAACGAAACTTAAGGACGGGCTTTGCTTCTGAACACAGAACCTGAGTTACTTCATCAAGCGTGTATTTTCTGCACACAGAGAATCCAATATACACAGGTAAGTACTTTATAGAGTGTGAGAAAACTGAAAAAAAAGGAAATGCTTTTCGGATTTTTGTCTGTTCTCATTGCTGTTAATTATTGTTGTTTAGTTTAACTCACTCTTAAACTAAAGGACAAATATTTAGAGGCGCTTCTGCACCTGTAAAGAAATAAAATAGCTCACTATACTGTACATGAACCAAATACACAGAGTACAGTTTAATTACAAGCACAGCGAATCCTCTCCTGTTAAGCCGTTGATGTGAGCTTACTTCACTGTTTTTTTGTTTTTTTTTTAAATTTTTTTATTTTTTTTTTATTTTTTTTAGTAAGAATAGTAAATAATAATAAGATAAAGTAACTAAAAGCATAATAAAAGTAGACAAAAAGAGAAACGGGGGGTTCTTTTCAGTCCAGAGTGTCCAGAGTTCTAGGGGTTTTCCATGAGTTTCCGATCATCGACCAAACAGTGGAGTTTCACAGCATTCCGCTTCTTCATGTGTTTCAGTGATGAGAAAAAAAGGCAGAGTTCTTTATGAAATACATTAAAATTTGGCTTGCATTTTAAAAATCTATTTTTGTGTACATAAAATTTTCCCAAGATTACGAGGGTGTTAATAGACATATCATGCAATGAGTTCTTAATAATAAAGCCATACAAAATATTCTGACAGTTAAAAACAGGGGTTGGTACATGTTTAGATAACCAGTGATGAAAATCATCCCAAAACGCAATGGTGTACATACAGTAAAAGAAAATGTGATCTGTACTTTCTATATGTTCATTACAAAAGGAACAGTTATTGTTCTCAAAGCCAAAGCGTTTACTTAGAAACTCAGCAGAAGGATAAATTCCATTTAAAACTTTATAGTGGATCTCTTTTGCTTTCGGTGAAATAGGAAATTTAAAGAATTTAGATCTTAGAATTTGAGCTTCTTTTTTGGAGAAAAAATTAAGAATAGCAGCTCTAGAAACTGTTGCTGGGAAGATTTCTTTATTAAATATTTTCCTAATCGTTAAATTGTTTAATTTTGAGTCATCTAGGCGGAAACCATTCACCAAAAGCAAAGGGAGGTTTGGGCAAGAGCCAAATCTATTTAAAGTTGAGGCCATTAGTATAACTGTCTGAGGTATTGCCTCCATTACTTGGTTATATTCTCGTTTATCATTTATGTTATATTTAGCACAGAAGTTCTCAAAAGTTAAAATATTCCCTGTGCCGTCTAATAAGTGTAGTACAGACCAAATGCCCTTATTTTGCCAGTTTTGTAGGAATATTGATTTGTGTTTATATAGTACATATCTACAATTCCACAGAGGGGTCATATGAGGGCTAAAATTATGTTTATAAATCAATCTCCAATATAGTAAGACCTGTTGATGAAATGAGGAGAGTTTATAAGGGAGCTTTTTTAGGTCATAGTCACATCTGAGCAGGAATTCAATGCCCCCAAATTTAGCAAAAATTTCATTGGGAATATGAAACCAGAAATGTTTGGGTTGTTTAATAAATTGTCTCAGCCAGTTAATTTTGATGGTGCCATTAATGCATTCAAAGTCTATTGCTTTAACACCACCTTCCTCATATTCTTGAATCATGGTACCTTTTTTAATATAATGTGTTTTCCCTTTCCAGATATAATTGAAAATGGTTTGGTTGATGGCTTTAACGGCATCTTTGGGCATTGGTAATGAATGGGCTGGATAAATAAATCGGGAGATGCATTCCATTTTTGTCAGAAATGTTCTTCCTATGATGGAAATATCTCTTTGAGACCAGGAGTTGAGATAAGTTTTTGATTTCTCCAAGCAATTCCATATATTGAGCTTGACTAATTGATCAACATCTTTAGTGATATGCATGCCCAAATATTTCACTGTTTGTTTGACGGGAATGGTATGAATGGCTGATAGACTGCAATCATGAATAGGTAATAATTCACATTTACCTAGATTCAGTTTAAGCCCAGAGGCTTTAGAGAAAACATCTATATAATTAAGAATTTTAGGGACTTGATCAGAGTTGTGCATGAATATGGCTGTGTCGTCAGCCAGTTGGCTGATTGTTAGTTGTTTTCCAAATACTGTTAATTTATCAAAGTCAGAGTTTTTTATAAAAATTGAGAGCATTTCAGCTGCTGCAATGAACAACAGAGGCGAAATCGGGCAGCCTTGTTTTATTCCTTTGCCTATTGAAAATCTAGGGGAGGTACCATGTGGTAATAGAACTGAGCTGTTGGTATCCGTGTAAATTAGTTTTATAAAGTCTAAAAAGTGCTCCCCAAAACCAAAAAGCTCTAAGGTCCTAAACATAAATTTGTGTTCAATCATATCAAAAGCTTTAAAAAAATCCAAAAATAAAATAAACCCCTCGTCAATTAGGTCCCTATAGTCAAGTAAGTCCAATACCAGGCGTATATTGTTGTGTATTGAGCGCCCTTTAATAAAACCTGATTGTGTCTCTGAGATAAGATCAGTGATGCCAGTTTTGAGTCTGTTGGCATAAATATGTGTTAAAATTTTGTAATCATTATTAAGTAAAGTAATTGGTCTGAGATTATCAATCAATTTTGGGTCCTTGCCAGGTTTGGGAATTAATGTGATGACTCCTTGTTTCATAGTATTTGGTAAAACTGATGTAGCACGGATTTCCTTTAACATATTAAAAAATAAGTCTTTTAGGTTAATCCAGAAGTGCCTGTAAAAATTGGCTGTCAAGCCGTCTGAGCCAGGTGATTTGTCTAGAGCTAAGGATTTTAAAGCTTTTTTCACTTCCGCCCTCCCAAGAGAGCAGACGCTTTTTTCTTCTCTCCTGCTGATTTTTTCCTCCCCTCCTACTGATCCCAGCTTGCTGTTGTCTGTCTGCGTCTGACTGCGACCGCCGAAAAGAAATTATGGAGTTAATAAGCTGGGCTTTGAACACAATTGACACTATTTTTTCAACAAGGAAAAGTGCTCCGGGGGAAGCTGTTTGCCCCGCTGGAACGGCTCCAGTGGGCTATCTATGTGACACAGGTATTTGGAAAATGCTGTGTCTCTCTAATCTCTCTATCGAAGATATTGAAGATTTGTTTATCTTCGTAATCTTGGTGATTGGGATAATTCTGATTGGGACGGGAATTGTCTTGGTTTACCGCAAATTGCTGAAGATGGATTCAACCTATCAAAATGCTGGCCAGGCGAGGTGCATCCAACAAATTGAGAAACTGGAGAAGACCCTGATAGCGACTACTGGAGAACTGTCTCGTAAGGTGGATTACATCATGGGTTCGCTCAGGTCTTTCCACGACGAGTTCAAAGCTGCGCAATGAAGGATTAATGTACTGAATCTACAGAAGAAATACAAGTCTTCTCTGTGATCAGTCCTATTTGGCATTATTATTCCCCATGAATATTCCTCCTGGCTGTCTGCAGACTGTGTTTTTTTTCAAAATCATGAGCACAAGGCCTTGGACAGCCAGCTGCAGCGCCAGATAAGACTGGGCGCCAGACAGACAAAACATCTTCTGCCAAGGGTCCTTGGGTCTCTCTTATTATCATCAACACTGCTCAACACCGCACACACATTGATTCATGAACTGATTAAAGATATACTGTACACTGCTCTCTTGTGTCTCGTGAATTCTGAGTTGTTGCTCTGTGCTATTGAGAGATTTTTTTTCATTGTAATCACAATCTGCTTAAAAATAAGCTGTATTTTGATAACGAAGTTTTTTTTCTCCTCCCCCCTTGTGTCGTTCCCTCCCTTCCCCTCCCTTTCTTATCTATCTCTGTTTGATGAGGCGCCTTTATGGCTGCCGTGTCGTTGTGTCGCGCGCATGCGCACCAATGTCAAGTCAAGTTCCTCGTGTGTTTTTTTACATGCTTGGCAATAAAGTTTATTCTGATTCTGATTCTGATTCTGACTTCCTCCATTTGGGATCTCTGCGTCACATGATTTTCTAAAATATTCATCAATTTTCGGTATCCGTCCTGAAATGGATTCAAAGAAACCCTCTGCATTAGTATGCGAGTAAGAGGAGGAGTATAATTCACTGTAAAATTTAAATATTTCTTTAGAGATCCTCACAGAATCAGTACATTCTTTACCATCAATTATAAGAGACTTAATGGCATTTCGTTCTTGTCTTCTTTTCTTAAGCCTACAGAAGTATGCTGAGCTTCTCTCTCCCTCCTCTATCCATTTCGCTCTTGACCTAATATATGCTCCTTTGGCTTTATTAATATAGATGTTATCTAGGGAAGAGTGCAATAAAATCAGTTTTTGTTTGTCCTCTTCACATAAGGAATGTTTGTTGCATATTAAATGGATCTCTTTTACAATATCCATTTCTTTTTGTTTATTGGCTCGGCTTATGACTTTGCTGTATGAAATGGAAATCTGACGGATTTTAAATTTAAGAAATTCCCATTTCTCCCTGTAAGTTGACAATAATGTATCTTTAGTTATACTGTCGATTGTCCTTTTAACATCCTGACAGAAAGGGTCATGTTTTAGAAGATTTGAATTAAATTTCCAGTAGCCTTTATTTCTTCTGACTGCACTAGTGGGAGTTATGGTTAACTTGATCATACAATGATCTGTAAGCGGAGCTGCAGAAATTGAGGTATTTATGTCTATATTAGGTTGGAATTCAGAAATAAGCCAGTAGTCTAATCGCGATTTAATGGTGCCATCAGGTTTAAACCAAGTAAAGGTTTGAGTATCTGGATTTAACGCACGCCATATGTCACTAAGCTGAAATGTGTTACAGAAGTCTAGTAAAGTGGTATTATACTGATGATTAGGAAATCTTGAAGGTTGCCTATCAAGCCATTCATCCATAACCATATTGTAGTCGCCACCCAACACAAAAACAGGATTGATATATATTTGGGATAATTCCTTCAATATGTTAGTCACGTCTGTAATTAATTGTTTGTTCTGACTGTGGTTAATAAATCCATAAATGTTAACAAGAATCAAGAATTGTTTGTGTATTTCAAAAACGCAAATAATCCAGTGTCCTGTGTCATCTCTTTTGGTTGCAACTACTTTCCCAGGAAAGTTATTTAGGAGTATGGCGACCCCTGCTGATCTATTTGTGCCGTGACTATAGTATATTTTTTCTCCCCATTGATTTGTCCACATTTTTTCATCTGTATTGTTGCTGTGAGTCTCCTGAATAAGATAACAATGTGCTTTTTCATTTTTAAGGAATAGAAATGTAGCCTTTCTTTTTATAGAGTCTCGTAAACCCCTAGCATTAAGTGATGCAAAAGAAAAGGTTGTAATAAAAGACATAAAGGATGAAAAAGAATAAGGAAAAAATTAAAATAATAATAAAATAAAAATAACAAGTAGATAAACGGTTTAGGTTGTTACTTTGGACCAAGTACACTTGAAGAAAGCCCCTGATTAAATTGCTAAATATATGTTTTAACTCATAACTTTTTTCCCCTTTTTTTTTCCTTCCCTTTTTTCCTTTTTCTTCCTCTTTTTTCCTTCTCCTTCTTTTCCTTTTTTCCCTTTTCTTTCCCCTTTCCCTTCCTCCTTTTCCCCCAAGCTGCATGCTTGTTATGACAGAATCCAAAAACCAAATCTATAAAATTATCGAAAATATGTAATGCAAATTATCAAAATGGCATTGAAAAGGAGCTGCCTTATAAATCTACCCTTCAAAAAAAAAGGATTCAGGAACCTGAGTAAAAGTAGCATGTAAACATATCCAAATGCCAGCTGCCAGGAACACAGCGTACTTCAAAAGGGGACTATGAAATGACTCCCTATAAAGTAAACATTGAAGTAGCTTAGCAACATGTACAGAACATTAAAGAGTCAAAGTGCTTGTTCAGCCATAGTTGTGAACCAGACCCTTAGATGCTGACTCTTCTACTGTCGATGTATCCCACATGGCCTTTATACCAGACGTTTTTCCCAGCTGCACGGGCTTGCTCCATCTGTGGCCATGCTGCTGCGCGGGCATCCCTGTCGGCTTTACAGAAATCTGGCTTGAATCGGATCCCGGCTACTCTGCAGAATTTGGAGTTTTTGGTCAGCCTCCAAATTTCTTCACAGTGGTATCTCATGACAAACTGAAGAATAACCTGGCGGTTTCTCCCATTTTCACGTTTTCCCAGGCGGTGGACATTATCAACAATAGTGCCCATGGTCGTTGCCCACTGCGGTGCAATTTCTGACAGAATGTGGATTACCTCCTCACGGATCATTTCGTTATCCTTTTCTTTGATCCCGTGTATTTTGAGGTTCCAGCGCCTCTTGTACCTCTCCAGCTCAGTAATCCTTTCCTTTAGCTCTTCGTTTTCTTGTATAAGCTTGGGGATGTCTCTCTCAAAGCTCTGTAGTTTGGTCTGGCAATTTTTGATGTCAGCAGTATTAATTTCAACAAGACGGGTGATGCTGGCTACCATTGTGGCGGTCTCCCTTAACTGCGCTCCAAAATCATCAACTTTGGTGGTTAGTTTTGTGATAGCATCTACCAAGTTGTCGTAAGATTGCTCTTGGGCGGTTTTCATCTTGGAAAGTGGCGGAGCAGAGGACTTAGTTGGAGTGACGGGAGAACTTTTTCTCTTACCAGGACCGCTACTAACAGAGGTTTCCATCGGGGTGTAGTCATGGTCAGTAGTAGCTGTTGTTAGCTTAGCGTTCGTTTTCCTGCCGGACATATTAGTCGGATTTGATTAGTTTCCTGTGACAGAAACTTGCGTTCAAAATCACCAATTGAACTTACTTGCTTTGAAGCTGTCAGCTCTGAAAATGTTTTCAGTCTGAATATGAGTTATTGTCCAAGTTTCGGGGCTGGAGAATGCGGGTTTAGAAGAGCGAACTGGTCCGGATCGCCATCTTCAGCTTACTTCACTGTTAAATGTGCGGAAGTAGGCTACGAACACGTCACAGCTGCACTCAGCTCACACAGACACACGATGGCAGCAGCTCATTCTTTTTCGTTATTGATGTAACAATGAAATTTGTGTCTCCTGTAGTGGAAAAGGAATAATACAATAAGACAACTGCTCCAGTCTCATTTTACAGTTCGAAGATGTGCACTAGGTTGACGGCCATATTTTTTTTGCAAGGATGAGAGTTCAACCCACAGAGATAGATTAAGTGACTTTCGCATTACGAGTGCGTGTGTGCGGACTATGTGAGTTCAAAGTTCACGACTACCAAACATTCCGGTAGCCGCCTTGCTTTTGTATAGAGACAGTACTGTCACACCTGAACAATTGCCGTTTAAAGTCTGCTTTAAGCTTTAAATCGCCGTTATGCCAGTTGCACATTCTGCCATAGTGAAGTGTGGAACGGCATGTATCATCTAGAGCGGTGGAAAAAGAAAACTTGCAGCATACATGCGTGTAACTTCGGAACCAGCGTGTGCACATGTCCGCCGCCATTCACGTTATATACATTCCCCACGGAGCTGAAGGATCCAGACGGACGTAATTGTTGGATTAATGCAGTAAGTCTATATTATAACATGATTAAATAGTGTTGTGTATTGTTCAAGTTCTAGCCTAATTGACACGAGTCTAAACCTTGAAGTTGTAGGTATGGACAGGCAGGCCTGGATCTAGGATCTAGTTCTTTGTATATTGGTAATGAAGCTTGATCTACACACACATGTAATTAAGGCCATTGATAAGTAGGCTGGTATAAAATAAAACTGCAAATCATTGAAAACGTGTGGTACTTAAACTATAGTAGTATCAACCTATAGATCTAAGTAAGCAGGCTATGCCTTGTAGTGAAATTTACTCAAAATGACAAAACCAAAGTTGAGCTGTCAAACCACTCGCTTACCTTCTTTGTAGTCGTTTCGGAGTCTCGCAAGTAAGGGTGCCTGGTCCTTTGACAACAAAAAATCTGCTATGTCAGCGTACATACAGGGGGGCCATTTTGGCCAATTTCTGCAACTTGGCCGCAAATGTAAGCGCAACTAGTTTATCCTTACGTTTGCGGGTACAACCGGGAAGACCCCTACACATACAGTACAATATGCTTGTAGATCAGGAACTTTCCATAAATTAAATGTACCGATAGAGGATGTTTGGTAGCCACGTTCCCATGATGCTTTGCGTGAGCCGAGATGCAAAAGTCGCTTATAGAGTGCTCACGGCTAACATTTTCAAGGCATATTTGGTGCCATATTGGTGCTGGACAAAGTCCACTTGACAGCCTTTGTAGCATTGTGATAATGGGGAAAGTGACATAATTTTTGGATTTGAACAAAAATCAATGGACGAGAACTTTGTTTATTTCATACAATTGTTACTGCTTAAAGGAAAGTTTCACATACGCAAGAAAAAGTGGACAGACTCCAGAATGAAACCAAACTTTGAACATTTTTATTTTGAACTGAAACAATATGGCACAGCTATTAGCAACATAAAAAATAAAACGCTATTAAGATGTTATTGAGTGTTCTTCAGAAATTTAGTATTTGTACATAAATATTGTATTTTAATTTTATTTTTGTATTACAGCCTGGGCTTGAAACTTTTCTGAATGTAAAAGTATTATTATTCCCCTGGCAGTGACAGTTTTGTTGTAAAAATTGTTTGTGTTCTAATAAAGTTTTTTTTTTTAACAAAAGCATTGTGATAATGGGACACCCAAATAATGAACTCTGATAGTCTCTTTAAGATTGCTTCCAGATTGGCTAAATGGTCACTTTCATCTCGGCCTGTCACAATTACACTACTGACACAAAGTTAGGGATATTTGACTTTCGAGTGAAATTTATGGAAAATGGAAAGGTTCACACTACAGTGATATAATATCATGAAAGTAGGGCATTTAAGTAGAAGCATGCAACGGTGATTTCCTCATCTCATACAATTTATTGAAACAAAAGCCAACAACAGTGGTGGGTATAGCACAACAAAAAATGTCAGTGTCTCAATAACTTGTCACGGGCCCTTGAGCATCAATTACAGCTTGACAACATCTCATGGTGTTCACAAGTCGACATTGTCTGCTGAGGCATAGTATGCCACTCTTCTTGAAGGGTGGCCCTCAGGTCATTGAGGTTATGGGGTGCAGGGTTACCAGCCTTTACACAGCAACTCATCTGACCCATAGATTTTCTATGGGATTTAGGTCAGCAGAAAGTGCAGACCACTCTATTTGAGGTGCCCCAGCCTCCAGCAGCCGTTCCCTAATGATGAGAGCTCAATGAGCTGGAGCATTGTCGTCCATGAAGAAGAAATTAGGCCTGTGTTGTTCATACAGGGGCACAATGACTGGATTAATGACAATATTCAGGTAGTACCGACTTGTCACTGTACCATTGACAAGGTGTAGGGCAGTTCTGTATTGACAAGACACACCTGCCCAGACTGTAACACCACCACTACCAAAGGCTTGTCTGGTGACAACAGTAGCTGATGCACAGCACTCTCCTTGACGTCTCCAACATCATTGGCGGCCATCATTTCTGCTCATCATGAATCAACTTTCATCAGAGGACAGCACTGAGACCCACTGGTCCCTTGTCTAGTGTAAATGCTCCCTGGCCCATGCAAGACAATCACGCCTGTGCCTGGTGTGGTCAGGTACCCTTGCAGGTCATCTAGCACACAAACCACGCTGATGTAAACGATTTTGAATGGTCTGATGTGACACTTGGGTGCCTCTCACCTCCCTTAAATGTGCCTGAAGTTGAGTGGCATTCATCATCCAGTTCTACAGGGCACTGTTCACAATGAAGCGGTCATCAGCGTGGGATGTGGTCAAAGGACGTCCACTTCTATGCCTTTCTGTGATCTTTCCAGTCTCTCTGTATCTCTGTTGCAACCTGCTGATGACACTCTGTGACACTAAGCTCAGTGGCCACTTCCCTCTGAGGACATCTTGTTTGAACCCTCGCAATGGCAAGGTATTGTTGACCAATTGTTAGGTGTCTTCTTGGTCTTATGATGTAAAAATGTGAACAGCATGATGAAGAGGACTGTTTAAATACCATTTCTAATTGAACCAGAAAATTTATTGGTTGATTCATGGATCAAACACCTGTTGTGAATTTTGCCATAAAGCACCTTGTTAGAGAACAGCAACTTATGCAAAAAGTACTGAAACATTGAACAGTTGGACATGTGCATTCAAAAGGTTAGAGAAGTTCACCTGTAAAGGTTATAGTGCATTTTAGGTGCATCCTGGTGGAAAACTAGAGGGCACTCAGAGAGTGCATACCTCTGCCAAAGCTCCGTCCTTCACTCCCTTTGTCCTCCCCTCCGTCCCGTTGTCCGTCTACATCGCCATCCGTCTGTACATTAAGAGATAGGGCCTTGGTGGAGGTATGCACTCACGGATCACCTCCAACATCTAATGAGTTCATCTTTGGGCCAAGGGCCACCTGTGGTGAAAATTTCATCCAAATCCATCCTGTAGTTTTGAAGTATTGTTGCTAACACCCTGTGAAAAGATAAGAGCCTTGGTGGAGGTATGCATTTTAAGATCATCACCAAAATCTGATCTTGTGTTCAGTATGCCATTACACACCTTTCCTGAAAATTTGATTGAAAGGCGCTATATAAATCAATCCATTATTATTATTATTATCATTATTAACAGACAGAAATAACAGCAAAAACAATATGACTACATTATGACTACATAATAATAATAATGATAGTAATAATAACAACAAGACTGTCATAATTGTACTGACCATACGCTGAGGCTGGGCAATTCCACCTTAAATCAACATCATGGCTTATTGAGTCTTTCAGGTCAGTTTTCGCTTTTTTTTTTTTCCCCTCTTCTGTTCTCTATTACAGTTTACTGACAAGGTTTATAAATATTAAGCAATATTACACAACAGTGCAGTATCATACCATTTTTTTGCAGTTATCAACTACAAATTCACATAGTATCCATACTGTCTACCGCAACAAACTTGTAAGAAATATGACCATGACAAAGGCACAAACGCTCACCTGACACGCTGACAGATGTGGACATGTTCCTCCAAGCGTTTGCTTTCAACTTGTGATCATGATATCCTTTTAGTGTCAGATCAAAGAGTACTGGGTTGTTTGATGCAGCAAAGTTCAGCCCCTCCGCCGTCCGTCACCTACTGTTGTCGTCTTCCTGTACCGGTGTTCTATGTCCTGCCCTTCCTTAATTCTGATTGGCTGTTTAGACAGGTCTGACATTGATGAGCGCAGCTGTACAGTAGTCTGACAAGTTGAACTTTTTTTCAGCCCAGAGCACCGTGACAAAATGCAGCCACCACTCAAAACGTTTCAGCGCCGAGGGTGCCCTGCGCTGTGAACGCTGGACTATATAGAGCAGGGCTATTCAATTACAAAATCAGTTGGGCCACAATTTGAAATCAAGACATGTAACTGGGCTGCATATGTTCAAGGATCTTTTGAATGACAAATTTCAAACCAGCATAGCTCAATATGACGAAAATATGCACTTTTTATTCATTGTCTTGGTTTTAAATGTGTGCTTGGCACATGACAAAGGAACATCAGAAGTGCATAAAAACACAGTAACAGTGCTGGGGTTGAGCATAACTTGAAGTAGTAGAAATATGTTTTCTCATGGACAGCAATTAAATAAATAGAATGTAAAAAAAATTCTGTAAATAACCATTTTGGTCAAATCTTACTCAGGCATATCTCAAAGTACATAAAAACTCAATGTGCACTGTTAGTAGCATTAACATTTGTTTCCCTTTTGAAATAAAATATCCTGCATCCTGGTCATAACTGACCTTGGCACATCACAAAGTGCATTTAGCTGAATAAAAAATGAACTGTCAAACACTTAAGTGCACAACCCCCCCCCCCCCAAGAAAAGATTGATAACATTAACAAACATTGTACATCCACTATTGTGGTTTGTTTTGTTTTAAATCACCACATGTGTGAGTAGGAACCTCTTTTTATAACTACACATTCCATTACACACGCATATCAGTCAATCAAAATTTTCTAGTAGAGTTAGACTGCGTGTCCACCAAACATGTTTTTTCCACTCTGGGCAACGGTTTTCTATTCATTCTCTATGTAGTCCAGCGTTTACAGCGCTGAACGCCCAACACTTTGAGCAGTGGCCGTTTTTTTTGTCGCGGCGCTCAGCGTTGAAAAAAGTTCAACTTTTCAGACTACAGCTGAGCTTGTCAATGTCAGACCTTTCTAAGCAGCCAATCAGAATTAAGGAAGGGAGGGACATAGGACAGTGATACAGTCTGTTCAGACTCCTGTTTTCCGTATCATCATATTTTGCATCCAGAGCTGCTGCCAATGCTAGAGTACATTTCCTGTCCATTGTTATTTAGAGACTGCTATTATAGCTGAAAGTGACAAGCTGTTGCTGAGATACAGGGCACAGACTCTTTTTTCCAAAACGCAGCACACAAAGGCTGAAGAAAAAAAAAAAAAAACTCAGGGTGGTCGGGCAACAAAAAACGCATTTGGTGGACACACAGCCTTAAGGATGCAAAAAGCACCCACTTAGAAACTTGAGTAATGACTTCAGTCTTGAAGGTTTGACGTTTTTCTCCAAAATTTATACAATTTTCTTAAAGTTTTCTTCATTTATCTAGATTTGAAACCATTTTCCTCAAATTTGTAATTTCCTCTTGTAAAATTGACTTTTCTTGTACATTTGAGACTTCATTATAAATTTGTGCATTTTTTATGGTTAATTTTTGTTTATTTTTTAAATGAATTTGAAATAGATTGTGGTAAAAATTTTGACTTTTTTTCCTTATACAACTTACACTTTTGACCATAAGTTTGCAGAGCCAGAGCAGAACAATAATTTAACTCTGATTTCAAAGAAAAACTATTAATAAAATTGTATTTAATGGCACGGTGGAGGAGTGGTTAGCACTGCAGCAGCACAGCAACTCACCCTTGGCCGGGAGATCCTGGGTTCGATCCCAGCCCCTGGCCAACAGTGATCTGTGTGGTGTTTGCGTGTTCTCCCCGTGTCTGCGTGGGTTTACTCCGGGATTTCTCCGGTTTCCTCCCACATGCCAAAAACATGCAAGTTGGGTTAAATTGGCATCAAACTGGGGATTCTAAATTGTCCTTAGGTATGACTGTGAGAGTGAATGGTTGTATGTCTCTCTGTGTTGGCCCTGCGATGGACTGGCGATCTGTCCAGGGTGTACCCTGCCTCTCGCCCTAAGATGCTGGGATAGGCTCCAGCCCCCCCGCGGCCCGAAACAGATTAAGCGGAAGAAGATGAATGAATGAATGAATGAATGAATGAATGAAATTAACTTAAATAACCAAAGATGCAGTTATTTCTGTTAAAATATTTCTATATATTTATAGTTTCTTAGAACTCTCCTCACCACCCAGACAGCAGGAAAAACCTTCCTTATTTTGAAATCCAAATGTTGGCACGTTTAGTTTGTCTGAAGGCTGTTGACGGATTAAAGTTATTGACTTCATGAATTTTGGTCATCTTAACTTGCCAGGTATATAATATCCATCCATGATGGATGGATGGATATTGTAGTAGCTGGTGAAGTCAGTCCTCAGCGATTCAGTCACTCTTGCCTTTCCTTATTGCGCCCGTTGCCAGCAGGTTAAAACCACCATAAATGCCTCCACTGCTTGCATATCTCTTCTGCTTTTTTTCCACGTTTAAAGTACTTTAAAAAGCTCATGTTTCTCTCAGACAGCAATACTAAAAAAACACTCTGCCTACTGATTGGAATGCTCACATGGGCGGGGCGCTTCTGAACTTCACGCGGATGACGGTCACGCGCGTTGTTCGTGTGCGTGCTTACGGACCGTCAAATTTTTTTCTTAAATTTATATTTCCTTGCCGTGGCCTGGGCCACTCAGAGATTGGCTCTGGGCCACATGTGGCCCACAGGCCGCTAATTGAATAAGCCTGACATAGAGAATGAATAGAAAATAGTCGCCCACAGCAGAAAAAAACGAGTTTGGTGGACACACCCCCTGATACTTTTTCTGCAGTGTTTGGCTTCCGGGTTGCCGAGGCACATGGCCCTATGGTATGGCCATGCACGTAACTGAGTGGTATAATAAGGGGCAGTACACGAAAAGTGTCAGATTAATATATAAAATAATAATTTAAAAAATTCTTGCATCCACATCATGGTCTGAATCACAACCAAAATCTAGTCATCTGTTCCCTGTGCCATTACACACCTTTCCTGAAAATTTCATTAAAATCCATTCATAACTTTTTGGGTTATGTTGGTAACAGACAAACCAAACCAACACACAAACCAACGGCACTAAAAACATTACCTCCGTCCTCCCTTGGCAGAGGTAATAAAATCTACTCAGTGTTTTATCATATTAGATTTAAAATTACTAATAAATTATTTCTGCCCTGCAATGGACTGGTGATCTGTCCAGGGTGTATCCTGCTTCTCGCCCAAAGATGCTGGGATAGCCCCCGAGATCCAAAAACAATTTAGCCGTAAGAAGATGGATGGATGGATAAAATTATATCATGACCTATTTTTTAAAACTCTCTCAATCAAAATGATGAGCAAAGAGAAATTCTGGATGGTAATTAACAAAAAAAAAAAGCCAAGAAGAAAAGCAAATGTGATAAGGCTTAACTTGCTCTTGGATTCATTGTGGGTGTGGAGGGGCTGTTAAAGGCACATGAAGAAACACCAGAGTGCAGCTCCGTCTGTCATGGCCACCAATCATCGCACCTGTGCACGCACCTGCCTGCCATCTCCAGCGGCCTATTTATTCCCTCAGGACCAGTGCTCGGTGCGGAGTCGTCTGGTTCCATTCCCAGAATCCTGCTACGCCTGCCTCCGTGCTTCCTAGCGCGTTGTGTTTCTACTCATCGGCTTTCAAGCCTTTGCTGTACCCTGTCCGGGCCTGTGCCTCCCGGACCTACGAAAACAAGTAAGCCTCTACGCTTTCCTTCACCCTGTCTGCTTCCCCTGTGCACAGGCAGAGATCCGTGGCGGCGGTCCTCTCTCTTTTCCAGGCGGCGGACTTACTTCCTCACCTCCAGCTCCTCAGCCTCCAGCAGGCACTATCTTCCTGGCTGCAGCTTCGGCGCTACCTGGGCTTCGCTCGACCATCTCTGACAGTAAGCACAGTAACATCCCGAGTGCTCTATGAGCTAAGCTGCAACTAATGGCCTTTGTCTCTTCCCAGGGTTGCCAGGTTGTATGGTGCTCTGCTGGCCCCAGCTGGAAATCCAGATCGCACTACACTACACTACACACCCTGCATTCACGCATCCACTCACACTCACTTCTTCAATAAACAACGTTAATTGTATCTACCCTGAGTCGTGTCTGCTCTGTGGGTCACTAATACCATGTCACCGTCAAATATGACAAATACTTAATATTACCTGGCAGCACAGAGTTCCTGATGTGGAGGTTCTGGCTAAAGCAAAAGCAGTTAAGTGTTGAAGCCCTCATTACATCATTGCAACTACGCTGGGCTGGTCATGTCTATCGTATGCCAGACTACAGGTTGCCAAACGTCGTGTTCTATGGAGAACTGTGTAGCGGCAGCAGGAAGCATGGAGACCAGAAGCTAAGATATATGGATGTCATCAAGAGACGTATGAAAAATGTGGGTATAAACATTGATACCTGGGAAATGACGGGGAAATGGGAAATGACAGCAAGTGACAGGAAGAAGTAGAGCGTATTAGTGTGTAAGAGCATCTCAGCCATCAAGGAAAAGAGACACCGTGAATATGTGTGAGTTCATGATAGAAGACACACCAGAGCTGCAACTGATTTGGCGTGCACTCTTTGCGGGCGATTCTGCTGCTCACGTGCTGGCCTTGCGGCCCACCATCACTCCTGCAAAAGCTAGCATTATTATGTCATCATTGACATACATATTATGTACATACATATACAGTATATATATATATATATATATATATATATATATATATATATATATATATATATAATTATGTACAAGCAGTACATATTTATGTACTGCTTTGGCTAACCAATTTTTATCTTATATATTATTGCTGTGAGTGCTGCTATCCCTGTGCTGCTGTAATCCTGTAATTTCCCCATTGTGGGACTAATAAAGGCTTATCTTATCATTGCACATAACTTGTGAATGCCGGCAACACGCTAAGCATTCATTGGTATAAGTTATTTGTTATTGAAGCGTTCTATATAAGTTACTAATACATTATGTGTATGTCAAAGTCGTTATGGATACGCGATACATACCCCCAAAAGTGAAAAATTTGGGCCTATGGCAGCGTTTTACAGGAATTTTGATACGTCGGCAAATGCTGCCTAAATCATCAAGGTGTGACAGGGGCTTTATTAATTAAAACATTTTTTAAAATTCACTAAAGGTGAGTCCAAAAGCGCTTCCTGGACTCAAGAACAAACTTTAAGTTCTGAGGTGCTCTCATTTCAAAAATAAAAATACCTTTATTAAAATGGCTTTGGTCATATAAACATATTAAGATCAATTAAAAGCTCCAATGCATTTCGGCCATATGCCTTCATCAGGGAGCAAACGGGTATCAAGAAGAGGGGAGGGTTCTTATAAAAAAAAAAAAGGTCCACTAATCAGAAACCTCCACCTGGCTGCTCTGGTGTCCTGGTGCAAAAATGCACAGTGTAGGCATCTATCACATCCAGCAGATGTCATCCTTACCACCTTCCAACCAACAAAATTCAAAACATAAACAATATGCCCACACAACATAACACACATAACCACTAAATCCTGCAGACAAGGTCCAAGGAAAATCTGGTTAAGTAGATAATCACTTTCAATAATACCCCAAATTTTTCTTATAATTTTCTTGATTTGTTCAGCCTCTGTACTGTATGTTGTAACAAAAACTGACCCATCATTTGTTTGGGTGTATTTCTTTGGAATAGTGATGATCTGTCCACCTGTTTGGCTCTGGTGTAAGCTTGATGGAGGGTAGTACTTTTATAGCCATGTGCTCTAAATTGTAACTTCATTTCTTGAGATTTTCTTCAAAAACATCATCTTGGTCACAAATTCTCCTAAATCTCTGGAATTGCCCATATGTGACATGGTTTATTGACCCAGAGAGCAGACTCAGAGTAGATGCAGTTATCTTTATTGAGGTGTGTGTGTGTGTGTGTGTGTGTGTGTGTGTGTGTGTGTGTGTGTGTGTGTGTGTGAGAGAGAGAGAGAGAGACAGCCGGGGGCGAGCAGAGCACCATGCAACCTGGCAACCCTAGGGACAGACAGAGATAGGGAGAGTTAGTGGCATATACCAGAGGGGATGTACAGGATTGAACAGAGCTTACCGTTTGTTGAGATGGGGTTGAGCTCAGGTTCAGCTTGGCGGCTACGGCCAGGAAGACAGTGCCCACTGTCCCGGATGCAGCTGAGTCCGGTGAAGGGTAGTGCAGCTCGGTCCACCACCAGGAGAAAGAGAGGTCTGCCACCACGGATCTCCGCCTGTGCACAGGGGAATGAGAGCAGATGAAGGTGAATAGAGCGAGGGCTTACTTGGAGCAGAGCTGAGAATTCCTCCAAACGTTGGATGGCAGGAGGCAGAATGCCGAGACGAGAGTAGGCTGAGGTGAGGGTTCTCTGGAACGAGGATGAAGGCGTGAGCTGGTCTCATTAGGAGAAGAGACAGACGACTCCGTGCTGATCCGAGGGCAGCACGGTCTAAATAACCCTAGCCGTGATGGGGAGCAGGTGTGTGCGCAGCTGAGGATGATAGGCAGCCAGAGCAAACCATCACAATATGGAACATTCTCTTTTAGTCAATTAGGATGGAAACTACTGGCATGTAAAATGGTGTGCCTGTCAGTTGGTTTTCTATATACAGAGATATGGAGAAATCCTTGATTGGCTTTAGAAATAGTCAGGTCAAGAAAATTAATGCAGTCTTTACTATATTCCAAAGACAGTTTGATGTTTGGGTTGATGTTATTCAGAAAACTATGGAATTGTTTCAGCTCTGTTTCTGATCCACACCAGATCAAACAAATATCATCAGTGTAATGCCCCCACCAAACTATGTACTTCAGAAAGGCATTCTTTTCTTGGTTTAAGACAAAATCATCTTCTCATTTACCCAAAACAGACCTGCATATGAAGGGCTATAACATGCCCCCATAGCACACGCTTTTATTCGTTTAAAAATCTTATCCTGGAAGACAAATATGTTGTTAATCAAAGTCCATTCTGTTAATGACAATGAGAAATTAGTGGATGGCATTTCAGACTCAGGTCACGCCTTCAAAAAATGTGCAAGTGCTGCAAGTGTCATGACGCTGAGCACGGGTGGAGAGCCGTGCTCAGGTTTTCAATTTATTTCTGATTATTTTCTGTACTTTCCTCATCTTGGTTTTATTTTGTATTTGTATATGGTTTTGTGTGTGTTATGTTTACTGAGGTTACCGTTGGTTCTGTTTGCTTTGAGTTGTACTGTTATCATGTATTGATATCGTCCTGTTTTTATATATGAACTCTCTCCACCTTTGTCTTTAGTTTCTCCTTGAAATCTGGTAGTAATTACTATTGTTATCCTTGGTACCTTTAGCATTTCTTGTTTGTATTTTATCTTGTCTGGGCCTAGTTGGATTATTGTTATTATTATTTCTTTGTGTCTTTCCTCAGTTTGTATTTATGGTCTCCTGTGCTTTTGTTTTGATGGCGCTGTTACATCCTTTTTTTGCTCAAGTTCGTGGGCTGTCACAGCTGCTGTCATTTGAGTTCATTATCTTCGCTCATGTTACCCACACCTGCCATCAGTCATTATGATTCCATTTGTGCTATTTAAGGGCAACTGCACCACTACTCGTTGCAGCGTCCTTCTCAGTGTTTTGACGGGAGTTCTCCATCGTAGCTTTAAGCCTTTTCCCTTGTAACCCCGGTGTTCCTGTACGCCGCAGCCTGGTCCCATCCAGGCTGTTCTCTCCTGTTCTCTTGGCGTTCCCACATGCCCAGCCTCCGGGCTGTTTAATTCCTCCCTGTAAGTTCTGTGTTTTTGTGTCAAGCTTGTATTTTTGTTAATAATGTCAGCAACTCACAGTCCAGCGTTTGGGTCTTCTTCCTGCCCTGAGGGGCGGTTTATGACAGCAAGGCCCTGTTTGTGATCAATATTTGTATACAATTCTTCCACATCCATTGTGACTAAAAACGTTTCACAGTCTACATTTTGTAGCTCTTTAATCTTGTTCAAAACATGAGTCGTGTCTTGAACATAGGCAGAAAATGAAGGTAGAAATGGATTAATGAAATAGTCAATATATTTAGACACTGGTTCTGTGAGGCTATCATTCTCAGAAATCACAGGTCTACCTGGAGGATTTTCAAGACATTTATGGATCTTTGGTAGAATATAAATTGATGCTATTCTTGGATTCTAATTCCACAAAAACTTAAAATTCAGGTTCAGAGATCTAACCATTGTCTTTTGCATCACATAGCATTTTGCCCAACTCCTCTTTCAGTGACTCAGTTGGATTATGAGTCAGAGGTTTGTAGAACGTTGTGTTGTTTAACTGATGGAAAGCCTCTGTCCTGAACCACTTCTGGTTAGTTTTAGAAGATGTCCAACTCTACAAGATAAACTGGTGCATAGTTATCTGAAACCAGATGGACATCAAACATGGCTTGGCTCCAGGCCAAAAGAATCTTACAAATGCCAACATTGTACAAATGTAACACAAACCAAATCTTTTTATGATGTTGTATCCCAAAAACAATTGACTATTCATCATTTCATAAATTGGAAAATGTGTTTGTTATCTATAGACTGGAATGTCCTATGTGTAAAGTTTTCTTTATAGGAAGAACCAAACAATGCCTACAGGACAGACTGGCGGAACACAAATATGCAATCTGTACGGACAGCATGAACTATTCCATGGCAAGACACAACTTGGAGCATCATAACAGTGACCCATCTACCTTACAGGTCTGTGGGATTGATCATATTCCTACTATCCATAAGAAAAGGCAACAGACAAAGACTATTAAATCAACGGCAAACATATTGGATTTACAAATTACAGGCTACTAAATATGCTGGCCTGAGTGAGGACCTGGATTTTAGTGTGTACATATGATTGCCTGGTTTGGGTTTGAATACGCTTTCTCTTTTACTTCGCCTTGTCTGCAGGATTTAGTGGTTATATATGTTGTGTGGGCATGTTGTTTATGTTTCGAATTTTGTTAGTTGGAAGGTGGTAGGTGTTATGTCTGGAAAAATGGAAAGGACCAACAGAGAGTGGCGTTTGCTGGGAACACAAACTTTATTAAAACTATACACAAACAGGCAGTACAGGTCTAGTGCTGGGAGGCAGAGCACGCTAAAAGAGAGACTCTAAAATGGCCGTCCCTTCCTTTTATATGCCCGGCATGATGACGTCACCAAACGGCCGCATCGTCACACTGACGCTGGCTAAACTTGTGGTTTCCTTACACCACATTCATCCCCCTTAGGAAAACAGAACAACACACATGTCCGAATTGAACCTCCCCAGTTTCATACAGTGAAGAATCCCGAACTAGCTAGGACCAGCGGGTAGACTACCGTGGGGCTCAGCGTGGCTGAGTGGTTTATTATGCCACTATTCGTTGGCAGCCGCAGCCCTAGCTAAACAGTCCTTCTTTTGTTGAGGAAAGCAGTTCAGTCGGATAGGCCTTGTGGCAAGCCCATGGTGGACGCACCCCTGTAGATGCGGAGGCCCATGGACTAGGATCGTCTTCCTCAAACCCCAGTTCGGGTCCCACACCATGTGAGTCAGCTCCTACGAAGCCATGTCATCCGGGGCCACTGCTCGAACTCGGCAGAGGCGGTTAGCGTGCCACACCGAACAATCTGCCAGCTGGAAGGTTGCTGGCCCCAGCTGCCCGGTGATCTGGTGGAGATGGTGTTGAGGCCGACTGTGGGTCTGGTCATTCGGTTCTGCGGACCCGAACCCAGTCCATCACTGCAAGTGGCATTCTATTTGGCTGTACTCGGCGTCGTGGTTGTGATTGTGTGGCTTTCACGTCTGCTGTGAGGCATCCACCAGGTTGTGGTGGTTCTGCTATGCTTTGTTGAATCGCGGACCCTTCATTCTGCAGTTCAGCGGCGGCTCCTGGAGGCTGATACTGGGCGTGGATTCGGAAGTAGTCCAGCCTCTTCTCCCCCTCTCCTGGGAAGTCTGGTCGTGGTGATGTGTTGCTGTTGGTAGAACCTGCGCCAGGTTGTTGTGTCCCGGGGTTCCCAATAGACACGGGCTCCCTCTCCTGTAGCTCCGCAGCAGCTCCCTGAGGCTTACGCTGGGCGATGATCTGAAGCCAGTCCGGTTGCTGCCCTTCTCCTGGCGGTGCTCCTCCTGTGAGCACGGGACAGCTGACCCTCATCGTCATCGTCTGGGTGTGTTGCATCCCACTCAACATCGCTGGTCAAACAGAGTGTGTTACTGTCGTGAATGGAGAAACCCAGTTGATAGAACAGGTCACATCCTATTATGTTGTCTCCATGCATCTCCACTTGGAAAACAAAATCAGTAATGACTCTTGACGCATAGCAGACTGTTAGTGTGATGGTCGGTCCCTACATTGCTGATGTGGTAGCCACCATACGTGTACAGCTCCACTGGGTTTTTCCCGATCGGGTGATTGGGGTAGAACTTCTTCACCACGACCCAGTTCAACATCGATCTCACTGCGGTGGTGTCAAGCAAGAACAGCAGGCTGACATCATCCAGCCCTACCTTGCAGAATGCATACACTGCACCTCTGGAACTCATCGTATGGATGGTCATCGTGGGTGAGTGACTTGGACTGGCCAGCGGGCTCGATGGTGGTGCTGACCGGCAAACCTTGGCGAAGTGGTTGAATTTGCCACATCGCTGATATCGCTGCCCCCTTGCCAGGCACGAACGTGCTTTCTCTCAGTGCATCAGGGAGCCACAGTTGCTACATGAGAAATGCCTCATAGCGTTCTTCTGATCCACGGTGTTTACTTCGGCCTCCTCTGCCGTGTCACCGGGCCCTTCTGTCGTTATAACGTGTGTGGCTTGGCTGCTGTTGTTGTTGCTTCTGCACACCTAGCTTCGATGCTAACCTGTCGGCGGCCTCTAGCTGGAATACTAGCTCGATGGTACTAGCTAGCGTCATGTCGTTCGGTGCCAATAGCATCTTCGTCTGCAGCCGCGGGTTGCTACTGTGCTCAGCCAAGTGGTCCCACACCATTTCTTCCTCCAACAAACCGAATCTGCACATGCTAGCTAGGTGGCGAAGGTCCACGACGAATTGTTGTCGTCTCTCCCATCTTCTGTCGATGTTGGCGGAGCCTGATGTGCCCTGCCAACACATTGTCGGGTGTGGCGAAGTAGCTAGCTAGCAGCTCCACCTACTCGGCAAACATTTCTTTTGGTCCTAGTGTGTAAAAGATGCGTTGGCCTTCTTTGCCCTGATTGTGAACCAGTAGAGCTCACTTCAGTACCTTGTCTAGCTTACCCAGGTCCAGCGCCGACACACAGGTTTCAAAGGCATCAAGCCAGCACGGCCATGGTACAGGCAGCTCACTGGGGCTCTCCAGAAACAGCTGTAGTGGCCTCAGACACACTTCCATGGTTTACTCTCATCACCAAATGTTATGTCTGGAAAACTGGAAAGGACCAACGGAGAGTGGCGTTTGCTGGGAACATGAACTATGCACAAACAGGCAGTACAGGTCTAGTGCTGGGAGGCAGCATGCGCTAAGAGACTCTAAAATGGATGTCCTTTCCCTTTATATGCTCTATATGCTGAACAAACTTGTAGTTTCCTTACACCACAGTAGGGGTGACATCTGCTGGATGTGATGGGTGTCTATACTGTTCATTTTTGCACCAGGACACCAGAGCAGCCAGGTGGAGGTTTCTGATTGGTGCACTTTATTTAAGCACCCGCCCCTCTTCTTGATACCTGTTTGGCTCCCTGATGAAGACATATGGCTGAGACGCGTTGGATCTTTTAATTGATTTTAATTGGTTTATGTGACCAAAGCCATTTTAACAAAGGCTGCCCCCCCCCACCCCCAGACATCTACCTCACCCGCAGAGCCATCGACATTGCAGGTGACACCTCCGACCCCTCACACTCCCTCTTCAGCCCCCTGCCCTCGGGGAAAAGGTGCCGGAGCCTCCGGGCCTGCTTCACAAGACTGCTAAACAGCTTTGTTCACCAGGTTATCAGGACCCTGAACTCTGTCCACTCCCCCCCTCCCCCGGACCGTAATGCACTCACCTGCACATTAACTACCTCAGCTGTTGGCACACCAGCAGTGATACATTTGCTGCTGTATGTCTCTGCACTTTGCTGCAACCATTTGCACAAATGCCATATCTGCTGCTGTCTGTCATTCCAATACTGATCATGTGCAGTCCTATCTGTCACTGTCTGCACCTACGCTACCGCATTGAACTTGCAACTACGAGTATTACAGCTCTACTTTTCTGTATACAGGATTGCTGGGTTTCATTATCGTTTATCGTTTATCGTTTATCTTTGTTTGCACTATGGGAGATCTGGGTCTATCTTGTCACCATTTGCACTATGGGTAGCATTACTGTACATAGACTGCTGTTGTTTTTCCAGTCTTATTCATTTTTCTTTTTTAGATTGTGCACACCACTGAAGAGGGAAATGCCATTTCAATTCTCCTGTATGTCCTGTATGTATAGTAGTATTGACAAATAAAATCTTTATTTTTGAAATGAGAGTGACTTACAGTCCTGTTATTTTGGCTGTTTTCAAACATTTTTAAAAGTTCTTAAGAGTCCACAGTCTGTGGCATTCTCAGGTAGTCAGGAAGGCAGGGTGTCCCACAGCCATGGAGCTGCTGCCTGGAAGGCTCTGTCTCCCATTGTGAACAGCTTAATCCTGGGGAGAAATAGTTGGTAAGTTTTTGTGAAGCGGAGGTTTCTAGGGGGTTTTGGATGTTGAAGGAGTTCTTTTAAATAATCCAGTGCATTGCCATGTATAGTATGTGAGGAGACATAGTTTGTATTCAATCCTCACATCGACTGGGAGCCAGTGAAGGGAGTGGAGGACCAGGGTGATACGATCATATTTTCACTTCTTCATCAAGATCCTGGCAGAACTGTCCTGGATGTACTGGAGCCTCTGGAGATTCCTGCCAGGAATCCTGATGAGGAGCAAATTACAGTAGTCCAGCTAGGAGGAGACAAAGGCGTGGACAAGTTTCTTAGCATCAGGCCGGGAGAGGAAGGGGTGAAGTTTGGCAGTATTTTTCAAATAAAAGAATGCAGTTTTACAGAGTTGTTGAATGCGATATTCAGTTGTTAGGTGGGGGCCAAATCAGACTCCCAGGTTAGTGACGGAGTAAATAAGTGGAATAATCTGACCTGAAAATGAAATGGTGGTGACGGGAGGATTGGAGCTGGTATGGAGTGCCAGTGAGTATGGCCTCAGGTTTGTTGCTGTTAAACTGAAGAAAATTCAGTCATTCACACCTCTAGGCAGGCTGTGAGAGCTGGTGGTGTGGCTACTGAGGAGGTGGGGTCTGTCCTGAGGTAGCATTGTGTCATGGTCTGGACAGGGATATACCCTGTCCACACTTTATATTCTCTTTTTGGACTTATTATCATTATTGTTATTGTTATCCCTGTCCATGCTTTATGTTCTTGGTTGGACTCATCATTATTATTATTATCGTCATTGGTATTCTCATTCTCACCTCAGCTACAGTATATTCACTGTTAGTTATGTTATCCTTTGCATTATTATTATTGCCATTATCCTGTCCTGCTTTTCCTTTTGTGTTTATGTTGTGACAGCACTCTCAGTTTAATCTGTTCCTTTGTTTATTGGTCTTTTGTTGCTAATCATTCATGGCTGTTCTTTATTTTGTTAATCAGCCCTTGCCTTATATATACTGCTCATGCCATACCCTCAGTACGGCGCTCTCCATCATAACTTGCCATTCTCCACTCCACTGTTTCAGTTGATTTTTTTTTTTTTTGTACTCCTGGAATAAATTATGGTAAAAGGTCGCCCTGCTTGTGAGTCCGTCTATCTGCCCCAGAGAGCCACACATGACAGAAGAATGCTGTCAGTTAAGGACTCAGTGGACAAAAACAGCAGGAGAAGGGGGGATTGAGCTAGGAGACAATGGCTGTGATTCTAAACCGGGTCTCCTATCTCATGGACAGTTTTTTGATTATCCCAATCTGCTGGGGAGATTGTGGAATGTGGCTGGAGCAGGGGAACTCCTTCTCAGCTATGCGGACCTGTTGCTAGTTCCCAAGTTAGCTAAACTGACCCCTTCCCCAGCAACCAGCAAGCTGCCTCCCGCTCTCCCCGTCATTCCTACGTTGCCCACCGCCTTTATTTCACCAGCCTTTTCCTTGCTGGAGCCAGCCGACTGCCCACTTGCATTAACTCCTACAGAGTGGAGGGATTTTTTTTACGGCAGTTGGTTGGCACACGGGGGACCCGGGTGGACAGAAGACTCTGGGAGATACCGCTCCACTTGGCGCTCTGTTCCAGCCCCACCCCCGGCTCCTCTCCCGCCCAGCTCCACCGCACCCTGGAGAGCTCCAGCGGCTGCACCCCCTCATCCCTGGGGAGTTCCAGCAGCTACATCCCCTCCTCTCCAGAGAGTCCCATCTGCCGCTTCACCTCTGGCCGCCTCACCTGCTGCCTGTTTCCCGTCTCCATCATCTGCTTCTCCTCTCTCGGTTGCTTCACCAACTGGTTCTCTCACAGCTGCCTCACCTGCTGCCCCTCCTGTAGCTCATCTGGAGGTTGTCCCTCCTGCAGTTCGTCCCAAGGCCGCTGTTCTCACAGCTTATCCCGAGGCCACTGTCTCAGCAGCGCATCCTGAGGTAAATACTCCTGCAGCTCACCCTAAAGTCATCATCTCTATGCCAGCAGCAACTCCAGCAGATCCAGAGGGTGGAGCAAGGCAAGTACCTTCATCTGTTTTAACACCTATTAATGAAATGTCCTGCCTTGATCCATGTGAGGGTTCCCAGTCACAGCCGCCTGCTATTTCTGGCCCCTCGCCGCCTGTTGATGCTACCACCTCTTTTTTTGCCACCTCTCACCCCTGCTCTCCCTCTTTGTCCTGAGGTCATCTCCATCTCCGCGGCCTCCACATCCAAGAGGGTGAGCGCTTGGACTGTGTACCATTTGTAAAAAAACAAACGTTAAAAAAAAAGAAAACGGGAAGAGCTGCATAATTGTTTTGTGGCATCTTGTTGTGTTTTGTTTTAGTTGTTCCTGTTTTGTTTGTGTGTGTGTGTGTGTGCGTGCGTGTGCGTGTGTGTGTGTGTGTGTGTGTGTGTGTGTGTGTGTGTGTGTGCTGGGTTGTTTTTGTTGTGCCTCTTCCTGATCCCCCTTTTCCATTCGGGGTTATGAGGGTCACCTTGAGATGGGCGGGCTGTACTCCAGCCCACCTCCATGTCCTCCCCGTTTCCTTCCATGGTCAGGAGGTTCACGTTGAGAATGGTTGTGTTCCAACCCACCTCTGTGTCCTCTCTTCCTCCTCCCTTAACCCTTTTCTTCTCAGGTTGGGAGGTTCACGTTGAGATGGGCTGCATTCCCACCCACCTCCATGTCCTCTCTCCCCCCTCCCATCCCTCTTTCACTCAGGGTTGGGAGGTTCATGTTGAGATGGGCTGAGTTCCAGCCCACCTCCGTGTCCTCTCTCTCTCCTCCTTTATCCCCTTCCTTCTCTGGCTGGGAGATGCATGTTGATGATGGCTATGCCCCCCTCCATGTCCTTCCTTCTTCCACCCTAGTTGGAGGGTTCATGTTGAGGTTAACTACGTTCTAGCACCCTTCCATGACCCCCCTCCTTTTTTTATTTACCCTTTTTCTCTCTCTTCTAGGGTCGTCTGGCATCCGACCCTTAAAGGGGAGGTACTGTCATGGTCTGGAAGGGGTTAGACCCTGTCCATGCTTTGTTCTCTTTATCATTAATGTTATCATTATCCCTGTCCATGCTTTACGTTCTTGGTTGGACTCATTATCATTGGTATTCTCATTCTCACCTCAGTTATATTCACTCTTAGTTATGTTATCCTTTGCATTATTATTATTGCCATTATCCTATCCTGCTTTTCCTTTTGTGTTTATGTTGTGACAGCACTCTGTTTATTCTGCTCCTTTGTTTATTGGTCCTTTGTTATTGTTTGTTATTGCTAATCATTCACAGCTGTTCCTCATTTTGTTAATCAGCCCTTGCCTTATATACAGTATACTGCTCACGCCATACCCTCAGTACGGCATTCTCCGTCATAACTTGCCACTCTTTCACAGTTGTTTTGTGGTATCACTGGAGTAAATTATGGTAAAAGGTCACCCTGCACGTGAGTCCATCTATCTGCTCCGGAGGGCCGCACTTGACAAGTTGAGCATCATCGGCATAGCAGTGGAAAGATATTCTATATTTGCTGAAGATGTGGCCCAGGGGGGTTGCACATAGATGGTAAACAGGGTTGGCCCAAGGACAGACCCCCGAAGGACCCCACAAGTTATATAGTGGGGCCATGATTTAGCCCAACCCCAGGACCACATGCTCAACCATTCCGGTGAAGTAGCAGTGGAACCATTGAAGGATGGTTCCAGAGAGTCCAGTTTAGAGCTGTAGCTCATTGAGTAGAGCAGAGCATATAGTATTTAGCCTGCACAGTTCAACTTAGTTGCACATTTGAAAGAGTTTAAACATTTGTGTTTCATTTCTCATTTTCCAGATATGTCTGCTGCCTTTGTTCTCCTTTCCGAAGAATGCTTTCTGTGCTCCATCTGTTTGGATGTGTTCAGCGATCCTGTCACCATACCATGTGGTCATAACTTCTGCAAGAGCTGCATCCAGCAACACTGGAGCACTACTGACCACAGCCAGTGTCCCATGTGTAAAAAGGTGTTTGACACCCAGCCTGAGCTGCATATTAACACTTTAATATCTGAGACTTCTGCTCACTTCAGACAGTCAGCTGTAGAGGAATCCAGCAGCAGCTCAGAGAAGCAACTTGAAAAAACAGGAGATGTTCATTGTGATGTCTGTACTGGAACTAAGCTGAGGGCTCTGAAGTCCTGCCTTGTATGTCTGACCTCCTACTGTGAGAATCACCTTGAAGTTCATGATCAAATCACTGGCAAGACCAGTCATCTGCTGACTGATCCAGTGGACAATCTGGAAGACAGAATATGTAGGAACCACAACAAACCGCTGGAGATGTTCTGCAAGACAGATGAGGTCTGTGTTTGTGTGGTCTGTATAAAGTCAGATCACAAGAGGCATTCAATTTTTCCATTGATTGACGAATATGAAGAAAAGAAAGATGAACTGGGAAAGAAAACAGCAGAGATTCAGCAAATGATCCAGGAGAGACGGCTGAAGATAGAGGAGCTCAAAGAGTCTGTGGTGGTGAGCAGGATGGACACAGACAGACAGAAAGCAGCCGGCGTTGAGGTGTTCACTGCTCTGATCCAGTCGATAGAGAGAGATCTGACTCAGCTCACTGACATGATTGAAGAAAAGCAGAAAAAAAGAGAGGAACAGGTTGAAAGCTTCATCACAGAGCTGGAGGAGGAAATCTCTGAGCTAGTGAAGAGGAGCTCTGAGCTGGAGCAGCTCTCAGACGTTGAAGACCACCTCGGCTTCCTCCAAAGGTTCCAGTCCATGAATGCTGATCCACCCACCAAAGACTGGACCAAAGTCAAAGTTCACTCTTCATATGAGGGGACTCTGAGGACAGCTGTGGCGCAGCTGGAGGAGATGCTCAAAAAAGAGATGAAAAAGCTGAATAAAGTTGAGCTGAAGACAGTTCAGCAGTTTGCTGTGGACGTGAATCTTGATCCTGATACAGCAAATCCATACATTGATGTCTCTAAGAATGGGAAACAAGTGAGCCGAAGTGATGAACGAAAGAATCTGCCAGACAATCCAAAAAGATTCTTGTCTGTTGTATGTGTCTTCAGTAAGGAATGTTTTACTTCAGGGAGATTTTACTATGAAGTTCAGGTGAAATGGAAAAAAGAATGGACCTTAGGTGTTGCCAGAGAGTCCATTAACAGGAAGGGAAATGTTAACTTGGGCCCAGACAATGGGAATTGGGGCATAGGTTTGAGGAAAGGAAGTAATTACTCAGCTTTTGATAAACCAAATGCCATCCTGTCTTTGGAGTCCCAACCTGAGAAGGTGGGGGTGTTTGTAAATTATGAAGCGGGTTTGGTCTGTTTTTATGATGTGGATGAAGCGACTCACATCTACTCCTTTACTGGCTGTGACTTCAATGAGCAGCTGTATCCTTTCTTTTGCCCTCATGCAAATGATGGTGGGGCTAACTCTGCCCCTCTGATCATCACTGAGGTTACTAACTGATAGTGAAATAAACATTTTCAGGGTTTATAAGTTAGCTGTCTGGGTCCACACATAAGCAGCACCACCCTCTTTCCATTTTAGTCAGTCCAGTAACATGAGGTCAAGTGACTGGTAGTTCTGTTATTGCATCTACAGCTGAGCTTCTCCTGATTGGACAAACCTTGGACTCATCTGTGAACTGTGGTTGGATATTAAAAAAAGCGACCAACATTAAAGTTTCTCTTGTGGTGACCCAGCACACTGCGGACGGACACTATCTCACACTCATCAGGGCTGGAGGAAACGGAGGACAATTTACATACGGACAGAGAGCCCCAGGGGGCAGTCAGACAGGACTGTTATGTATGCATCCTTGGAGAGGACGTCCGGGCTGGGCGCTAGCTGATGTCATGCTAATGATGTGTATTGATTGATGTGTGTTAGATGATAATCACTATGCTAATGTGCCATGCATTCCTTCTGTCTGTATAACATATAAAAGAGCTTGTTACACATGCCTAGGCAATGCAGTAGCTCACCGAGCTACAAAGCGCGTTTCAATATGTTGGAGGAAATAAAACCTTGTACCCTTCCAGCTCGTTGCATCTCACCTGATCTATTACCTCCACACTCCTATCTTTTCAGGGCAAAAGGGAGCAGGAAAAAAGTCGAGGTCAGAAATAAGTTGCTTAATTGCAGAATGTTTTTTATTTGACATCAGCAACTGTTAAAACATTTAGGGGCAGTTTTACTAAGGCAGTGCAAATTAGTGAGTGTGCAAATTAGACTGAGCGTCTCAGGGAGTGGCCAATTTTTGCCAGTGATCTACTAACAACACGCAAAATTATGAACACTGACAGTCACTTCATTTCAATAATGACCACCCATCCATCAACAACACCGCAAAATTGCACACAGGCACAGCTGATGAGGAAGCGGGTCTTCAACACAGGCACAGCCAGTGTGGAGGAGCATAATCTAAATATAATATAAAGCTTTTTTAAGTTTTTGTTTAAGTGCAAACTCCATGAAAATAGCTTATTTTTGTTCATTATATTTCAAAATTTAGATTTTCATTTAATGTGGCAGACATTTTTTTGTTTAATATGTATAAAAGAAGCATTTGTATCTAATTTAATAAAGGACTACTCATGAATAAATTGATTATTTGACCAATATGTTTATTTTATTAACACTAGAACTATCAAGATGGTCTGATGGAGACTCTGGGGTTTTATTATGTGAATAGCTTTGTTTTAACAAAATCTACAGGTCTCCCAGTTCACAACTTTTTATAAATGTCATTGAGCTACGGTGTTGCAATTTTGGAGGACATTTCTATGGATCTGTGTGCTCTTTATGTTAATAATCTCATGGTTGTTTTCCTCCTATATTGTGTATCCTGAACTGGGACAGAGAAATAGAGAGAAGAGGGAACTGAATTACCATTTTATGCACAGCAAAAAGAAATACTGTAAATATAGAAATATGGATGGGGGGGGGGGAATGAAGAAAATTGGCAATGTGGACGATTTTGCTTCAAGAGCAAGGGAGAGCTGAGGAAAACTCCAGATCTGAGTCTGAACCTCCACAGAAAAGAAAAGAGTCATTATCGGCTGACACCATCTGTATGTCCACTGTGGCTATAAGGGCTCCTACTGTATCCTATTTTATGGATACAAATTCATGTAGTAGGCTATATACTGTATAAACAAATGAAATATTTTTTTTAAAAAACTGCCAGCTGATGTCCAGTTCAGCATACCACCGATCTCTGTGAGACCGTTGATATTCATATAATCTGTTCTTCTGTTATGCCAAATAAAGTCAGAGAGAAGCTTCTGCCACACGCCCTTGGTTCTCACCCATGTCTCCTCCTGGGACCAATGATCACTATCATGTCAGACACAGATGAAGTAAGACAAGCTTTTTTTGGACATTAAATCCTGGTGCATTTAGCAGGAGACTGACAACTGCAAACTTTAATAAATCACCTTGCGCCAGTCATTGAAATACCCCCCCCCTCAAATTTGCGCTTTGACATGACAACTCCCACAAATACATATGCAATGAGGCCAGGCACAAAATTAACATAGTCCACGCCTTTCCACCGCAAATTTTGCCCTGCGCCCTTTAGTATATCTCAACAGTAGTTTTTTTAATGTCAAAACAGGATTTTGTAATGGCACAGCACGTTAGTAAATCTGCCCATTAGAGTCATTTCACCACCTTCTATTCATTGTCCATGGAGAATGGTTCGTGTTTCAATGTAAGAGGTCCAATATGGGCAAAAGCCATCTCAAAAATGCAGGCAAGAGAGACTGTATTGATGGATAAGAAAGATTTAGTGCAACATCTGTAATAAGTCATTAAACAGAGCAAAAGTCATTTCTATATGCTAAAGTGGATATATCAACTGTTTGTCAGTCATTGATCCCTTTCTTTGTTTCCTTACATCTAAAAAATGGTTCTGAATAGGTTTGAGTGTGGCCTAGAGGAGTGGTGGCCTAGATGTAGAGCATCCGCTCCACAACCGGGAGATGGGGGTTCAAGTCCTGGCTGGGTTATGCCAAAGACCACATAAAAATTGAACATCCTGCCGTCCAGCTTGATGCTCAGGAAAATGGAATAGAGGAGGGAAATGTTTGGTGTGGCAGTGGCTCAGAAGGTAGAGCGAGTCGTCAAATAACCAGAGGCTTGACGGTTCAAATCCCACTCTCCCCAGACATCCTATCGTTGTGTCCCTGGGCAAAACACTTTACCCATGTTGCCTCCAGTGTCCATGACACTGGGAATGAATGTGAATAAATGTTCTTTTACACTTTTGCAGCCATCACTAAGATTTTTAATAAAAGTTGACATATTTCTGCTATACTGATTTTTTTTATTTTTTTTTTGAAACAACATACTGTATAAAATATTTGGATATGTTCGTAGACAGACCTTACCTTTGCTGTAATGGGCACCAGAGACTGGTCACCATGGCTACGGTCACGCTGCAGGTCTTAATGCTCAATTCCGCTTTTTTGCCAAGATCTGATTTTTTGTGTGTGGGTGTTCACATTATAATTTAATTGCGACCCCCATCAGACTCCGATGTGAACGGTCTACAGCTATGAAGTGACCCGCATGTGTAGAAGAAAACGAAACATCAGACAGCTTTGTGTTTACGGAAGTAAATATGAGCCCCGAACGATTGAGGGGGACAGAAGTTCTTAACCTTGATGCATCACAGCAAAATGAAATGTTGAAAGCATTCAGAAATGATTATACACAAAAATATGAGACCAGCTTCATTCCTCTACACGCCAGATGACCGCTGTGATCAGCTCTGCTTTAACAGAACTGATCGATTAAACAGCTCTCTTAAAAATGAGAACCAGTGTCTCAATGGGAATACCTGTATACATAAGGTTAATAATAAATAATCCTAGCGATTACAATAGGGCGCTCACCCTAATAAGCATACCACGATATTCCACAATAGCGGCGTAACACCGGTCCCGCATAGGAAGGAGAAGCCGCCACAGTCCTGGACTGTGTTTTCGTATGCCCATCTCTGGCCATTCTGCTCCACAGTCATGTCGGTATTAACTTCACATATTACAGCGGCCAGGACTGTGCTGCTTACAGGGAAAAGGAATTTTCAGCGTCCAGTAAATGTGCCGTTACCTTTTTGTAATGTGCCATTACTGTGTGCCTGCTTGTTTATCGGTTTCATCCCCGACCACCCCCCCCCCAAAAAAAAAATTGAAGGTATTGCGCAGTCTGAGCCAACAAAATTACAATCCAGTAATAAAGGGAAGAAGACTGATTAAAAAGAGAGCACAAATCAGCTGTGTCTGCCGTGCTTGCTGCATCCTCCACCACAGATTTGTAGCGTCTGTCTCACTTCAATGAGGAAAAAGTCAGATGACATGCGACATGACCATTCAGACTGAGGTCGCTTTGGAAAATATCAGATACGTATCCAAATTAGGACCATGTATGAAAGTGGCCTGGGTCTGGTGTGAAAAAATCAGATATGTGCTGTTCAGACTGTCATTAAAAAAAAATCAGATATGGGTCACATTTGTGCAAAAAAATTGGAATTGAGCATTAAAACCTGCAGTGTGAACGTAGCCCATGTTGCCTTAAAACCCTATAATGCCACAGGTATCACGTTTCATACATTTCGGAGACCTATTGTATCACCATATGGTAAAAACTTTGCTCAAAACCCTGTTGTCACTGTTGCCAACTTCTCAGTAAGGAAAGTAGCTGTTGGCTGTCCTAACAGTCACTAGAAGTCGCTGAATGATGTCATTGCCTAATTTGCATATTTGGTCATTTGCATGTAATTGTAATGGGTGCTGTAGGAGAGAATAATGCTGTGGGAGAGACAAATAGTGAGTAAAAACCACCCTAAATATCTTTAGAACTACATATTAACTTTCTTCTGTTGATTCTTGGTTTGTTTGTTTTAATTTGGCATTTAAATAGGCCATCACTTCTGTATCATCTCCAATAAACAGCTTTAACCAGCCTTTCAGGGTTTTATTCCCACTCCTTTCTGTATTTTTGAGCATACAGTTTAGACTGCGGTATGATTAGCTAACTGCTAGATATTTAGCTTATGTCACAGAGACACACACACACACAGTGGATGAAGTGAGTACGTGACTGAGGCTGTTAGCCAAATGCAGTGATTTATTAGTGTGACACCTGACAGTGAAGAAACATTTACATCGATGGGGGGGGGCGGGGGTGCATGCACAATTCATTTGCAGTCTGGACGTGAGTAGCGTGGGCGTGGGTCTCCTCTCTGACTGCAACTAACTGCTTCTCGAGGCCACTGTGAGATTGATCGCTTGTGAGTGCTCTGGGATGGGGAGAAGCTCAGGGTAGCACCCGCTGCTTGCTGAGGATAGTAACTGCAGAGCAATAGTGCTTTCACGTCAGCAGTCACTGTGGCTAGTGATTTTCCAAAGTTACTAGCCACTCAGCCTTTTCACTAGCCACAATTTTGTAGTTGGAAAACTATGTATAATATGATCAAATTTTATCATCGCATGCTAAAATGTAATTGAATTAAATTTACAACTCTTTTAAATGCAATGACCCTTATACATATATAAAAATAGCAAGAGAAGCACTGTCTGTTTAAGTAGTTATTAACAGCAGTAAATACTGTAAAACAGTCGAGAAAAATATTTGCAATGTGAGAGTGAAGTACAGGTAGATTTGGGGTCCGTGCCGTTTCTCATTTTTTCCCTTTCCCCTTCACCTACCTGTAACCCACATGATAAAATGGGCTACATATAAGACACTAAACATGCAGAATATCAAAGATAAAATAGTTAATTAAAATTACTTAGTCTCTTAAATCTTTGCTAGGTGAAAAATATCAATTATTGCACTAAGAGACAAAGAATATATTTTTATTTGCCATTAATTGTCAAATGTGAAGTTGCACATGTTCACCCAATGAACAGTTCAGAATGTAGTTACAAGATTGGCTCGGCCAATCCGAGATGTTGCCCGCACAGTTAGTCCCGCCCACTTGCTATGAGAGTGGGTAACGCTGTTTGTGGGTCAGAGAGACATTTGGATTTCAGCAGGAGAGTACATGATCATAGTGTACGTGAGTGGGAGTACACAATAAGAAGCGGAGCGAGAGTGAAATGAGATAAACCTACAATATACTGAAGGTAAATTACTTATACTAAAGTGGTGACATGTAAAAAGTAACCATAAGTGAGCTAAATCAGCTCAGTAGATACCGCTTAGCACTAAATGTTAAACTAAGTCTCCATTTAACTGTCATCCCTCGTGGAGTTGAAAAAGTGAAGCTTCCCAATGGTTTTCTACAACTTGTTCTTTCCTGCCTGAAGCCGAAAGGTAACGTGTATGACGTTCAATTAATGTAGTTGTTTAATTTGGTCATCAGTGTGAGCTATCTTGTCTGGAAAGTAAAAGATTGCACTGCTGTATGTTTGTTTAGAGGCCTGTGGTTTAGCTGGGCGCCTCCATTTCGCGCTGTGTACAAAACCCCCCAGAGAGATCGGTAAGCACGAGTTTTACTTTCCCATAGAGGGATTTCATTCAGTTTGCACCTTGTTAAGTTGTATATTGCACAATTCTGGATTTTTCCACTGAATTTATAGCTGTTGAATATAAGGTTTATTTGTCATGTTTGTTCAGTGAATATAAGCTATTGTATTTTTCTACTTGTTAAAGGAAGAAGTTATTTCATGGTAATTAAATTTGCCATAAGCACTGATTTCATGGTGAAACATTTTAGGGAAAAGTAAACAGTGAAACATTTCATGTTAATTGATGTAGTTTATTTTATTGTTCAAAAGAAGTCAATACAGATTTCATGATGTGACTGCAGTTAAAAAAAGAGAACTATTTAGATGTTTGACTTATGATATTTCTCTGACTCTGTCTGTCGACAGGTCAGGGTTTTTTTCATGTGCCTTGATTCTACGATGATTGTCCTGCATGATTCTGTCCTGTGAGGATCCACACTTTGACCTTGATGGTGAGCCATCCCAATAGAATCTAGAAAGAATCATCAAGATATCACTGGATGCTGGACCAGTTCTGCTGCACTCCTCAGTGTGGTAGGCCCAGTATCTGCAGACGCCTTCACACTCAGCCCATTACACAATTTCCCCTTTCCCCCAACATCACACATACATTTCCCCTTCTTCCCTTGGACTTTGGACACTACTGACATTTTTTTCTCTTTTTTTTTCCTTTTTTTTCCTTTTTTTCCCTTTTTTTCCTTTTTTTATCCTTTTTTTTCCATTGTCTGCTCCCTCCAAAGTAAATAAAAATATAATGTATAAGCATCCCAAAGTGATAAAGCAAAATATTGGTAAAACTCAAATTAAACATAAAGCCTCTAAATTGAATGATTTGGCCTCTGTTCCTCCTCATAATTTAAAAATTAAATGTGGTTTATTAAATATTAGGTCTTTAACTCCCAAGTCTCTGTTAGTCCATGATCTGTTAATTGATCATCAGATTGATTTAATTTCCCTTACAGAGACTTGGTTAGGGCAAGAGGATTATGTTGGTTTAAATGAATCAACTCCCTCTGGTTATTTAAACTGTCAAAATCCCAGAAGTTCTGGTCGTGGAGGAGGAGTAGCAACAATTTACCATTCCAAATTACTAGTTAATGTAAAGCAAAAAACATGTTATAATTCCTTTGAGGGCCTGGTCCTCAGTATTGGGCACTTTAGCAATTTTAGGTTAAACCCAATTTTATTTGCCATAGTTTATCGTCCCCCATCAACCTATTCAGAATTTTTATCCGAATTTGCTGATTTCTTAGCTGATTTAGTGCTGAAATCTGATAGAATAATTATAGTAGGGGACTTTAATATACATGTGGATGTAGATAGTGACTGCCTTAATGTGGCTTTTAATTCAATATTAGACTCGATTGGGTTTTCTCAGAAAGTAGGAAATTCTACTCATTACCTCCACCATACATTGGACCTTGTTCTGACATATGGCATAGAAATAGAAAATCTTGTAGTGTCTCCTCATAACCCTGTACTGTCAGACCATTGTCTGTTAACCTTTGATTTTACTGTTTCTGACTATTTGGCTCCTAAAGAAAAATATTATCACAGTAGATGCCTCTCAGATGATGCTGTTTCCAAATTTATGCAGATTGTTTCCTCTATGCCATGTGTCAACACAACGGAAATAAGCTATAGACAGCTTGCTCCTTCTGTAATTGATAACATGGTGGATAGTGTTTCAGCTTCTCTGCATCAGGCTCTAGACTTGGTGGCCCCCTTAAAAAAGAAAAAGTCTAATCAGAGATTTCTAACTCCTTGGTTCAACACAGAAACTCGTAGCTTAAAACAGAAGACTCGTCAATTAGAAAGAAAATGGCGCTCTACTAATTTAGATGAAATCTATTTAGCTTGGAGAAATCATCTTTTAATTTATAAAAAATCTCTTAGAAAAGCTAGAACGAGTTATTACTCTGCATTAATAGAAGAGAACAAGAATAATTCAATTCAATTCAACTTTATTTATATAGCGCCATTTCACAACAACAGTCATCTCATAGCACTATCAACTGTAGGGAGGACCCCCACAGTTGCAGAAAGACTGTGGGGGTCCCACAGTCCCAGGTTTCTTTTCAGTACTGTAGCCAGGTTGACAAAGAGTCAGGACTCTGTCAATCCTAGCATTCCCTTAGAGCTTACTAGTCAGGACTTTATGAACTTTTTCAATAATAAAATTTCATCCATCAGAGATAAAATCAATCAGATTCTTCCCACAGTTAACTTAAATACTGTAACTACTACAACTCCTTCTATTGATGTCTGTCTTGATGAGATTACTCCAATCGACCTTTGTGAGTTAGACAAAATACTTTCCTCATCCAAACCTTCAACTTGTCTTTTAGACCCTATTCCTACCAGGTTATTTAAAGAAGTCTTCCCACTTATTGGTAGCTTTATTCTTCATATTATGGTGCATATTTAAGGCACATATACGGCATGCTTGTGTGGTACGCATTCTCCCCCACAGGCATCCAGTAGGCATGACGGTGCAGACCCTACAGATCAAACGTCCAAAGGAACAATGCCCCAGCAGGGACCTCGGCTAGGAGATGGGTGCTGGGGAAGACGGAGGTCAGAGACAATGTCCCAACGGGAGCCCCCGAGGTGGAGAAGGGAACAGAGGCGCCAGCAAGTCTCGGAGGCTATATGTGACTGTGGGTTCATGTGTTTACTGAACTTCTGTGGGGTGAAGGTGTGAGATACTTGATGTGGGGGCTTAGTATCTCTGGGATATAAAAGCTGTGAGGAAAGTTGGTTCTGTCTCTTTTCTGTTGAGAACTTTGATGATAGAAGATGTGACTTCCAATAAAGCTTTCCTGAGAAATAAACTCAGTCTCGTTTGTAAGGCATCTTCTACACTGGTGACCTACGACTAACTATGGCCGGTGGTGGTGAGCTTTCCGCACCGGACCCTTCAGGAGCCAACCGGGTTAACGCAGCTACCATACTACAGCTGCCCGACTTCTGGCAACATAACCCGCGCTCCTGGTTTACCACTGTGGAGGCGCAATTCCACCTTCGGGGAATCTCAGCGGACGCTACGAGGTTCTACCATGTCGTCGCGAAGCTGGACAGCCTCACAGTGCAGCGGGTGGAGAGCCTGACCAACCACCCGCCCCAAGACAACAAGTATGACACACTGAAAGCTGCCCTCATCCGAGCCTTCACTCCCTCGCGGGAAGAGCGAGCAGAGAAGCTCCTGGCGCTGACAGAGGGAGAAGCAGACAGGCCAGCCGATCTGATGGCAAAGATGATGAGCCTGAGAGGCGAAGATGACGACAGTTTTATCTTCGCCCACCTCTTCCTCAGAACGCTCCCGCCAGCAGTGAGAGTCGCCCTGGCCAGCTCGCAGCCACTCGTCAACCGTGACTACCACGAGCTGGGACAGGTGGCGCAACGCCTCGTCGACTCCCATAGACGGCGCACGGCCACGACGGCAGCAGCAGAGATGACCGCCCCTTCGCGAGAAGGAGGGAGACCAGAGGCTGCGACACCGGATCCACTGACGGCAGCAGCGGCAGAGACCAGGAGAAGCGGAGCTGACAACGCCCTCTGCTTCTACCATCGACGTTTCGCCGAGAAAGCCCACAGATGCGTCCCACCGTGCCGGTACCAGCGCCAGGGAAACGCCAAGTCCGGGAGCCGGTAGCAGCTGCGACTCTCGGCACGAAGAACAGGCTGCTTTTCGTGACGGACGCGAATTCTGGGAAAGAATTCCTGGTGGACACGGGCTCCCTGCTGAGTTTTGTCAAGCCTACCTACGCGGACACCCTGGCGCTGGCCAGCGGCCCCCTGGTGTTAGCGGCGAACGGCTCCACGATCAAAACCTATGGGGAGAAGACGCTCCGCCTGTCCCTCCACGGGCGCACCTTCGAGCGGACCTTCGTTGTTGCTACAATTAACAACAACATGTTAGGTGCTGACTTTTTGTGCTCAAACAGTTTGTTAGTTGACCTTACTAATAGACGTATTGTAAATGCACTGTCTTTCTACTCTATCTCCTGCACAGCTCGGGTGGCCCTGCCTTCTGCACATTCCAATGTCACAGCTGCGGGTGGTAAGTTTCATGCATTACTCAACCAGTTTCCAGCACTCACGGTCCCTACATTTTCAGCGTCAGTTGCCAAACACGGGGTCGAGCATTTCATAAGTACTTCAGGCCCCCCTGTTTTTGCAAAAGCTCGGCGGTTGGACCCAGCTAAACTGGCCATCGGGCGCGAGGAATTCGCCAACTTGGAAAAACTGGGCATAGTCCGGCATTCGAACAGCGCCTGGTCGTCACCCCTGCACATGGTACCCAAGGCTGACGGCTCGTGGCGCCCTTGCAGAGATTTCCGCAGATTAAATAATGCTTCAGCCCACGACCGCTATCCGATTCCGCACATCCAGGATTTTTCGGCGCATTTAGCGGGGGCGCGCATCTTTTCCAAAATAGATTTGGTGCGTGGTTATCACCAAGTTCCAGTCCGTGCGCAGGACATACCCAAAACGGCAGTTATAACCCCTTTCGGGCTTTTCGAGTTTTTGCGCATGCCTTTCGGCCTCAAAGGCGCCGCGCAGACGTTCCAACGCATGATGGATGCAGTGCTGCGCGACCTCCCTTTCGTGTTCGCTTATTTGGATGATATTTTGGTAGCCAGCGCGTCCGAAGCCGAGCACGAAAGCCACCTCACAGCCGTTTTTCAGAGGCTCACAGAACACGGGCTGATCATTAACCCAGCGAAGTGCCAATTCGGGGTAGCGAAAATCGATTTTTTGGGACACCGCGTGTCGCCAGAAGGCGCAGTCCCGCTGCCGGATAAAGTGCACGCGATAACGGATTTCCCCCAACCGCAGACGGTTAAAGCGCTGCAGGAATTTTTGGGGATGGTCAATTTTTATAACCGTTTCCTCCCAAACGCGGCACGGCTCATGCACCCATTGTACGCGGCATTAAAGAAGCAAAAACCTGCATCTAAGGTCGAGTGGTCCCCGGATCGGAAGCGCGCTTTTTCACAGGTCAAATCAGCCCTCGCGAACGCTGCGTTATTGGCACACCCGGTGCCGGCAGCTCGCATGGCGCTAACCACAGACGCCTCCGACGTGGCAGTGGGAGCGGTTGTCGAGCAACTGGTGGCAGGATGCTGGCAACCACTCGCATTTTTCAGCAAAACATTGCGCGATAGCGAGCGTAAATACAGCGCGTTTGACAGGGAGCTTTTAGCCCTGCATTTGGCCATCCGCCACTTCCAGTTCTGGTTGGAAGGGCGCCGTTTTACCGCGTTCGTGGACCATAAACCCTTAACTTTTGCAATGGCTAAAGTTTCAGAGCCTTGGTCGGGCCAACAACAGAGGCAGCTGGCTGCAATTTCGGAGTTTACCACTGACATTCAACACGTGGCGGGTAAACACAATGTAGTGGCAGATTGCCTCTCGCGTGCAGTTGCAGCGACAGGCCCCCAGGGGGCAGATTCGGCGGCTGCAGACCTGGGTCAGGCTTGCAGCGCGGAAGAGCTCACGGCTCCGGTCTGCGTCGGGTTAGATTATGCAGCCATGGCCGCTGAACAGGTTGGCGACGCGGACGTGCGCGCGCTCCAGTCTGGGCCAACAGGGTGCTTCAAAGAGGCATGCCCTCCCTAATCTGCGATATCTCCATGGGGCATCCCCGTCCCGTGGTCCCAGCTGCGTGGCGTCGCCGTGTTTTTGACTTAATACATTCGCTGGCACACCCGGGCGTCCGCGCGTCTATCAAGATGGTAGGGGAGAAGTTTGTTTGGCCGGGGCTGCGTAAACAAGTCAAAGAGTGGGCTGCAGCCTGCGCTGCGTGTCAAAGAGCAAAGGTACACAAACACACACGAGCCCCTCTAGAACCTTTTCACATCCCAGCCAAACGCTTTGATCATGTGCATATCGACTTAGTAGGACCTCTTCCGCTGTCCCAGGGGTTCACACACCTTTTAACCATGGTAGACCGCACCACGCGCTGGCCAGAGGCGGTCCCTCTGGCGGCAACCACAGCGGCAGATGTTGCACGTGCCTTTTTAACAGCTTGGGTCACACGTTTTGGTATCCCGTCAGACATAACGTCTGACAGAGGACCCCAGTTTGTTTCCGAGCTCTGGTCGTCCATGGCACTCAGCCTGGGGGTGAAAATTCATCGCACGACCGCGTATAACCCCCAGGCCAACGGTTTGTGCGAGCGCTTCCATCGGTCATTGAAAGCAGCCCTCAGAGCGGCTCTCACGGACACAAATTGGGTTGATAAGCTCCCATGGGTTTTATTAGGGTTGCGTTCAGCACCTAAAGAGGATTTGCAAGCCTCTCCGGCCGAACTCGTCTTCGCCCAACCCCTCCGGTTACCGGGAGATTTCCTCCCTGAGAACCCTGCTCCGGAGCACCTCCCCGCTCAGCTGCTGCAGAGCGACGCGGGGTCACACACCCTCCCCGGTCCCGTTCATCACAGTTTTCCACGTGTTTTTGTGCCCAAAGCCTTAAAGAATGCAGAATTTGTCTTTGTTAGACACGACGCACAGAGGTTAGGTTTAAGGCCACCTTACGATGGACCGTTCAGAGTGTTAGAAACCGGGGAAAAGCATTTTTTGCTCGATTTGGGAGACAGGAGGGACTTAGTCTGCATTAACAGGCTCAAACCCGCTTTTGTGTTAGCTGACGACCCAGTACAGTTGGCCAGAGCCCCCCGCCGCGGCAGGCCACCCGGGAGACGCTCTGCTAACCTTTCACGACGATGTGTTAATGATTCTACTTCACAGATGCAGCAGACAGCCACAGGCAGAGCGAGACCTGCTCGCAGCAGATATGGCAGAGAGTTGAAGCCCAAGCAGTGGGAAATGTGATCTGTTGTGCCAAGTTTTTTCTCTCTTGTTCTGTGTGGGGTGTCATGATTCTATGCATTTGGAGTTTAACTTGTCCTTATTTGAACGTTTGGGGGGGGTTATATGGTGCATATTTAAGGCACATATATGGCATGCTTGTGTGGTACGCATTCTCCCCCACAGGCATCCAGTAGGCATGACGGTGCAGACCCTACAGATCAAACGTCCAAAGGAACAATGCCCCAGCAGGGACCTCGGCTAGGAGATGGGTGCTGGGGAAGACGGAGGTCAGAGACAATGTCCCAACGGGAGCCCCCGAGGTGGAGAAGGGAACAGAGGCACCAGCAAGTCTCGGAGGCTATATGTGACTGTGGGTTCATGTGTTTACTGAACTTCTGTGGGGTGAAGGTGTGAGATACTTGATGTGGGGGCTTAGTATCTCTGGGATATAAAAGCTGTGAGGAAAGTTGGTTCTGTCTCTTTTCTGTTGAGAACTTTGATGATAGAAGATGTGACTTCCAATAAAGCTTTCCTGAGAAATAAACTCAGTCTCGTTTGTAAGGCATCTTCTACAATATAATCAATTCTTCATTAACTTTAGGCCATGTACCGCAGGCTTTTAAAACGGCTGTAATTAAACCCTTACTCAAAAAGCCAACGCTAGATCCAGGAGCTTTAGCTAACTATAGACCAATCTCTAATCTCCCTTTCATTTCAAAAATCTTAGAAAGAGTTGTTGCTACGCAATTATTTGACCACCTGCAGGGAAATGGTTTACTTGAAGAGTTTCAATCTGGGTTTAGAATCCATCATAGTACTGAAACAGCCTTAGCGAAGGTCACTAACGACCTCCTCATTGCATCTGATAATGGACTAGTTTCTGTACTTGTCCTTTTAGACCTTAGTGCAGCTTTTGATACTATTGATCATAATATTCTACTTGATAGATTAGAACACTATGTTGGACTTAATGGAACTTCGTTGCAGTGGTTTAGATCTTATTTATCTGATAGGTTCCAGTTTGTTCATGTAAATAATGAGTTTTCTTTCAGCTCAAAGCTTAGTCATGGAGTTCCACAGGGATCTGTGCGAGGCCCTACTCTTTTTAGTTTATATATGCTTCCGTTAGGCAACATTATTAGAAAGCACTGTATACATTTTCATTGTTATGCAGATGACACACAATTATACCTGTCAATGAAGCCAGATGATAGTAATCAATTAGCCAAGTTAGAAGCCTGTCTTAAGGAAATCAAAGCTTGGATGACTTGTAATTTCCTGCTATTAAATTCAGATAAGACTGAAGTCATTCTTGTTGGTCCAAAAAACCTTAGAAATTCCTTTCCAAATCAAACTTTCAGTTTGGATGCAGTTACTCTTTCTCTTAATAGCTCTGTGAGGAACCTTGGAGTTATTTTTGATCAGGATTTGTCCTTCAATTCACATATTAAATTTGTTTCTAAGACTGCCTTCTATCATTTGCGTAATATTGCCAAGATTAGGAGCATCTTGTCTCAGAGTGATGCTGAGAAGCTGATCCACGCTTTTGTTAGCTCGAGATTAGATTATTGTAATTCTTTATTATCAGGCTGTCCTAAAACATCTTTAAAAAGTCTTCAGCTGATCCAAAATGCTGCAGCAAGAGTTTTAACAGGTACTAGAAAGAGAGATCATATCTCTCCGGTTCTGGCCTCCCTTCATTGGCTTCCCATAGAGTTTAGAATTAAGTTTAAAATCCTTCTTCTTACTTACAAAGCTCTAAACAATCAGGCTCCTTTTTATTTAAAAGATCTGATACTACCGTATTATCCTAACAGAGCACTACGCTCCCAAAATGCAGGATTACTTGTAATACCTAGAATCTCCAAAAGTACAATGGGAGGCAGAGCCTTCAGTTATCAAGCTCCTCTCCTGTGGAATCAGCTGCCAATCTGGATTCGGGAGTCAGACTCGATCTCTGTTTTTAAGAATAGGGCTAAAACCTACCTTTTTGATATTGCCTACAATTAGGGAGGGATCATGTGTTTCTGAACCCTCCCTTAGTTATGCTGCTAATAGGTTTAGTCAGCCGGGGGACCTCCAGTAATGCACTGGGCCTCACTCCTTTCCTCACTCTCTATGAAATATTTTTTTGCTGGTCATTAACATTTGTTTGTTCTCTCCCATAGATTGAGTCCCCATCGTGCTGTTTGCTCTCTACATGTCTGTTCTTTTCTTCTTCTCTGTCCCATCACCCCCCAGCCAGTCGCAGCAGATGACTGCCCCTCCCTGAGCCTGGTTCTGCTGGAGGTTTCTTCCTGTTAAAAGGGAGTTTTTCCTCTCCACCGTCGCCAAGTGCTTGCTCACAGGGGATCGCCTGATTGCTGGGGTCTTTCTGCAACTGTGGGGGTTCCCCCCTACAGTTGATAGTGCTATGAGATGACTGTTGTTGTGAAATGGCGCTATTGTAGCGGTTTGATTAAACCCCCCACAACACACAAACAGAACACAGAGACAGTCAGCTCGCACTCCTGGGGTTTGTTCCGCTGCACGCTGAGTTTACAGCCTTGAAGTTAAAGTGTTCATGCATTTTGCCCTTACTGTGACCTAGAGACTCAGATCAATATGTAGATGTGCTGGTTAGCCTCTTTGTCTGACACTTGGAGCGAGGTCTAGCTAATCTGCCCATTGTGATGTATGTCTTACAAATGCAAATACCTCCTGCCTGTTCTGTTGTCCCTTTGATCATTCTAAACTGTGGGGTACGTCTCTTTGATGTATTGTTATGATCAAGTATTTAAGGTGCAACTCTGTAACGCAATTTCTCTCTCTTACTCTCTCAATCTGACTTCAACCCTGCTGCAGGACACAGATTTTGTGTCCCCTCTTCACTGAGAGCCTGAGGAATTCGGCTTCAGCCTGCTCACTATGGCTGGAGCCGAGTTCCCGTGAAGGCGACATGATTAATAAAATCTGCTTAAAACCACAGCACTGCTGCTTATTTTACCATGCCGCCTCACTGGTGACCCCTCCAACACGCACACGTTTTGTGCGAAAGCAACCTTCCGAGCTGGACAGCCACACAGCTGCGTTGGTGGCCCCTTGAAGACGCACACGTTTTGTGCAACGCAGCCTTCTGTTTTGGATGGCCACGCTGGCGAACCGACGCTGAAAAAAACGAGCGGCCAGCGAACGCAACACCCGGGCATGAATGCTCCGTCGCCTGAGATCTGCACAACCACGCTGGACCGGCCGCTCTCACTGAGAGCGCACGCACCTCGTCCTCTCTCCACGACGGCAACCTCCAGGGCCGACGGGGAGTGCAGCGCGTGGAACTGAACGCACCATGGCCGCACGAGCGACAACGATCGTCCACTTCCTCACACCGCGCCAACGCAGCTGCATGAGCCTGAGGAACAAAAGATCGTCTATTCCCTCCCGCCGCTCCAACGCCTCTGCACGGGCCTGAGGGACTAAAGATCGTCTATTTCCTCTCAACGCTCCAACGCACCATGGCCAAATCTACAGCAACAGCTCAACCTGGATTTTATTGGCGCCGTCTGCGCTGATCTCCGCCAAGTTTCTGCACCCTGACTCACCACTCCAGCGGCCCACCCACGCACTGAACCCCTGCGCACGCACCGGGGAGTTACAAGGACGGCGCATCACGCATGGGACAAGTAACGGCTCCACAGACTGCCTTCCTCCTTCGCCGCTGCCTTTCAGGGCTGCTCGCTCACCTGAGGTACGCATACAGCATACTGGAAGGATTTGTTAACAGTCTCAGCCACGCCACAGACCGCCATCGTCCTCCGCCGCTGCCCTCAGAACCTTCAGGGTTGCTCGTTCACCGGAAGCAAGCACGCAGCTCGCCACTGGATTTTTTAATGGTCTTAGCCACGGCACAACGGGATTTCAGCCGTCAGCTGTTCCCGGGAGCTTTGGGGTTGCTTCAGCACCCAAAACCAACAGTCCCCCCTGCTTTGTTTACTTTCTCTCTTACAGCCGCTCCTGCTTTTCTTCATGGCCACGAGAGGAGTCAGAGACTAATTTTTCTTCTTGTGGACCGCTGCACGTTCAACGGGACCAGCCCTTCGACATTGCGGACCCACAAGCAATTTTTGCGCGGCTCAGGACGATTTCACAGCTCCTGCCGGCACTTACTACCCCTCCCCTCCCCTCCCTCCCCCTCCGCCTGCAGCGAGCTTCTCCCACAGCTCGCTCACACAGATGGATTATCGAGGTCGCGACCCCCTGCCGCGTCCTCTGGGGGGGAGCGTGTGTGGCGGTTCGTTTTAACCCCACAACAGACTAAGGACACTCAGCCCTCTTTTCTCTGTTTTCCTGCTACACTACTGAGATGCAATGTGCCATTCATGTATTTGTGATGCAAACATGCATGTATTGTGATGTAATGCGCCATTCGGTATAGTGTGCATATGGCTTGTCCTTACTGTGCTTTTTCTGAGCATCTTACATATGTAGATGTGCTTTGGTGTATTAATGTCTACAGGTAGACGAGTTTCTTCTGTCTCACCTATGTGATGTTAATCGTTGCCTTTCATGCATGGTATTCACATCGCGGAGCAGCAAACACTTTTGGTGCGACTACCCCCCCCCCCCCCCCTCCTGCACAGAGCTTTTCCCTGCTCGCTGCCCAGACTGCAACATCGAGGTCACGGTCCCCTACCGTTTCCCTCTTGGGGGGGAGCAGTGTAGCGGTTTGATTAAACCCCCCACAACACACAAACAGAACACAGAGACAGTCAGCTCGCACTCCTGGGGTTTGTTCCGCTGCACGCTGAGTTTACAGCCTTGAAGTTAAAGTGTTCATGCATTTTGCCCTTACTGTGACCTAGAGACTCAGATCAATATGTAGATGTGCTGGTTAGCCTCTTTGTCTGACACTTGGAGCGAGGTCTAGCTAATCTGCCCATTGTGATGTATGTCTTACAAATGCAAATACCTCCTGCCTGTTCTGTTGTCCCTTTGATCATTCTAAACTGTGGGGTACGTCTCTTTGATGTATTGTTATGATCAAGTATTTAAGGTGCAACTCTGTAACGCAATTTCTCTCTCTTACTCTCTCAATCTGACTTCAACCCTGCTGCAGGACACAGATTTTGTGTCCCCTCTTCACTGAGAGCCTGAGGAATTCGGCTTCAGCCTGCTCACGCTATGGCTGGAGCCGAGTTCCCGTGAAGGCGACATGATTAATAAAATCTGCTTAAAACCACAGCACTGCTGCTTATTTTACCATGCCGCCTCACTATATAAATAAAGTTGAATTGAATTGAATTGAATTTTCCTGGGAACTGTGTAACAAGGGTGCACCCAAGATCAAACTTGACTCAGCTGAGACTGCATTATTAGAAGTGAGACAAAGGTAACAAACTTTTGGTTTGGTTTTTGACCATTCACTTGGTAGATGTTATAGCCTTTTCAATTGTGTGTTGTTAAATGTCTTTTTGTCTTTTTATCTTTATTTTTCCATTTTTTTCCATTCTTTTCATTTTTTACTAAAGCCGGCAGTTATTCAATTTAACAATCCTGTCTCTGTGCTTCATTTAAATGCTCCACTTTGCTCCAGCAGCTGAACCTACTGGTCCAATTGAGTAACTTGTACTGGCTAATCACTTATTTATTTTGAGTGACACAAATTATACACGCAAGTTACATACACATGGTGGTTAATATATGCTACAGGTGTTATTACAGAATACGGGGTTTCATACCTCTTGGTCCTTGAAATCAAGGGCATCTTGTTCTCATCAGAAAAAAGAAAAAAACCTGATGAGAAAAAAGTCTTATCTTACAGAGGAAAAAAATGTCTCAAATTTACACAAACTATTCTAATCAGTAGAAAGTCAAAAAAATTACTAGAAATAAAGCTGTAAATGCACAGAAAATTTTGGACCCCCTGGTGGGCTGTTTTTGGCCCACCGGCCATATATTTGACACCCCTGGACAAGCCCATTAAAAATACATATTTAGAGGATTTACTTCCATGAAATAGTTGCATATCACAACAGCATGTAAATGAATAAGATAAAATAAAATAGAAAGCGCAGATAAATGAAAGTTCACCTTCGAAGAAGCTTCATTTGTTCTTTACAGCAACAAATCCCAGTCACTTTTTCCTCTGTGCGGTAAGAAAATTTACATTTGCACAACTGCGGGCATTAAATGCAAGCTTCTTGCTCTAAAAATACTCATGTTTAACCACAGAGGTAGGAGCTGATGTTGGGGGCTACTCACCACTCGGACACAGCATTTCTTTCCACCGGGTTGCGGTGTGAAATGCAGCAGGACAGGAGACCCGCGAACACAGGTCCAGGTGACAGTGGACCAATGAGCACACACTATGTGCAGATAGTGCTTCTGGGAGTTGTAGTTTCATAGTCTCACATTACGGATAGGTTTTATTTTAGATGCCATCTAAGAAAAGTACAACCCGCCAAGCCCTGCACATCAGAGTCTCCAAAACACCAGGAAAAGTTGCTAGATTTATCACTAGTTGCTTTTGACAAAAAAGAGTCACCAAGAGGGTGTGAAAAGTTGATGGATTTAGCGAGGAAGTCACCAAGTTGGCAACACTGCCTGTTGCATATAATCCGATACTTGTCTTCTGCCCTCTGGTGGATACCTCTTGCACTACAATAATTCTGACACCACACGCATTATTGCCGAGTCCGCTTATTATAAGCGACTTTGGGCTTGTTTTTCTCTAAAGTCACTTGCAAATCTCATCAGTCGTGGGTTGTGAGTTTTTGGGCTTGTTTTTTAATATGTGGTTGCTTATTTGGGCTTGCTTTGCTGTCTGTGTGACAGCTCTCCTTATGGGACCTTTTTTAACTTTATTAGAACACACATACAATTTTTACAACAAAACTGTTACTGCCAGGGGAATAATAATTCTTTTATGCTTGGAAAAGTTTCAAGCCAAGGTTGCAATACAAAAATAAAATTAAGATACTGTGGTGACCCATCACAGTCTACAGGGACATTCATCCTCACACTCAGAAGGTCCAGAAGAAGCAGAGGACCATTCACATACGGACAGAGAGCCCCTGGGGGGGACAACCAGAACAATGGACTATTGTTTATACATCCCCGGATTAAGGAGAAGACGTCCAGGCGCCAGTTGGTCAGGCTAATCATATGTATTGAATGATATGTATATCAATATGCTAATGTGCCATGCATTCTCTCTGTTTGTATAACATATAAAAGAGCTGACGATACATGCCTCAGCAACACGACGCAGCAAACACAGCACAGCACAGTACAGCACTGTAGCGCACAGCGCTACAAGCGCGTCTCATTATGTTGGAGGAAATAAAACTCTACAACCTTCCAGCTCGTCGCATCTCGCCTGAACTTATTCCTCCACAATACAATATTTATGTACAAATACTAAATTTCTCAAGAACACTAAACATCTTAATAGCGTTCTTATTTTTTATGCTGCTTGTAGAGGAGCTTGAAATAACGAGGCGATGTGATTCATAAACCAAAGTTTATTATCAGCTCCTCTAACAAGTCTCATCTAGGTGCAGCAGCAGAAGAAGTAAGAGAGCGAACACCTTCGGCTCTACGAACTTATACTCGCACATAACAAAAGACATGCATATCAAAAGCTGACATCCCTCACTATCTTAATCCCCTGTTTTGTCTTCGTACTCCTCCGCCTGGCCCTGGGGGGTCAGGGCAACCCATCCGGTCTCCACCGCAGCGCCTGGGATGCTCTTTGATCTTCACTGGCGGTTGAGACCCTTTGTCCTGTTCTGAGGTGTGAAGTCGCTTTACATATGTAATCACTAAACACTCTCACATGCTTAAACATATGTAGGTTATGGGATCTATGATTAATATAGCCCACAGCCTCCCCCAAACGACTAAGAAAAGGACAATAGAAAAATTCACAGTTTAAGATAATTACTATGACATACTAACTGCTACACCTCTTGACACAGAAGAAACTTTCCAGCAGCCATGCTCCTAAGAGAGTTCAGTGGTAATCATAACAGCATAGTAATATCACAAGTCAGTCCTAAACTGTTACAGCACAATTAGTGAACAACTGTTGAGTAGTTTGCATCAGTCTCTGTGCCGTCTGGGTTTTAATCTTCTCCCGAATCTGCTGTGGGTCCGCTTGGGTGTCCTGGTGGGACCTTCCTGTAAGGAATCTGCAGCTTGGGAAGGAGAGTGATTATTTGTTCCCTGCAGGGGGGCTGAGTCTTTTCTCTTGGGGGGTCTACCCCGCCGAGGTGCTCTCGCCAACCGTGCAGGCTCGTCTCTCAACAAGAAGGCAGGTTTAAGTCTGTCAATGCTGACTGTTTCTTTTCTATCCCCAAAATCAAGCACAAAATGTTTATCACCAGGTTCCAGCACTCTGAATGGCCCATTGTATGGTGGGCGGAAGGTTGGTTTTAAAGCTTCATGCCTAACAAAAACGAATTCAGCGTTTTTTAAAGCTTGGGGGACAAAAACCCGTGGAAAAGAGTGATGTGCCGGCCCGGGGAGAGAGTCCGATCCGTTGCTGCCTACAAACCTCGGGGCTGGAAAATGCCCTGGCTCTGGGTTCTCTGGTAAAAATTCACCTGGGAGCCTGAGAGGTTGTGCAAAAACTAATTCTGCTGGGGAGGCGTCTAGATCCTCTTTGGGCGCAGCACGCAACTCCAATAAAACCCAGGAAAGTTTATTTACCCAATTTGTATCCGTTAGTGAGGCTCTGAGGGCGGCCTTTGAAGATCTGTGAAAACGCTCGCATAACCCATTAGCCTGAGAGTGATAAGCGGTGGTGCGGTGAATTGTTGCCCCTAAGCTGCTGGACATGGCTGACCAAAGCTCCGAGACAAATTGAGGCCCCCTATCGGACGTGATGTCCGATGGGACGCCGAAACGTGCCACCCAGTTTGTCAAAAAAACGCGAGCGACTTCCTGCACTGTGGTTGACGCCAGAGGGACTGCCTCTGGCCAGCGCATGGTGCGGTCTATCATTGTTAACAGGTGTGTGAAACCTTGGGAGGAAGGTAGTTGCCCCACAAGGTCGACATGAACGTGGTCGAACCTTCTAGTAGGGATTCGAAAAGGCTCCAGAGGGGCTTTTGTGTGTTTGTGTACTTTGGCGCGCTGACAAGAAATGCAAGTTTTTGCCCATTCTTTTACGTTTTTGCGCAGGCCCGGCCACACAAACTTTTCAGCGACCATTTTAACTGAAGCGCGCACACCTGGGTGTGCAAGGGAGTGAATCGAGTCGAAAATACAGCGGCGCCATGCAGCTGGAACTAACGGGCGAGGTCGGACGGTTGAGATGTTGCATATTAGGGGGGGCACACCGTCGCGTAGACCCCTTTTCTCCAGCCTTAACCCTGTTGGTCCAGACAGGAGTGCGCGCACGTCCGCGTCACTACTTTGTTCCTCTGCCATGGCTGCATAATCTATCCCTGCGTGGATTGGTGCTGCATATGTGTCCGCGTTGGCGAACAGTTCTGCGGCTGAGGTAGTATATATAATCTGTCTCCTCGCGCTCTGGCGATGTCACAGCGCGAGAGAGGCAGTCTGCTACCACGTTAAGTTTGCCTGCCACATGTCGAATGTCTGTGGTGAACTCTGAAATCGCAGCTAGCTGTCTTTGTTGCCTGCCTGACCACGGTTCGGAAATTTTAGCCATAGCAAAGGTGAGCGGTTTGTGGTCTACAAAAGCCGTAAAACGCCGCCCCTCTAACCAGAACTGGAAGTGGCGGATGGATAAATGGAGCGCTAGTAGCTCTCTGTCAAAAGTGCTGTATTTACGCTCAGCTTGGTTTAGCGATTTGCTGAAGAATGCCAAAGGTTGCCAGATTCCGCTGACGTGTTGTTCTACAACTGCCCCTATGGCCAGGTCTGAAGCGTCTGTGGTTAGCGCAATGCGGGCCGAGGGATCGGGGTGAACCAACAATGTGGCATTAGCTAGGGCGCTTTTTACTTCCGCGAAGGCGCGTTCGCGCTCCGGGGTCCATTCGACCGCGTTGGAAGGTTTTTGTTTTCTGAGCGCGTCATATAGGGGCTGCATGAGCTGAGCTGCGTGGGGGAGGAAGCGGTTGTAAAAATTAACCATGCCCAAAAATTCCTGCAGCGATTTGACCGCTTGTGGCCGTGGGAAACTTTTTACTGCGTGAACTTTGTCTGGAAGTGGGACTGCCCCCTTTGGAGAAACTCTGTGTCCTAAAAAATCAATTTGTGACACGCCGAATTTGCATTTGGCTGGATTGATTATTAACCCGTGCTCTTCTAGTCTCTGAAAAACTATAGTGAGATGCCGCTCGTGTTCTTCCTCAGACGAGCTGGCTACCAGCATATCGTTGAGGTAGACGAACACGAAAGGGAGGTCGCGTAATACTGCGTCCATCATCCGCTGAAAGGTTTGAGCAGCGCCTTTGAGGCCGAAAGGCATCCGCAAAAATTCAAAAAGACCGAAGGGGGTTATTACAGCTGTTTTAGGAATGTCCTCTGCTCGAACTGGGACTCGATGATAACCGCGGACCAGGTCTATTTTTGAAAAAATGCGCGCACCTGCCAGATGTAGTGAAAAGTCTTGAATGTGAGGAATTGGGTAGCGGTCATGCGCTGTCGCATTGTTTAATCTGCGGTAATCGCCGCACGGCCTCCAAGAACCGTCGGATTTCGGGACCATGTGAAGTGGTGACGCCCAGGGGCTTTTCGAGCGTCTGATAATGCCTAATTTTTCAAGGGTGGTAAACTCGTCCCGAGCTATAGTGACCTTGGTCGCGTCTAAGTGCCGAGCTTTGGCGAATACGGGTGGGCCCGTTGTGGGAATAAAGTGTTCAACCCCGTGTTTAGCCACTGTGGCTGAGAATTTGGGAATTGTGAGTGCTGGAAATTGGGTGAGGAGTTGATCAAACTTACCTCCTGCTGTGGTGACGCTGGCCTGCACGGGTGGTGGAGAAAGTCGAGCTGAGCAGGGAATAGAAGCAAAGGACAGTGCATTAACCAAGCGCCTGTTCGCTAGATCAACTAATAACCCATGTGCACACAAAAAATCTGCACCCAACAAGTTAAAACTCACCGCCGCTACAACAAATGTCCATCTGTAGTTGCGGCCGTGGATGCAGAGGGGCAGGCTCTTTTCGCCAAAAGTGTCGATGATGGAGCCGTTGGCTGCCACCGCTCCATTGCCCCGGGGGCCCGTGGCCCGGTCTGCTTGGGAGGGCATGACAAAACTTAGTTGAGCTCCTGTGTCGATAAGGAACCGCTTGCCGGTGTGTCCGTCCGTCACATATAAAAGCTTGCTTTTTTCGCCGAGAACCGCCGCTGTTAACGGCTCTCGGCTTCGGCGTTTTCCCGAAATTGTGAATTTGCAGGGGGGAACGCATTTGTAAGCCTTCTCGGCGAAGCGGTGGTGGTAATAACAAACGTCGCTCCGTCTGTTGCGTCCTGGCCGTGTCGCTGTCACCGCGGGCTGATTCTGCTCGGTGATTTGTGGCTCCTCGTGGCTCCGGACATCAGCGTTGAGGTCTGCGGATGCTGCTGTGGGTGTCTGCTCCTTGCAGGCGTTGAGGAGCTGTTGAGCTTCGTGAGCCAGCGTGCGGAAGTCTTGCTGGGTGCTGCATCGCATGTTGGCCAGCGTCCCTCTCATGTGTGGCGGCAGCGTACTGAGGAATATGAAATGGAAGAGGAAGTTGTCATTGTCCTCTTCTTTAAGTTGCAGCAAGTCCTCCATGAGGGCCTTGGGTCTGCCTCCTCTGTGGCCGTAGACCGCCAGGATCCTCTCGGCTCTCTCCTCGGCTGAGGGGACGTAATTTGCCACGATGGTCGCTTTCAGTTCTTTATATTTGTCCTGGGCCGGCGGCCGCTGGATTATGCTCCGCGCACATCTCGAAGTGGCGGCGTTGAGTTTAGCGACGATGTGATAGAACTTTGTATCGTCAGCCGTGATGCCCGCAAGTGCAAACTGGGCTTCAGCTTGCTGAAACCACGAGGTGGGGTCTTCCTGCCAGAAGTCTGGCAGGTTGACGGTGACGGCGTTTGTGTGGACCGTCACTGATGTGTCCGCAGGGTGAGAGTGCCTTGCTTCGGCTCTCTCCACAGCGCTGGTGCTCGGTTGAGCCTTCTCTATCACTTCTGCCGTGGGGGAACGTCGTCCATCTGTTCACCTGTCTGCATGGGCGCTGGCGTCTGCCTGGGTCGCCACAGATGAGTCGATCGCAGGGGAACGCCTCTGGTCCATTCTTGTGTCAGGGTCACCAGTGTAGAGGAGCTTGAAATAACGAGGCGATGTGATTCATAAACCAAAGTTTATTATCAGCTCCTCTAACAAGTCTCATCTAGGTGCAGCAGCAGAAGAAGTAAGAGAGCGAACACCTTCGGCTCTACGAACTTATACTCGCACATAACAAAAGACATGCATATCAAAAGCTGACATCCCTCACTATCTTAATCCCCTGTTTTGTCTTCGTACTCCTCCACCTGGCCCTGGGGGGTCAGGGCAACCCATCCGGTCTCCACCGCAGCGCCTGGGATGCTCTTTGATCTTCACCGGCGGTTGAGACCCTTTGTCCTGTTCTGAGGTGTGAAGTCGCTTTACATATGTAATCACTAAACACTCTCACATGCTTAAACATATGTAGGTTATGGGATCTGTGATTAATATAGCCCACACTGCTAATAATTGTGCCATATTGTTTCAGTTCAAAATAAAAATGTTCAGAGTTTGGTTTCATTCTGGAGTCTGTCCACTTCTTATGAATGTGAAATTTTCCTTTAAGCAATAGCAATTGAATGAAATAAACAAAGTTCTTGTCCATTGTTTTTTGTTCAAATCTAAAAATGATGTCTCTTTCTTTAAACAGAATTCTTTGTCCAGTCCACTGCAAAATAAAATGTTCAACATCTGTCCTAAATGTCTTTGTGTAAATACACTTAACAAACAGATGAGAGATCTCTCTTTCCAGTCCACAAAAAAACACAAGAATGACCTATTTTGAGTCCAAACCTTTCAAATAAATCTTTAACAGTCTCTATACGATGCAAAATTCCTTTTCCTTGTTAACAAAAAATTTATCACAGACCAAATTTGTTGCCAACTTAACCCTTGATACTGAGCTGCCCAAATACATTGACCTGTAGATATTCCCACTGTCTGCATAACGCTTAAATCGAAAAAATTCTCCAGTGAAATGAATGGCAAGAGCGAAATTATCTTTTGATCCCGATCAAATTTTACCAAGAGTTACACATATGTTTGTCAATTTAAAAGATAATTTTCCACGTAATTAAAGTTGTCGGCTGTCGTATAATAACAGAGCAGCAGTTGGGGTTTTTTTAAATGTCGAGTGGACAACAACTCCCATCATCCCACATCACTAAACACAATTACAGTTTTTCAGTTTTTTTGACTGTTAATTTTACTGTCAATTTGCTGTTGCTTATGCAGAATGCATGTCTTTTCTTTTGATCAGAGTTTAAAAAATTTAATTTATTCAAAGTTTTTATATTGACTGTGTCTGCTATAAATTTACTGTTGCTTATGCAGAATGCATATGTATTTTCCTTTAATTAGAGCAGGGGTGTCCAATCATGTGCTATGGAGGTCCAAGACCCTGCAGGTTTCCTTTTTTACCCAGTCTCTTCAGCAGGTGTTTTCACTTATCAGCAATCAGTGGGAAGAAGTTCAGTGGAATCTGCTGTTGAAGACACTGGTTGGAGGTAAAGCCTGCAGGGTCTTGGCCCTCCGTGGCACATGATTGGACACCCCTGAATTAGAGTTTATAAAATTCAGTTATTCAATACTGACTATGTTTACAGTCAATTCACTGCAAACAAAAATAAATTGATATATCTATAGTGTTATCAAGCAGCCTCTCTTTTACACAGTGTGGTAGGTCTGTGATGCTTTAGGTATTACTTATAAATCAAAAGTGTGCTTGTTCAGTAAAAATACATAACCCCCTAGAGTCCGTATACTGAATAATTGTATCCCATGAAACCCGCTCTGACAAAACCAATGGAGAGCAGCCGTTGCCGGCTGGAAGTGACGTACACTCATTGATTCCGGCTAAAGCTGGGTTCACACTATACCGTTTGGACCGACTTTTACAGACGTTTTGAAAAAACAGAGAAATACTCAGCACAGGTCAGCTGATATCAGCATCAGGCAATGCTCATATAAAGATCAGCATTTGTGGAGGCAGTATTTATTTTTGTTTTATATTCCTATGTAGTTATTTCTGCATACCCTTTTCCGTGTTCATTCATTCATTCCTCTGAAAAAATACAGTAATGTCTATAGAATGCAACACTAACTTCACAATTAAAATGTGAATGTGGATGGAATAAAAAACTATTTAGTGTATCATCATATAAATAAAATGACGGGTGATTATATTTTGACTGTTACAACTGTCTCCATTAAAATAATATAAAATTCCATTAAAATGTCATTTACTTTTTGACAAATCAGTGCTGTTTGATTCCCCACAATGGAAGCCGAACCAGTAAATCCTGGAGAATGATTATGCATGGAGCAGAAAATTAAGAACAGTAAATTTGTCAATGAGGAGATTTTCTTTTCTTTGGGGCCATCACTTTTTGGGGAGATTTTATATATATACACTACCGTTCAAAAGTTTGGGGTCACTTAGAAATTTCCTTATTTTTGAAAGAAAAGCACTTTTTTTCAATGAAGATAACTTTAAACTAATCAGAAATACACTCTATACATTGCTAATGTGGTAAATGACTATTCTAGCTGCAAATGTCTGGTTTTTGGTGCAATATCTACATAGGTGTATAGAGGCCCATTTCCAGCAACTATCACTCCAGTGTTCTAATGGTACAATGTGTTTGCTCATTGCGTCAGAATTCTCCAGATTACCTCAACAAATTAACAGCTAGATTGCCAAAGGTCTGCAATGCTGTAATTGCTGCAAATGGAGGATTCTTTGACAAAAGCAAAGTTTGAAGGAAAAAATTATTATTTCAAATACAAATCATTATTTCTAACCTTGTCAATGTCTTGACTATATTTTCTATTCATTTTACAACTCATGGTGGTAAATAAAAGTGTGACTTTTCATGGAAAACACAGAATTGTCTGGGTGACCCCAAACTTTTGAACGGTAGTGTATGTATATATATATAAAATCTCCCAAAAAAGTGATGGCCCAAAAGAAAAAAAAAAAAAAAAAATATATATATATATATATATATATATATATATATATATATATGCTGCTATATATATGCTGCTATGGTGTAGCCATAGCAGCATGAAAGTTTTCACTCCCCAGGATCTGGATCACTGCCGGAGGTCACATGACTAAAAAAACCTGAATATGATAACCTATGGGGCTTCCCCAAGGTTCTTTGTTTAGCCCCAAACTTTATTTTTGTATATAAATTAAATTTGCAGCCTGTCTAAATAGTTTGTTTCTTTTATTTGCTGATGACACAACTCTTTATTGCCCTGGAAAAAATGGAACAATTTCTGATTACAGTGGACAAAGAAATAACATAAAAGTGATTTAACATGAACAAATTTTCACTGAATTGTAATAAAACAAAGTACGGTATATGATATTTGGATAATAGGAAAATTGGAAATCAGGTCCAACGGTACATACTTTCTGTGTTGTATCTGTCCTAACACTTGGTCCACCTAGTACTGTACAGTACATACTAGGTCAGGGGTCAGCAACCCATGGCCCTGGGGCCGCATGCGGCCCTTCAGCCCCTGTGTCATGGCTCCTTGCAGTTATATCTCAAAACACATGGAAATTAATGAAGTTCATTTTAATTATTTTATTTTTCAAATTATTGTTTATTGGATACATTTGTCAATGGAAACACTTTCATGAATGTAATAGATTACAGGTGCATCTCACTAAATTAGAATATCATCAAAAAGTTGATTTAGGCTGCACGGTGGCGCAGTGGTTAGCACTGCGGCAGCACAGTTTACCCTTGGCCGGGGGATCGTGGGATCGTGGGTTCGATCCCAGCCCCCGACCAACAGTGATCTGTGTGGAGTTTGCATGTTGTCCCCGTGTATGCGTGGGTTTACCCTGGGATTTCTCCGGTTTCCTCCCACATGCCAAAAACATGCAGGTTAGGTTAATTGGAGACTCTAAAGTGGCCCTTGGTGTGAATGTATGTGTGTGAATGGTTAAAGGGATGGCGCCGTATTGTGGCTGCTTCATCCATCCAGGTGGTGGATGACCCTTAATTTCTGTAAAGCGTCTTTGAGTGTCTATGATAAAGCACTATATAAATCTGATGCATTGATTGATTGATTGATTTCAGTAATTCAATTCATAAAATGAAACTCATTTTACATAGATTCATTACAGATGGAGTGATATATTTCAAGTGTTTTTCTTTTAATTTTGATGGTTATGGCTTGCAACTCATGAAAACCCGAAAATCAGTTTCTCAAAAAATTAGAATATTACATAAGATCAGTTTTTAAAAATTGATTTTTTTAATAGAAATGCTGGCCGACTAAAAGTATTTCCATGCACACACTCAATACTTGGTCAGGGCTCCTTTTGCATGAATTAATACTGTATCACTGGCATGGCATGAAGGTGATCAGCCTGTGTTACTGCTGAGGGGTTATGAAGGCCCAGGTTGCTTTGATAGTGGCCTTCAGCTCACCTGCATTGTTGGGCCTGGTGTCTCTCATCTCTCCGTTGACGATACTTCATAGATTCTGTATGGGGTTTAGGTCAGGAGAGTTTGCTGGCCAGTAAAATATGGTGATGCCATGGTCATTAAACCAGGCTTTGGTACTTTTGGCAGCAGTGTGGGCAGGTACCAAGTCCTGCTGGAAAATGAAATCAGCATCTCCATAAACCTTGTCAGCAGAGGGAAGCATGAAGTGCTCTAAAATGTCCTGGTAGACAGCTGCATTGACTTTGGACTTGATAAAACAGAGTGGACTAACCCCAGCAGATGACATGGCTCCCCAAATCAGGTGCCAAGTCCTGTCACTTGGAAATCAAGGTCCCAAAGTCTGGAGGAAGAGTGAACAGGCACAGAATCCAAGTTGCTTCAGGTCCGGTGTGAAGTTTATACAGTCAATGATGATATGTGGAGCCATGCCATCTGCTGGTGTTTCTCCACTGTGTTTAATCAAGTCCAATGTCAGTGCAGCCATCTAACAGGAAATTTTCCAGCAGGACATGGCACCTGCCCACACTGCTGCCAAAAGTACAAATACCTGGTTTAATGACTATGGTATCACTGTGCTTGATTAGCCAGCAAACTCTTCTGACCTAAATCCCATAATCTATGGTGTATTGTCAAGAGGAAGATGAAATACACCAGACTCAATAATGCAGACGAGCTGAAGGCTGCTATCAAAACAACCTGGGCTTCCTTAACACCTCAGTAGTACCACAGGCTGATCACCTCCATGCCATGCTGCATTGATGCAGTAATTATGCAAAAGGAGCCCCAACCAAGTATTGAGTGTGTACATGGACATACTTTTCCAACATTTCTATTAAAAATCTTTTTTTAATTAATTTTATGTAATATTCTAATTTTTTGAGAAACTGAATTTGGGGTTTTCATTTGCTGCAAGCCATTACCATCAAAATTAAAAGAAACACTTGAAATATATCACTCTGTGTGTGACATGGTTGTTGACCCAGTGATGAGGCACAGACTCCAAATTGATACAATAACGTTTATTAACAACAATGTGAGTGAATTGTGGTGTGAGTGCAGGCTGGAATTGCCGGGAACTGAGCGAGACACCGTTCGGCCTGGCAACCCTGGAGACACAAAAAGAGAGGTGGTTACTGAGGGTCACGACTGGAGTGAAACAGTTACCGTGTGGCTACTTTGGGAACAGATGGTGAAGTTCTCCGGTTCGGCGTTACGGCCGTGGCCAGGGAGACAGTGCTGTTCAGACGGTGGTATAGTCCCGACAGGAGGGCATAGAGGTTGGTGGCGAGGAGAAGGAGCTGGTAAGTCCGCCGCCCGGGAGGAAGAGGAAGAGACTCCGCTGCCACAGACTCCGCCTGTGCACGGGGGACTAGTAGAAAGAGGTAAGTTGGCAATGGCGCTTACATGGTGGGTTAGGTTGGATCTTCCCGGCGCAGGTGAGGGTTGGCTCGGCTGTGGCTTTGGTAACTGAGAAGATTTGGCGATGAAGCTCTCCTGGAGCGCAGTGAAACTTCGCCACACTGCCACTCCGGGCAGCGTGGAAGATATAGGCCCAGCCTAATGAGGATCAGGTGTGCGTGCAGCTGCAGATAATGAGCAGAGCAGACCATGACAGTACTCCCCCACTAATTAGTGCCTCTTGGCGGCCGTTCCAGCCTACCTGGATGCGTCCGATGGAACTCCCTGATGAGATCTTTATCGAGCACACAGGCAGTACGCACTCAGGACCTGGCCTCCGGACCATAGCCCTCCCAGTCCACCAGGTATTGCAGCCCACGGCCCGGGCAGCGGACATCCAGGATAGCAGTCACACTCCACACCAGGCTGCCGTTGATCATCCTAGAGGGCGGTGGCGGCCTGGGAGGAGAGCACGGGGGGCTGGAAGTCACAGGTTTAACTTGCGACACATGAAATGTGGGACATATGCGGAGGGAGTGGGGAGATCTAGCCATACCGACACAAGGTTGATGATGCGAGAGATGGCGAACGGCCCAATAAACCGCTGCTGCATCTTCCTGCGCTCAGCCTTCAGATTAATGTTCTTTGTAGACAGCCAAACCTGCTGACCCACCTGGTACACCGGCGCTGGGGTCCTATGACGATTTGCCACAGCAGTATTGCGTTCGCCTGTACAGTGTAGCGCAGCTTGAGTTGCCTTCCATAGACGACAGCGTCTCATGTGCACCGGCACAGATGGCATGGCGATGTCGCCCTCTTCTTCGGGAAACAAAGGGGGAGAATACCCAAGAGAGGCTTGAAACGGGGACATACCTATGGCCGAAGAGACCGTCGAATTGTGGGCGTACTCGATCCATGGTAGGAAGGAACTCCATGCCGTCGAATTGGAAGAAGCCACACACAGCAGCGTCGCCTCCAGCTCCTGGTTGGCACGTTTGCACTGGCCATTGGACTGTGGATGGTATCCAGATGACAGGCCCACTTTGGCTCCAAGGGCGTTGCAAAAAGACCTCCACACCTGGGAAATAAATTGGGGCCCCCGGTCCGAGACGATGTCCGTGGGGATCCCATGAAGTCTCACCACATGTTGGACCAACAGGTCAGCTGTCTCCTTTGCCATAGGCAGACCCAGAAGAGGAACAAAATGGGCCGCCTTGGAGAATCTGTCCACAAGGGTGAGAACCACGGTGTGATTGTTGGAAGGAGGGAGGCTGGTAACGAAGTCCAACGCCACATGGGACCAGGGTCTGCCAGGAACTGGAAGGGGGTGGAGCAACCCTGCCGGTGGGGACGAAGGGGACTTCCCGGTGGCACACTGGGGACAGGCCCGTATGTACTCCCCGACATCCTTTTGAAGAGAGGGCCACCAGAATGAGCATTGCAACAACTCCTCCGTGCGTCGTCTTCCAGGATGGCAGGCGAACTTGGATGCGTGGGCCCATTGGATGACATCACCCCGGACGGCCGATGGCACAAACAGCTTCCCCACTGGCCCCCCACCCAGGTCTCTCTCCGACTCCTGGGCCCTCAGGACCCTCTCCTTAATCCCCCACGAGAGGGCGCCCACGACACAGGAGGTAGGGAGGATGGGATGGTCTTCAGCCTCCAGGGTGTCCATGGCGAATTGCCTGGAGAAAACGTCCGGTTTAGTATTCTTGGACCCAGGGCGGTAAGTGATAGTAAAGTCGAATCGACCAAAGAAAAGAGACCAGCGGGCCTGACGGGCATTCAGGCGCTTGGCTGTCCTAAGGTACTCCAAATTGCGATGGTCTGTCCAAACCACGAACGGCTGCGAGGACCCCTCCAGCCAATGGCGCCACTCCTCCAGAGCCAGTTTGACGGCCAGCAACTCCCTGTCACCGATGCTATAATTCCGCTCCGCCGAAGATAGTTGCTTGGAGAAAAAGACACAAGGCCGGCCCTTCCCATCCATCGGAGAACGTTGAGAAAGGACTGCCCCCACACCAGAATCTGAGGCGTCCACCTCCACGAGGCACTGCAGGCTGGGATCCACCTGCACCAGGAACGGCGAATCAGAGAATTGCTTCTTCAGGTCCGCAAAGGCCACCGCCGCCTCCTCCAACCACCGGAAGGGAACCTTCATGGATGTAAGGCACGTCAGGGGAAGGGCCAGGCTGCTGTAGTTCTTTATGAATCGGCGGTAGAAATTAGCAAATCCCAGGAACTGCTGGAGCTGTTTCCTTGAGGACAGGACCGGCCACTCCACCACCGCCTTAATTTTGCCCGGGTCTGGAAGGATCTCCTTATGAGAAAGAATGAAGCCCAGGAAGGACGTCTTGGACGTATGAAACTCACATTTCTCAGCCTTGACGAATAACTGGTTCTCCAATAGCCGCTGAAGAACACGTCTCACATATACCCGGTGCTCCTCTAAGGAGTGGGAGAAGATCAGAATGTCATCCAGGTAAACAAACACAAACACGTTCAGAAAATCCCTCACAACATCATTGATGAGCCACTGGAACACAGCAGGCACATTGGTCAGACCAAATAGCATCACCAGATATTCAAAGTGACCACTAGGGGTACGAAAACCTGTCTTCCACTCATCCCCCTTGTGCAGATCCAACTTGGTAAAACAGGAAGCTCCCTGGAGAGAGTCAAAGGCAGAATTAAGCAACGGGAGGGTGTACTTATCCTTGATAGTAATATTATTCAACTCCCTAAAATCAATGTATGGTCTCAATGAGCCGTCCTTTTTTCCCACAAAGAACCCTGCCCCCACCGCTGAAGAGGATGGGCGAATGATGCCTGAGCTCTGTGTGTTTGTGTATGAATCTAATGGAAAGAAGCAAACTGGATAGGGGATTAGACCGGGGTAAGTCCATGAGTCCCCCTACTCTGACTCTTTTGGCCGAAGCTGACACGACCCAACCTCGTGCTCCCCGCTCCCGCAATACAGGCACAACCCAAGCTCACGGCGACGCTGTTTCTCCGCTGCAGATAGCCTAGAATGTCCCACTGTCATAGGCTCCGCGGGCGCTAAGGGTTCAGAGGACGGTAAAGCCAATATTGAAGACTGAGGGGAATGGCGATACGGTTCCCCAGACCTTCCATAGGACATCTATTATCCAGACTAATGGCCAGAGAAATGAGCTTGGATAACCTAGTTGGTTTCTCTAAAGGGACTAACTCATCCCGAAGGCTAGCACTGAGGCTCCTGATGAAAATACAGCAAAGAGAAGCGTCCTCCCAACCTACTTCAGTAGCCGCCACCCGGAAGTCTACGGCATAATCTGCCACTGCCCTAGACCCCTGCCTTAGATTTAATAGGTGGGTGGTGAGAACGCTATCTCGATCAGAATGATCAAACACCTCATTAAATTCACTAATGAATTGGCCAAAAGTGAGACTAGCATAATTTGCCCTAGCCATTACCGCATAGGCCCAAGCTAGTGCTCTCCTCTCCAACAGATTAATAACGTAACCAATCTTACTATGGTTGGAAGGACAGTCCTCTGGCACCCGCTGAAACACCACCTCGCGTTGCATAACGAACCCCCTGGCTTCACCCAACTTGCCGTTGAAACGGCTGGGAGTTGGTACGGGAGTAATCCGAACAGGAGGACTCTGCCTGATCTGGTTTGCTGGAATGCTAGCGGGAGTCGAGGAGCTGCTGGCGACAGGTAAGGCCTGAGAAAAGGGCTGAGAATTACTAGTTAGTCTATCCAACCGATCTGTGACATGAGTTAGCTGGTTTAGAATGGTCTGCTGCTGATAAACCAGTTGATCAATTTGAATCTCCATGCGGTTAACACGGCACACCAAAGCGCTGTCAGCTGGGTCGTTCTGGCGGAGATGTACTGACGTGGTTGTTGACCCAGTGATGAGGCACAGACTCCAAATTGATACAATAAAGTTTATCAACAACAGTGTGAGTGAATTGTGGTGTGAGTGCAGGCTGGAACTGCCGGGAACTGAGCGAGACACCGTTCGGCCTGGCAACCCTGGAGACACACAGAGAGAGGTGGTTACTGAGAGTCACGACTGGAGTTAAACAGTTACCATGTGGCTTACTTTGGGAACAGATGGTGAAGTTCTCCGGCTCGGCGTTACGGCCGTGGGAAGGGAGACAGTGGTCTTCAGACGGTGGTATAGTCCCGACAGGAGGGCGTAGAGGTTGGTGGTGAGGAGAAGGAGCATGAAGTCCGCTGCCCGGGAAGAAGAGGAAGAGACTCCGCCGCCACAGACTCCGCCTGTGCACGGGGGACTAGTAGAAAGAGGTAAGTTGGCAAAGGCGCTTATGTGGTAGGTTAGGTTGGATCTTCCCGGCGCAAGTGAGGGCTGGCTCGGCTGTGGCTTTGGTAGTTGAGACGATTCGGCGATGAAGCTCTCCTGGAGCGCAGTGAGACATCTCCGCGCTGCCACTCCGGGCAGCATGGAAGATACAGGCCCAGCCTACTGAGGATCAGGTGTGTGTGCAGCTGCGGATAATGAGCAGAGCAGACCATGACAGTGTGTAATGAATCTTTATGAGTTTCACTTTTTGAATTGAATTATTGAAATAAATCAACTTTTCAATGGCATTCTAATTTATTGAGATGCACCTGTGTGTTGTCAACTATGTGTCACATTGGACAGCAGCTCACACCGCTGCCTTTCATGTGTGTGCAGTGCATGTGGAGAGCAGAGAGCTGCAGCTTCCTGCTTATCCTCCCACTCTAGGTAAGACATGGACAGATGCAGAAAAAGTAAAATCATAGAGAGAAACTCATAGAGAAAAATATCAGAGTTTAATTCTGTGTGGACAGATTAATTTGCATTTTCATGTATGGCTGTTTAGAGAATTTCTCTACAAGAACACAAACAAGGAGAAAAACAGCCACCTCATCAGTGTCTACAGGTCCATAAAAAGTCTTAAATGTGATTATCTAAAATCAATGCCTTAATTGTCCTTAAAAATGAGAAACAATCCTTGAATTCCTGCTCAATAACCTTAAAATTTGTCACTTGCACTATAAATGCTGGATTCACCAGTCATGACCGAAGTCTGAAATAGTGTGAAAGTATTTTCACCATCTCATAAGTGCTATGAGATGACTGTTGTTGTGAAATGGCGCCATATAAATAAAGTTGAATTGAATTGAATTGAATTGAATCACAGCTCAATACTTCCTGAGTGATGTTGTAGAGAGAGGAAGGATCAGGTGAGGCAGTCTGGAGCAGAGCAGACTTTATTAATCTGTCTCTAACATTAACAAGAATCAGAAGCCCTAAACCAGGTCGCGGGCACTTCTCTTTTTATACCATACAACTCGCCCGGCGACCTGTGGTGTTTGCATTAACATGTATACATTTACTATGACAATTCCCTTTGTCACTGTTTGCATTAACACACATACATCCACAATGACAATTCCCTTTGTCACCCAGCCTGTCGGCGCATTGTTATGCAGACCGGAGAAGAATATATATTCTCATGCTAAAACCATAGACTGCCTTGCATATCCGTTTCTCAGCTCTTACGTATATCTCCTGCCGTGCCATTCAGTCTGAGTAGAGAACGTACTGACTGGGTCCCGCCCCCCCCTGAAACTCAGACTGGGCCTTAACCCTCATGTCCTGTGGGCTTCAGCCTCCATCTGTAGCGGCTGTAACGGGGGGTCGGGGGCTCCGAGGCGCTGCTGTGCCGGTGAGGCGCTCCTGGAGGCGCGTCCATCTGTGGGAGGACATTGGGGGGGACATCTTCAGCATGCCATTGTGACTGATCTGACGAATCATTTACCTGGGGAGTTCTCAGTGGGGGTCGTCCACGCCGAGGAGCTTGGGCCAACACCACCTGCTCGTCTGCTAAAATGAAGGCGGGCTTAAGCCTGTCTATACAGATTGTTTCTCTGCATCCCCCCAAGTCTAACACAAAATGTTTCTCCCCAGGTTCCAGCACTCTGAACGGGCCATCGTAGGGCGGGCGCAACAGGGTTCGGTGGGCATCGTGCCTAACAAGCATGAACGACGCGTCCTTCAAGGTCTTTGGCACGAAAGCGTGGGGAAAACAGTGGTGGGCCAGGCTGGGTACCAACCCTGCCTCTGCGCTATGCAGTAAAAGCGGGGATGGATCGGTGTTTGGCGCGAGGTTGTCCGGCAAAAATTCTCCGGGGAGCCGCAGTGGCTGGGAAAAAAACAGCTCTGTTGGGGAGGCCGCTAAATCCTCCTTTGGTGCTGAACGCAACCCTAATAGAACCCACGGCAACCGGTCCACCCAATTTGCATCCGTAAGCGAAGCCCTGAGGGCAACTTTAAGTGACCTATGGAAACGCTTGCATAACCCATTGGCCTGGGGGTTGTACGCAGTCGTTTGATGAATTGTGACACCCAAGCTCCAGGCCATCATGGACCAGAGGTCGGAAACAAACTTCAGGCGCCGGTCGGACGTGATATCCGAAGGGGCACCAAAACATGCCACCCATGTCATCAAAAAAGCACGTGCAACTTCTGCAGATGCGGTGGAAGCTAGCAGGACTGCCTCGGGCCAGCGCGTGGTGCGGTCCACTGTCAGGAGGTGCGTGAACCCCTGCGATGGCGGGAGGGGGCCGACGAGGTCCACGTGAACGTGGTCGAACCTCTTAGCCGGGACATGGAATGGCTCAAGGGGGGCCTTTGTGTGCCTGTGCACCTTGGCTCGTTGGCACGCTATGCAGGCTGCAGCCCACTCTTTTACCTGTTTGCGCAGGCTCGGCCATACGAACTTTGCTCCCACCATTTTGACTGACGTGCGCACTCCTGGGTGCGCCAGGGAGTGAACCGACTCAAAAACGCGGCAGCGCCAAGCGCGTGGGACCACCGGGCGCAGGCGGCCTGTGGAGACATCACAGATTGGGGGGTGGGGGGTCGTCTTGCAGTACTCTACTCTCCAGTCTTAACTCTGCTGGTCCAGACTGGAGCACACAAACGTCCTCATCGCCGATCTGCTCTGCAGCCATGGCCGTGTAATCTATCCCTACGTAGACTGGGACACTAATGTGTGTGAGAGGCAGTCTGCCACCACGTTGAGTTTACCGGCCACATGCTGAATGTCGGTCGTAAACTCCAAGATCGCGGCCAGCTGTCTCTGCTGCCGGCCCAACCATGGTTCCAAAACCTTGGCCATTGCATACGTTAGCGGCTTGTGGTCCACGAACGCAGTGAAGGTGCGCCCTTCCGGCCAGAACTGGAAGTGGTGTATGGCCAGGTGGAGAGCCAGTAACTCTCTGTCGAACGTGCTGTATTTACGCTCATTGTCGCGCAAAGACCTGCTAAAAAAGGCGAGCGTCTGCCAAGAACTGGCAACGCACTGCTCCACGACGGCCCCTATGGCCACGTCCAATGCGTCGGTAGTGAGCGCTATTCGAGCCGCTGGGTCCAGGTGTGCCAGTAGTGCGGCATTTGCTAGAGCTGTTTTGACCTTGGAAAACATCTACTCTCACTCAGGAGTCCAGTCGACTCTGTCTGCCGGTTTCCGTTTCTTTAGCGCGGCATACAACGGCTGCATGAGCTGGGCTGCGCGGGGGAGGAAATGGTTGTAGAAGTTAACCATCCCCAAAAACTCCTGCAGCACCCAGACCATCTGAGGCCGGGGAAAATCTGCCACTGCGCACATTTTGTCCGGTAAGGGTATCACACCCTCCGGTGACATGCAGTGGCCCAAACAATCAATTCCCATCACCCCGAACTGGCACTTCGCCGGGTTGATTATTAACCCGTGCTCCTCCAACCTCTGGAAAACCATCCTGAGGTGGGCTACGTGTTTGTCCTCGGACGCGCTGGCCACCAGGATGTCGTCCAGGTAGACGAACACAAACGGCAGATCGTGCAGCACTGCATCCGTCATGCGTTGGAATGTCTGCGCTGCGCCTTTTAACCCGAAAGGCATGCGTAAAAACTCAAAAAGACCAAACGGGGTTATTACTGCTGTTTTGGGTATGTCCTCCGCGTGTACCGGGACCTGGTGGTAACCGCGGACCAGGTCTATCTTGGGAAAAGTGCATGCCCCGGTGAGGTGAACGGAAAAATCCTGAATATGGGGGATTGGGTAGCAATCGTGTGCTGTGGCTTTGTTTAATCTGCGGAAAACTCTGCATGGTCGCCACGATCCCTCGGCTTTAGGCACCATATGTAGCGGGGATGCCCATGGGCTGTTTGAGCCCCTGATGATGCCCAACTTTTCCAAGTTGGCAAGCTCGTCGCACGCACTGGCCAGTTTAGCTGCGTCCAGGCGCCGAGGTTGTGCGAAAATGGGCAGCCCCGTGGTGGTAACAAAGTGCTCCACCCCATGTTTAGTGACGGCCGCCGAAAACGTCGGAACCGTGAGTTTTGGGAACTGGGTGAGTAGTGTGTGGAACTTACACCCTGGAGCTGTGACATTGGCTAGTGTTGTGGACCCGGCTCATCTAGCTGTACAGGGCAGAGAATCAAAAGACATACCATTAATCAGGCGTCTGTTAGTCACATCGACTAATAGTCCGTGTGCACACAAAAAATCAGCGCCCAAAATGGGGAAGTTACATGCCGCTATGATGAATGTCCATTGGTATGTATGGCCATGCAAGGATATAGTCAGTGTCCTCTCACCAAAAGTCTTAATGTCTGAGCCATTTGCGGCCGCCAGCTCAGGGCCGCTACTTCCTGCCAGCCGGTCTGCATAGGATGGCAGGATGAGGCTCTTTTGGGAGCCAGAGTCCATGAGGAACTGTCTCCCCGAGTGTGAGTCTGTCACATAGAGCAGCTTGTTTGTGTCACCGGCGGTCGCAGCTGCTACCGGCTGCCGGCCCTGGCGTTTCCCGAGCGCTTAAATTGGCACGGTGGCACGCATTGGTGTGCGTCTTCTCTAAAACAGCGGTGGTAGAAGCAGAGCATGTCTCTCCAGTGCTTCTTGGCCTCCGCTGCGGCCACCGTCATCGGCTCCTCACCTCCGCTGGATGTCTCGCTGGGTTCTGACGTCGCTGCGTTCACAGCGAAGACTCTGGTGGTGAGGATAATCCGATCTGCCTCTTGTGCTAGTGCCCAGTAGCTGCACGTGGCCTGCAGCGACAAATTGGCAAGGACCGTTCTGGCTGCTGTCAGGAGGTTCCGGAGGAAAAGGTGGGCAAAGAGGAAATGCCCATCATCTGTACCCATAAACGCCAACATCTTCTCCATTAATTCGACCGCCGACCCGTCTCCCAACTCGGAGCGCGTCAGGAGCCTTTCTGCTCTCTCGCAGTCCGAGAGCGTGTAGCGCCAGATCAGCGCGGTTTTGAGAGCATCATATTTGTCGTGGGCTGTTGGAGCAGTCTCGCCACCTGCTGTGTTGTGCGTGCGTCTAGTGCTTCAACCACGTAGTAGTATTTGGTGTCATCCGCCATCGCTCCCCAGAGCGCGAAATGGACCTCGGTGTGGAGGAACCAAGACTTCGGGTCATGTAGCCAAAAGTCTGTGAATTTGACCGAAACGGCGCACGCGGTGCTGGCACCTTCAGTCCGGGTCGTCTCCGGGGTGTTCGCCTCGAGTTCCATTGTGCGTCAAGGGTGACGAGTGTAGAGAGAGGAAGGATCAGGCGAGGCAGTCTGGAGCAGAGCAGACTTTATTAATCTGTCTAACATTAACAAGAATCAGAAGCCCTGAACCAGGTCGCGGGCACCTCTCTTTTTATACTATACTACTCGCCCGGCGACCTGTGGTGTTTGCATTAACATGCATACATTTACCATGACAATTCCCTTTGTCACTGTTTGCATTAACACACATACATCCACAATGACAATTCCCTTTGTCACCCAGCCTGTCGGTGCATTATTATGCAGACCGGAGAAGAATGCATATTCTCATGCTAAAACCATAGACTGCCTTGCATATCAGTTTCTCAGCTCTTATGCATCTCCTCCTGCCATGCCATTCAGTCTGAGTAGAGGACGTACTGACTGGGTCCCCCACAATGTAAAAATAAAAGCCCTCTAAAGCGATTCAGTTTTCGAAATGGTTGTTTCTGTTATGTGCTTTTATTATGAAATGCCATCAACCAGATATACTTGTCTGAAATCAGCAACAGCTGACAGTTTTCCCCTCACAATTTGTAAATAAAAAGAAAAAAAGAGGAGAGAAGATTCTCTGACAGTGATGTAGGGGTGAGTCTTATATTTTAAGGATGTTCTCAGCTTTTTCTCTATAGGATAACTGCTAGTTTGTCACCTGTGGGGTTTTGGACAGTGAATTATAAGTGCAGACTATTTATTAATGCCACACATTTTTTAATTATAACCAACCTTTAGCTCAGCAGAAGAAGGTATTTTTTCAACTTTTTTCCCCACTCTGCTGTAATTATTTCTAATTGGCTTAATTTGCACAAAATGATTTCTAAAGTTATATTATTGAGAAAGTTGTTTAGAATTTTTTTTGTATTTATCCCAAAATAAAAAACAGAAGAATATCAGACAACCAAGTCAGCCAAACCATACACTCATCGTCAGATTGAGAATCTGGAGAACAGGTGAGGAGACATTCCATGTCCCACATCCGTTTTTGCAAAGCTGTCAGTTTACCAGTCAGTCTACATTCCTACCTTCACCTATGGTCACGAGCTTTGGGTAATGGCAGAAAGAGCGAGATTGCAGATACAAGCGGCTGAAATGAGCTTTCTTTGTAGGATTGCTGGACTCACCCTTAGAGATAGGGTGAAGAGCTCAGTCATCCGGGAAAGGCTCAGAGTAACCGCTGCTCCTCCACATTGAAAGGAGCCAGTTGAGGTAGTATGGGCACCTGGTCAGGATGCCTCCTGGAAGCCTCCCACTTGAGGTGTTTCGGGCACGTCCCACTGAGAGGAGACCCCGTGGCAGATCCAGGACTCGCTGGAGAGACTACGTCTCCCAGCTGGTTTGGGAACGCCTTGGTATCCTCTCTGAAGAGCTGGAGCAGGTGGCTGGAGAGAGGGAAGTCTGGGCTTCTCTGCTTGAACTGCTGCCTCTGTGACCCGGACCTCCGGAAAAGTGGTAGAAGATGGATGGATGGATGGATGGATGGATGGATGGATGGATGGAGAACAGGTGAAGGATACAGATTTATATTAACACATTTGAATAAGCAGCATCATGAGGGAACATAAAAAGGATGAAAAGTAGCTTCCTCTAAATAAAACTGTTGTCTCTAATTTATTAAAATAGCAGGAGCTAAAGCTGTGTGATCACTGCTGAAAGTAAGAGATGGATGATGTTTCTCTGATTTAAACAATTTATGAACATGCTGATAATTGAAAATTGTAGTAAGAATTGTAGTATTAATTAATGCCACATAATATTCAGAACTATGGATACTAAAACTTTATAAACAGCATAATCTTTATTTTAAAGGTGAAATTGCTGTTGCCGCCCTCAATCACTTCTATTTTAATCGGAGACAGGCAAAATGGCTCTTTGGCTGGCAATGGTTGCAGACCTCTGTCCTAGGTGGAAAGAGTGTTAAGACAAATACAGTTTCACCTGGCATTAATCACCTGGCACTATTAATGGTTCTCACCAAAAATAATAATAATAATAATAATAACAATAGTAGTTACAATAAAGCTCATTTGACAGAAATGATGATTTGTATTCAGCAACAGCAGCCCCATGCCGAGCAAGGGGTTATAATTACCAACTGAGCTGTCACAAAAAAGGGAAATCAAGTCCAACCCAAGTTCATATATATTGACATTGTAAAAGTTAATTAAAATATATTTCTGGTGCAATCACAAACTATATCGGAAAGCTCATGTTAATAATTGTAAAACAAAAAAATGTCCAACACTATTGCAATAAAACTAAATAAAATATCTTTGTACATACTTGAAATTGCATGAGTCTCATCACACAAAACCAGATAATGTTTTGTTTTTTTTAAGTTTTGATGTAGTTATCAGGTTATTGCATCTTGACAATTAAAATCACTCACTGCATTTGTCAAAGCTCAAAGTGTTTTCTAGACTTTGTACCATACTTTTTTGTTTGCTGGCTGTAGTTTATTCTGAAGCTTTACATTGAACTGTTCCCTCAGTATTTGCTCCACCTCATCATCTGTGACATCCCTCATGTCTACAACATCAATGCCTTCCTCAGGTTTGTAGGTGAACTCGGTGTAGGTCCAGCCAATCAGAGATTTGAATCCCTTGGGCGTCTGCAGGGAACAGATGGATTTGTTGGTGAACAGAGAGTTGGGATCTGTCTGAAGTGCGTGGTTTGTCTCAGAGAAATCGTCCACCTCACGGGGCTGTAAGGTGAAGCTGTAGATCGGCTCTGTTTCCTTCCTGTTCACTAGACTGGATTTGGTGAATTCTGGATTAAGGATATGTGGTTTCCTCCGAGTCTTCTCCAGGACCCACATGTCCCCTTGGTCAAAGAGACGAAAAACCCCGGCAGCCTGAGGTTGGTCTTTCCCAGAAATGAGCTCCAGGGGTTCCCAGCTTTGAGACGACACCCCAAAGCTCACATCTGCTATATAAGCCTTCCCATCAATCATAACTTTGTTCATGAGGTGAGTTTCATGAGGGCCAAAATCACCGGCACCACCACTGAAAACTCTGGAGCCCAGCACTGTGGTGTCATAGCCCATTTCTCTGAGCACCCAGCTGAAGAGAAAGTTGTTCTCCAGGCACCAACCTCCACGGCTGCTCCTCACCACCTTATTGAAGATCACCCCCAGGTCCATGGTGATCTTCTCACCACAGTGGATACTGAGGTTCTCAAATGGGATGGACATGACGTGCTGTCTGTGGACCAACTTCAGGGTCTCCAGATCTGGTTCATCGTAGCAGCCATGGAAACTGATTCTTTTGAAGTACTCCTCTAAGTTCATTTTACCTGTAAAAAAATCCAGATTATATTAATGAATGGTAGCACTCCATTTTATAAACCTTCATAAGGTGAACTAAAGTACAGAAGAGGATTAGTGGCACTGATTTTTTTTTTTCCTTCATGTCATTTTTGCACCTGGAGAAAGAAAAATTAAAAAAAAAAAAAAAACTTCAGCAATTCTTCCTTTAATCACTAGGTGGCACTATAACTTTTTAAAATTATTTTTATATAGACACGTTTGGGGCAGGACTAATATCAATCATAGAAAATTTGATGAAAATCACACTGTTTGTCCAATTTACAAGTGTCCGTTGTTCTAAACACAAGGTGGTGCTATAACTTTTGTAAATTATTTTTTACATAGTAGCGTGGAGGGTGGGACTAATATCCATAGTAGAAAATTTGGTGAAAATCAGACAAAGTTTTTTTTTTTTTTTTTTTTTTGTTACTTATTTGTACCCGTAGGTAGACTTGGTTTGCAGTCTGGTGACAAGCCACCGGCTGCTGGTCGCTGCGTGCGCGAGCGACCTAAACCTACATGTTTTGGTGTGCGGGAGGAAACCGGAGAAATCCCGGAGTAAACCCGCGCAACACGGGGAGAACATGCAAACTCCACACAGCTCACTGTTGGTCGGGGGCTGGGATCGAACCCACGATCTCATGATCCCCGCCGTCCCCCGGCCGAGGGTAAAACTGTGCTGTCACAGTGCTAAACCACTGCGCCACTGCGCCACCGTGCAGCCCAAGTTTGTCCAAGTTACAACTGTTCCATGTTCCATGGCGAGGAATCAATGTTTGCCATGTCGCCATGGCAACACTTACATATCAGTTATGTGTTGCCCACCCATATAGGACTACATACGACAGTCACCTCGACCTGTGTTCCAGATTTCACGACTCCAGGTTGTTCCCAATCCTCCCAACGAGATCATGGATTGAATGGTGAGGAGGGCATGTCCATGGTAACAGCAGTAACACCATGCTAAAGTTGATGTGCAGTTATGATCATCCATGTGGTCTGATAAACCTCAGAAAATTTCACATCATTCTGGCAAGCGGTGTGTGAGTAAAAAATAAAACAGTTTTTAGCAATTCTTACTTTAACCATTAGGTGGCGCTATATCTTTTGTGAGGTATTTTTATAGAGACGCATTCGAGGTGGGACTATTGTCCATCATGGAAATTTTGGTGGACATCGGACAAGTTTTGCTTGACTTACATCTGTCTGATGTTGTAAGGGGCGGAGTCAAACTTCGCCATGGCGCCACGGCCACACCTTTGAGCTTTTTTACTGTGACTTAGGCTGTGTGTCCACCAAATGTGTTTTTTCTGCTCTGGGCAGAAAAAAACATTCTCTATGTAGTTCTGCGCTTACAGCACTGAGCGCCCTCTGTGCAGAAACGCTCTCAGCGGTAGCTGTTTTTTGTTGCAGCGCTCAGAACTGAAAAAAGTTCTACTTTTCAGAGATTGCAGCTGAGCTTGTCAATGTCAGACCGAGCAGCTAATCAGAACTGCTGCGTGGGCGGGACATAGGACGCTGGTACTAGTCCGTACTCAGACTCCTGCTTTCCGTGTCATCATATTTTACATCCAGAGCTGCTAAAAAACGTTTCTTGTCCATTGTTATTTAGAGACTGCTATTAAAAAATCAGTAGAAAGTCTGACAATAGGAAACACAGAAGTGCTGAACTAAGAGTGACAAGCTGTAAAAAATTTAAGAATAAATTAACAAAACCTTTTTTGGAAATGGTTTTAGAAGCATTTCAAAATAGTAATTTACCATCATATATGAATAATGCCTTAATTATACTGTTGCCAAAACCAGGTAAGCCCTCTAATAAATGTGAAAATATGAGACCAATAAGCCTATTAAATGCCGACCTTAAGATAATCTGTAAAATTTTAGCAAGACGAATACAAGAAATTTTACCAAATATTATTAATCGAGATCAGAATGGCTTTATAAAGGGAAGACAAGGCTTCCATAATGTAAGAAGACTATTTAATATTATTTATTCTAATAAAGAAGCACCGGATACAGCTCTCTTATCACTGGATGCCGAAAAAGCCTTTGATAGAGTTGAATGGCCCTTTCTTTTTGAAGTCTTACAAAGGTTTGGACTTGGAAATAATTTCATAAAATGGGTTCAGATAATATATAATAATGCTACTGCAGAAATCCTAACAAATAACAATATTTCAAAATCAATAAAAATCAATAGAGGATGTCAACAAGGCTGTCCACTTTCACCTTTATTGTTTACTATGGCAATTGAACCTTTAGCGATGGCGATACGTCTACAGTCACAAATATATGGAATTAAAGTTGGACCAACAGAACATAAAATCTCCCTGTATGCCGATGACATAATTTTGTTTATGTCGAATCTTAAAAAATCAATTCCGACCTTGTTGAATTTAATAAAGAATTTTGGGGAAATATCAGGATATAAAATAAATAAAACTAAATCTTCAATATTAATGCTAAATGAGACCCAGAGAAATTACCCAGCCCCTGAGGTAAATCAATTCAATGTTGTAAATCAGTTTAAATATTTAGGAATCCAAATTGTGCCTAAGCTAGAATCAATCGCCAGTGTCAATTATGAAGCCTTAATGACAGATATTGATGAGTTACTTCAGAGATGGATGTCACTACCAATGTCGATGATCGGGAGAATTAATATACTTAAAAGTAATATCTTACCTAAAATACTTTATTTATTTCAATACATTCCCTTACCACCACCTTTAGATTTATTCTCAAGAATTAAAAAAAAGTTAGTGGAATTTATATGGAACAACAGGAGGGCTAGATTATGTCTGTCTTTATTATATTTACCATTTGATCGTGGAGGTCTGAAATGTCCAAATTTTATGTTGTATTATTGGTCGGCACAACTGAGGTCTATGACATATTATTTTTCATCAAATGATCTCCCTCACTGGACTGAAATGGAATCATACAATTTACCTTTACCTCTTCCCATATTCATATACTCAGATTCGGCCAAAAAATTACAAAAACAAGTTAAAAATCCATTTGTAAAGCATATGATCAAAATATGGTGTGAAGCTAAAAACTATTTAAAAGAACCACAGTTATTGTCACAATTTAGTCCAATATGGGGTAATCAATATTTTAAACCAGGGAGAGCGGACGCTGTATTTAAAGTATGGAATTTAAAAGGGATACAAAAGATTCAGGATTTATATTTGCCATGTGCAGAAAACATAATGTCTTTTGAAGAGCTGAGGATCAAATTTAATCTCAATAGAACACATTTTTTTAAATATCTTCAACTTAGAAACTTTATTCGATCAAATCAAAATAAAGCTCTCACTCAACCTATCTATTCATCCTTGGAAAAAATGTTGATGAAAGATAGTAAAAGAAAGGGTATTATTTCAGAGTTTTATAACTCATTGACACTATCTTCAAGTGAAAATTCACTGAAAAGATTAAACTACTGGAAAGAAGATCTGCAAACTGAAATTTCAGAGGAACAATGGGAATTGGCTTGTACAGAAGCTCAAACCAAATCAATAAATGTACGCCTTAAATTGATACATTTCAAATGGTTAATGCGGATGTATGTTACACCGGAGGAGTTAAATAGATATAACAAAAATATACCAGATACATGCACAAAATGCATGGAAAGTAAAGGAACCCTATTTCACTGTGTATGGGAATGTAAAATAATAAGAATGTTTTGGGAAGAGGTGAGGGTAACAATTGAAAAAATAATCTCAAAACAAATCATACTGAATCCTAAACTGTTTTTGTTGGGTCTGTACCCAGAAAAGCATAATTTTAATAAAAGTGAAAGAACATTCATAGACCTCAGTTTGCTTAATGCCAAAAAATGTATTGCACTATTATGGAAAAAGACTCATAGACCAGATGTGACTCAGTGGTTAAGACAGATGTTAACAAACCTTCCATTAGAAAGAATAACATATATACTGAAATCAAAGGAAATTGTGTTTGAGAATATATGGAGACCTTTTATTGATTATGTAAAAAATTTAAACATAACTCTTGAAGAAGAAGGTGAATGATGTGTGTGGACCTTGTAAATTCCAAACTGGTGAGCATAATATGTATACTTATGTATTGGATTGTCTAGACTAAACAGAGGAGCATTGTTGAAGATTTGATTTTGTTGGTGGTTGTTGGTGTTTTTTAGTGCATTTTTTTTTTTTTTTGTAGTACTTTAGTGTTAGTGTTTGATTGTTTGTATCATGTTGGTTAAAAAAAAAAAAAAAGGTTCAATAAAGATATTGTGGAAAAAAAAAGAGTGACAAGCTGTTGCTGGGATACAGGGCACAGACTTTTTTTCCAGAGTGTAGCGCACAAGTGCTGAAAAAAAAAAAAGCTCATGGCGGTCGGGCCACCAAAAAACGCATTTGGTGGACATGCAGCCTTATGCAACCTTTAATGGCCCATGCCTATAGATGCCTCCATGTGAAAATGAGCTCATTCGGAGCAGGCCCCTAGGAGGAGTTCGTTCAAATGCGAGGGGTGGTTTTTGACAAAACTGGGGGCGGGGTGGCTTTGAGGCAAGATGGCGAACTTCCTGTTGGCTGTGAGTAAGGGTCACAATTATGTTTTTTGCATGTCTTGAGGTGATGCACACCTCACCCAAATTTTGTGTCTGTACGGCAAACTTTACGGTCGCCGGTCTCCGTTGGCCTTGTACGTTTGGCCCTGCCCACAAAAAATGGGGGTGGGGGGGCACATATTTTTCCAGTTAATCAAATTTTTCACCGGGTCTGAGGTGTGTGTGAAAAAAATTGCGTTTTGGTTAACGTTTAGAGGGTCAAAAATGCGATCGTTTGGGAGAAATGCAGCGGATACAATAGGACTCTTGTCCACTGATGTTGTCAGTGGCTCAGGCCCTAATAATGGCAACCCAGAATCATGATAATAATAAAGGTGCATGATAAGTTGCCCTTCAGTGCAGGATGAGGACCCAAACTCTAACTGTGAGTTTGCCAGATTTAATAATAAAAAACAGAAAATGTAACAAAAATGAAAAACTTACAAAATGAGGGGTGAGTAATCCAGGAGATTGTGCCGTACGGAAACGCCAGAGTGAATAGGGAAACGAAGTGTGGAGCACACGCAGGATACAAAATGAGAAAGGAGACGGGCAACTCCCGTCTGTACACAGAGAAGGACGGTGCAACGCACTGCATTGCAGCTGTCCTTAAATGATGCAAAGATGAATATTGACAAGTGATTACAGGTGTGGGTAACATGAGCGAGGATAATCAGACAAACTAATGACAACTGGGATAGACCGCGAACTTCAGCAATAAAGGAAGTAAACAAAGGTGACTGGCAAAATAAAAGCACAGACCAGGATGAATGAAAATCATGAAACAGATAAATGAACAAGAATATACTACGAACGATAACTATTCACCCAAGCAAGGACCAGATAAAAGTAAAAGACAAAACTTAATTTACACTTTAAGGAGGGAACTAAGATGAGGGTGAGCACAAGAAGAAATACAAAACCAAGGAGTGGTAATAATACAATACTAAGGAACACCAAGGCAGGAATGGAAAAGGCTCACATATAAGCACGGGACACTTAACCTGTTGAACTCTGTTCAACTTCCCTAAAAACGCCTAAAAATAACATGCCCAAAGTAAATCAAAAGCTGTTCTTCAACCCTTTGCAGCATCTTCATGGGGTTAGTCTCATTTAAAAGAAAACACTCTGAATTTTTTGGCAAAACAGTCACAAGCTCTCAAAGTGCTCCTGCCACTGAGTAACAAGAAAGTTCGCCTGGGTGTTTTTTTAGATACAAATGCTTGCAAATAACATGCAGCTGTCAGATACTGGCTGGAAAACACAACAGAAATGTAGAACCAAGTGTTTTCAAGCTCAGGTCAAAATTTTGTAAAAATTCCACAAAAAATGAATATATTACACAGCTTTTTTCTCAGGTTGTAACAAGGCTGTGTCTGTACTGGAAGACCGGAAAGACAGCTTTTTTTTTCAGTGCGCACTGAGACACACTAAGATGCAGAGACGTGACCGCCCGCAGGATTCACAGAGTTCAAGGGGTTTTAAACTGGAATACAAGATGATACAGGAATACATAAAATAAATACATAAAACTAATAACACAACTAAGATATGATAACAGGAAAACTCCAAACAGAAACAAAGGACAAACTCACATAACAAACTACCACAACCCATACTAAATACAAAATAAATCAGAGAAGAAGAAAGTACAGAACATAACCTAACATAACTGAAAGTGTGAGCACGGTGCTCTTACCGTGCTCAGCATATGACAGAGCCCCTCCCTCAAAGGGTGTGTTATGTCCATAATCTGTATTCCAATAATGAGGCCGGAGGGGCAATAGAACTCAACTTTATTCTGTGACTCACAGACACAAGGCGCTTCTGTACGGGCAGAGGCGAAGGTCAAAAGAGACCGTGCCTCTTCCGCATCAGCCTTTTATACTCAGGGTGGCGGTGGAACCAGAAAGGTGGGGCCACCACCCTCATCACACAATAGTATGTTATTTTAATATATAACACCCCCCACCCTTCTGAAAAGTCCAAAACACATGCACACTAATTAGGCCCTCCCAAATTTAAGACCCGAGTCACGCTCCAATGACAAACAAATAAAATAGGCCTCTCCATACACACAATCAACTAAAACTAGAGGGGGATAGGTGGACTGCCGTCCCACCTCCACACAGCCGGATGGATTATTCTGCCGTCTCTGATGATAAAAATCCATGAAATAAAAAATTGCTGTGTTCCTATTATAACACAAAATAATCCCATAAACTTATATACATAAAGGTTAGAATTCAATCTAACAACCAACCAACCAACCAGTTAACATGCACATTCATACACCGCCATAACAGTCCCAATTATACCACCCCAACCTGGGCAAACCCCACAGTAATACAAAGTAACTTTAAATAAGAAGAAAATATAGGCAGCTCTGACTAAAGTTGTGTGTTGTCTTTGCACAGGTGGGTTGGTCAGTCCCTCATTGCCTGCAAATCCTACATCTGCCAGAATAACCAAATCCCAAAGATGCAACATAATAAAATATGAAAAACAATAAGTGCATGTGTGTTCATTAAACTCATATCTGCATCAATTGTCTGTTATTAAGTATAAAATACATTATAAGGTAATGGAACCATAGTCTCCATTACACGCACAGTTGGACTTCTGTAATTCATTGTATTTTGGAGTAGAACAGTCCTCTGTGCACCATTTGCAGCTAGCTCAGAAAGCAGCGGCTCGGCTTTTAACTGATATTAAGAAGCAAGAACATATCACTCCTGTTTTATCTTCCCTTCACTGGCTTCCTGTCCATTTTAGACACCAGCTGTGTGTGGGCATAGTCAACCTTTAACACGAAGAGCAAAAAGTTCAGGACCTTGTTGAGTATGATCAATGTTTCGGAGCAAACATTCAAAACCAACACAGTATCTTGCAAAGTTTTAGTAACGGTTTGTGGTTCAACTGCCTGGCGTTTCAGTGTGGCGGTGATGACCGAATTAACAGTGGACGTGCCAAGGCTAACAAGAGGCCCTAATGCTGAGGCTGTTACTGAGAGTCCACCTAATGACTGTTGACTTCTTGTCCTGGCTCTGCCCAGTTCTGACTGGGTGACAGTAGGTGTGATTGCTAGGTAGAGGGCTACACTGAAAAACAGGAGGGCCATCATCCTGGAAAACAAATAGAAATGAGTGTAGAAGAGCTTGGAAGAACGAGGCGGTATGATATATAAACCAAAGTTTATTATCAGCTCTTCTAACAAGTCTCATCTAAGTGCAGAAGCAGCAGAAGGAAAAAGAGACCGAATACCTCCGGCTCTCTGACTTTATACTTGCACATAACAAAAGACATGCATATCAAAGGCTGACATCCCTCATTATCTTAATCCCCCCATTGTCTTGGTACTTCCTCTCTTCGCCCTGGGGGGGTGAGGGTAGCTCCTCCGGTCTCCACCGCAGTGTCTGGGAACGTCTTTGTTCTTCACTGGCGGTTGAGAGTCTCTGTCCTTTCTGAGGTGTGAAGTCGCTTTACATATGTAATCACCAAACATTCTCACATGCTTCAACATATGTAGGTTATGGAATATATGATTAATATAGCCCACAGCCCCCCCCAAACGACTAAGAAAGGACAATAGAAAAATTCACAGTTTAAGATAATTACTATGACATACTAACTGTTACACCTCTTGCCACAGAAGAAACTTTCCAGCAGCCATGCTCCTAAGAGAGTTCAGTGGTAATCATAACAGCATAGTAAAATCATAAGTCAGTCCTAAACTGTTACAGCACAATTAGTGAACAACTGTGGAGTAGTTTGCATCAGTCCCTGTGCTGTCTGGGTTTTAATCTTCTCCCAAAACTGCTGTGGGTTCGTTTAGGCGTCCTGCTGGGACCTTCTTGTAAGGAATCTGCAGCGTGGGAAGGAGAGTGATTAATTGTTCCCTGCAGGGGGGGTGAGTCTTTTCTCTTGGGGGGTCTACCCCGCCGAGGTGCTCTCGCCAACCGTGCAGGCTCGTCTTTCAACAAGAAGGCAGGTTTAAGTCTGTCAATGCTGACTGTTTCTTTTCTATCCCCAAAATCAAGCACAAAGTGTTTATCACCAGGTTCCAGCACTCTGAATGGCCCATCGTATGCTGGGCGGAAAGTTGGTTTTAAAGCTTCATGCCTAACAAAAACGAATTCAGCGTTTTTTAAAGCTTGTGGGACAAAAACCCGTGGAAAGGAGTGATGAGCTGGACCGGGGAGAGAGTTCGGTCCGTTGCTGCCTAAAAACCTCGGGACTGGAAGATGCCCTGGTTCTGGGTTCTCTGGTAAAAATTCACCTGGGAGCCTGAGAGGTTGTGCAAAAACTAATTCTGCTGGAGAGGCGTCTAGATCCTCTTTAGGTGCAGCACGCAACCCCAATAAAACCCAGGGAAGTTTATTTACCCAATTTGTATCCGTTAGTGAGGCTCTGAGGGCGGCTTTTGAAGACCTGTGAAAACGCTCACATAACCCATTAGCCTGAGGGTGATAAGCGGTGGTGCGATGAATTGTTGCCCCTAAGCTGCTGGACATGGCTGACCAAAGCTCCGAGACAAATTGAGGTCCTCTATCGGACGTGATGTCCAATGGGACGCCGAAACGTGCCACCCAGTTTGTTAAAAAAACACGAGCGACTTCCTCCGCTGTAGTTGCCGCTAGAGGGACTGCCTCTGGCCAGCGCGTGGTGTGGTCTATCATTGTTAACAGGTGTGTGAAACCTTGGGAGGAAGGTAGTGGCCCCACGAGGTCGACATGAACATGGTCGAACCTTCTAGCAGGGATTGGAAAAGGCTCCAGAGGGGCTTTTGTGTGTTTGTGTATTTTGGCGCGCTGACAAGAAATGCAAGTTTTTGCCCATTCTTTTACGTTTTTGCGCAGGCCCGGCCACACAAACTTTTCGGCGACCATTTTAACCGAGGCGCGCACACCTGGGTGCGCGAGGGAGTGAATTGAGTCGAAAATACGGCGGCGCCATGTGGCTGGGACTAACGGGCGAGGTCGGCCGGTTGAATTATCGCATATTAGGGGGGGCACGCCGTCATGTAAACCCTTTTCCTCCAGCCTTAACCCTGTTGGTCCAGACAGGAGTGCACGCACGTCCGCGTCACTGCTTTGTTCCTCTGCCATGGCTGCATAATCTATCCCTGCATGGATAGGTGCTGCGTATGTGTCCGCGTTAGCGAAAAGTTCTGCGGCTGAGGCAGTATAATCTGTCTCCTCACGCTCTGGTGATGTCACAGCGCGAGAGAGGCAGTCTGCTACCTGACCATGGTTCTGAAATTTTAGCCATAGCAAAGGTGAGCGGTTTGTGGTCTACAAAAGCCGTGAAACTCCGCCCTGCTAACCAGAACTGGAAGTGGCGGATGGATAAATGAAGCGCTAGCAGCTCCCTGTCAAAAGTGCTGTACTTACGCTCAGTTTGGTTTAGCGATTTGCTGAAGAATGCTAAAGGTTGCCAGATCCCGCTGACATGTTGTTCTACAACTGCCCCTATAGCTAGGTCCGAAGCGTCTGTGGTTAGTGCAATGCGGGCTGAGGGATCGGGGTGAACTAACAATGTGGCATTAGCTAGAGCGCTCTTTACTTCCGCGAAGGCGCGTTCGCGCTCCGGGGTCCATTCAACCGCGTTGGAAGCTTTCTTTTTTCTGAGTGCGTCATATAGGGGCTGCATGAGCTGAGCTGCGTGGGGGAGGAAACGGTTGTAAAAATTAACCATTCCTAAAAATTCTTGCAGCGATTTGACCGTTTGTGGCCGTGGGAAACTTTTTATCGCGTGAACTTTGTCTGAAAGTGGAACTGCCCCTTTCGGAGAGACTTTGTGTCCTAAAAAATCAATTTGTGACACGCCGAATTTGCATTTGGCTGGATTGATTATTAACCCGTGCTCTTCTAGTCTCTGAAAAACCGTAGTGAGGTGCTGCTCGTGTTCTTCCTCAGACGGGCTGGCTACCAGCATGTCGTCGAGGTAGACGAAAACAAAAGGAAGGTCGCGTAATACCGCGTCCATCATCCGCTGAAAAGTTTGAGCAGCGCCTTTGAGGCCGAAAGGCATTCGCAGAAATTCAAAAAGGCCGAAAGGGGTTATTACAGCTGTTTTAGGAATGTCCTCTGCTCGAACTGGGACTTGATGATAACCGCGGACCAGGTCAATTTTTGAAAAAATGCGCGCACCCGCCAGATGCAGTGAAAAATCCTGAATGTGAGGAATTGGGTAGCGGTCATGCGCTGTTGCATTGTTTAATCTGCGGTAATCCCCGCACGGTCTCCAAGAACCGTCGGGTTTCAGAACCATGTGAAGTGGTGAGGCCCAAGGGCTCTTCGAGCGTCTAACAATGCCTAATTTTTAAGGGTAGTAAACTCGTCCCGAGCTATGGTGAGCTTGGCCGCGTCTAAGCAGCAAGCTTTGGCAAATACGGGTGGGCCCGTTGTGGGAATAAAGTGTTCAACCCCGTGTTTAGCCACAGTGGCTGAGAATTTGGGAATTGTGAGTGCTGGAAATTGGGTGAGGAGTTGCTCAAACTTACCTCCTGCCGTGGTGACGCTAGCCTGCACAGGTGGTGGAGAAACTCGGGCTGAGCAGGGAATAGAAGCAAAGGACAGTGCATTAACCAAGCGTCTATTCGCTAGATCCACTAATAACCCATGTGCACACAAAAAATCTGCGCCCAACAAGTTAAAACTCACCGCCGCTACAACAAATGTCCATCTGTAGTTGCGGCCGTGGATGTGGAGGTGCAGGCTCTTTTCGCCGAAAGTGTCAATGCTGGAGCCGTTGGCTGCCACCACTCCGTTGCCCCGGGTGCCCATGGCTCGATCTGCTTGGGAGGGCATGACAAAACTCAGTTGAGCTCCTGTGTCAATAAGGAACTGCTTGCCGGTGTGTCCATCCGTCACATATAACAGCTTACTCTTCTCGCCGAGAACCGCTGCCGTTAACGGCTCTCGGCTTTTGGCGTTTCCCGAAATCGTAAATTTGCAGGGGGAAACGCATTTGCGGGCCTTCTCGGCGAAGCGGTGGTGATAATAACAGACGTCGCTCCGTCTGTTACGTTTTGGCCGTGTCGCTGTCACCGCGGGCTGGATCTGCTCAGTGGGTTGCGGCTCTTCGTGGTTCTGGGCATCAGCGCTGAGGTCTGCGGATGCTGCTGTGGGTGTCTGCTCCTTGCAGGCGTTGACAAGCCGTTGAGCTTCGTTGGCGAGCACGCGGAAGTCTTGCTGGGTGCTGCATCTCATGTTGGCGAGCGTCCCTCTCATGTGTGGCGGCAGCTTGCTGAGGAATATGAATTGGAAGAGGAAGTTGTCATTGTCCTCTTCTTTAAGCTGCAGCAAGTCCTCCATGAGGGCTTTAGGTTTGCACCCTCTGTGGCCGTAGACCGCCAGGATCTTCTCGGCTCTCTCTTCAGCTGAGGGGACGTAATTTGCCACGATGGTTGCTTTCAGTGTTTCATATTTGTCTTGGGCCGGCGGCCGCCGGATCATGCTCCGCACACACCTCGAAGTGGCGGCGTCGAGTTTGGAGACGATGTGATAGAATTTCGTATCGTCAGCCGTGATGCCCGCCAGTGTAAACTGGGCTTCAGCTTGTTGAAACCACGAGGCGGGGTCTTCCTGCCAGAAGTCCGGCAGCTTGACAGCGACGGCATTCGTGTAGACCGTCACTGATGTGTCCGCAGGGTGAGAGTGCCTTGCTTCGGCTCTCTCAGCGGCGCTGGTGCTCGGTTGAGCCCTCTCAATCCCTTCTGCCGGGGGGGAAAGTCGTCCATCTGTTCCCCTGTCTGCGTGGGCGCTGGCGTCTGCCTGGGTCGCCACAGATGAGTCGATCGCGGGGGAACGCCTCAGGTCCATACTCGCGTCAGGGGTCACCAGTGTAGAAGAGCTTGGAAGAACGAGGCGGTATGATACATAAACCAAAGTTTATTATCAACTCTTCTAACAAGTCTCATCTAAGTGCAGAAGCAGCAGAAGGAAAAAGAGACCGAATACCTCCGGCTCTCTGACTTTATTCTTGCACATAACAAAAGACATGCATATCAAAGGCTGACATCCCTCATTATCTTAATCCCCCCATTGTCTTGGTACTTCCTCTCTTCGCCCTGGGGGGGTGAGGGTAGCTCCTCCGGTCTCCACCGCAGTGTCTGGGAACGTCTTTGTTCTTCACTGGCGGTTGAGAGTCTCTGTCCTTTCTGAGGTGTGAAGTCGCTTTACATATGTAATCACCAAACATTCTCACATGCTTCAACATATGTAGGTTATGGAATATATGATTAATATAGCCCACATGAGGGGTTTTAATTTCAACCTTCCTATTGTTTTTTGTTTTGTTTTTTTTATCTTTAGACTCCTGAGTGGCTGATGACAATTATTCTCAAAGGTGGAACAATTTCTTTTAGAGGTTGAACTCTAAACCTTAGGTATTTTATCACCTTTAGTGGGAATTTTGATGTTGTTAGCTTAAGCTAATGGTATTGGATATTTTGTGTAAACTATTTGAAAATAGTAAGTTGATTGAAATTGATTAGAATTTATAGAGGCCTTAAAGATTAGCTTAAGGGATAATTTGATTTTAATTTGACTGTTAATTTGCTGTCGATGTCTGTCTGGGGGGGGAGGCTCGCGGTGGGTGCTCTGGGGTGTTGCGTGGTATGTGGGGCGCTGTATGGGTCTGACCCATTAATCATTATGATGATGATGATGATGATGATGATGATGATGATGATGTATGTTTGTGTGTACAAGATGTGTGAGAATAAGTGTGAGTGTGGCTGCCCCATCATGCCTGTGGTGCTGGTGAGCGCTGGGGTGCGATGTTGGCAGGTCCTGGGCTGCTCTGCCTGGTGGCCCTCGCCCTGAGATGCGATCTGGGGGCAGTGGGTGGCCTCCAGAGCTAGTTTGGGAGCTGGCTTCTGGGGGGAACGGGCTCTCTTCTGGACCGTCTCTCTCCCAGTCTTACCCCCCCATCCCCCCAATTCTGGGTGGAACATACATCTTATTGGATACACTTAGGGTTTTGGAGAGGGGGTGTGCCGAACTGTGTCGGTGAAGAGGATCCCTCTGTCCACTGCGCAGTGGGGCCACGCTCACCTCAATGTTAATTGCACTGTAGACACAGAGGGCTTGGGGGGATGGGAGCCCCGCTGCCCATAGCAGTGGCTAGGGGTGGCCTAATACACTATCCCCCCAATTTTAACTGCACTTTGGTAGTTCACACACCTGCACACAATAACACCACACAACGAACACTCACCCATCATGATTCGGGAATAGGGGATGGGGGTGGGGGTCTTCCCCCACCCCTGCTGCCCTCCTTCTGCCAAGGGCCTGGGGCCTGGCTGGTGACCTGGGGCCCATAATGTCATCATCCCTTGGAGCTACAGAATGAATGGGTGTGAGCAAGGGAGTGAGTGAGTGAGTGAGAGAGTGAATAAGCAAATGAGTAAGTGAGAGTGAGGGAGTGATGAATGGAGATGGTGATGGTGGTGGTGGGCCAGATTTGTGTGGCGTTTTGCGCGTCAGGTGGCATCTTGGGGGGCTGCACGGTGGCGCAGTGGTTTAGCACTGTGGCAGCACAGTTTTACCCTCGGCCGGGGGACCACGGGGATCATGAGATCGTGGGTTCGATCCCAGCCCCCGACCAACAGTGAGCTGTGTGGAGTTTGCATGTTCTCCCCGTGTTGCGCGGGTTTACTCCGGGATTTCTCCGGTTTCCTCCCGCATACCAAAACATGTAGGTTTAGGGCGCTCGCGCACGCAGCGACCAGCAGCCGGTGGCTTGTCACCAGACTGCAAACCATGTCTACCTACGGGTACAAATAAGTAACAAAAAAAAAAAAAAAAAAAAAAAAAAAATCTTGGAGCGCTTGCAATGGTCTGTTGATCGGTTGCTCTGGGTGGGCGTTGGTGGTGGTGGTCTGCTTCTGTGGCCACGGCCACCCTGGGGCGGCTTGGCGGGGGTGTGGCTGCTGGTCCATGCCAGCGGTCTCCCCAGCCGCTGCCGGACGTTGGTGCGCATTCATTCCTGCCACATCTGTGCCACGGCCGCCCCAAGTAATAAGGGTGAATGAGTGTGGGTGAGTGTGTGGGGGAGAGCATGAGTGGATGTGAGTGAGTCGGAGCACGAGTGAGAGTGTGTGTATGGGTGAGCATGGGTGAGTGCGGGCAACTGTGAGGGCGAGTCGGCGTGAGATTGAATGGGTATGGGAGTGGGGGAGAGTGGGTGGGTATGAGTGTGGGAGTGCGAGTGTGGAATTGTGTGGGGGAGAGGGAGAGTGAGAGTGAGTGAGTATGTGTGAGTGTGTGTGGGTACGAGTGGGTGTGTATGAGCACATGAGGGTGTGAGTGCATGGGAATGAGTGTGTGTACTGGTCTGGGGGTGCTGTACTGAGGGGGTGGTGCCTCTTGGTACCTTTTGGCCATGTGGGCTTCCTTGGACTGGGGGGGGGCTGCCCCCCGTGGGGCTCCTGTGCCTTGCCGTCACCTTCCTTTGGCGAGGGGGTGTGGATGTTCTTGGAGTGTGTGTCGGCGGCACTGGAATGGGTCGGGCCTGCTGTGGGGGTGTCTGAGGGGGCTCGCACCTGGGTCGGTCCCCAGCCCGGGGGTGGGGGGGAATCTTCCGGCACCTGGGGCCTGAGGGCTGGTGTTGGCCCTGCTGGGAGGGTGGGGGCTGGTCGGTCCGGGGGTGGGGGTGCACCGCACCAGCCACTTGGTGGCCCGGCCTCCCTTGGCTGTCCCTACTGGGGCGGATGCCTGGTTGTCCTGGGGCTTGTTGGTCTCGGGATATTTGTGCTCTGTGGGGGTTGGTGGCACTGTCTTGCTTGCTTGAGGTTTCCGGGAAGGGGGGGAGTTGCTGCGACCTGCCGCCCTCTTTGTATGTTTCCTGGCAAACCACTCACACGCACACACTTTGCACATGCTCTCATACACATGCACACACACATATGTGATGGCTCAGTTGGTAGAGCATCCGCCCCACACCCAGGAGGCAGGGGTTCAAATCCCGGCCGGGTCATGCCGAAGACCATATAAAAGTGGAACTTCCTGCCGTCCAGCTTGGTGCTCAGCAATAATGGAATGGAGGAGGGAAATTTGTGGCGGCGCCTTGCATGGCAGCGGCCCTCTGATTCTACACTTGGGGTGTGTGTAATTAACACTGTAGATAGGTAAAGCACAATCTCGTTCTCCTGTACATGATTGGTTGTACAGTTGAATGACAATAAAGGGTGATTTAATTTAATTTTAATTTAATTTAATATGTCTCTCTTTTAACAAGTGCAGTTACCACACTTGTAATGAGACCTTTTCAGTAGAATAAACAATTTGCCTTCTGTGTGTTTCAGTTGTGTTAGTCTGTCTTCTCTTTTTGTTCCTCTCCCTTTTCTTTACCCCTCCCCACCCCTCTTTTCCTCATCCCCCCCCCCCCCCCGTTGGGTCCTTCATGGGTAAAACAATTTAAATACAGTATTAAAAGCTATTACAAGAGAAGTTTAAAAATAATATACAGTACATACTGTATATGCACTGTGTAAAGCTCCTTTTGGCAAAGTAAATCTGTTTGGCACAATAAGGGAAGCAGATTTCTGTTCTGCTCACCTAGCTGCTTGACAGGACAAGGAGGAAAAAAATTATATTATAATGTTGCCGTGATGGCATAGATCTAAATGATAATTCGGCATATATGAAGAACACAGGGTGCACGAGTACAATGGAAGGAGTGCCAGCGGGGACTCGGGGTCTGACAAAGAACACCGGTGTTGGAGAAGCAGCAGCCGGACCGCAGGAAGGCAAGCCCAGCCTGCCCGGTTAGCGGTAGAGGGGAGTCCCGGCTGCTGCTTCACCCATGTGCCACTACTGTCCTTTGCAGGGCTGCGAGTCCCCGATGGCACAATCTAAAAATTAAAAGTTAATAACTTTTTATTTTTCTTTTTGGTTTATATATGCTTCCATTAGGCATCATCATTAGAAAGCACTGTATACATTTTCATTGTTATGCAGATGACACACAATTATACCTGTTGATGAAGCCAGATGATAGTAATCAATTAGCCAAGTTAGAGGCCTGTCTTAAGGAAATCAAAGCTTGGGTGACTTGTAATTTCCTGCTATTAAATTCAGATAAGACTGAAGTCTGCTTTTTTTATAACATACTGTATACAAAAAAAAGGAAAACTTACATATATAATTTTATTTTTTTATAGAATTTTTATATACTGTTATTATTTTTATAATTTTATTTTTCTTTTTTGTATATGTTATATAAAAAAACAGAAAATAAAAATATTGTACATTAAAGGTAGATGGGAAAAAGTGAATAATATAACAATGTCTGAAGATGATTAGTTAAAATGGTCTTGTGTGGAGCCACCAATATTTTTAGGGTGGATTGACATTGTTAAAGAAATCTACACAAAGGAACGACTTTCCCTTTAGACTTGCCTATAGAAAAAAATGGATCTATTACCTGAAATACACAAAAGAAAATTGTAAATTTTATTTCATATATGTCTGCTTGTTTTTGATTTTCTTTTTTGTTTTTTGTTTTTTTTTATGTGAGAAACAAAAATGCTAAATAAAAAGAAAGTTGAAGATAAGACTGAAGTCATTCTTGTTGGTCCAAAAAAAACTTAGAAATACCTTTCCAAATCAAACTCTTAGTTTGGATGAGGTTACTCTTTCTCTTAATAGTTCTGTAAGGAACCTTAGAGTTATTTTTGATTAAGATCTGTTTTTCAATTCACATATTAAATTTGTTTCTAAGACTGCCTTCTATCATTTGCGTAATATTGCCAAGATTAGGAGCATCTTGTCTCAGAGTGATGCTGAGAAACTGATCCACGCTTTTGTTAGCTCTAGATTAGATTACTGTAATTCTTTATTATCAGGTTGTCCTAAAATATCTTTAAAAAGTCTTCAGTTGATCCAAAATGCTGCAGCAAGAGTTTTAACAGGTACTAGAAAGAGAGATCATATCTCTCCAATTTTGACCTCCCTTCATTGGCTTCCAATAGAGTTCAGAATTAAGTTTAAAATCCTTCTTCTCACTTACAAAACTCTTAACAATCAGGCCCCTTTTTATTTAAAAGATCTGATACTACTGTACTATCCTGACAGAGCACTACGTTCCCAAAATGCAAGATAACTTGTAATACCTAGAATCTCCAAAAGTACAATGGGAGGCAGAGCCTTCACTTATCAAGCTCTTTTCCTGTGGAACCAGTTATCAATCTGGGTTCGGGACTCAGACTCGATCTCCGTTTTTAAGAATAGGGTAAAAACCTTCCTTTTTGATATAGCCTACAGTTAGGAGGGATCATGTGTCTCTAAACCCTCCATTAGTTATGCTGCTAATAGATTTAGACAGCCGGGGGACCTCCAATAATGTACTGGGCTTCTCCCCTTTAATGTTTGCTCTCTACATGTCTGTTCTTTTCATCTTCTCTATCCCCTCACCCCCCAGCCAGTCGCAGCAGATGACTGCCCCTCCCTGAGCCTGGTTCTACTAGAGGTTTCTTCCTGTTAAAAGATAGTTTTTCCTCTCCACCGTCACCAAAGGCTTGCTCACATGGGATTGCCTGATTGCTGGGGTCTTTCTGCAATTGTGGGGGTTTCCCCTACATTTGAAAGTGCTATGAGATGACTGTTGTTGTGAAAAGGTGCTATTTATATAAAGTTGAATTTAATTGAATAATATCACCATGATTGTGGAGCGGAATGGCCAGATTGCATATCATATGCAGCCACATATGCACACTTTGACTAAATGACAACCGTGACCAAACAGGACTCAAAAAAGCCCAAATAACAAAATAAATTATTTTTATTCAATTAAATATTTACTGACAAATGGGCAACACTGATGCAATGGTTGCAGCCAAATGGGTCATTCTGCTGTGTATAATAATGTTGGGTATTGCTAAAACATAAAAGGATGCACTACAATGGGTCTCAAATATTTGTAATTGTGTCCTGTTATAGCACTGCATGAGTTTATTGACGATACACTATAAACTACACATATAAACTAAAACAATTACCATGATGACTGAACAGCTCCCATTCCATAAAGTGCAAAATACAACACTTATGAATATAAGTCATAAAAGATCACACAAATACATACAGTGGATATAAAAAGTCTACAGACCCCTGTTCAAAAGCCAGGTTTTTGTGATGTAAAAAATGAGACCAAGATAAATCATTTCAAAACTTTTTCCACCATTAATGTGACCTATAACCTGTACAACCCAATTGAAAAACAAACTGAAATCTTTTAAGGTCCAATAACCAGAGGGTTGGTGGTTCGAATCCCGCTCTCCCCAGCCATCCTGCCGTTGTGTCCCTGGGCAAGACACTTAACCCACCTTGCCTCCAGTGTCCATGACACTGGCTATGAATGTGTATAAATGTTCAGTAGTGGTCGCGGCTTGGCAGCCACGTTTCCATCAGTCTGCCCCAGGGCAACTCTGGCTACAGTAGTAGCTTACCACTATCAATGTCTGTCTGGACTAAATGAATAATGGACTCACTGGAAACGCTTTGAGATGTCACTTGGCATGTAAAGCACCATATCAATCTAATCCATTATTATTTTATTATTATTACGATAAAACAAGCCTTTATTAGTCCCACAATGGGGAAATCCCAGGATTACAGCAGCAAAGGGATAGCAGCACTAAGAGCAATAGTAAATAAGATAAATAAGATAAGAAGATAAGAACTGGTTAGCCAAAGCAGCAAATAAATATACATACAGTGGTGTGAAAAAGTGTTTGCCCCCTTCCTGATTTCTCATTTTTTGTATGTTTGTCACATTTAAATGTTTCAGATCATCAAACAAATTTAAATATTAGACAAAGATAATACAAGTAAACACAAAATGCAATTTTTAAATGAAGGCATTTATTATTAAGGCAAACAAAAATCCAAACCTGCATGGCCCTGTGTGAAAAAGTGTTTGCCCCCCTGTTAAAACATAAATTTCCCCTTGAGGGACAATAAAGTTTATCTTAGCTTATCTTATCTTATCTTATTTAAATTAACTGTGGTTTATCACATCTTTGGAAAGCTGCGTTCAATTTCTCTAGCCACACCTGGGCCTGATTACTGCCACACCTGTTCTCAATCAAGAAATTACTTAAATAGGACCTGCCTAGCTGCATTGCAGCTAGATGGTATCAACAGTATTACGGTTAGTTAAATTACCTGGCAGAATATAAATATGGACCCAGACAATATATTTCACATTTGAATCAACAATGTTGTTGCCACCCTCAATAATAATTGTAACTTTCTTAGTTGTGTATCAGAGGGAACAATCTCTACTGTGCAAAGACGTGACATTTAGTACATTTAATACGACCTCTATGAGCAGCACCGGTTAGATTATACAGTCTGACAGCCGTAGGTAGGAAGGACCTGCGGAACCTCTCCCTCGAGCACTAAGGATGGCACAGTCTACCACTAAATGAGCTCCTGAGTGCGTTCAGTGTGTCCTGCATGGGGTGGGACTTGGACTCCAGCAGAGATGACAGCTTAGCCACCATCCTCCTCTCTCCTATCTCCTCCACTGGGTCGAGGCAGTGCCCCAGAACAGAGCTGGCGTTTTTGATCAGCCTGTTCAGTCTCTTACACTTGGCTGCCATGATGCCACTGCCCCAGCAGCCCACTCCAAATGTGATGGCTGAGGCCACCACCGAATCGTAGAAGGTCTTCAGGAGTGCCCCTTGCACTCCAAAAGACCTGAGTTTCCTCAGGAGGTACAGCCTGTGCTACTCCTTCTTGTAGAGCACATTGGTGTTGTGTGACCAGTCCAGTTTATTGTTCAGGTGAACACCCAGGTATTATCATTATTATTATAAAGCTCATTTCAGCCACTTGTATCCACAATCTCATTCTTTTTTTTTTTTTTTTTTTGTTACTTATTTGTACCCGTAGGTAGATTTGGTTTGCAGTCTGGTGACAAGCCACTGGCTGCCGGTCGCTGCGTGCGCAAGCGCCCTAAACCTACATGGTTTTGGTATGCGGGAGGAAACCGGAGAAATCCCGGAGTAAACCCACGCAACACGGGGAGAACATGCAAACTCCACACAGCTCACTGTTGGTCGGGGGCTGGGATCGAACCCACGATCCCCGCGATCCCCCGGCCGAGGGTAAACTGTGCTGCCACAGTGCTAAACCACTGCGCCACCGTGCAGCCCACGGTGCACGGTGGTCATTAAGATAAGATAAGATAAGCCTTTATTAGTCCCACAACGGGGAAATTCCAGGATTGCAACAGCACAGGGATAGCAACACTCAGAGCAACAATCAGAAGGCAAGAAAAAAAGCAAGTAAGCAAGAGCAGCTAATATACATATGTACATATTACTATAAAATATATATATACACACACACAGACACACAGTGCAGAGCATTGTAGTTGGATGGAATAAATATATGAATATATAAACACACAGTGCGGAGCATTGTAGCTAGATGGAATAAATATGTAGATATATAAACACCCACAGTACGGAGCATTGCAGCTAGGTGGAATAAATATGTAAATATATAAACCCACACAGTGCGGCGCAATGTAGCTAGATGGAATAATATGTAGATATATAAACACACAGTGCGGAGCATTGTAGCTAGATGGAATAAATATGTAAATATATAAACACAGACAGTGCAGAGCATTGTTGCTAGATGGGATGAAACAGCATAACCGTCTACTTAGTTATCCTACATGGTATGATTATGTGCCCATACATATTCTCACCCTCCATAGCGACCGGTATTTTCCTAGTTGTATGCTGGAGGGGACCATTGTGTAAGTCTATTGCATCTTTTGCATTCAAAAAACTATTAGTTTGTTACGTCTTTTTGCCATCTCTGCGAGCAGCCCTGCTTAGGTTGTACAGTCTGACAGCCGTTGGTAGGAAGGACCTGCGAAACCTCTCGGTTGTGCACCTGGGATGATGTAGTCTGCTGCTAAATGAGCTCCTCAGTGCATTCACTGAGGAATGCACTGAGGAATGCATTCATTACCCAAAGCTCATGACCATAGGTGAGGGTAGGAACATAGATTGACCAGTAAATCGACAGCTTTGCTTCAGAGCTCAGCTCCCTCTTCACCACCAAGATGGACGGTACAATGTCCGCGTCACTGCAGATGCTGCTCCGACCCGTCTGTCAATCTGTCGCTCTATTCTCTCCTCACTCGTGAGCAAGACCCCAAGATACTTAAACTCCTCCACTTGGGACAGGAGCTTGTCCCCAACCTGAAGAGGACAATCCACCTGTTTCTTGCTGAGGACCATGGACTCGGTCTTGGAGGTGCTGATTCTCATCCCAGCCACTTCACACTCAGTAGCAAACCATCCCAGCAAGACCTGTAGGCCATTGCTCGATGAAGCCAACAGGACAACATCATCTGCAAATAGTAGAGATGAGATTCTGAGGTAACCAAACATGACACCCTCGGTTCCTTGGCTGTGCCTAGAAATCCTGTCCATAAAAATTATGAACAGGATCGGTGACGAAGGGCAGCCCTGGTGGCATTCAGCTCTCACTGGAAACGAGTTCGACTGGGTGCTGGCAATACAAATCAAACTCTTGCAATGGTTGTAGAGGGACCGGATAACTCGTAATAAAAAGCCCGATACCCCATATTCCCACAGCACCCCCCACAAGAGACCATGAGGGACGCAGTCAAATGCCTTCTCCAACTCCACAAAACACACGTGGACTGGTTGGGCAAACTCCCATGAACCCTCAAGGATTCTTGAGAGGGTAAAATGTTGGTCCGATGTCCCACAGCCAGGACGAAAACCACATTGCTCATCCTGAATCCAAGGTTTGACCAACATCGGACTCTCCTCTCCAGTACTTTAGCATAGACCTTCCCAGGGATGTTGAGGAGTGTGATCCCTCTAAAGTTGGAACACACCCTTGAGTCCCCCTTCTTGAAGAGAGGAACCACCACCCCGGTTTGCCATGTCAAATGCACTGTCCCCGACCTCCATGCTATGTTGCAGAGGCATGTCAACCATGACAACCCTTCAACATCCAGGGCCTTGAGGTACTCAGGGTGAATCTCATCCACCGCCGGGGCCCAGCCACCAAAGAGTTTTTTAACCACTTTGATGACCTCAGCCCCTATGATGGGCAAGTCATCCCCCTCGTCCTCAAGCTCTGCTTCCTCTGTGGAAGGCGTGTCAGTGGGATTGAGGAGATCCTCGAAGTATTCCTTCCACCGCCCGACAATATCCCCAGTTGAAGTCAGCAGCACCCCAACCGCACCATACACAGTGTGGACAGGGAGTTGTTTCCCCTTCCGGAGTTGCCGGACAGTTTGCCATAATCTCTTCAAGGCCGACCAAAAGTCTTGTTCCATGGCCTCACTGAACTCTTCCCACACCCGAGTTTTTCTTCAGCAACCACCCAAGCCGCAGTCTGCTTGGCCTGCCGATACACCTCAGCTGCTTTGGGAGTCCCACAAGCCAACCAAGCTCGATAGGACTCCTTCTTTAGCTTGATGGCTGCCCTCACTACTGGTATCCACCACTTTGTTCAGGGGTTGCCACCACGAGATGCACCGACGACCTTGTGGGCCACAGCGCTGGGCAGCTGCTTCAACAATGGAGGTGGAGACAATGGCCCATTCAGACTCCATGTCTCCAGACTCCCTCAGAATGTGGTCGAAGTTCTTCTGGAGGTGAGAATTAAAGATCTCCTGGACAGGGGCCTCAGCCAGACGTTCTCAGCAGACCCTAACTATATGTTTGGGTTGACCAGGTCTGAATGGCGTCCTCTCCCACCATCAGATCCAACTCACCCTCAGGTGGTGATCAGCTGACAGCTCTGCTCCTCTCTTTAACCAAGTCTCCAAGACATATGGCTTCAGGTCTGATGACATAACAAAATCAATCATCAGCTTATGCATCATTTGGTGCATAGGCACAAATGATGGTCAGGACCTATTTCCCAACCCGAAGGCGCAGGGAGACTACTCTTTCATCCACCGGGGCAAACTCCAATGAAGAGGCAGTAAGCTGGGGGGATACAAGAATACCCATTACTGCTCACCGCCTCTTGCCCGGGGCAACTCTGGAGTTGACATTTGGGCCTGTAAAGCCTGATTGGCTTACCTGTTTCAGACAAGAATACTTGCTTCCTATGGGCAATCCACTAGTATACATAAATTTGTAAGAATAAAGTTGCAAATTTAATTGGAAAAGTTTCAGATTATGAGTATAAAATTGTAAATTTGTGTTGAAAAAAGGGTAATAAATTAATCATGAAAGGTGGCAAATTTATAGGCAAAAAGTATCGAATTTATTAGAAAACCTGCAAATTTGCTCAAAAAGTTATATATTTCCAAGAAGTGTTTCATGTTTGCAAATTTTCCCATTTGCTACCTTTTCTCTTAAAACTGCAAGTTTTTTTTCCTTAAATTTACAAATTTCTTGTAAACTTTCAATTTATGCCACATAAATTTGTGACTTTTTCACAACACTTTGCAACTTCTTTCTCATAAATTTGAACTTCTTTCACTTTTACCTTTTCTTGTAAATTTTAATTTTTTTTCCCTTGTAATTTTGTAACCTTTCCTCACAAATCTGTGACATTTTTCTCTTAAATCTAAAATATTTTTGCATAAATTTTGTTGTGTTGGGTTCTTTTACAAATAAAGACTGCTGCTTTGGGTGTTCACGGAGCCTCTTTAATAACTGGCTGCAACAACATTGTAGCTCTAACTCAGCAGTAGCGTGTCTGCACATGCAGTACTCGGGCAACATCTAGGCATCGTCTGCCCTCTAGTGGTAACACATACAGCCGTGGACAAAATTGTTGGTACCCCTCTGTTAATGAAAGAAAAACCCACAATGGTCACAGAAATAACCTGAATCTGACAAAAGTGGTAATAAGTAAAAATTCTATGAAAATTAACCAATGAAAATCAGACAATGCTTTTGAATTGTGGTTCAACAGAATTATTTTAAAAAACAAACTCATGAAACACGCCTGGACAAAAATGATGGTACCCTTAACTTACTATTTTGTTACACAACCTTTTGAAGCAATCACTGCAATCAAACGATTTCTGTAACTGTCAGTGAGACTTCTGCACCTCTCAGCAGGTATTTTGGCCCACTCCTCATGAGCAAACTGCTCCAGTTGTCTCAGGTTTGAAGGGTGCCTTCTCCAGACGGCATGTTTCAGCTCCTTCCACAGATGTTCAATAGGATTTAGATCAGGGCTCATAGAAGGCCACTTTAGAATAGTCCAATGTTTCGCTCTTAGCCATTCTTGGGTGTTTTTAGCTGTGTGTTTTGGGTCATTATCCTGTTGCAAGACCCATGACCTCCGACTGAGACCAAGCTGACACTGGGCAGCACATTTTTCTCTAGAATACCTTGATAGTCTTGAGATTTCATTGTACCCTGCACAGATTCAAAACACTCTGTGCTAGATGCAGCAAAGCAGCCCCAGAACATAACAGAACCTCCTCCATGTTTCACAGTAGGGACAGTGTTCTTTTCTTAGTATGCTTCATTTTTGCGTCTAAGAACATAGAACTGATGTGCCTTGACAAAAGTTCTAGTTTTGTTTCGTCTGTCCATAGGACATTCTCCCAGAAGCTTTGTGGCTTGTCAACATGCAGTCTGGCAAATTCCAGTCTGGCTTTTTTATGATTTGTTTTCAACAGTGGTATCCTCCTTGGTCGTCTCCCATGAAGTCCACTTTGGCTCAAACAATGACGGATGGTGCGATCTGACACTGATGTACCTTGACCTTGGAGTTCACCATAAATGTGTTTAGAGGTTGTTCTGGGCTCTTTTGTTACCATTCGTATTATCCGTCTCCTCCTGCAGCCACGTCCAGGGAGGTTGGTTACAGTCCCGTGGATCTTAAATTTCTGAATAATATGTGCAACTGTAGTCACAGGAACATCAAGCTGCTTGGAGATGGTCTTACAGCCTTTACCTTTAACCTCTTGCACTCTGGTCAATTTCCCTAAAAACGCCTAAAAATAACGTACCCAAAGTAAATCAAAAGCTGTTCTTCAACCCTTTGCAGCATCTTCATGGGGTTGGTCTCATTTAAAAGAAAACACTTTGAATTTTTTGGCAAAATAGTCATAATCTCTCTAAGTGTTCCGGCCACTGAGTAACAGTCATCTAAACATGCTGAACTTGAAGAAAATAAATTTCGCCTGGGTGTTTTTTTGGATACAAATGCTTGCAAATAACACACAGCTGTCAGATCCGGGCTGGAAAATGCAACAGAAATGTAGAACCAAGTGTTATCCAGCTGAGATCAAAATTTTGTAACAATACCACAAAAAATGAATATATTACACAGCTTTTTTGTCAGGTTGTTCCCAGGCGTTTTTGAACTGTGCCAAATTGTGCCAAATGGCACAGTTTGGAAAAACGTCTGTAACTTTTGAATGATTCAATATAGAAGCTTCATCTTGGGCTCTAATGAAAGGTGACACTCAGGGCTGTGTGTGTGTGTGGGGGGGGGGTTGTTTATTCATTCATGAATGAATGAATGAACAAACAAGCCCCCACACACAAAGAAGCATGCCACATAAAAAATGTGTGGCTTTTTTTTTACAAGAAAAAATAACCTACAGTGCACTAAAAATTATACTAAAATATCTGTAATGTAGAAGATAACAACTCCCTCCCCCCCCCCCCCCCGCTACAGAGGACGGACATCGCCCATCGCTACATGACGGACCGCGGTGACGGTGCGCCGCGGTCTACTACACACAGTTGTACTAAAATATCTGCAATATATCTGCAATCCGCTACAGAAGAGGAGCGGGGGGGGGGGGGCGTTCACAGTTCACGGTCCGGACGCGGCGCACGGACCGATCCGTCATGTGGCGATGACACACAGTTGTAATTTACCGATCGGTCAAAAGTCATTTTGATTACAATTTTCAGGGATAAAGAATAATTTAGCTTATAACACTTACCTGTCCACAACAACAGTGTCGCTGGCGAACTTCTCTTCCTCATTGTCAGACGAACATGACGCTGGTCCGCTTGTTACAACTCGTGGTTCTGGTCACGTAACCCGGTCAAACCATGATTCCATTATTGCGGTTTTGCGCTTCCATGATTGCGGTTTTGGCGAACGATTTTTCAAAACAAATAAGAACAGTAGTAAGAAAAAAAGACTGGCAAACGCGTGTGTGTCACCCAGCGGCTTACACAAAACAGATTTTACGCATGGGACGTACGCTTTCAATTGTCAAACTTCTCTGCTTCAATTGGCTCGCTGTATTCGCAGCCATTGGTAGGCGGGTCCTTCTTGCTAGGTTTTCAGTCATTGGTTCTTCAAGGTTTCAGAAACCCAATTCAAGGCTCTTATTAGTCGAATGAGAGGTCAATCAAATCTAAACCAATCAAAGCACTCCTTTGGCTTTCTGTTCGCAGCTGTGTCTGCAGTGGAAGAACGGAAATGCAGCTTCTTTTTTTTTCAGTGCGCCCTAGGACGCAGAGACGTGACCGCCCGCGGTATCCCGGAGTGCAAGAGGTTAAAATGCTTGTCTATAATTTTCTTTCTAATCTCCTGAGACAACTCTCTCCTTTGCTTCCTCTGGTCCATGTTTAGTGTGGTACACACCATGTCACCAAACAGCACAGTGACTACTTGTCACCCTTTAAATAGGCCGACTGACTGATTACAAGTTTGTAGACACCTGGGATATTAATTACAGGACACATCTTGGTTGAACATGTCCCTATGGTCACATTATTTTCAATCTTTTCTAGGGGTACCATCATTTTTGTCCAGGCCTGTTTCATGAGTTTGTTTTTTAAAATAATTCTGTTGAACCACAATTCAAAAGCATTGTCTGATTTTCATTGTTTAATTTTCATAGCATTTTTATTTCTTACCACTTTTGTCAGATTCAAGTTATTTCTGTGACCATTGTGGGTTTTTCTTTCATTAACAGAGGGGTACCAACAATTTTGTCCATGTCTGTATGTAATACTCTGGATTACCCTCTTAGCTGTAAACACGAAATACATTTTTTTTTATATCAAATCATTTCAGTTCACATTGGTCAACTAACTATGACAGGGAAAATATAACTCATTCACATTTTAACAATTCCATAACTTTTTTTGTTTTTCTTTTTAAACACTTATTCCATGTATGAGACCATTTTTATGCAAAAGCATCTTACATTATATTTTAAAAGCATTTTTAGAACTCGAACTCTGCATATCAGAAATAGCAATGCATAACTTTTACAGATCCAGTCTTTTTGGTTTGATCACTTCTCTACCAGACCTGGTTCAAACAACACCTGGTGTTTGTTGTGTTTTTGGCTCAGAAACAGTCTCTGTAGGAGTGTCCTTTTCATTAGACTGGGTCATTTGTGGTTTAATCTGAGTCTTTGGTATCGGTATAGGCACAAGATGACTGCGGTTCCTTCTGATTGTCCCTTGACATATGACTGTGGAGTTGGGTGGACAGATGTCACTGTTCCCTTTGCTTTTGCATCTGTAATCCAAACAGAGTGTCCAGGTAACAGTTTGTCCAAATCTCTCGTTCTGTGCCTTTTGTTGAAACATTCTGGTTGTCTCATCCTTCTCTCCTTCTCCACATGACGTATTTGCTGCAGATTTGGCACACATGGTTGCAAGGCCTCTGGAAGCACTGGCAAGGTGGTAGGGAGTCTACGCCCCATGAGAAGCTGTGCCGGGCTGTAGCCATTTGCCAGCGCCGTGGTTCTGTAGGCCACCAGTGCTCTGTATGGATCACTGGCCTTCTTGAGGAGGTTTTTGACTGTTCAGACGGCTCTCTCCACCTCCCTGTTGCTTTGGGGGTACCTGGGACTACTGGTCACATGCTCAAAACAGTATTCATTTGCAAAGTCTTTCATTTCCTGACATGCAAACTGTGGGCCGGTGTCTGTGATCAGTATCTCCGGTATTCCGTGACGTGCAAACATTGACTTTAAATGCACAATAACATTGGCAGAGTGAGTTGGGCTGAGCTGGGCAATCTCTATATACCTAGAGAGGTAGTCCACTAGTAACAGGTAGTTTTTGTCTTTCAGAGTAGACAAATCAGCTCCTAACTTCTGACATGGCCTTTCTGGTAAATCTGTGGGCATTAAAGGCTCTCACATTGACTCTTTCCTGTATGCAGTGTCTGCATTTGAGAACAAGTTCACTGATCTGGTTGCTTAAACCTGGCCACCATACTGCCTGACGGGCGCGCTCTCTGCATTTAACCACACCCTGGTGACCCTCGTGTATCCTGTCAGAAAACTGTGTTTCTCATGTTAGCAGGGATAACTAACCTCATGCCTCTCAGTAGTAGTTCACTGTGCATACTCAAGACGGTTTTCTCAGGCCAGTAGTGCTTCATTGCTCCCTGTAGCTGGTTACGATCCGGCCATCCTTCTGCACAGTACTTCATGACTTGAGAGCAGACACTGTCTGACTGCAGCTGCTCTTGAAGATCTGCAAGGTATTTGCTGCTTGTAGGGAGACCCTCTAGCACAGATTCAACATAAATGTTAGTGTCCTCCATAAGATCTTTGTGCGAGTAGCACTGTTTGTGAGCGGTAAGCGTGAAAGTGTGTCAGTAGTGGTGAGACTTTTGCCAGGGATGTGCTTTATAGTGTAGGAATACCTCATTAGGCGCATGTGAAATCTCTGTATCCGCGGTGGAAGTGCATCCAAAGCTTGTCCTCCCAGTAAACTCACTAGTGGCTTGTGGTCAGTTTCAAGTTCAAAGTGCAGGCCAAGGATAAAGTCATTGAACCTCTCGCAGGCCCAGGTGAGAGCCAGCGCTTCTTTTTCCAGCTGGGCGTAGCACTGCTCTGTAGGTGTCAATGATCGGGAAGCATAAGCAACTGGTGACCACACATCTCCCTCTTTCTGTAGCATGACTGCCCCCAGCCCGTATGAAGAGGCATCTGCAGAGATTTTCTGTGGTTTATTTGGGTCGTAGAGCTGTAGTGCAGGAGCAGAGGACAGTTCTTGTTTGAGGTTGTGCAACGCCCTTTGTTGTTCGTGCCCCCAGTACCACATGTTCTTTGCTGAAAGCAAGTATCTCAATGGTTTGTCCTTTTCTGAAAGGTTTGGAATAAACTTCCCAAGTTGATTCACCATTCCGAGAAAGCTCCTGAGCTCACTCACGTTGCTTGGCTCTTTCATGTCCTGAACAGCTTGGGTTTTGTCTGGAACAGGACTCATTCCTTCTGCTGAGACAATAAATCTGAGGAATTTCTCTTTTGCCAAACTTGCATTTCAACATGTTTAATGTAACACCGTCTTTCTCCGCCCGTTCCAGGACAGCGTGCAGTCTTTTGTTATGCTGCTCCTTGGTGGATCCCCAGACCAGGATATCATCCATGTGATAGACGACTCCCTCGAGACCCGCTGTAACCATCGTCACCATCGTGTTTTGGAAATGTTCGGGTGCACTGGAAATACCAAATGGCAAATGGTTGAAATGGTGTCTGCCAAGTGGTGTAATGAATGTGGTGAGGAGGGCCGACTCTTTGGACAGTGGTATTTGCCAAAAGCCCATATTTGCATCTAGCTTTGAAAAATACTGAGCACCTGTGAGCATGCCTAACGTTTGGTCCACGGAGGGGAGGATGTATCTTTCACGACTCACTGACTCGTTTAAAGGTGTCATGTCCACACAGATATCCACCTTTTCTTTGTCCTTTCTGGGAGCTACAACCATGCCACAGCACCAATCTGTTGGCTCTTCCACACAACTGATAACTCTCAACTTTTCCATCCTCTCCAGTTCTTCTTTGACTTTGCCCATGAGCGGCAGTGGCACACCCCTTGGCACCTTGATTGAAAAGGGCTTGGCATCAGGTTTCAGCTTTATTGTGTATGGCTTTTGGACAAGCCCAAGTCTGTCACATAATTTGTGGTATGCTTTTCTCACTGTCTCTTGGTCTATAGTGTCAGCTCTAGCAATTAGTTTCTCAGTACCACATGTAGGTTTCTGGCTACATACATTTTCTCAGTAGTGCTCCTGTCACCGTATGTGATAGTCTCTGTGGTTGACTCTAACACGGTTAGTGCAGTTCCACCCGGTCCATAGAGTGGTTTCTGTGCCTTTTCCAACTGTTCGTTTTTGCTTTTGAAGTTCTCAAATGTTTGTTCAGAAACAGCTGTGACGTTCGCTCCGGAATCCAACTTGAAAGTCACTTTATTTCCTCTCACGTTTATGTCTGCCAACCATGGATCTTCTCCAGAATCCACTTCACCCAGAAAATGTCCATCTGCATTGTCAGCGACCTCATTCACAGTTGGGCTGGACCTACAGACCCTACCATAGTGTCCACAGTTATGGCATTCTGCATTTTTAGCTGGGCACTGTACTGCTGCATGTGCTGGTGCTTTGCCACACTTGGAACATGTCTTACTGTCTTGTTTTGTCTGCTGAGGCGTTGGGGACTTAAACTGTTTTTGTTCTTTGCTTTTGAACTTGCTCGGCTTGGCTTTTCTGATGTGTACTGCTGTAGAAGATGCCTTACAAACGAGACTGAGTGTATTTCTCAGGAAAGCTTTATTGGAAGTCACATCTTCTATCATCAAAGTTCTCAGCAGAAAAGAGACAGAACCAACTTTCCTCACAGCTTTTATACACCAGAGATACTAAACCCCCACATCAAGTATCTCACACCTTCACCCCCACAGAAGCTCAGTAAACACATGAACCCACAGTCACATATAGCCTCCGAGACTTGCTGGCGCCTCTGTCTCCTTCTCCACCTCGGAGGCTCCCGTTGGGACATTGTCTCTGACTTCCGTCTTCCCCAGCACCCATCTCCTAGCCGAGGTCCCTGCTGGGGCATTGTTCCTTTGGACGTTTGCTCTGTAGGGTCTGCACCGTCATGCCTACTGGATGCATGTGGGGGAGAATGCGTACCATACAAGCATGCCATATATGTGCCTTAAATATGCACCATATAACCCCCCCCAAACGTTCAAATAAGGACAAGTTACACTTCAAATGCATAGAATCATGACACCCCCACACAGAACAAGAGAGAAAAAAAACTTGGCACAACAGATCACATTTCCCACTGCTTGGGCTTCAATTCTCTGCCATATCTGCTGTGAGCAGGTCTCGCTCTGCCTGTGGCTGTCTGCTGCATCTGTGAAGTAGAATCATTAACACATCGTCGTGAAAGCTTAGCAGAGCGTCTCCCGGGGGGGGCTCTGGCCAACTGTACTGGGTCGTCAGCTAACACAAAAGCGGGTTTGAGTCTGTTAATGCAGACTAAGTCCCTCCTGTCTCCCAAATCGAGCAAAAAATGCTTTTGCCCAGTTTCTAACACTCTGAACGGTCCATCGTAAGGTGGCCTTAAACCTAACCTCTGTGGGTCGTGTCTAACAAAGACAAATTCTGCATTCTTCAAGGTTTTGGGCACAAAAACACATGGAAAACTGTGATGAACGGGACCGGGGAGGGTGTGTGACCCCGCGTCGCTCTGCAGCAGCTGAGCGGGGAGGTGCTCCGGAGCAGGGTTCTCAGGGAGGAAATCTCCCGGTAACCGGAGGGGCTGGGCGAAAACAAGTTCGGCCGGAGAGGCTTGCAAATCCTCTTTAGGTGCTGAACGCAACCCTAATAAAACCCATGGGAGCTTATCAACCCAATTTGTGTCCGTGAGAGCCGCTCTGAGGGCTGCTTTCAATGACCGGTGGAAGCGTTCGCACAAACCGTTGGCCTGGGGGTTATACGCGGTCGTGCAATGAATTTTCACCCCCAGGCTGAGTGCCATGGACGACCAGAGCTCGGAAACAAACTGGGGTCCTCTGTCAGACGTTATGTCTGACGGGATACCAAAACGCGCGACCCAAGTTGTTAAAAAGGCACGTGCAACATCTGCCGCTGTGGTTGCCGCCAGAGGGACCGCCTCTGGCCAGCGCGTGGTGCGGTCTACCATGGTTAAAAGGTGTGTGAACCCCTGGGACAGCGGAAGAGGTCCTACTAAGTCGATATGCACATGATCAAAGCGTTTGGCTGGGATGTGAAAAGGTTCTAGAGGGGCTTGTGTGTGTTTGTGTACCTTTGCTCTTTGACACGCAGCGCAGGCTGCAGCGCACTCTTTGACTTGTTTACGCAGCCCCGGCCAAACAAACTTCTCTCCTACCATTTTGATAGACGCGCGGACGCCCGGGTTTGCCAGTGAATGTATTAAGTCAAAAACACGGCGACGCCACGCAGCCGGGACCACGGGACGGGGACGCCCCGTGGAGGTATCGCAGATTAGGGAGGGCATGCCTCTTTGAAGCACCCTGTGCTCCAGCCTTAGCCCTGTTGGCCCAGACTGGAGCGCGCGCACGTCCGCGTCGCCAACCTGTTCAGCGGCCATGGCTGCATAATCTAACCCGACGCAGACCGGGGCTGTGAGCGCTTCCGCGCCGCAAGCCTGACCTAGGTCTGCAGCCGCCGAATCTGCCCCCTGGGGGCCTGTCGCTGCAACTGCACGCGAGAGGCAATCAGCCACTACATTGTGCTTACCCGCTACGTGTTGAATGTCAGTGGTAAACTCCGAAATTGCAGCCAGCTGCCTCTGTTGTCGGCCCGACCAAGGCTCTGAAACCTTAGCCATTGCAAAAGTTAAGGGTTTATGGTCCACGAACGCGGTAAAACGGCGCCCTTCCAACCAGAACTGGAAGTGGCGGATGGCCAAATGCAGGGCCAAAAGCTCCCTGTCAAACGCGCTGTATTTACGCTCGCTATCGCGCAACGTTTTGCTGAAAAACGCGAGTGGTTGCCAGCATCCTGCCACCAGTTGCTCAACAACCGCTCCCACTGCCACGTCGGAGGCGTCTGTGGTTAGCGCCATGCGAGCTGCTGGCACCGGGTGTGCCAATAACGCAGCGTTCGCGAGGGCTGATTTGACCTGTGAAAAAGCGCGCTCGCGATCCGGGGACCACTCGACCTTAGATGCAGGTTTTTGTTTCTTTAATGCCGCGTACAATGGATGCATGAGCCGTGCCGCGTTTGGGAGGAAACGGTTATAAAAACTGACCATCCCCAAAAATTCCTGCAGCGCCTTAACCGTCTGCGGTTGGGGGAAATCCGTTATCGCGCGCACTTTATCTGGCAGCGGGACCGTGCCTTCTGGCGACACGCGGTGTCCCAAAAAATCGATTTTCGCTACCCCGAATTGGCACTTCGCTGGGTTAATGATCAGCCCGTGTTCTGTGAGCCTCTGAAAAACGGCTGTGAGATGGCTTTCGTGCTCAGTCTCGGACGCGCTGGCTACCAAAATATCATCCAAATAAGCGAACACGAAAGGGAGGTCGCGCAGCACTGCATCCATCATGCGTTGGAACGTCTGCGCGGCGCCCTTGAGGCCGAAAGGCATGCGCAAAAACTCGAAAAGCCCGAAAGGGGTTATAACTGCCGTTTTGGGTATGTCCTGCGCACGGACTGGAACTTGGTGATAACCACGCACCAAATCTATTTTGGAAAAGATGCGCGCCCCCGCTAAATGCGCCGAAAAATCCTGGATGTGCGGAATCGGATAGCGGTCATGGGCTGAAGCATTATTTAATCTGCGGAAATCGCCGCAAGGGCGCCACGAGCCATCAGCCTTGGGTACCATGTACAGGGGTGACGACCAGGCGCTGTTCGAACGCTGGACTATGCCCAGTTTTTCCAAGTTGGCGAATTCCTCGCGCGCGATGGCCAGTTTAGCTGGGTCCAACCGCCGAGCTTTTGCAAAAACAGGGGGGCCCGAGGTACTTATGAAATGCTCGACCCCGTGTTTGGCAACTGACGCTGAAAATGTAGGGACCGTGAGTGCTGGAACCTGGTTGAGTAATGCATGAAACTTACCACCCGCAGCTGTGACATTGGAATGTGCAGAAGGCAGGGCCACCCGAGCTGTGCAGGAGATAGAGTAGAAAGACAGTGCATTTACAATACGTCTATTAGTAAGGTCAACTAACAAACTGTTTGAGCACAAAAAGTCAGCACCTAACATGTTGTTGTTAACTGCAGCAACAACGAAGGTCCACTCGAAGGTGCGCCCGTGGAGGGACAGGCGGAGCGTCTTCTCCCCATAGGTTTTGATCGTGGAGCCGTTCGCCGCTAACACCAGGGGGCCGCTGGCCGGCGCCAGGGTGTCCGCGTAGGTAGGCTTGACAAAACTCAGCTGGGAGCCCGTGTCCACCAGGAATTCTTTCCCAGAATTCGCGTCCTTCACGAAAAGCAGCCTGTTCTTCGTGCCGAGAGTCGCAGCTGCTACCGGCTCCCGGGCTTGGCGTTTCCCTGGCGCTGATACCGGCACGGTGGGACGCATCTGTGGGCTTTCTCGGCAAAACGTCGATGGTAGAAGCAGAGGGCGTTGTCAGCTCCGCTTCTCCTGGTCTCTGCCGCTGCTGCCATCAGTGGATCCGGTGTCGCAGCCTCTGGTCTCCCTCCTTCTCGCGAAGGGGCGGTCATCTCTGCTGCTGCCGTCATGGCTGTGCGCCGTCTATGGGAGTCGACGAGGCGTTGCGCCACCTGTCCCAGCTCGTGGTAGTCGCGGTTGACGAGCGGCTGCGAGCTGGCCAGGGTGACTCTCACTGCTGGCGGGAGCGTTCTGAGGAAGAGGTGGGCGAAGATAAAACTGTCGTCATCCTCGCCTCTCAGGCTCATCATGTTTGCCATCAGATCCGCTGGTCTGTCTGCTTCTCCCTCTGTCAGCGCCAGGAGCTTCTCTGCTCGCTCTTCCCGCGAGGGAGTGAAGGCTCGGATGAGGGCAGCTTTCAGTGTGCCATACTTGTTGTCTTGGGGCGGGTGGTTGGTCAGGCTCTCCACCCGTTGCACTGTGAGGCTGTCCAGCTTCGCGACGACATGGTAGAACCTCGTTGTATCCACCGAGATTCCCCGAAGGTGGAATTGCGCCTCCACAGTGGTAAACCAGGAGCGCGGGTTATGTTGCCAGAAGTCGGGCAGCTGTAGCATGGTAGCTGCGTTAACCCGGTTGGCCCCTGAAGAGTCCGGTGCGGAAAGCTCGCCGTCACCGGCCATAGGTAGTCGTAGGTCACCAGTGTAGAAGATGCCTTACAAACAAGACTGAGTGTATTTCTCAGGAAAGCTTTATTGGAAGTCACATCTTCTATCATCAAAGTTCTCAGCAGAAAAGAGACAGAACCAACTTTCCTCACAGCTTTTATACACCAGAGATACTAAACCCCCACATCAAGTATCTCACACCTTCACCCCCACAGAAGCTCAGTAAACACATGAACCCACAGTCACATATAGCCTCCGAGACTTGCTGGCGCCTCTGTCTCCTTCTCCACCTCGGAGGCTCCCGTTGGGACATTGTCTCTGACTTCCGTCTTCCCCAGCACCCACCTCCTAGCCGAGGTCCCTGCTGGGGCATTGTTCCTTTGGACGTTTGCTCTGTAGGGTCTGCACCGTCATGCCTACTGGATGCATGTGGGGGAGAATGCGTACCATACAAGCATGCCATATATGTGCCTTAAATATGCACCCTACTGCATCCATTTTTTTTTTTTGTTACTTATTTGTACCCGTAGGTAGACTTGGTTTGCAGTCTGGTGACAAGCCACTGGCTGCTGGTCGCTGCGTGCGCGAGCGCCCTAAACCTACATGTTTTTGGTGTGCGGGAGGAAACCGGAGAAATCCCGGAGTAAACCCGCGCAGCAGGGGGAGAACATGCAAACTCCACACAGCTCACTGTTGGTTGGGGGCTGGGATCGAACCCATGATCTCATGATCCCCGCGGTCCCCCGGCCGAGGGTAAAACTGTGCTGCCACAGTGCTAAACCACTGCGCCACCGTGCAGCCATAGCTGTTTTGCTAGCGCTAGCTTCACCTCTTAGGTCAGTTTGCTGTCATTTTATTTCTTCAGATTGTCTTGCCATTGTGATAGCTTTAGCCAGGGTAAGATCTTTGTCCAGCTGCATTCTTTCTGACAGTGACGAATCATTAAGACCCACTACAAGCCTATCTCTCAAAAGGTCATCATGAAGTCCATCATACTCACAGTTTTCTGCCAGTGCATAGAATGCTGTTATGAACGAGTCCACTGGTTCTGATGGCTGTTGCACTCCACCTATCCATCCATCCATCTTCTTCCGCTCAATCCTTTTTGGGTCGCGGGGGGGGGGGGGGGACTGGAGCCTATCCCAGCATCTTTGAGCAAGAGGCAGGGTACACCCTGGACAGATCGCCAGTCCATCGCAGGGCCGACACAGAGAGACAGACAACCGTTGAATTTTGCCCATTCATAAATCACGTTCTTTCTGGGACCAAAATGTTTATCAAAAGCTGTTTTAACAGCATCGTATTGCTGATGCTGCTCACTCGTCAGCTTGAGCCCTCTTAGCAAGTCGTCAGCCTCATCCCCCATGCAATAAACCAGAGTGTTTACTTGATTTGCATCTGAGGAGTTGTTTAGGTTGCTTGCCAGTCTAAAATGCTCAAAACATCTTATTCACTTTTCCCATTCTTGGGGTTTTGCAAAGTCGAAAGGCTCCGGTGGTTTGATGGTGAAGGTTGCCGCTGGGGTTGCTGCCACCACCATTACAGGACCTGTCGGCGCGGTTGCTTGGGCTGCTGCTGTCCCCGCTGCTGAAGCTGATGTCTCTTGTGCTGGCTCCATAATCGCTAGCCGGTTGCAAAGCTGACTTTTCTCACCTCAAAGCATACCAGCTTCTGACACCATGTTGTGTTGGGTTCTTTTACGAATAAAGACTGCTGCTTTGGGTGTTCACGGAGCCCCTTTATTAACTGGCTGCAACAACACTGTAGCTCTAACTCAGCAGTAGTGTGTCTGCACATGCAGTACTCAGGCAACATCTAGGCATGGTCTGCCCTCTAGTGGTAACACATATGTAATACTCTGGACTACACCACAAATTTTAAATTTTTATCTTATAAGTTTGTGGCTTTTATCATAATTTTGCAACTTCTCATAAATTTGGGACAGTTTTCTCATAATTGGCAACTTTTTTCATAAATCAGCTATTTTTCCTCTTAAACTTTCAACTTTTCTCATAAATTTTCAATTTCTGTCATAAATCTGGGCGGTTTTTTTTTAAATTGCGAATTAGCATTCTTTATCAAATTTCTTGCACCTTTATTCTTACAAATTTGTACTTAACTTACGTTTACACATTTAAAAAAAATCACCACCATCTCATGTTAAAAAAAAGATAAATCATCTCCTGAACTTGTGTAACTTCTGTGGAAAATCCAAACTTTTCCCACAAATATGTGATTGACTTTTTTTGTTGCTGTTGTTGTTGTTTGTTTGTTTGTTTTTTGTTGTTTGTTTTTTGAGGGGGGGTAATTTTTCGTCTGATTATTCCATTTATTGTCCACCCAACAGTGAAATTAAATATATGCCCATGGTGGATACAACCTTAGAAAAACACAAAATACACAGATACACTTGGTGATATTTGCACATCATTGCAAGACACAAAGTTGCACATGAACACACTTTAATACAGCATCATTAGATGAAATCCATGAATTTACAGTAAGTTGGGCAGGTCTACATATTTTTCTGCAAAGTCATCTATCTTATTTTGCATGGGCGGTACATTATGAGCAAATACACAGTAAATCTGCAGTGATGCGGACGTTGTACCGGTCTGTTGTGGTGAAGAGGGAGCTTAGTTCTAAGGCAAAGCTGTCGATTTACCAGTCAATCTACGTTCCTACTCTCACCTATGGTCACGAGCTTTGGGTAATGACCGAAAGAACGAGATCGCGGATACAAGCGGCTGAAATGAGCTTTCTCCGTAGGATTGCTGGACTCACCCTCAGAGATAGGGTGAGGAGCTCAGTCATCCGGGAGAGGCTCAGAGTAGAACCGCTGCTCCTCCACATTGAAAGGAGTCAGTTGAGGTGGTATGGGCATCTGATTAGGATGCCTCCTGGACGCCTCCCACTTGAGGTGTTTCAGGCACGTCCCACTGGGAGGAGACCCCGGGGCAGACCCAGGACTCGGTGGAGAGACTATGTCTCCCAGCTAGTCTGGGAACGCCTTGGTATCCCCTCTGAAGAGCTGGAGCAGGTGGCTGGGGAGAGGGAAGTCTGGGCTTCTCTGCTTGAACTGCTGCCTCCGCGACCCGGACCTCCAGAAAAGCGGTAGAAGATGGATGGATGGATGGATGAAAACAACCACCTGTCTGTGTTCAACTTTGCAAGATTTTTTTTTTTTAATCTAAAGTCTATCGTATCACAAGAAACTCAAAACGAGAGTTGTAGGGCTACTGAACTCTAAGCTTTGGCTTAGGACTCATCCCACGCCCAATAAAAAAGGATCGCCCTTCATAGTTGTAACTGATTCCTCAGAAAACAGCAGCAGACTCCTTCCAGTGTCCCATTTAATAAGTCACTACTCCTTTTAATACTGTATATCGATCCACCACTTATATCACACCTGGTAGATTAAGCAGTTACTTTACCTTTGGACTGTGACGCAAGTTCCAGTGTGTTTCTGCAGCTCAAAACGTGACGCGGTTTCCTCAAGTCGCTTGTTATATAAAATAAAATCATTCCCAGTGTCACCACTAGAGGCACAGTGTTCAGCTCATCTGACAGCAATGACTTGAATACATATGCACGCACTACTTTTCAGTTTAGTCTTTTTTTAAATTATTCAAACCATTTTAATTTCATTTCATTAATCTGGAGTATTTTGTGCAGGACCATAATATAAAATCAAAATAAAATCCATTTAAATTTCTGGTTGTAAAGCAACAAAATAAGAGAATGCCAAGTTGACTGCTTGAATCCATCAGAATTAGACCTTTTAGTTGATAGTACTGCAGCCTCACTGCAGACAACACTTGACTCCATAGCCCCTCTTAAAAAGAAAACTATTAAAATAGGAGATTAGCTCCATGGTACAACTCCCACTCTCGTGAGTTAAAACAGAAAGTCAGATCCTGTGAAAGGCTTTGGCATGCAAATAAGACGAATCATGTTCAGCCTGGAATGCCAGCCTTGTCACCTATCAGAAATCTCTCCACAATGCTAGGCGACAGTACTATTCATCCTTGATAGAAGAAAATAAAAATAACCATAGATTTCTTTTAACACTGTGGCTCAGTTAACCAAGAGCCACAATGCCATAGACCCCTACATTCCTCCAACTCTTAGTGCTGACGACTTTTTGAATTTTTTTAATGATAAATTATCATTATCAAGAATAATATATTCCAAAAAATAGCTCCTTTAAAAACATCAAGCATCTGCCTAACACTGCTCTGTCCACAGGCTCAGAGCTCTGCTTTTCTGAATTTTCTCTTATTAGTCATTCTGATCTAGCCTTAATAGTCTCAGCCTCTAAACCAACTACCTGTTGTCACGCCGCGCCATTCATCAGCGGCGCCACCTGCTCACGCACCTGCTACTCGTCAGCGGCGAGGGATAAAAGCCGCCTCGCCCTGAGCTTCGGCCTGAAGCCGTAGACTTCATTCCCCTTCCATGGGCTTCTACCACATTCTCTTCAGCATCCTCGTCACCGGTAAGAAAATCGCTTACCTCATCTCTCCAGTCTGCTCCCCTGTGCACAGGTGGATTCCTCGGCGGCGGACAATCCCGTCCCTCGTCTCTCCTCGCTGCTGCACCGAGCCCTGCAGGTGGCTGTCTCCCGGGCTTCCATCCTTGAAGCGCCAGTCATCTGTCCCAACAAGTAAGCTTCTCTCCCTCGCCTATTCTCCTCCTGTGTTGGTGTGTGCTCATCACCCTGTGTCTGATTTCTCCCATAGGGTTGCCGGCTGAACGGTCTCCTGCCTCTGGGTCCGAAGCAGACGCCACCACCAACACATTAACATTCCGCAGACACGCACCCAAACATCCCTGTTGTTAATAAACAGTTTGAACTACTCTGAGCCTGTGTGTGTGCGTCTCCTGAGCCGAACGTTATGTCACCTGTCTCTTAGACCCAATCCCTGCTAGACTCCAGAAGGAGCTGCTACCTCTGATTAGTCCACCGTTTTTGAACATAATTAATATGTCCCTATTGACAGGATATGTACCGCAGTCTTTTAAAGTAGCAATAATTAAACCTCTGCTTAAAAAAATCCTTCGCTTGATTCAGGAATTTTGGCCAATTATAGACCAATATCTAACCTCCCCTACCTTTTCCAGATCCTTGAAAAAGTAGTCACCAATCAACTGAGCACTTTTTTAGAAAATAATTCTATATTTGAGAAATTTCAGTCAGGTTTTAGGAAACACCATAGCACAGAGACAGCCTTAGTGAAAGTTACTGATGACTTCTTTATGGCATTTGACAAAGGACTTGTCTCTGTCCTTGTTTTGTTGGACCTTAGTGCTGCCTTTGACACCACTGACCACCATATTCTGTTAGAGAGACTTGAACAGCAAATTGGTTTGAAAGGAACAACACTAAGATGTTTTAAGTTTTATTTATCAGACCGTTCCCAGTTTGTCTATGTCCATAACAAGTCTTCTATCCAGACCACGGTTAGCTATGGAGTTCCGCAGGGATCGGTACTTGGACCAATACTGTTTACATTATACATGCTGACTTTGGGAGACATTATGAGGAAGCATTCTAATCATTTTCATTGTTACGCTGATGACACTCAGTTATATTTATCCATCAATCCAGACAATCCCAGCCATTTGGGTTCACTCCAGGAGTGTCTTAAGGATATTAAAACCTGGATGAACTTTCCATTGCTGAATACAGATAAAACTGAAGTCATTGTTCTTGGCCCCAAACAAGCTAGAAGTACTCCTTCTAGTAAGATAACAACACTAGATGGCATTGCGCTGGCTTCTAAGTCATCTGTTAGGAATCTTGGCATCGTCTTTGACCAAGATATGTCTTTTAACTCTCATATACAGCAAACTATTAAGACTGCCTTCTTCCATCTACCTAATATTTCTAAAATTAGGTCCATCCTGTCTCATAAAGATGCAGAGAAACTTGTCCATTCCTTTATCACTTCTAGGCTAGACTGTTGTAATTCACTTTTATCAGGTTGTCCTAATAAGATAAGATAAGATAAGCCTTTATTAGTCCCACAATGGGGAAATTCCAGGATTGCAACAGCACAGGGATAGCAACACTCAGAGCAACAATCAGAAGGCAAGAAAAAACAAGAGCAGCTAGTATACATATGTACATATTACTATAAATATATATATATATATATATATATATATATATATATATATATATATATATATATATACACACACAGTGCGGAGCATTGTGGTTGGTGGATGTGCAGCAGAAAGTCTAAGCTCTCTCTCCGCGGATGCGGCGGGCCAGCTGGATGTCTTTGGGCATGATGGTGACCCTCTTGGCGTGGATGGCGCACAGGTTGGTGTCCTCGAAGAGACCCACCAGGTAGGCCTCGCTGGCCTCCTGCAGAGCCATGACGACGGAGCTCTGGAAGCGCAGGTCGGTCTTGAAGTCCTGAGCGATCTCCCTCACCAGGCACTGGAAGGGCAGCTTACGGATGAGCAGCTCCTTGGATTTCTGGTAGCGACGGATCTCTCTCAGAGCCACGGTACCGGGCCTGTAACGGTGAGGCTTCTTCACTCCGCCGGTGGCCAGAGCGCTTTTTCGAGCAGCCTTGGTGGCCAGCTGCTTCCTGGGGGGCTTTTCCTCCAGTAGATTTACGGCCGGTCTAATAAGTCTATAAAGTGTCTCCAACTCATTCAGAATGCAGCTGCACGTATCCTGACGAGAACAGGGAGGTCACATTACCCCAGTTTTAGCTTCTTTACATTGGCTCCCAATAAAACATAGAATTGAATTCAAGATTTTACTCCTAACTTACAAAGTCCTTAATGGTCTGGCTCCTTCTTACCCGCAAGAACTCATAGTTCCCTATCATCCAACCAGAGCTCTGCGCTCCCAAAAATCCAAACTACTGGTGGTCCCCAGGGTCTCCAGAAGTAGATTGGGAGGTAGAGCTTTCAGTTATCAAGCTCCCCTCCTGTGGAGCCATCTTCCAAGTTCAGTTCGGGAGGCAGACACTCTCTCTTTATTCAAGAGTAAGTTGAAATCATTTCTCTTTGATAAAGCCTATAGTTAAAAATGTTGCTGCTGCCAGGCCTTCACCCGCATGTGGAGCCTAACCCGGCTTGATACTGGAAGGTCTGGCTGTGAATGTTAATGTTGAATCATATTCCATCCACATTCCATCATTCTTGGATGGAATATGGGTGGGCAATATAAGCTGCGGCTTCAGCCATCACCCATTTCGGATAACTCACGTGGAATTGTTTAGTAGAAGGAGTCTTTGTCTAATTTGACCTTGTTGTTATATTATCAATCGTCGGCCTCCGTCGGTCTATGATGACCATGGAAGAGAATCCTAAACGTCTACTCTGCTGGAACAGCACCGCCTGTGGCTGAACAGGCTGATGCGCGAATGACAGTCCCTGTCACACAGGTCACACTTGTGGGTGGTCTCCGTGCTGCTGGGTCTGTGGCGGTTCTTCCTGCGGGTCCTTTTTTCATCTGCTGCAGCAGTCAGTCTCTCTTCACCCGCCTTGAGCTGTCTGGTCAGGGTGCCTCTCCATTTGGAGCGGTCCGTTGCAAGGTCCTCCCAGCGCTCTGTGTTGATATCCAGGGCCTTCATGTCTCTCTTGCAGACATCTCTAAAGCGCAGCTGTGGGCGGCCAACGTCTCTCCTGCCAGTTGCCAGTTCTCCATAGAGGACGTCTTTGGGGATTCTGCCATCCTCCATACGGTGAACGTGGCCTAGCCAGCGGAGCCTGCGCTGCCTGAGTAGAGTGAACATGGAGGGAAGGCCGGCGCGGGACAGAACTTCTGTGTTGGGCACTTTGTCCTGCCAGGATATGTCCAGGATGTGGCGAATGTAGCGCAAGTGGAAGGAGTTCAGTCTCTTTTCCTGCCGGGCGTATGTTGTCCACGTCTCACTCCCATAGAGCAGTGTGCTGATGACGCAGGCGTTGTACACTGCCATCTTCGTCTTGACAGAGAGTTTGGGATTCTCCCACACTCGTGTGGTGAGGCGAGCGAGTGTGAAGGCTGATTTTCCAATCCTCTTGTTGATCTCTGTATCAAGGGAGAGGTTGTTGCTGATCGTGGACCCCAGGTACGTGAACTGATTCACAACCTCCAGCTTGTAGTCATCAATGGTGATGGTTGGTGGTGCTTCCGTGCCTTGCGCCAAGACATTAGTCTTCTTCAGGCTGATGGTAAGCCCGAAGTCCTTGCATGCCTGGGAGAAGCGGTCCATCAGGGTCTGAAGCTCCTGCTGTGTGTGGGTTGCGACTGCAGCGTCGTCTGCGAACAGCATGTCTCTGATTAGAGCCTCGCGTACTTTGGTTCTGGCTTTCAGGCGGGCAAGGTTGAAAAGCCTGCCGTCAGATCTTGTGTGCAGGTAGATTCCCTCTGTTGCTGTGCTGAAGGCATGCCTCAGGAGCATAGCAAAGAAAATCCCAAAGAGGGTTGGCGCAAGTACACAGCCCTGTTTCACTCCGCTGCGTATGTTGAATGGCTCTGAGACGTTGCCATCATGCTGCACTATCCCCTGCATGTTGGTGTGAAACGATTCGATGAGGCTTTGCAACTTTGGTGGGCATCCTATCTTTGGCAGGATCTTGAAAAGGCCCTCTCTGCTGACCAGATCGAACGCTTTGGTGAGGTCGATGAAGGCGACGTACAGAGGCATGTTCTGTTCTCTGCATTTCTCCTGGAGTTGGCGGATGGAGAATATCATGTCTACCATCGATCGCTCAGCGCGGAAGCCACACTGAGACTCGGGGTAGACACGTTCGGCAAGCTTCTGTAGACGAACGAGAACAACTCGTGCGTAGACTTTGCCAACAACGCTGAGGAGGGAAATGCCCCTGTAGTTGTTGCAGTCGCTTCTCTCCCCTTTGTTTTTGTAGAGGGTGATGATCTTGGCGTCCCTCATGTCCTGTGGTACGACACCTTCCTTCCAGCACTGGCAGAGGACGTCATGCAATGGCAGCAGTAGGGCGGTCTTGCAGTGCTTGATCAGGTCAGGGGGTATGCCGTCGTTGCCGGGTGCCTTGCCAGCGGCCAAGCTATCAATGGCCTTACTGAGTTCGTCGATGGTTGGCTCGGCGTCAAGTTCGTCCATGGATGGCAGGCAGTCGATGGCATCAAGGGCTGATGGTGTCACGGTGTTCTGTCTAGAGTAGAGGTCGGAGTAGTGTTCCACCCATCTCTCCATCTGCTTGTTCTTCTCTGTGATCATCTCCCCAGTGGAAGATTTGAGGGGGGCCGTCTTGCTCTGAGCCGGACCAAGTGCTTTCTTGATGCCATCGTACATACCACGGATGTTCCCTGTTATGGCAGCGGTTTGAATGTCTTGGCTGAGCTGAGTCCAGTACTTGTTGGCACAGCGCCGAGCAGTCTGCTGAACTTTGCTTCTCGCAGCCCTGAGAATCTGGAGATTCTTCTCGTTTGGGTACTTCTTGTACTCAGCAAGTGCTGAGCGCTTGGCTTCAATGACGGGGGTCATCTCGGTCAACTTGGCATCAAACCAGTCCTGTGACTTCGAGGTCTTCCTCCCAAAGGTAGCCAAGGCTGTGCGGTAGATGGTGTTTCGCAGCTCTTCCCACTTCTGCTTTGCAGATTCTCCTCCTTGTGGTACACCAAGTTCCTTCTCAAAGGTGGAGGCAAACTGCTCAACAAGTTCTGGTTGGGCCATCTTGCTGGTGTCAATCCGTGCCTTTCCAGGTTGTCTAGCACGATGGAATTTCTTCAGCTGCAGCTTGACCTTGCAACACACCAATGAATGGTCTGTGTCGCAATCTGCACTCTGGAACGAACGGGTGATTAGCACGTTCTTCAGTGAGGTGCGCCTGGTCAGGATCAAGTCCAGCTGGTGCCAGTGCTTTGAGCGCGGATGTTGCCAGGAAACCTTGTGTTGGGGCTTGGTCTTGAAGAACGAGTTTGTGATGCACAGATCGTGATATGTGCAGAACTCGAGCAGCCGCTGTCCGTTGTCGTTCATTCTGCCCACGCCAAAAGGTCCAAGACAGGAGGGCCAGGAGTCGTGGTCAGCACCCACTCTGGCATTGAAGTCTCCAAGGAGAATGAGTTGTTCAGAGTTGGGGATGATCCTGACAGTTGTTGTGAGATTCTCGTAGAACTTGTCTTTTGCCTCTGGTGTGGCTGTCTGTGTTGGGGCATACACACTGACGAGGGTGACTGGGCCTTGAGTGGTGTTCAGGCGGAGGGTGAGGAGTCGTGCAGAGCCAGTGCTGCCCGGTTCCACCATCTTCAGCAAAGTGTTCTTCACTGCGAAGCCCACTCCGTGTTCCCTGTATTCGTCACTGCCCTTTCCCTGCCAGTAGAACGTGTAGTCCTTCTCTCTCAGTGTGCCTGCATCAGCTAACCGTGTTTCCTGGAGAGTGGCGATATCCACTCCCAGTCTCTTCAGCTCATTATTGATGATGGCAGTCTTCCTGGTGTCGTTGATGTCCTTGAGGTTAGCAGCGAGTCCTGTCATCATAGTGCGGACGTTCCAAGTTCCCAGTTTTAGAGTTGGTCTCTTTTGTTTTATTGTCTTGCCTGGTGCGAAGGTTCTCAGCCTGCTGTTTGGATTTCTCCTTATCCCCATGCACCCAATGAGGAAAGCAAGCTGTGGCGGGACAACACCTTATTGGCTGGGGGCTGCCCAGCTTGAGGCGGGTGGTAGCTGTCCAGTGAGATCTGATGATCCCTCCCACCGTCGGGAACAACCCCTGGCACCACACTCTACACCAATTGAGCAGTGGCTTATAACCGGTAACTGTCATTCCCCGTGTTTTGTCTACGCCAAAGGCGAAGCTGGAGTGTCCTCTCCAGTGATCCGGTGTTCTACCTTCCAGCGTTAGGCGTTGGTAGGATTCAAGCCTGGGCAGGAAGATATGGAGGACGAGATGTTGCCCATGCAGCATGTCCCCCCTCTCCACGTCACTGATGAATCCAAAGGAACAGCAGGGCTGCTACAGTTTGGCACCAGCGCCGTTGCAGGAGCTGCCAGAACGATGTTGAGCACAACATAGAATTGCCTTAGGGGCTCCGACTCCGGATTTTTCCTCAGGGTTGACTCCCGAAGCCTTTCCCATGACCGGGTATGCCGCAAGGCAGCAGAGGTTTGAAATCAGGGTTTACCTTCCCCTAGATGGGCTACCTTCCCAGGTTGACGAGCCACCATCTACCCGAAGCATCTGGTTTTAAGGCGCCAGAGATCCGCCCTCGCCCCTTCTCCTATTGGTAAAAGCAGTTCCGCCGGGCTTAGAGACTAAACCACACGGGCAGGCTAGGAGTTGGACTTAGTTGCCAGAGGCTTTTCGAGACGCACGCCATAAGGAGCATTTTATGAGCACTGGGAGCTTAACCCCAGTGCCGCTCCTGGCTATGACAACCTTTCTTTAACCTGTACTGTATTATCCGAAATAAATAAATTCATTCATTCATTCATTCATTCATTCATTCATATTTGTTATGTTTGCTTTGATTGTAGTAACTGCCAGGCCTCCTACTTTTTATCTCTTTTTTCAACCCAGCCGGTCAAGTCGGATGGCCGTCCTCTATGCGCTATGGATCCGCTCGAGGTTTCTGCCCATTAAAGAGAAGTTTTTCCTCGCCTGTGTCACCACAATGCTTGCTCTTAGGGGTCTCTGCTGGGTTCTATAAATTTGAAAGCATGGCCTAAACCCATCTTTTTTGTAAAGTGCCTTGAAATGACCCGTGTTGTGATTTGGCGCTACATAAATGACATAATTATTGGCCCAGGAAACACGCACGCAGACTCAGGTAAGATTCAACAGCTTTATTCAACAGCAAGGGGTGTTTGGGTGCGTGTATGTGATATGTATATGGATTGTGGGTGGACGAAGAGAGTCGGGAACAGAGCAGCACGCCGTGCAGCCAGGCAACCCTATGGGAAGAGTAGAGACAAGAATATGAGCTGGGCTTAACCAAACGGGAGAGATATACAGAATATGGCTTACTTGCAGGTGGGACGGTGGCTGGCATTGGCTAAGGATCTTGGGACCAGAAGACAGCATCCTGCTGCACACACGACGAGGCGTGAGGAGGAGAGGAAAGGAAACAGCAATGACGGGAGAATCCGCCACCAGGGAATCCAACTGTGCACAGGGGAGAGGCTGGTAGACAGGTAAGAGGTTAAACAGCTTACGTGCTGTAGAGAAAGTTGGCAGGATGGGAAGAGACAATCCTGCTGAGGGCTTGAGCGCGTAGAAACACAGACGGCTCCAGACCGATGCTCTGGGCCAAGTGGGCTAAATAGCCCGAGATTGACGAGGTGCAGGTGTGCGCGCAGCTGAGGTGGATGACAAGGAGCGGAGAGTTGTGACAGTACTCCCCCCCCCCAGCAGCCTCCTCCTGGCGCTGGCTTGTCCGGGTGCGCCCGGTGGAACTCCGTGATGAGATCTCTATCCAGCACAAAAGAAGAGCGCACCCAGGACCTCCACTCCGGGCCATATCCCTCCCAGTCCACCAGGTACTGCAGCCCGCGACCTCGACGCCGGGAGTCCAGGATGGATGCAACCCCCCAAGCCGGGTGGCCGTCGATCATCATGGGAGCAGGCGGAGCCCTAGGGGGCGGACAGAGTGGGTCGGAGATCACGGGCTTGATCTTTGACACATGAAAAGTGGGACACATACGGAGGGAGAGGGGGAGGGCCAAACGCACAGCCACCGGGTTGACAATTATGGAGACGGTGAAGGGACCGATGAAGCGTGGAGCCAGCTTCCTCTTCTCGGCCTTAAGATTAATGTCCCAGGATGACAACCAGACCTGTTGGCCCACCTGGTAACTGGGGGCCGGCTTCCTGTGGCGATTAGCCCTGGTGCTGTTGCGCACCGCCGTGTGTAAAAGCGCCTCGCGCGCCCTGGTCCACAAGCTCCGGCAGCGTCTCAGATGCGCCTGGATGGACGGAACGGCCAACTCACTCTCCTGCTCGGGAAACAAGGGGGGGTCGTAGCCCAACGACGCCCCGAAGGGGGACATCCAGGTAGCCGATGACCATGTCGCATTGTGGGCATACTCCACCCAGGCCAGGTAAGAGCTCCAGGAGGATGGGTTGGAGGAGGTGACGCAGCGCAGGGCAGCCTCCAGCTCCTGAATGGCGCGCTCACACTGCCCGCTGGATTGAGGGTGGTGACCGGAGGAGAGACTCACCGTGGCCCCCAGGGTGTTGCAAAAGCACTTCCACACTTGGGACACGAACTGGGGCCCCCGATCAGATACGACGTCCACTGGGATCCCGTGCAGCCTGACCACATGTTGGACAAGGAGATCAGCCGTCTCTTGTGCCGAAGGGAGACCCCGGAGTGGCACAAAGTGGGCGGCCTTGGAGAACCGATCCACAATCATCAGAACAGTGTCGTAGGTGTTGGAGACAGGGAGACCAGTAACGAAGTCGAGGGCAATGTGTGACCAGGGCCTGCCCAGGGACCGGCAGGGGCTGGAGTAGGCCCGCGGGGGGGGGGGGGGGGGGGGGGGGAATTCAGGGTCTTGCTAGTAGCACACTGGGGGCAAGCCCGGACGTAATTGGCGACGTCCTTCTGGAGACCGGGCCACCAGAAAGAGCGTTGAAGGAGGTCCACCAGTGGGGAGACGCCAGGGTGACAGGCGAGCTTGGACATGTGGGCCCAGTGAATGACATCCCCCCCGAACCGCCGATGGAACGAAGAGCTTCCCATCCGGGCCGCCGCCAGGGTCCGGTTCGGTCTCCTGCGCCCTCCGGATCTTGTCCCTGATGGACCAGGAAACCGCCCCCACAACACATGAACTGGGCAGGATGGTGTGATCCAGCTCCTCCGGGGCCTCAGGGGCAAACTGTCTAGACAGAGCATCGGGCAACGCATTCTTGGAGCCTGGACGGTAGGTGATCGTGAACCGGAACCGAGCAAAGAACAGAGACCAGCGCACCTGGCGGGCATTCAGACGTCTGGCTGACCTCAAATACTCTAGGTTCTTGTGGTCCATCCAAACCACAAAAGGCTGAGCTGCCCCCTCCAGCCAGTGATACCACTCCTGCAGCGCGAGCTTAACAGCCAGAAGCTCCCTGTCGCCAACGTCATAGTCACGCTCAGCCGCCGACAGGCACCCCTGAGAAGAAGGCGCACAGCCGCTTGACTCCATCCACCGGTGACCGCTGGGAAAGCACCGCCCCCACCCCCGTGTCAGATGCGTCCACCTCCACCAGGCACTGCAGCGCGGGGTCAACCTGGGTCAGGACCCGGGAGGAGGAGAACTCCATCTTCAGGGTCTCGAACGTGGTCGCTGCCTCCTCAGTCCACTGGAAGGGCACCTTGGGAGAGGTGAGGCGGGTCAGAGGAGTAATGATGGCGCCAAAGTTGGGAACAAAGCGACGGTAGAAATTGGCAAAGCCGATGAACTGCTGCACCTGTTTCCTGGAGGTAGGTGTGGGCCACTCGACCACCGCTTTAACCTTGGCGGGGTCGGGGAGGATCTGGTTATGGGAGATAACGAAACCCAGGAAAGAGGTGGTCTTGGCATAAAACTCACATTTCTCCGCCTTGATGTAAAGTCTGTTCTCCAACAGCCGCTGCAGAACCCGCCTCACGTGGGCCTGGTGCTCCTCCCGAGACCTGGAGAAGATGAGAATGTCGTCCAAGTACACGAAGACAAAGACCCCCAAGAAGTCACGCAGGACATCGTTGATGAGCCGCTGGAAGACGGCGGGAGCGTTGGTGAGCCCAAACGGCATTACTAGGTATTCAAAGTGGCCACTGGGCATCCGAAAGGCCGTCTTCCACTCATCGCCCTCCCGGATCCAGACGAGATGGTAGGCGCTGCAGAGGTCTAACTTGGTGAACCAGGTGGCCCCCTGGAGGGAGTGGAAGGCGGTGTCCATGAGTGGCAGGGTGTACCTATCCTTCACCGTGATGTCGTTGAGGGCTCTGAAGTCGATGCACGGATGCAGGGACCCATCCTTCTTTGAGACGAAGAAGAAGCTGGCACCGAGCGGGGACGAGGAGGGGCGAATGATCCCAGCGCTGAGCGACTCCCTGATGTAAGTGTCCATAGCCTCACGTTCAGGAGCAGAAAGGCTGTAGAGGCGGCCAGATGGTAATGGCGCCCCCGGGCGGAGGTTTATGGCACAGTCATACGGACGGTGAGGAGGCAGAGACATCGCCTTGGACTTGCTGAACACGATCCCCAAGTCATGGAACTCCGGGGGCACCAGGGTGAGGTCCGGAGGAGAGGAGACTGGAGCAGGCAGAGGAGAGGATGGGGCGCAAGCCGCAGACTGGAGACAGGTGCCCATGCAGAAAGAACTCCATGAGAGGACACTTCCGGATTGCCAATCGAGCACCGGGTTGTGTAGGCGCAGCCACGGATAACCCAGGATGACGGGGGCCACAGAGGAAGACAGGACATACAGGCTAAGGTCCTCTCGGTGGTTGCCAGAAACTATAATTGGCACCGGCCTGGTGTGGTGTGTCACTACTCCCAGGGGCGAGCGAGAAAGGGTGACAAGGTTGAGGGGAGCTGACAACGGTTGACAGGGAATACCCAAACGGGTTGCCAGGCTCTTGGAAATAAAGCTTTGCTCTGCCCCCGAGTCCACCAGTGCGTGAGTGAGGTGCCTGGTGGAGTTGTGGCAAAATCTAATGGGCAAGGAGCAATTCGTGAGGGGATTTGGCCGGTTAGTGTCCGCGAGGCCCCCTACAGTGACTCGCGGACCCCCCCGTTTGGCTTGACCGGGCATTGCTCCACGGTATGCTGGTCGCCTCCGCAATACATGCAGAGGCCCAGCTCCCGGCGGCATTATCTCTCTGCTAGGGGGAGCCTGGTTCGCCCGACCATCATCGCCTCTGGCTCATCGGCGGACTCCGGAGCGGGTAACGCCAGGGGACGAGACTGAGGAGTGCAGGTGGAGAATCCGCGCGGGCGGCTGACTGACTTCCGCTCGGCGGCCCGCTCCCGCAGCCTGTTATCCAAACTAATGGTCAGAGAGTTTAGCTCGGACAGTCGCCCTGGAAGGTCCCGGCTGGCTAACTCATCCTGCAGACCAGAACTGAGGCTGCGGAGGAAGATGCTGCAGAGGGACGCCTCACCCCAGCCAACCTCCTTCGCTGCCACCCGGAAGTCAACAGCGTAATCCGCCGCCGACCGGCTGCCCTGTTGGAGGCTAAGGAGCCGGTCAGCGAGGACGCTGTCACAACGCGAGTGGTCAGACACCTCGAGAAAGTCCAGCACGAACTGGTCATAGGAGAGGTTCGTGTAGCTGGGCTTCAACATGACGGCGTAAGCCCAAGCTAACGCTCGCCCCTCCAAGAGATTAGCCAAGTAACCAATTCGGCTGTGGTCTGAAGGAAAATCCCCGGGAACGCGCAGGAACACCGACTCACATTGTAAGATGAATCCCCGTGCCTCACCGAGCTTCCCGTTGAAGCGAGCGGGAGTTGGGATCGGAGTGAGCCGGGTTGGCGCTCCCGAGCTAGGCTGGCCAGCCGCAGAGGCAGCCGAAGCTGATCTGCCATGATGAGCCGGGGGGAACACCTGCTGGGGGTCAAGACGGTCCAACCAGTGAGTTATCGTGGTCAACTGATTTAGTATCACCTGCTGCTGATGAGCTATCTAATCCACCCGAGCCTCGAGGGTGGAAAGATGGTGTGCGAGCCCGCTGTCTGCTGGGCCGCTCTGCTGGAGCCGTACTGACATAATTATCGGCCCAGGAAACACGCACGCAGGCTCAGGTAAGATTCAACAGCTTTATTCAACAGCAAGGGGTGTTTGGGTGCGTGTATGTGATATGTATATGGATTGTGGGTGGACGAAGAGTAGAGACAGGAATATGAGCTGGGCTTAACCAAACGGGAGAGATATACAGAATATGGCTTACTTGCAGGTGGGACGGTGGCTGGCGTTGGCTAAGGATCTTCGGACTCGAAGACAGCGTCCTGCTGCGCACACGACGAGGCGTGGGGAGGAGAGGAAAGGAGACGGCGATGACGGGAGAATCCGCCGCCAGGGAATCCACCTGTGCACAGAGGAGAGGCTGGTAGACAGGTAAGAGGTTAAACAGCTTACGTGCTGTAGAGAAGGTCGGCAGGACGGGAAGAGACAATCCTGCTGAGGGCTTGAGCGCGTAGAAACACAGACGGCTCCAGACCGATGCTCTGGGCCGAGTGGGCTAAATAGCCCGAGATTGACGAGGTGCAGGTGTGCGCGCAGCTGAGGTGGATGACAAGGAGCAGCAAGTTGTGACAATAAATAAAACTGAATTGAATTGAACTGAACTGAAGTTATATTGAGATGGAACTGTAAACGGAATCTGGATTTTTGATCAGTCAAAACTTATTTGAAATAATCAGATCATGGTGTACTATTTCCTGTTTCACAAGTTCAAACCACTGCAGAGGCTTTGACAGTGGTCACTTTAAAAAAAAATGAAACGTGCACAGGATTAACAAATGAAATGAAATTAATGAATAAAATCTTGGTGATATCAATCTATTTTTGATATGCAGTTCAAACGCATAGGATCATTGTTGCATTCCATGCACTAAAATAGTGTATGAGTCTATAGTTAACAGTTACTGTAACGCCACTACATTTGCAGTAACATGCTCTGTAACGAAATTACTGTTTAAAAGTTCAGTAATGCATTACAGTTACTGAAATTTGATCAGATGTGTTATTCGTTACTCATTTTATTAATATGGATAGATATTTTTAGTGCAAATAAATGAATATACAAAGTCACCCTACCGTAGCAGAGATGTAGCTGTCAGTCAACATGACCTGTTGCAGGGAGCTGAGTCTTCACTGGTGAGCAGAGGAAAAGATGAAGCTACTTTGTTTTTGTGGAAATAGATTATTTTCCCTTTGTCGCGGTTAAAGACAAAAGCATATTGATGAGTTGGAAGCTGAAGTGTGATTGGGACCTACTGCAATCTTCAAAAGCACCTGAGAACAACAAAACTCAAACAAAGCTAGTGTTAAGTAACTAGTAACTGTAATTAGTTACTATTTTTTAGTAATTTGTCCAACATTGATAGTTAGAGTGTAATCTGGAAAACATGTGTCTAAAATATGGTATTTATAAAAGGTCAGATAAGAAAACTGAGGAATCCAAGGTCCAAAATACAGTAAGTGCACAAAGGATGTTTGTGTAGGATTTTATAGAAACATACAAAGATACAGTATTGTCATTTAAAAACAGACTTCATGTCAGTACATACTAGGGTAGTAAAAATACATATACATATATCAATACTAAGTTGTTTTGAGTTTTTTTTCCCACGACCTATGAGCAGGCACGGACTGGCCGTCGGGAAGGGTGACACGATTCCCAGTGGACTGGTCACGGTGTGGACTGCTTGTGTTGGACCTGTGTTATTGTTCAGTAGTTCTGTGTTGTCTGAGGTACATTGAATGCACCACAGGGCTGCAAAGATAAAGGGCAGCAGGATGAGTAGAGCTCCAAGAAGTTACCCAGGATTTACACTGACTCCGAACGCAGTCTCTTGCAGATGCAGTGCGGATGGCCCCTTGCGTCTGTCTCTACCAACTCCGTTTGTGTTTTGCAGCAGCATGGATAAAAACAGAGTTCAAAATACAAGATCACACGAGAATTATACAAAACGATGTGAGATCTCGAGAAAAACCCAAGAGTAACTGAGATGAACCAATCGCGATCACGTGATAACAAGGAAGTGTGATTTTTTTTCACAAAAAAGTTTATTGAACATATGTACAAACAAACAAAGGGACACATCAGTTGTAATCATATACTGGCAATAACCAGATGAACACTGACAAATGCTTAAAATTAAAAAACTCAAAGAAAAGAAAAAAGTAGGGGGCAAAAAACAAAAAAATTACATTAAACCAAAGTCATCAAGCAAAGAAAATAGTTTAGGAGCTTATTCAGCTCTCACCAGCCTTAAAGACCGGCAATACAGCTTCAACTCATTCCTCCAACAAATCAAATTTGGTTTGGATTTGAAAAATCTGCATTTATGAATAAAACATTTGCCAAGTAAGATCAAATTGTTAATTAAAAAAATCAATTTTCCATTCAGTGAGAAGCTTCCAAATTTTACTATCCTAATAGTGTCATGATTCTAACAGTGATATGTCATGAAGCTCCTTGTGCATTTTTACACAGTGCATGGAGGAGAAGGAAGAATGGGATTTACACACAGGATTCACCACATTTATTTAACACAAAAGCAAACCGTTCAAAAACAAACACTGACAAAAAGGTAATTGTATGCAAAAAATGGCTGACACGATGAGTGTACAGCGAGCTGACCACTGTGCACCGTGGCCACAAACAAATAACACAAACCCACATACAAGCTCGGGAGAACTGGGAGTCTTCTGGGAGGCTCGACTGTCTAAGGAGGACAAAACTGGGCAACAGCCTAAGCGTAGCAGTTGTACCGCACAGAAAAACGCTACCAGTCAAGCGTAGCAGCACAACTGCACAGAGAAACGCAACAGTTTACTCACTAAGCAGGAACAGTCCCAGAAGTCCAATACTCCAGCAAGCACACACAATCCCTCGTTGACTTAGACGGTCATACAGCGATTAATGACTGTATGAGAGCGCACAATGGTCCAGCAGTGTTTGACTGGCAAGGGCCGCCTAAGTACAAACGCTGCTGGCACAACAAATTGGGCACACCTGGGTGAGGCGCAGAAAAGACAGTTAATGGGGAATCAGCTGGCTGTCAAAGAGAGAGGGGGCATGGTCGGACCGGCGAATGTTAGACAACGGCCACATGAAAGTGGGTCAAAGAGGCTGCCTAACAACCGCCAGCCAGAGCGGCGGCTACAGGCATGGAAAAGAAAAAGAACACAGACATAAAAACAACAAGAACTCAACAGATAACAATACATAATAAACCAGATGCCTGAGCCACAGAGAACGGTCAGAACCGAACCTACAGGAAAACCCCGGCTCGGTTCGTGACAGTGATAGACCCAAAAGCAGACAACAGAGAGAACAGATGGCAGGTTAACAATAATTTTATTGGTAGGAGTGTTTGGGAGTGAGCTGTGGTGAGAGGTCTGGCAATCCCTGTGAAAGGAGAGAGAAGACCAATGGTAAATATAATGGCAATGAGGAATTAATTCATAATGCAGATAATTGTCTGTTTGCTTACAGGTGCTGTGAGGGAGCAGGGCAGTGAAGGGAAGGCTGGAACCCTCAGCATCGCAGCAGAACAGGTGAGTGTTGAAGGGGGAGAGGGAAAAGCTTTGGGGGGGAAAAGCGGACTGGTAGGGAGCGTTGATAAGTGCACTTATAGTGAACGGGTAGAGAAGGTCCAGGGGAAGCCTCCACAGAGCGGGGATCCAATCCACCAGGGTTGGGTCCAAATCCACCTGGGGAGATCCTGGAAAGAGGAGAAGGGGGAAAAAGGCTGAGTAATATCCATCCTTTTCCTTAGATGTGTTGGAGGAGAGGAGCTGGCTGCACACACCTCTGAAGGCAAGGCTGAAGTCATCAATGATCTTCTGAAGAGTGAAGGATGCTGGGGCTATTTAAAGAGTCTTCTGTTTGCTTGCAGATGGTGAGTACAGCTGTGAAGAATGAGATTAATTAGTGAGGAAGAAAAGCAGTATGCAGCCAAACCATGACAGTCCCCTCCCCTCAAGGGGTGACCCCTGGCACCCGAGGCTTGTCGGAGTGTCTCCTGTAAAAGTCGCAGATGAGGCGGACGTCTGTGACAAAGGACCCCGGGATCCAGGATCGTTCCTCCGGTCCATAACCCTCCCAATCGATAAGGAAATGGACTCCATGGCCCTGGCAACGAGAGTCCATGATACGACTGACCCTGTAGGCTAAGCCATAGTGGGGGGAGGAGGCAGCTTGGATGGGGGCACAAAGGGCTGGTGGAAGCCATTTTAACCATTTTAACCTTAACACTCCATTCATAACACCAAAATCAATCACATTTCTCCCTCCATCCTCAAAACTTTTAACCATATCCTCCTTTCAAATATAGTGACATTTATTTTTCCACTATAAACAATAAAGGTGAGCTTGCACATCCTTGTCTGAGTTCCCTTTTAATTTCAAACCTTGAACATGTACCATGACCTAGAACTACTGGGCTGTTGATATCATTATACAACATTCCAATTACATTGAGAAACTTATGTCCAAAACCAAAATGATGTCATGTCTGCCCCTACGGGACTTAAGGATAGACCCACTCGCAGGGTAACGTTGAACCATAATTTAATGGAAAACAATGCAGCGTGAGAGCTGAACACAAAATAAGCCACAACAGTCATAGTACAAAACACTGGCAGAGGTAACCCAAACAGCAATGAGGAATAATGTGCTGTCACAACCAATACGATGAGAACCCAGCAGAAGGATAAGGGAGAGGCATCAATAAATAGGGAAGAACATAATTAACTGATGAGGAACAGCCATGAGCAATAATTAATAAATGAGGAAGAGCCTTGCTAGTAAGGAAGTAAACAAACAACACTGTCAAAATAAAAGCCAACTCAGAAACAATAATGAAGTGGGGAAAATATACAACTTACAAACGTAGCTGAGAAGGTGATATAATAACAGTGATGGTGAAACTGCAGTGAGAGTGAAAATACCAATGATGGGCCAGGCGGGCTGAAACAAAGTCCAACACAAAAACCCAGTTTGTGGGGGCGACCCAAAGTCTAAGGCCTCAAAACAAAACAAGGTGGGTTGGGTGGTCTCCCAAAATTCTGGGACCACCTAGCCGGAGAATAAGGCGGGTCAGGGGGCCTACCCAAGTCCATGGGACCCCAAACTGAAGAGCAGAGTGGATCTGGCGGCCTCCTAGAGTCCCTAAGTCACCAGACTGGTGAGCGGTACGGGTCCACAGATACCTGCAGGGGCACATTAAGTTCAGATGAAAGCAAAAAGAAAATCTTAAACTGAGGAGCTGATAACAAAGAACCCTTAAATACAGGAATTAACACAGAAACCTTAAACTCACGAGATAATGACATAGAGGCTCAGAACACAGGATACAACATGGGAGCCTTCAGCTCTGGGGATAATAACATTAGAGTCTTTTGCTCTAAAACTGATGACTGAGGTGTGCTAACACCAGTAACCAACGATTTATGCGCTAGCCTCCGGATGAGACGGCTGAGGCACGTTGACCTCTGGATGGGATGACTGGGGAGCGCTGACTTCTTGAAGAGACAGCTGGGGAGCGCTGACCTCTGGATGAGGCGGCTGAGGGGCGCTGACCTCTGGAAGAGACGGCTGGAGAGCACTGACCTCTGGAAGACATAGCTGGAGAGTGCTGACCTCTGGAAGAGATGGCTGGGGAGCACTGATCTCTGGATCAGATGACTGAAGGGCGCCAACCTCATGTGCTGATGGTTTGAGCGTGCTGACTCCTGAATGAGACAGCTGGGGCGCGCTGACCTCAGGCTGAGACAGGAGGGGCGCATCCGGTCCAGATGCCCAGGAGTCCTTCTCCGACGCAGCCACCTCGGACAGGAAAGAAGAGGTACAGGTTGGAGCAGAAATCACACCAAAACAGTTAGCAGAAGAGCTCGATGGGGAGAGCTCAGAAGCAGATGGGGGTTGCAAGTGGGTCTCCCCACCAGGAGAAAGACAAGACCTCTTTAATACAGATATTAAGAAAATAAGGAAGAGGACTTGCCTTAACTCCTGCTCTTCTGCTGGCGAGAAACCTGATGACTCTGCTGCTGGTGTAGAGATGAAGATCTCAAGAGGAGCAGTCTCTGCAGGGGCATGCACATGAGGTGAAGCAGTCTCTGCAGGAGTGTGCATGTGAGAAGAGACAGCTTCTGCAAGAGCATGCACATGGAGAGAAGCAGTGGCAGTGGTAGAGCTCACCTCCTCCGTTATAGACCCAACTGAGGTGGAGATGACCTCGGGGGAACAAGGAGTAGAGGTGAGTGGTGGAGTACACATGGGGGCGACAGCAGAAACAAAAACTGAGGGCTCAGCAGCAATAGGAAACAGCTGCTGAGGCTCCTCACTGGGGACAAGGCAAGACCTCTCACTAAAAAATGAGAAAACAGTACTTGCCTTGTTCTCAGCTCTGTTGCCGCTGAGGCTGCCACTGCTGTTGAACCTGCCACTGGAGAACCAGACGAATCTCTCCGAGTGGTTACGGTGACTGCCTGGCAAGGAGCTGTTGTGCAGCGGCGAGGAGCTGGAGTTGGAGCAGAGGAGAGGTGTGTGGAATCTGTGGAAGCCATGGGACATTTCTGCATCGGCACAAGCTTCCGGGGTGCTGGGATTGGTGAATGGCGAGGAAATGTTGAAGACGTCGAGGCCAGGGGATGCTGTCTCGTCGGCACAGTCCCGGTGTCTTGGGTAAACACCTCCCCCGCCTGTGGTGTGGCTGTGAGGCTGGTGAGCAGTGAGGAAAAGGGAATGTTGGAGTCAAGGGACACTGGGCCGTTGGCACAAACTCCGGTCCCCCACAGAACTTCCTCACCAGCCCACGGATGTACCGTCGCTGCCATGCAAGGTGCCACCACAAATTTCCCTCCTCCGTTCCATTATTGCTGAGCACCAAGCTGGACTGCAGGAAGTCCGCTTTTATATGGTCTTCGGCATGACCCGGCCAGGATTTGAACCCCGGCCTCCTGGATGTGGGGAAGATGCTCTACCAATCGAGCCACCACTCCGGTTGCAGCTCGTGGTGGAGTCATCCGGGCAAGAGAGCCCCTAATGGCAGACGCTCCCTATTATATGGCGGTGTGATGATGCAACCGGAAGGCGGCCAATGACTTTAATTCAGAGGGACCATCTCATTCTGTACCTTTCTTGTTCTCTGAGTCTTGTCTTAAGGTCGCCGTTTTCTTTGCTTAATTGTTCCTTATGTTTCTCCAACTCTTTGACTTTAGCTTTGCACTCTTTCATCTCTTCAGAGTTAAATTCCACAGCCTTCGTCAAGCTAGCTATCACGGCACTGCTTTGCACCAGTTGTTGTTTTAGGTCAGCTAGCTTCTCATCCACCTTCTCCACCTTCCCATCTGTAATACTTTGATATGCAATGGCACTATCCACTTCCTGTTCAAGTGTAACAATTGCTTTCATTATGTCCTTGATGGATATATTGTCACACTGACCATTTCCACTTGACCTGGCCTTCTTTTCCAGATATGCTTTCACCGGAGTTATCGGTGCTGAGTCATCTCCACGCTCTCTTTTATTTTGGCTAGTCACATCCATGGCATAGTCGTGGTCTGTATCTTTGCCGCTTTGTTTTTTCTCAACGCAAGTTGAGGTTTCTTTTTTCTTTTTAGGCTCAACTTTAAGTTTAGAAGGTTTAATAATGCTTGAGGTAGCCATATTGATAGTTTTGGTGAGGTTTGAAAAACTTTAGATAAATTCTGGGACCTTTTTTGCGCGAGCTCAAATCAATGCGTCCACTCAAACCGCCATCTTGTCAGCCCTCCAGGAAGTGCGATGTAGCGGCGCTCCACCTGGATTTTTAAAATATGTAAGTAGCCTGTTAATTTTAATTCGTAAAGTGTTTGTATGTTATGTCAAAGTTTTGACCTTCTCACACAGTAGTGGAGGAGTAGACCCCAGAAAATAACGGACGATCCTTAAATTGTTTTTAACTAGTGCATGATCGTAGAAAGCAAGTATTCTTGTCTGAAAATAGGTAGCCCAATTAGGCTTTGCAGGCCCAAATATAGGCATGTTGAACCTGCAGTGCCACAAAGGACAGCGGTAGCACACAGGTGAAGAGACAAGCCAAGACTCCCGTTAACCGGGCAGGCTGGGCTTGGCTCCCTGCTCCATTTGACACTTTAATAAAGGTGAAAAACACCTTATTCCATAGAAATAAATGTAATATGAGTCAGGATGGATTTATCCGCCAAAGGTAGAAAACTTTTGTCTAAAAATGAAGGGTTGTCACTTTTTTTTTATCCAGCCCAGGTATTAGATGTTCCACACTCAGTTTGTTTAACACACTGATTATTTTTTTCATTTAAATTTATAGCCTATGTAAAATAAAACTAATCTAAATAATTTAAACAAGTTAGAAACATTTTATGTACATGTACCAAGGAGGCTTAAATGTGTTTTTCATACATCTGATATAATTTCTAAGGTGAACTGGATTAAACATTAAAAACAAAGATAAATTCAGGTATTTGAACCCAAATCTTATTTTTAATAAAAACTAGTGGAGCATTTTTTGTTAAAATGCATTTATGACATAAACAATATTCCTGTTCAGTTCTCAAATTTCCATAAACAATTTCTTACATTGGCTTCACGTGTACAAACATTTTTCTCCACACAAATAGATCATTTGGATCAACAGAATTACAAAAATAAATTGATTTTATTATGACAAATGAGTTGAAAATAATTTTTGGACGAGTTACAATTGTTAAAAGGTCATGAATTGACTTGTAGTGAAGTTTTGTAAACATCTTGTACTTATTTTGCGTGTATTGTGTATGGAATTATTTAGGGTGCGAATAAAGTTTTTACAAATAATCTGAAAACCATCCCTGTGGCTGCCAAATCGGTACCCGGAACAAAATCAGGATCCCGCATGCGCAAAAGTACTTCACTCGATGTTGACGCATGCGTAACGCCTTTACACCGTGACAAATGTATTTAATTTACAACTGAATAGATATGGTTTTGAATAATTTGCAGATTTTTATTAAGTACTTAGTCACGTCTTCAATATAAAAATGTATAATTTTTAAACAATATTCTGTCTTTGATGCTGTTTTTTTTTTTTCACTCCACCCTACACGGCAGCTCACCAGGAAGTATCCGGTAACAGTTATGTAGTTCTGGCTGAGCCACGTTCAAGAGCTTTTAGTTCATTTTGTGACCCGGTTCTCTTGAGTTTTGTGTCACCACTGAACGGGTAAATTTAACGCTTCACGGTGTAGTGTGTGTTTCTGTGTTTTGTACATTTTGTTGTACATTTAAGACATATTTGCGTGCACGTGTGCTCCTGTGTGACACAAGTGTGGTCGTCTGCAGGTTAGGCTTCTTTTAAACTTTCACATTCACAGATTCCCCCTCCTGCTATGGAGACTTCTCAGAGAAACATCTTCTTAATAACTGGAGGATGTGGATATTTTGGTTATCGGTAAGAACAGTTTTGGCTTTCTTTGTTGTAGTTTTGCAGTTGTGGCTTTGGTGCAGTCCTGCTGCATCACCACCAGGTGGAGTCCTTTTTTTAAAAAAAATATATTTTTCAGTTCGTTTTAAATCCATTTGTCCCAGGGGTCAGTGACCTCTGCTCTGGAAGGGGATATTTTGAGCAATGTTTGGCCGGGGAGGGGGGAAAAAATCTGTTTCAGCTAAGTTCAACTATAAACTTGTCTGTCAACATGAGTAATAATGTTTTGGGGGTTTTTTTCCCCTTTAACACATGCATCTTTTCCCCCATGAATCTGTAACTTCTCTCATAAATATGCAACAATATCTTCCATAAAGATCCAACTTCTTCTCATAAACTTACATGTTTTTTCTTACAGATTTGTGTCTTGCTTCCAGCATTGACAGTTAAACCCAGAAGTTTATCTACGCCATATAAAAACACACATAACCTTTTCTCCCTCACCGTCTGACATTAAATCAAACTAAACTTTTCCTGTTTTAGGTCAGTTAGGATGACCAAAATTGTTTGTATTTGCTAAATGCCAGAATAAAGAGAGAGAGAAATTTTTAGAGGCCTGCAAACCTGACTCAGTTACACCAGTTCTGTCAAGTTTAATAACTCCTCTCCTCTGCAGCCTCGCTCTCTCCCTGCATAAAAAAGGAGCTAAAGTCATCCTGTTTGACGTCAGTCCTCCGAGCAGAGACGCGCCTGAGGATATCGAGTTCATCTACGGTGATATACGTGAATATAGGGACGTAGAGAAGGCCGTCACTGGTGTGGACTGTGTATTCCACATCGCCTCCTACGGTATGTCCGGCAGGGAGCAGCTGAATCGGAGTCTGATCGAGGAGGTTAATGTCCGGGGAACAGAGAATGTCCTGAAGGCCTGTGTGGAGCACGGAGTGTCCCGGCTGGTTTACACAAGCACCTTCAACGTGGTGTTCGGAGGACAGGTTTTAAATTTTTTTGTTATTATTGATTGTTTATTATGTGTCATGTATGCTGAATATAAGGAGGGCTTGACATTACCATGACCCACATCCTAATACTGATGGAATTCAGCAGTTATTCAGTCTATTGTTACAAGCCAACTGAGTGAATGGCATAGCTTAAAGGAGCAGTCAGAATTTTTCTCCACCAGTGGATGTCACACTAGAGCTCCGCTCTCAAACCAGATTCACTGTCTCCACTTCTGCCTAGTCTATGCTAACAGCTAACCACAACTCTGTCTGTGGTGGGTGGACTCCCCACGCTTTTCTGTTGCCTTTCACCGATCAAAGATTTCCCATTCCAGCCAGCGAGTCGCCCATGGTTCCAGTGAACGGAGGGCAATGAGCACCCTTCAGAAAAGCTTCTGTGAGCGGGCTTGCTGTAGCGTAGAGGCCTGTGCCCCACCGTTCTACCGGCTGCCACTCAGTAGGTCTGTGACAGATGGAGGAAAGGAAACCTCGACAGACCCACAGGCTGAAAACGGGAGACGGCAGAGGCCTGCAGAGAGCTAACCAGCTCACTACTGAAGCCCAATTCATGGTGACAAAAACGTGGTGGTACCTGAGCGAGCGCAGTGGACGCATTTGTGCACAAGCCCTACACAGAGGGTGAGCGCTGACCGAGCACTAGGGCTACAAGTCGACTAATCTAACAACTATTTTTTCGATTGGTCGACTAGTCACGATTATTTCTCTCATGTCCATCTGTGCCTCCTGTTGGCACGGCTCTTGTTTGGGGCTCTAGTGCATGTTTTACTTCACCTCAGTGGCGGACCGTGTATTTTACAACTAGGCCTTCAGTGGTGAGCAACCTGATTTAAGTGCCATCCATACCAAGCCATCCACACAAAGCATGCTAAAGATAACTATAAAGTTATAGTTTTAAAAATCATTCTAAAGGTGCGGTCAGACCAAATGTGCGGTGCCAATACATGTAAACGTGTGGAAGATGCACTAATGTGCACGTCCGTGGGATAGCATAAGCCAAAGCTTCTAGCTAGTAATGGCCTTGAGATTCTGCTGTCACCGAAGTAAAAGTATCAGCACTGGAGAGTAAAATGAGACTGCCACTCACCCACAGACAGATGGACTGGGGGCTCTGCTGCTGAATCGGGCCCATGGACTCCTGCCACGGATGTGCTAACAAGGGCTATCAGGCTAGCAGTAGTAACAACCATCATAAGATGAGATAAAATAAGCCTTTATTAGTCCCACAATGGGGAAATTACAGGATTGCAGTAGCAAAGGGATAGCAGCACTCAGAGCAATAGTAAATAAGATAAGAATAGGTTAGCCAAAGCAGTAAACAAACATACATACGTACACAGTTATATACACAGTGCAGGAGCATTGCAACATCCACATCAACATTGTAGCTGCTTAAGCAAGTCCTTGCACACATGTTTTGCTTGCTAGGATGTTCTGCATTGTGGTGGAAGGAGTCTTAACCATCCAATCAAAAGACGGGAAATTTCTTTAATTCCTAAAACTTACCAAGCAGAAGCAGCAGTAAACGTTGCGGCTCCGGGGCGTCTGTTTCAAATGCCCATGCATCACTGTAGTGCTGCAATGATGAGAAAAGTCTGCCTTTGCAGGGTCTGCATTTTACTTGTTTTGTTTCTTTATTTTCAGTGAAATGTTCCCATACTTTAGAAAGTTTGGGTCTCCCTTTTTTTAGCTCCACTTCTGCGCATTTATCCTTCCACTTCGCCATACTGTGCTCCTCTTCTTCGCTGGAAATTGTTCACACTTGCCGGACAACAGAAGCGCTGCTGCCCGCAGCAGTTCTGGTCATGCATTGCAGTTACAACTGAACATTTCCATGGCGTGTCCATAAACTTTAAAATGAATGACACGTCGACAATAAAATTTTGCGTCGACAAATTGTTATGATTGACATTGTTGACAACGTCAACTAATTGTTTCAGCCCTGCCAAGCGCAGGCAGCCCCAAAAGTGTGAACACTCGTACAAGTATAAAAGTGGTCAGTGAACTGCGCATGTGCCAGGAAACTCCCACCGGGAAGGAGGGGTAGTACTGAGCAATCCGCCAAAACTGGGAGAACATCCATCTTCTACCGCTGACCTGGGTCGCAGGGGCATCAGTCCAGACAGAGCAGGCCAGACTTTCGCCCGGTTCACATAGCACAGTGATCCCTATGATCCTTCCTGCAGGTGGTGAGCCTGCTGGAGGACTTGGAGAACATACTGTATGTTCGTCTTTTTACCTGTCCGTTTTCTCCCTCTGTCACTAACAGCAAAAGCTCCTGTTCGTCTTGAACGTCATCATGTTCACATACCTCCATCGCTTCCGCCATTTAAGATGTCCACCACCATGCTCTTCTTTTGTATTTGGATTGCAGCTGTTCGATTCTGTTTGGTGGCTCTTGGCTGCCACTGACAGTACGGGCATGTGAACTGCAGATTATATTCAATGCCCATGCATGAAACACGGCTGCTGAGCCGCAGCTGCAGTGCCTCAAAAACCACTCTGAATACTGCTGTGTATGTAAACACAGTCTACAGAACACAAACACTTTGCCCTTGCAGGAACTTTGATCAGACCTTGACAGAAGCGCCCAAGGTGGTGACAGTCAGCCTTCAGAAGAGGGAAAGCTAACAGTAATGCCAACAGCAATAACCGATGGATGCACACTGGATGGATGTTACTATACAGGAAGACACATACAGTGGTATAAAAAGTCTACACACCCTTGTTCAAATGTCAGGTTTTTGTGATGTAAAAATGAGACCAAGATAAAACACTTCAAAACTTTTCCCCATTAATGTGGCCTATAACTGTACAACCCACAACCCAATTGAAAAACAGTATGAAATCTTTTAAGGGGAAAAATAAAAAACTTACAATAACCTGGTTGCATAAATATGCACACCCTTAAACTAATACTTTGTTGCAAAACATTTGGCTTTTATTACAGCACTCAGTCTTTTTGGGTAGGAGTCTATCAGCGTGGCACATCTTGATGTGGCAATATTTGCCCACTCTTCTTTGCAAAAACGCTCCAAATCTGTCAGATTGCGAGGGCATCTCCTGTGCACAGCCCGCTTCAGATCACCCCACAGATGTTCGATCGGATTGAGATCTGGACTCTGGCTGGGCCATTCCAAAACCTTAATCTTCTTCTGGTGAAGCCATTCTTTTGTTGATTTGGATGTGTGCTCTGGGTCATTGTCGTGCTGAAAGATGAAGTTCCTCTTCAGTTTTCTAGCAGAAGCCTGAAGGTTTTGTGCCAACACTGACTGGTATTTGGAATTGTTCATAATTTCCTCCACCTTAATTAAGGCCCCAATTCAAAGCTGAAGAAAAACAGCCCCAAAGCATGATGCTGCTACCACCATGCTTCACTGTAGGTGTGGTGTTCTTTCGGTGATGAGCAGTGTTGTGTTTGCGCCAAAATATACCTTTTGGAAGTGTGGCCAAAAAGTTCAACCTTGGTTTCATCGGACCATAACACATTTTCTCACATGTTTGGGAGATTTCAAATGAATTTTTGCAAAATGTAGCCGGGCTTGGATGTTTTTCTTCATAAGATAAGGCTTCCATCTTGCCACCCTACCACATAGCCCAGACACAGAAAGAAGACGGGAGATTGTAGTCACATGTACTAAACAGCCAGTACTTGCCAGAAATTCCTACATCTCCTTCAGTGTTGCTGTCAGCTTCTTGGCAGCCTCCCTGACCAGTTTTCTTCTTGTCTTTTCATCATTTTTGGAGGGATGTCCAGTTCTTGGTAATGTCACTGTTGTGCCATATTTTCTGCACTTGATGATGACAATCTTCACTGTGTTCCATGGTATATTTAATGCCTTGCAAATTCTTTTGTACCCTTCTCCTGACTGATACCTTTGAACAATGAGCCCCCTCTGATGTTTTGGAAGCTCTCTGTGGACCATGGCTTGTGCTGTAAGATGTGACTACAAATATGTCAGGAAAAGCCTACTAGAACAGCTGAACTTTATTTGGGGTTAATCAGAGGCACTTTAAATGGTGGCAGGTGTGTGCTGACTCCCATTTAACATGAGTTTGAATGTGGTTAGTCAGTTCTGAACACAGCCACATCCCCAGTTACTGTATAACAGAGTGTGCATATTTATGCAGCCAAGTTATTTTAAGTTTTTTTTTATTTTTCCCCTTAAAATATTTCAGTTGGGTTGTACAGGTTATAGTCATGTGAAAAAATTTGAACACCTCTTTAAATATTCAGTTCTTTAAGAAATCTATTTCTAACCTTGTTTTTGTTTTTATTTGCATTTTTTAACATTTATTTTAGCCATTTTAAGTGGGAATGAATGTGGGGATGTCCTAAAAAAGATGGGGGGGTGTCCTAATTTATTCCTCACTATTTGCTTAGAATTACATTTTACAGAAAATCTGAAAAAAGACTAATTCATTTTTAATTGTTTAGTTGTATTACATGAATCTCCCAGTATTTTTTACATTGATATTAAATATCCATATGTCCAAATATGTTAAAAAAAAACACACACACAGGCTTATACGGGGTGTCCTAATTTTTTCACAACTGTAGGTCATATTAACGATGGAAAATGTTTTGAAATGATTTATCTTGGTCTCATTATTTTACATCATAAAAACTTGGCATTTGAACAGAGGTGTGTAGACTTTTTATATCCACTGTAGCCACTGGGACTAACACATGCTTCCATTTATCATTAGAGCCTATGCATTGTTTGGAATGGGTAAATGTTTTATAAGAGATTTAAACAAATAAGATTACACTACACAGTACTATCTAGGCAAACAAACAATAGTGATAGCCAAGGAATGCTGCACACATAAGTTAATGATAAAATAAACCACACGACTGGGAGTGAGATATACAGCTCTTGAAAATATTCACTGACCACTCCAAATCTTTCTTAAACCAGCATCTCCATATTTGCCTTTGAGACACAACTGAAAACTTTCCTATTTGACAAAGCTTTTGAATAGAGTGATATGTATCAGTAAAATACGTGGCGGTAATGCACCTGTAAGCTGGTTGCCAACCGCCAATCAAATCTAAAAGAAGAAGACTTCCCACATGTTATATCTTATGTAACTAGTAGTGTAATGGTACTATGCATACTGTTTCACTGCTAGACGTGTGCGTAGTGTTGTAGTCCGCATCAAAGGGGCCCAGCTGCGTATGCGTTTGATTGTATGAGCTATGTGACAGCTGCTAGCTAGATGGTGATATCATGTTTTAACTGAATGTCATTCAGTCCTTCAAAATCCATTGGATTTTGCATGTCATGGTTTTGAATTGTACTATTAGTATCTACTATGTCCACTTATTAAAAAAAAAAAAACAAAACTGCTATTTATGCTCACTGTACATAGTGTTTGGGCATTACACAACTAGGTCCAGCCACAGATGTGTCTGCTTGCAGTGTTTCGTATGAGATTCTTTAGTTAGCTAAATATGCCTGAAAAATGCTGTAATCTTGGGCCAAATTAGCTTTGATAGAATCTGCACGTCATCTGTACCAACGTTGTTCTACCTGTACGTTGTTATGTTATGAATAGTATGTCTCTTCTTTCGTCCCCACCCCCAACCAGTCGTGGCACAAGACTGCCCCTCCCTGAGCCTGGTTCTGCCGGAGGTTTCTTCCTACAAGAGAGTTTTTCCTTCCCTCTGTCACCTAGTGTTTGCTCATAGGGGATCATCTGATTGTTGAATCTAGCGCCTTAAGACTTTTGTTGTGACTAGGCACCATACAAATAAAATTGAATTGAATACATGTGTGGCAGCCAATCCATTCCAATATCTGTTGAATTCCAACACAGCCTCACTCTACCTTAACAAGGTGTTACATAGACGACCACCTGAACCAAATCTTTTTTTAGAAAGTTAAAAGTATAAAAACCATTATGTTCATCTCTATCCTCTTACACTAGGACCAACTGTAGGCTGAAAATTGTGGTAACAGTAGCTTAAGGGTAATTTGAATGAAAAAACTAACCACGACCAAACCAAAACAGTTGAAAATAAAACTTGAGAGGAAAAGGATGATGCAATTTTGGCTTTACTCAAGAGAGGGATACTGTGAGCGTCAAGTTATTTCTAAAATTAAAATTTCAAAGATGGCAATACATAAAAACAAGATCATGCAGCAGACATTGGGGACACTAAAGCTACAGCCTGGCAGAGGGTCTAAACTGATGGGATGACCACCAACTCATTAGAATGTCAATCAACAAATGTAGGATCACATAAAGTGACCTACAAAAAGGATAGTAAACGGCAGCTGGGGTGGCATGTATAGCATGATATGGCAATTCAATTCATCCATCCATCTTCTACCGCTTTTCCTGGGATCTGGGTCACGGAGGCAGCAGTTCAAGCAGAGAAGCCCAAACTTCCCTCCGTAGTCTCTCCATCGTGTCCTGGGTCTGCCCCGGGATCTCCTCCCAATGGGACGTGCCCAAAACACCTCAAGTGGGAAGCGTCCAGGAGGCATCCTGACCAGATGCCCAAACCATCTCAACTGGCTCCTTTCGATGTGGAGGAGCAGCAGTTCTACTCTGAGCCTCTCCCGGAGGGTGAGTTCAGCAATCCTACGGAGAAAGCTCATTTCAGCTGCTTGCATCCGCAATCTCATTCTTTTGATCATTACCCAAAGCTCATGACCATAGGTGAGGGTAGGAACGTAGATTGACTGGTAAATTGATAGCTTTGCTTTAGAGCTCAGCTCCCTCTTCACCACAACAGACCGATTCAATGACCGTATCACTGCAGATACTGCTCTGATCCGTCTGTCAATCTCATGCTCCACTCTCCCCTCACTCGTGAATGAGACCCTGATATACTTGCAGCAGCTCCACTTGGGGCAAGAGCTTGTCCCCAACCCAATTCAGTTCAGCTTTATTTGTACAGCACCTAATCACATCAAAAGTCATCTCAAGGTTCTAGATACATAAGCATAAATTGTAAGTAATTCAGAGAAAAACCCCAATGAACCCCTTCTAGGAAGAAACCTCTGGAAAAACCAGGCTCAGGGAGGGACAGTCATCTGCCACGACTGGTTAAGAGAGTGAGGGGAGAGAGAAGAGAGAAAGAAGAGATCTACTATTCATACAGATAACATACAGTGCATCTGGAAAGTATTCACAGTGCTTCACTCCCCCCCCCCCCCATTTTGTTATGTTACAGCCTTATTCCAAAATGAATTAAAAAAAATTTTCCTCAAAATTCGACACACAATACCCCATAATGACAATGTGAAAAAAGTTTGAGATTTTGGCAAATTTATTAAAAATAAGGAACTAAGAAATCACATGTACATAAGTATTCACAGCCTTTGCCATGAAGCTCAAAATTGAGCTCAGGTGCATCCTGTTTCCACTGATCCTTGAGATGTTTCTACAGCTTAATTGGAGTCCACCTGTTTACCACAGTAGAGTGGCCAGATGGAAGCCACTCCTTAGTAAAAGGCACATGGCAGCCCATCTAGAGTTTGCCAAAAGGTACCTGAAGGGCTCTCAGACCATAAGAAACAAAATTCTCTGGTCTGAAGAAATGAAGGTTGAACTCCTTGGCGTGAGTGCCAGGCATCATGTTTGGAGGAAACCAGGCACCGCTCATCACCAGGGCAATACCATCCCTACAGTGAAGCACGGTGGTGGCAGCGTCATGCTGTGGGGATGTTTTTCAGTGGCAGGAATTGGAAGACTAGTCAGGATAGAGGGAAAGATGAATACAGCAATGTACAGAGACATCCTAGATGAAAACCTGCTCCAAAGCGCTCTTAACCTCAGACTGGGGTGACAGTTTATCTTTCAGCAGGACAGCAACCCTAAGCACACAGCCAAGACATCAAAGGCGTGGCTTCAGGACAACTGTGAATGTCCTTGAGTGGCCCAGCCAGAGCCCAGACTTGAATCCAATTGAACATCTCTGGAGAGATCTGAAAATGGCTGTGCACCGATGTGTCCCATCCAACCTGATGGAGCTTGGGAGGTGCTGCAAAGAGGAATGGGCCAAACTGCCCAAAGATAGGTGTGACAAGCTTGTGGCATCATTCACAAAGACTTGAGGCTGTAATTGCTGCCAAAGGTGCGTCAACAAAGTATTGAACAAAGGCTGTGAATACTTATGTACATGTGATTTCTTAGTTTCTTATTTTTAATAAATTTGCAAAAATCTCAAAAAAAAACTTTTTTCATGTTGTCATTATGGGGTATTGTGTGTAGAATTTTCAGGGAAAAAAAATGAATTTAATCCATTTTGGAATAAGGCTGTAACATAAAATGTGGAAAAAGTGAAGCGCTGTGAATACTTTCCAGATGCACTGTACAGGTAAAATATTCGTATAGATATGACATGTAATGTTGCCTCAAAGCAAGGTTAACCTAGGATTACAGCCTTTTTATAGGCTTTTTTCAGGATTATTAAGCTAGCTAACAAATCTCATAGGTAGCACTGCAAGCAAACGCATGCATAGCTGGACCTCGCGGTGTAATGCTAAACATTATGCACACTATGCATAATTAGTGTTTTTAGTGGGCATAATAGATAGTAATAGTAAAATTCAAAACTATGAAATCCAAAGTCCAATCTAAACTTGTGAATGATGTTCAATTAAAACATGACGTCACCATCTAGCTAGCCAGCTGTCACATAGCTTATACACACAATCAAAGGCATGTGCAGCGGGCCCCATTGATGTGGACTACAACACTACGCGACCATCAATATGTGAACCCAGTAAAGGGGTTAATCAGCAAGGAGATGGCCATTAAACAGTTTAAGGGAGGGTGGTTGCCACCAGAAGTGCCTGTTTAACACGCACCTCCAAGTTGATTAAATCGCTCATACCACGGTCATTTACCAACAACATGAAATAAATGAAACCTATTGACTTTTAGAACATGGTATACAGTCATGTGAAAAGAAATTAGGAAACCCCATTAAATATTCAGTTCTTTATTAAGAAATGTTCACGTATCTATGTCTAACCTTGTTTTTGTTTTTCTTTGCATTTTTTAACATTTATTTTAGCCATTTTAAGTGGGAATGAATGTGGGGGTGTCCTAATTTATTCCTCACTATTTATTTAGAATTACATTTTACAGAAAATTTGGAAAAAGTCTTTAATTCATTTTTAATTGTTTAGTTGTATTACATAAATCTCCCAGTATTTTTAACATTGATATTAAATATCCATATGTCCAAATATGTAAAAAAAAAAACACACACAGGCTTATACAGGGTGTCTTAATTTTTTCACATGACCGTAAATGTTCATTTTGGTTTTAACAGAAAATCTCTCAACCAGGTGATAGAGAACGGCAACGAGAGCCTCCCCTACCTGCCCCTCCACCTCCACCCAGACCATTACTCCAGAACCAAATCCGTGGCTGAGATGGCGGTCCTGGGAACCAATGGCATGGCTCTGAAGGATGGCTCTGGCGTGCTGAGGACATGCGCCCTGCGTCCGGCAGGTATCTATGGACCCGGAGAGCAGAGGCACCTGCCCAGGATAGTGAGCTACATCGAGAACGGGATCTTCAGGTTTGTTTACGGTGACCCTGGCAGCCTGGTGGAGTTTGTCCACGTGAACAATTTAGTGTCAGCACACGAGCTAGCGGCCGAGGCACTGACCCTGGAGAAGCAGCACTGCTCTGCCGGCCAGGCCTACTTCATCTCAGATGGCAGGCCAGTCAACAACTTTGAGTTCTTCAGGCCTCTGGTGGAAGGCTTGGGTTATCCTTTCCCTAAACTCCGCCTGCCCATTTCTCTGATTTACTTTTTCGCCTTCGTCACAGAGATGATCCACAACCTCGTTGGGCCTTTCTACAACTTCCAGCCCCTACTGACGTGCACGGAGGTCTACAAGACCGGCGTGACTCATTACTTCAGCATGGCGAAGGCAAAGGCAGAGCTTGGTTACGAGCCCCAGGAGCACAGCCTGGATGAGGTGGTGCAGTGGTTTAGAAGCAGAGGCCACGGGAGGAAACGTCCCAGCTCCTTAACCCGTCGACTGCTGCTCAACGTTCTGATTATCTCTGCTTTCGTCATCACAATGCTCTCTTTTCTGCCTCTTGTTGGCTGCTGACAAGCAGCCGATTTTGAGATTGACAAATTTTGAAAACTACATCACTTGTAATTTTAACTTTTTTAAAGCTTTTGACTTGAAAACCAGCATTTGTACAGTAAGTTAGTGGAGGCCAAAGTGTTTCATTATGTGGAAGACAGTGTTTCCTCTGGCTTAAAGACCTTGGTGCGGTGGCAACATATTTTTCCCTTGGGGGGGGGGGGGGTAAACATACCGGAATATGTTAATTTTATACTATTTATTTACTTTTAAAATTGTACACAGCAACTCACCCTTGGCCGGGGGATCCTGGGTTCGATCCCAGCCCCCGACCAACAGTGATCTGTGTGGAGTTTGCATGTTCTCCTCGTGTCTGTGTGGGTTTACTCCGGGATTTCTCCGATTTCCTCCCACATGCCAAAAACATGCAAGTTAGGTTAATTGGCATCAAACTGGGGATTCTAAATTGTCCTTAGGTATGACTGTGAGAGTGAATGGTTGTCTGTCTCTCTGTGTTGGCCCTGCGATGGACTGGCGATCTGTCCAGGGTGTACCCTGCCTCTCGCCCAAACACGCTGGGATAGGCTCCAGCCCCCCCACCCCCCCCCACCCCCCACCCCGTGACCCGAAAAGGATTAAGCGGAAGAAGATGAATGAATGAATGAACGTTGCATATGGAACTTACCATGTGAAGTATTGTACAACCGAGGCTTGAATATTGGGCCAGAGATCTTGTGTTTAGACTTTTTAGTGGCGTTATCCTTCTGTCCTTCCTCTGCCTGAACACTTCCCTCTCCTTGGCTCCTCTCTTCTGTCTCATCTTGCACTCTCTGAGCTCTGTCTAATTCAGGTTCTCTCTCTGTCTATAGTGGTATACAAACAGGTTAGAAAATATCAAGTGTTATGTTTTGTCCTGCAGGATTTTTTTGTCGTGGTTTACATAAATGACAAAAATATGTGTATTTTTTGTATTTTTATTCTAGTGTTTCTTTTTTTTCCATTGAGAGAGTAGGGAAGGGAAAGAAGCATTCATAATAGTAATGTACTCATGCATACTTAAATTATATGATCAGGTGGGTATAGTAGCCAGAAATTCTACTCATGTAAAAGCAGTGCTTTGAAATTAATAATTAAAAGTAGGCAACCAAAAATTTGTAAGTGAGTTAAGGGTACAAAGAGCAGCCACTTAAAAACTTGAGTAATGACTTCAGTCTTGAAGGTTTGAGGTTTTTCTCGAAAATTTATAACCATTTTCTTATAGTTTTCTACTTTTCTCTGTAAATCTAAAGTTCAAACCATGTTCCTCAAATTTGTAATTTCCTCTTGTAAAATTGACTTTTATTGTACATTTGAAACTACTATAAATTTGTGGATTATTTTATGACTAATTGTCTGTTTTTTAAAATAAAATTACTGGGTTTTTTTAGATAAATTTGAAACGGACTGTGGTAATTTTCTTACTTTGTCCTTATAACAATTTACATTTTTGACCATAATTTTGCAGTCAGAACAGAACAATAATTTAACTCCGATTACAAAGAAAAAATATTAATAAAATTGTATTTAATGAAATAAATTAACTTAAATGACCAAGGATGCCGTTATTTCTGTTATATTAATAGGTTTGGGGTTTTTTTTTTAGAAATCTCCTCACCACCCAGACAGCAGGAAAAACCTTTATTTTGAAATCAGATGTTGACAAATGGATGAGATGACAAATCTTGACAAATCTTAAATTAAAAGCTCTCAAGTTGAAAGATCTGGTTGACTTTAAAACTGCAGTAATAATGTGTAAAGTGAAGAATCTATCACTGCCCGCAAATATCCAAAAGCTGTTCCAAATAAGGGAGAAACAATATCATTTCAGACAATTTAAACAAAAACTAAAGGAAGAAATACTCCAAACATATATACAAGATGACATATAAAATCACATAAGGATTGTCATATCCAGTCTGCATTGTGTTGCTCCCTAGTTTTTGTTTTTTGTCACATTTTGTCTTAGCTTTGTTCTGAATTGTAATCGCTCTTGTTTTGTTTTCCTTTTGAATTCTTGGATGGAATATGGGTGGGAAATATAAGCTGCAGCTTCAGCCATCACCCATTTCAGATAACTTATGTTGAACTGTATAATCAGAGGAGTTATTGTCTAATTTGACCTTGTTGGATTTTCTTCCCCCTTTGTTGTATTATTCTGTTTCTTTTAATCTGTACTTTTAATCTATCCGAAATAAAGATTGATTGATTGATTTTAGTTTGTCTGAAGGCTGCTGACAGATTAAAGTCATTGACTTCGTGAACTTTGGTCATCTTAACCTGCCAGGTACATAATAGGGAACTGTAGTAGACTCTGAAGACATAATTCACCACAATGTGTGTTCATGTACAGAACGGTCTGTTTAGGCAGTTATGGTTGTGCGCTCGGGCTTTCTCGTCAGGCACCTCTCTAGGCAGCCGCTGAAGGACCTCAGTTTAGAGGGAAAAGAGAGCTAGCGTTTTCAGCTGTTGCTTTTTGCCACTGCCGCTGGAGAATAAAAACGGCACGCCTGTTCGTGCGAGAAAAGAAATTGCCAGTCTCTCCATTCCTACAGAACATAATATTGCAGTGGCTGGTGAAATAGATGTGGTGCCGAGTTCTACTCGCTTGCCCAGAACTGCGTCCCATCGTCGCGAACATGTGGAAATGGGCGGGACTGGCGCGCGACCGTGTGCGATGACGCGCATCTAAGGGAGTGACGCTGTAAAGCCACCAACTCTAAAATAGAACCCGACAGCCAGGCTGGCAAATGGGCTTTAAATTATGTTTATTCGCCAGACGTTTTAGTGTTTCAAAGGGGGTTAGAAATCACAGTGATCCAAGTCTACATAATGACAGAATAAAATGACTATCGTGTTTTTTTTTTTTCCCAGATTCTTTGAGACTCTTGGATTCTTTAGTACATCCACGTTTCAAATTTGAGGGTCAGTTTATTATGAATGTGTCAAGCTGGTGCAAACTTGTTTTTGAGCAGAATTTAGTTACAGATTACATATGCATTATTTTTTGATCATTTATTTTCAGTTAATGTTGCAATGATGATGACGACGGAAACCTTTTTTTTCATGTATTGTTCATTGCCGAGTTAGCTTTCCAATAAAATGTGTTAATTCCAGCTGTTGTCTGAGTTTGGATTTATTCATCTAGATGAACTTCTTTGTAAGGGGGATTTATCTTGATGTGTGTGTGTTGGATGAGACTTAATTTACATTTTTCTCATTATCAGCCACTTAGGTTTGTAAAAATTCTGGCATATACCTGTCAGTTTAATTTTCATGTAAGATGCCCAACAGCTTCACTTTTAATCATGAACCTACAAGATATAGTATGCATGCATGCATTTATTTATTTGTATTGTATACTTTATTGATCCCCAGAGGGGAAATTGAGGGCATCCACCTGGATGGATGAAGCAGCCACGGTACGGCGCTATCCCTTAACCATTCACACACACATTCACACCTAGGGCCACTTTAGAGTCTCCAATTAACCTAACCTGCATGTTTTTGGCCTGTGGGAGGAAACCGGAGAAATCCTGGAGTAAACCCACGTAGATACAGGGAGAAACATGCAAACTCCACACAGATCACTGCTGGTCAGGGGCTGGGATCGAACCAGGGATCCTATGGCCAAGGGTGAGTTGCTGTGCTGGTGCAGTGCTAACCACTGCGCACTGTTAAAACCCTTTCACTTCTGGTTTTCCGTAATTGTTTTGGTGTCAGTATTAATTGAACTGATGACATTTTTGACATTTTGCAGATGTAGCCGATAGGAAGAGACTGAACAAACTGATTAAGAAAGCTAGCTCTGTCCTGGGGCAGCGCCTTGATCCGATGGAGGAGATAGGAGAGAGAAGGACGGTGGCTAAACTGTCATCTCTGCTGGAGTCCGAGTTCCACCCTATGCAGGACATACTGGATGCACTGAGGAGCTCATTTAGCAGCAGACTACATCATCCCAGGTGCACAACCGAGAGGTTTCGTAGGTCCTTCCTACCAACGGCTGTCAGACTGTACAACCTAAGCAGGGCTGCTCGCAGAGATAGCAAAAAGACGTAACAAACTAATAGTTTTTTTTGAATGCAAAAGATGCAATAGACTTACACAATGGTCCTCTCCGGCATACAACTAGGAACATACCGGTCGCTATGGAGGGTGAGAATATGTATGGGCACATACCATGTAGGATAACTAAATAAGACGGTTATGCTGTTTCATCCCACCTAGCAACAATGCTCTGCACTGTGTGTGTTTATATATTTACATATTTATTCCATCTAGCTACAATGCTCTGCACTGGGTGTGTTTATATTTATATATCTATATATTTATTCCATCTAGCTACAATGCTCCGCACTGTGTTTTTATATATCTACATATTATTCCATCTAGCTACATTGCTCCGCACTGTGTGTTTATATACTTGCATATTTATTCCACCTAGCTGCAATGCTCCGTACTGTGGGTGTTTATATATTTACATATTTATTCCATCTAGCTACAATGCTCTGCAGTGTGTTCATATATTCATATATTTATTCCATCCAGCTACAATGCTCTGCACTGTGTGTCTGTGTGTGTGTATATATATATTTTATAGTAATATGTACATATGTATATTAGCTGCTCTTGCTTGCTTGTTTTTTTGTTTTGTTTTTTCTTGCCTTCTGATTGTTGCTCTGAGTGTTGCTATCCCTGTGCTGTTGCAATCCTGGAATTTCCCCGTTGTGGGACTAATAAAGGCTTATCTTATCTTATCTTATCAGAACGGGGACTGTGTGCAGCTGTACACAGACAGGAGAACCTTTATAAAGACTTAACACACAAACATGAGACAATTGATATTTAATAAGCACTATAAAGTAAAAAGGTTGGAATTATAATCAAAACTTACAATAGCTCAACCACAGTGTGATCTGACAAAATAAAAGTCAGCCTTCAGATCACTAACAAAAATCTGAGACCGTATTCAATACTTTTAGACATGGACTTTTAGAGGAAGTAAAGTCAAACATGCCAAAGAAAGAACCCCCAAAAAACTTAGCTGAATTTGCCCTAGTGTAAAATTCTGTTGCAATCAGAATGAAATGATGACGATTGAAGCTAATAAATGTAGTAAATTTCTTCAATCATACTCTGTGCATTTCCTGGAAACTACTCCTGCTGGAAAATGCCTCCATCCTAAAACTCACCTTTTGTTGGTCCAAACAAACATTTTTTTGCAGGAGAGTCAGGGCAGGACTGTGGAGACGACACACCTTTGGGGCAGATGCATTTTCCTTTTTTTTTATGCATATATTTTCATCTCCACAGTGTAAAGACTGAAATGCATTTAATTTCTCCATTTATTAGTATCATTCCTCTAACTGTAAGAAATCTTTTATGCTCGGACAAGATTTGCATTGTAGCTAGCTTATTTCTGTGTTGGACTGATAGAGCTACATGTGTTATCGTCACAGTGTGCTGCTAAAATGGAACAAACTGTTGAAACCCTTTCACTTCTGGTTTTCCGTAATTGTTTTGGTGTCAGTATTCCAAAGTGCAGGTGTAGCTTTAAATAGGCTTGTGTGTTTTATGTCCCCTCTCTCCTTTCATGTCCAAGACTACCCTTTGTCAATGTCATGTGTCTTTGTTACGCACTTTCCTTCAGAATTTCAGATATTAATACAAAAATAAATCCATATCAATTCTTCTGTCACACCACAATTCTTTCTACATTAATTCAAGTGGTTAGGCCACACTAAACATGTAGCAGTATAGCTATAAAGTCTCCTAGGGGTCCAAAGACCAAGACCATGCCTGCCTATATTTGCCATAAAATGTGATTAAAATCACTTCCATATTGCTAGAGAAAAGCCATTACCATTTCTGGCAACTGCAATTTAATCCTGCCGGAAAATGCCTCCATCCCAAAGGTCACCTTCTGCTGGTCCAAACATAAAATATTTTTTGCGGGAGAGTCAGGGCAAGAATACTAGGATTCAGAAGTTTTGATACAAGTCTGTAACTAAATCCATCAATATGTTTGAAACGATCAGGTTATGAAAGCCTTGGGAGAGCCACTCAGGATGTACCTACCAAATGATATTTTCTGCAGATAGAAGATAAAACTACTTTCTAACAACTTTTGGATTTCAGCTGATTCCTGGCCTTACCATGCCTTGGTGTATTGATCTTTCTAATGTTTGTAATAGTTTTTTTTCCTCTTGCATTCCAGTTTTTACACACAACTTTATTTATGAACCAAAATAGTTTGATTTCTTTCCATGTGTGGATTTCGTGAGTTAATACCAACATCTGGTGATATGCACTGGAGATAAAGTGTTGACGTGTTCAATATTTATTTCCCTATTGTAAATGCTACACTAACTTTCTTGCCCGTGCTTATTCAAGAAGCTCACTTTCATAGTTTGTCAAAAGACATGCAACAGTATACAGCTGATTAATACAGTGAAAAAGCTGCACTGGGATCTCTATATCAAAGAGCTTGTGTTGCTTCACTCGCTGTATTTGCTGCTCGACATGCAGCCTGAGACATGTAGTGGCTTGGGTCTCCCTGACCTCACAAGCTGACATCCGAGATCTCCCAGAGCGAAATCCCAGCCTATAAATTTTACATGGAACAAAATCACAGACAGGAAAATCTCTGTTAACCATGATGGCCATCCCGGGGCTCAGAAGGGAGAGAATCCCAGAATCTGCCACGATCTGTTTGTCACTCATGGATCCAGCATACAGTCGTGAAGTAAACGTGACCGCCCCATGGGGAGAAACTCCTAACAAGCCTTTCAGCGTACAGCGGGAGTTGTATTTGGAAAAGCCTTCACTTTGAAGAAAAAATGATGACGGGTACTGACACCTCAGCTCAGTGTAGGCCAGCATGACAGCAGTGTCCTCAAAGCCCTTAAACTTCGCTGGCATGTGCTCCCGTATTTTCTCCTCTGGCATCCAGATCATCAGTGAACCAAGTATGGTGTAGAGAAAGTTGCTCCACGTGATGATGATAACATTCACTGTGGACTGCTGGACTCCGTACCGCTCAGCAAGATCACACTGCGTTGAACCCAGTGCGACATAGTTGAGAAACATGAAAAGCTCATCTATTGGCTGCAGGGAATGAGTCTGTGAGGAGGAAATTAAAGGTACATCAGTTTTCTAACATTATTCTGATACCATCAACTCTACTCTTTGTGAAGCTTTACTATATGGTCTACAGAAAATATAATAATTTGAACTACAAACACTTACTGAAGAACAACTCGGCTCTGTGAAGTTACCCCTCGGTGTTGGTATGACAGTGACCATATTTGGTAGTGCTGGCTCTATCAAGGCCCAGAAGCGTATGAGGTGTTTATACGATGCAAACCTTAAGAAAAACAAACCAACTGTTAAAACAGTGTTAGTCATAAACTAGCTCAAGAATATGGCATACAAGACCTAATTAGCTTGCATCACACATAGTGTGTCCTTCCTCTACCCCATCCTCCCACACCCCCACTTTGTCTAAAAAGCATGATTAAATAAGCAATTCCAAATAACATTCTACCAGTAATGTATGCAATAATATACATTACACTACATAGGCAATGCTCATAGTACTGTCAGGTGAAAACACATCTCCATTTTTGGTTGTTTTTGGCTTCTTTGTGTAAATTCATTTTATTGGTCACCCTTTATGTCTTTGAATTTTGTTACTAACATCAAACCAGTGATAATCAGAAAAACCATGCGACCAAATCTCGTTGCTGCTAAATTATAGGGGCGGGAATCACGAGGGACTTCACAATACGCATCGCAATACTTTGGTCACAAAATGCAATACTATCATGATACTATGACTCCTTAAGTAGCAGATTATTTTCAAAAGCACTTTGGTACGTGGCTCCATTCATTGTTCCTTCAACTGCATAAAATTTGCTATCACCATGAGATGACAATCCCACAACATGATGCTTCCACCTCCAAACCTCAATGTTGTAAGTAGTGTTTGAGTGATGTGCAGTGCCATTTCTCCACCAAACATGGTGTGTAGCATGACAACCAAAAACTTTTATTTTCACCTTTATTACATAAACTTTATTTATGAAAAATGTTTTGACTCCCTGTGTTAACGTGAGTAGCCACACTGGAAATATGTCCTGCAAAACATGATACTTAGTTCTACCATAGTATGTACATCATCAGATACATTCAGTACTTAACTCTTATTATCAAGTTCATCCGGGGTTCTCAAGATGGCGGCTTAAAGACAAGTCGGTGATAGCTGAGCTGGTGCGTCACTTCGTTGAGTTTTCATAATATATCCTACAAATACTGCATCCAGCAACCTTTAGCAAATGCACAACACATAATGAGCATTAACAACTATTTTTTTGAGGCAGTCTGACAGCATGTCGCAGGAGAAGAACGCAAAATCTAACAAGCCAGGCGAGCCTAGCCAGGAAGCTACCATAAGGGCTAACGAAGGCCCTGGACTTCGTGAGGTGATTTCTGAGATCATGGCAAACGTCTCCAAAGTCATCGATGAAAAACTCGGAACCGCTGTCACAGTTGCTGCAGTTACACTGGGAAGAGCTTGATAGTCATACCAAACGCATCACCGAAGCTGAGACTAGAATCTCTGTGCTGGAGGATACTGTTGATCCTATTAACAGTAATATGAGAGCGTTGGAAAAACAGGTGCGTGACTTGAGTGATCATAATGATGATTTGGAGAACCGTGGGAGGAGGAAGAATATTCGTATAGTTGGACTCCCTGATGGTGCCGAGGGCGATAATCCAACACTTTTTTTTTAGTCCTGGCTACCAAAAACCCTAAATATTGAAACGAAGATGGGACGGATTAAGCTGGAGAGGCCACACCCATGACCTGTCCTGGTGAGATTTCACAACTTTCTGGACAAACAGCATGTTATGAATGCATCGAGGGAGATGGGAAAACGGGGCCTAGCAGTGGAACACGAGAACACCAAGGTGATGATATTTCAAGACTTCTCTGCAGCGATAATCCAGAGGCGCAAACAGTTTGACAACACAAAGGAATGTCTGATCTGTGGGGGATGAATACAGCCAGCTCTACCCAGCTTCATTAAGAGTCACCGCAGCTCCACTAAGACCTTCCAAGATCCAGCTGAAGTGGATCAGTAAATTGACTCGCTGGATCTGACAGCTGTTGGTAACAAGTGAATATCGGACCGACTTAAAATTTAGACCTATGTGGTAGGTTGTTTTTTTATTTTACTTATCTTTATTTGCTTTTTTTTTGCTGGACTTTAAAGGGAAATATGCTATAAGATAGCTAGACTACCTGCTTGTACTGGTTCCAATTTAACACAGTAGGATGAGTATGTGGTGCCACCTCTTGGCTTTATTGATTAATTGACCATTTCTTTTACTGCAGAGGGCCCTAGAACTACTCTTTAGTTTGAGGTTTTTTTTCTTTAACTACGAGAGCAAGAACTTTAATGCCAATGTTAGGCTAGGTGCACCTTAAGCGTACTTTGTTTTGTTTGTTGTTATTTGGGGTTTGTTGCTTGGCTCACTTTTCTTTTGTATGATGTAACTAGGTATAGGCAGTTCAAGCACTCAGGAAATATTCTATAACAATTTGAATACAAAGCAAATATTGAAGTTATGTTCTTGGAATGGTTGTTGAAGCGGCTGCCCAGAGCTAGAGCCGCAAGGTTGTTGGGGCATCTCGTGATGGCAACCGCCGAACCAAGTGGTGGACACCAGTGGTGATGGGGGCCATTAAGCTGAAGAAGGAGTCCTATCAAGCTTGGTTGGCTTGTGGGACTCCTGAAGCAGCTCAAGTGTACCGGCAGGCCAAGCAGAGTGCAGCTCGGGTGGTTGCTGAAGCAAAAACTCGGTTATGGGAGGAGTTCGGTGGGGTTATGAAATAAGACTTTCGGTCGGCCATGAAGAGATTCTGGCAACCGGTCCGGTGGCTCAGGAGGGAGAAGCAGCTCTCTGTCCACACTGTGTATGGTGCGGATGGGGCACTGCTGACTTCGAATGGGGATATCGTCGGCGGTGGAAGGAATACTTCGAGGATCTCCTCAATCCCACTGGCACGCCTTCCACAGAGGAAGCAGGGCTTGTGGACGAGGGGGCTGACTCACCTATCACAGGGGCTGAGGTCGCCAAGGTGGTTAAAAATTTCTTATTGGCCGGGCCCCAGGGGTGGACAAAATTCACCCCGAGTACCTCAAGGCCCTGGCTGTTGAAGGGCTGTCATGGTTGACACGCCTCTGCAACATTGCGTGGAGGTCGGGGGCAGTGCTTTTGGCATGGCAAACAGGGGTGGTGGTTCCTCTCTTCAAAAAAAGGGGACCGGAGGGTGTGCTCCAACTTTAGAGGGATCACACTCCTCAGCCTCCCTGGGAAGGTCTATGCCAGGGTACTGGAGAGGAGAGTCCGGCCGTTGGTCGAACCTCAGATTCAGAAGGAGCAATGTGGTTTTCATCCTGGCCGTGGCACATCGGACCAGCTCTTTACCCTATCGAGAATCCTCGAGAGTTTGTGGGAGTTTGCTCAACCAGTTTACACGTGTTTTGTGGACTTGGAGAAGGCATTCAACTTATTATTTCTCAAAACCCTCAAAACTTTGAAAACGGCTTGCAATAACCCTATTACAGTCAACACTATAAAGGCACGGAGGATTATAAGAAGGCTGGAGGGCAGATTGCAAGCCACTTTGGTTCTTACCCCGATAAGTGATAATCTTGATTTCCTGCCGGGTACAACAGACAGAGGTTTTCAAATTTGGGCAGCCAAAGGCATTTCTAACCTGTGAGATTTATTCAATGGACCCACACTGATGTCTTTTGCTCAATTATCAGAAAAATATCCAAAAATATGACTTTTTCCGCCATTTGCAGATAAGGGATTATGTTAGTAGAGGCACTACGTTGCTCTCTAATCAAAGTTATTCATGTTACCAAGAATTTGCTTTTCTGCTCACAGAAGGCCAAATCAATAAGCAGATTCTACGATATTCTCAGGGACTATGGCAGCAGTGGTACCTGTTCCTTGAAACAAGTTTGGGAAAAAGAACTCAATTTAGAGATTACAGAAGACCAGTGATATGATGCCTGGAGAAGTGCGTGTTCGCTAAGCATTTGTAATAGAATAAAAGCTATTCAACATAAACTCTTACACAGAGCTCATAGTATATCTCCATTACAGCATCATAAATTTAACAAAGATCTTCCACCTACTTGTCTAAAATGTAAAACAGAGACAGCTACCCTCACTCATTGCTTATGGTCCCGTAGGAAAATACAGAGGTATTGGTTTATTATAGGGAAGGAAATTGATCCAATTCTAGGCTCAAATCTAGAAATTGACCCAATCCATATGCTTCTTGGGATATCAAGCAGCCTAATCAGTGATGAATATAAAAGACTGACATTCTGTGCAAGAAAGTGCATACTTTTAAACTGGATAACAGACAAAGTTCCATCTAAGACACAGTGGCATAAAGTAATATGTCTCACTGGACTATTTAACATGTATGTTGCATGATAAAGATGATGTATTTCATAGAACATGAGAGTCCTTTGTGCCTTATATGGGATAAGATATTTCTGCAATCCTCTCCAGAGGAAGCATGTAAATTATAATAAGTGTGTTGGATGCTTTTTATTGCCTTTCATTTTGCTGTAGCTTAATGTTTGTTCTGTATCATTGTATCTGTGAGACGAGGTATGTTCTGTTCTTGTTGAGGGGGAGGGTGTTGTGTCTATCTTATTTTACTTTTTTCTGTTGAGAAATGTAAAAATTGAATACATTCATAAAAAAACTTATCATAGACTGCCTGTAACATATTTTGTTTATTTTTTGTCATGTTTTTATCCTTGTTACTGTGATTCTTGGCATGTCTATTAAGTTTGTTACTTTGAAAACAAACTACAAATAAGCAGGAATGAGCTCTATTGTCATTCATCTATAAACCTACATTAGAACATGAACGTATCTATAACTTTAACACACTTGGTGCATTCATCTCTGTTAGGAGCGTTGGATTTACCTTGTGAAAAAGCAGATGTCTCTGTCGGAGCCTGCAAAGCGTTGTAAACCAAACCGCTGTGTGATGGCTTGGTCTTCAATCTCTTGTTTTACTTGGTTCACCTCCTCTTTGAGAGCCAAAGTATAGTCATGATCCAAGTGTACGCTAGCATTCTGTGATGCATCACCCGCCATTAGTCTTGACGGTGGAAGAAAATAATTGTTCCACTCAAACAAAGCTGGGATTGCTCCCTGTTTTAACATCCTTCGTCCAGTCTCGGACGACGGCTCACAGATGTCCTCCTCCTTGAAATGCCGGCTGCAGACTCGAGTATGGGGTGTAACTGTGAAGTCACACCTCCGGATAGCGACTATCCATTTTTGCTTGGTTTCTTCATTTGACGGAAATGTGTGAAAACTAAGCACTTTGTTGGACTTGCTCGAAGTCTGACACAAAGGAACACAGCAATGTTCTGCTGTAGTGCTCTCGTTTTTTTGAAATTTAAACTTCTTTTTCTGTGACGGTCTCACTACTTCACAGGAACTGGAAACGTCGTGAAGCGCAGGTAGCCCAGCTGGTGGCTCATCAGGTGAAGCTTCTGTGGTGGAAGCTTCGATGGCAGAGGCTTCAGTGAGTGACTTTGATCGCCATAACTCAAATGTGCCACTTATCGAATCCTGTCTTTGTGGAACGACAGACTGAAAGTAATCTGGATGCTCAAGGTCATTCACATGGGATCCTGAAACCAGTAAGAAAAATGTAAGCCAAAATATACTGATCAAATATCTGGTAATAATGAATTAACTGTACCTTAAAGCAACACTATGCAACATTTTCACTTTAAAACCCAGGTGTTAATAAAGTTTTCATAAATTTGCACCATTTTTCCATCCAGTCTTGTCAATTTGCAACTTTATGGCTCCCTCTCAAGTATCATACATTTGCAAGTTTTTTCATAAATTTGTGACTTTTCAGCCCTATCCTAAATGTACAACTCCACCCCACCTTAAGTCTTGTAAACATTTTACCTAAACTGGCCACTTTTTAACCCTCTCATAAATGTGCCTTTCTCCTACCTCTGTAATTTACACTACTGTACAAACTTGCATTTTTTTGTATTTTTTCCCATGCAAATTAATACTGTAATTGAGAAAATACACATTTCAAAATGACTGATTTACTCCGCATTTTCCTTGAAAACAAAGATTGGTAGACTCATAACTCTCCCTTAATTGAGTACAATTATGATGGGAAAAATACTTTTACTCAAGTATATTTGGTCAAACTTTTGAGTTACTTTTGATTTCACAGATGTGAAGACAGGGCAGAAGTATGCTTGTTCACAGAGGGCAAATGCGCGCGCGCGCGCGCACGCACACACACACAAAGTACATCTAAGAGTAAAAAAAAAATGCAGAGTAAAGTCACAAATTTAAAAGAAAAAAAGTTGTAACTTTACAAATAAAAAGTTGTGAATGTACATAACAAGTCCAAATTTTATCACAAAGAAATCACAAATTTACAGGAAAAAAATATGAAAAGAAATACCTCCAGTTTATGAGAAAATGCCTCACAATGAAGATTAAGAGCATAAAGTTTTAAATGTACAAGAAAACTAATTCAAGACAGAAATGCACATTTATGAGGAAACGGTTGCACACTCATGACTAAAATTAAGAGATGTTCATGGTTTTTTGGGAAATGTATGAAAAAAAATTCAAATTATGCGGGAAAACTAATCTACAAGAGAAAAGCCACAAATTTATGAGAATAAAAACAGTCAATTTTGGGAGGAAAGTGTCACCTCAGAAACTGGACAAACTCAAGTCATCCCTCACCACTCGATAACTTTTTAGTCGATACTTCCTTAGTCCTTACTCCTCCTTATGTAATTATTTTGGTGACTACTTATACTTGACTAATAAGCCTAAGGTACTTTTACTCAGTAACTATTTCTGGATACTCTACCCCTGGTTGTTAATTAGTTGAATCCATTACTCAAAGCTTTCTAACGTAAAACACACATTTGGTTTCTGGTGTTGGTACTTTCACAACAGCAGAAAACCAGGAAGTATCCAAAATGTCCTTATTCTTTCTCACCAGTTGTCTCTTCCTGTAGGTCTTGCCGTGGTAATGCTGAAAACTTCCTTTGCACGAGGCAAGAATATGGCAGGGTATCGGTGGTCCACATTTCCTAGGGTCCCATGTACAATGTAGGAACCCAGTTGGAATTCAATTCATCCATTTCATATGCCGGTTGACCTACAAGAAAACAACACTGATCTTACACCACCTCAGTCATAATATTCAAATATAGCCACAGATTGGGTTCTAAGCAGTTGTAGACTTCAGCATTTAAAACCTAAATTGTCCAACAAATTAAGTTGTACTTTAGAAGAATGACACTTTGCTGGGAGGATTCTGAACCTCGGCCTCCAGCATACAGAATTATCACCTTAACCACTCCAACATGACTACTACGGGTCACAATAACAAAATGTTCCACTGACAAGACACAAAGCCTGATAAACATGATTTTTTTGGCACATGAACAGAATTGCGTGAAATCTGGTGTTTTGCTTAAGAATACTGTTGTGATTGTGAAGTTTCATCAAGTCTGGATCACTACATCAGAAGATAAATCACATATGTGCCAAAGAGAACCCATACAGGTTTAGTGGCCTATAAAATCAAAACGGATTGACATTTTTGGATAATTTTAACTTTTCATCATCAGTACTTGTAGATGATCTCTGCTTAATCTCAAGCAGTTTGGATGAAAGTGGTGCAGAAACCTTCATTTTTAGAGGATACGAAAGGTGGAGAAAAGTTGTGGAAGATTTCAGAGATTAGAACTATGAAAGAATTTTGAGTGTAGACCCAGCCATTCTTGAGATATTTACAAAAATGTAAAACTGATTATTGTAGTGCCACCTATACAAGCACTGCCTTGATTTTGGGTGTCTGAGTAGTGGGGAGAATTTCTGACCAGACAGTAAAAGTAAATGTTTCTACTTATTACTGTTTTTTGCTCCCCCACTTGAAACCCTAATCAATAAAAGATGTGCTTTACCCAAGCTCTGGATCAACACATAAACACAGAAAGAGCAGCATTATTATGCCGTTAATGCTGGGTACCGATCTTGTTTGGGTACCCATTTTGTCAGTAGGCAATTGGGGGGGGGGGGGGGGGGTCATCTCCCTTGTTAACAAAATGACCCAAAACCATCACCTTGTTAAACTGTCATCCCCCACCCCCTCCCAATCCCCCTAAATCCCCTTAAAGAGTGCAAGCATAGTAAAACAGAACATGTCAGTGACAGTATAGTTATAAATGTATCAGAAAAATACTGAAAACTAACGAGCTGCAAATTTAATAGAAAAAAAATCATTTCATGAGTATACAGATGTAAGGTCTTATGTATAAAAGGGTAACAAGTTTATCACAAAAACTTGCAAATTCATAGGCAAAAAGCAATAAATTTATTAGAAAATGTGCAAACTTGCCAGGTCAAAGTTATAAACGTAAGTGTCATATGGGAATTGTGCCTCGGGGCTTGCCGTAGCTCAGCCGGGGGTTGGGGGTTGATGATGTCAGGCGGACTATGGCTAGGATATATATTGTGCTGTTCAGTTCAATAAAGGGAGTTCAGTGTTCAACAGAGAGGTCTCCGTCTTCCATTATTCAGACGTAACATTTGGCGACAAAGAAAAAATGGGCACGTGCGTCAGGGAGCCACCTCCTTTTCTGCAGTCCCAGGGCACACCGGCTATACCGTGGGCTTGCTGGAGAAACATGTTTGAGGTGTATGTGAAGGCAGCTGGACTTGGTAACGTCAGCGAGGAGAGACAGAGGAGCTTGTTAGTCCATTACCTTGGCACCGAAGGGCAACAAATTTTTTTCGGGTTGTGTGGTGGCGGTTCGCTGGAAGACGGGCTGACATTAATGGACAGTACCTTCGGTGACAACTCCACCATCACCGAAAGGAGGTATGAATTTTTTGACCGTCAACAGCAAACGGGTGAGTCCATACAATCATTTATCATGGAGCTACGCAGCTTAGTGAGGGAGTGCGCCTTCAGGCCCATCAAGGAGGAGCTAGTGAGGGATAAGCTGACCCACAGCACCAACAACGTGTGCCTGAGAGACATGCTAAGGCTAACTCGGGAAACTCTCTTGCTGGATTGTGTGTTAGACTTGATCAGGCAAAGGGAGTCCACGGTCCTGCAGAGGCTAACAGCATCAGCTACCGAAGGGCCGGCTGTTTGTAGTTTCCTGCTGGGAGCGACGGTTAGCATCCTAACTAGGCCTCGAGAGCGGGCTAAGAAGACAAGGCGGATAAAGACGTGGAACAGGGCCCACACCTTAACCTCTGGCTCAGTAATGGCAGAGCCCAGCGACACCGGACAGGTGTGTGTAGCACGGATGGGAAAGGGGCCGCTAAAGTGTTGTGTGCTTCAGCTCGACGGGGTCGATGTGCCCCTTATGGTGGATTTGGGGGCCGGTAGATCCATCCTGTGCATGTCTACAATGAGGAGGCTGTTCCCCAAGAAAGTTATCAACGCGGGTGCAGTGAAGATGTTAGGGTATGGACATGCGGAGATCGAGATGGTGGGCACGGCAGAGTTCTCGGTGATGTGCGGGTCGAAGACAGTATCCAGTTTCACATTCCAGGTGGCGCACCAGAGCACGAACTTGCTGGGAATTGACCTACTAGGGGTGCTGGGGTTTTCCATAAAGGACCCGGAGGGCTCAACTGTGCTGACGGTGTATTCCGATTCACACCTACGCTGGCCAGCGTTGTTTAGGGGCCTGGGTTGTATCGGAGCTTTCCACCATCGCCCCCTCATTGACAGGAATGTGACACCGAGGATTCAGCCACTGCGGCGACTTCCACTTGCGCTTCGGGATAATGTTACAGAGGAGCTAACCAAATTACCAGAGGCTGGCATCATCAAGAAGGTGGACGCCTCGCCCTGGATATCCAACCTGGTGGTGGCCAAGAAGAAGGGGGGAGGCACCAGACCGTGCATAGATCTCCGGATGGTGAATAAAGCAGTCATCCCGGACAGATACCCCCTCCCGACCATGAAGGAGCTCACAGCGACGTTCAGTGGGTCACAGGTTTTCACAAAGTTAGACCTCCGTCAGGGTTACCTGTAGGTGCCCCTCCACCCGGCCAGCAGGAACCTGACGGCGTTCGTGACTCACATGAGGGTTTTCAGATATACCCGAATGCCGTTCGGCCTGAGCTCTTCACCCAATTGTTTCCAGAAAGTCATGTCGACGATTCTGGCAGATCTCAAAGGCGTGGTGGCATATTTAGATGGCATCGTGGTGCATGATGCGTCACCGGAGGAGCATGATGGGAAGCTGGAGAGGGTCCTGACAACACTTCAAGAACACGGGGTCACCCTGAATGGCGAGAAGTGCATCTTTGCGGCAGACGCCATAGAGTTTGTGGGGTTTCGGCTGACTGGAAGAGGGCTTCAACCGCTACAGTCAAACGTGGAGGTGGTGCTGCGCATTCTGGACCCCTCCACGCCCACACAGATCTCGTCATTTCTGGATATGGTCAACTTTTATGGATGGTTCATTCCCCACTATTCAGAGACGATCAAACCTCTCCGAGCCTTGTTAAAGCAGGATGGATTGGACCCCAGCCTGCTCGGTGGCGGTTGCCAGGTTGAAACAACAGCTTACCTCCCCACTGGTGTTGGCTCATTTTGACCCCAACCAAGCGACCATTGTAACCTGCAACGCATCTGGTTCAGCACTGGGGGCGGTCATGTCCCAGGTGCAGGATGGCACAGAGTGCCCAGTGGCATTCGCATCAAGGTCACTCTCGGCTGCAGAACAAAAATATGCCGTGGGTGAGATGGAAGCGCTCGCCTGCGTCTGGGCGTGTGAGAGGTGGCACATTTACCTCTACGGGTGCCATTTCACCCTATGGACAGACCACCGGGCGCTCACAACTTTGCTGGAGACATCGGGTCGAGGCACAGGCCGCTGAGGATCCACAGGTGGTCCAAAAGACTGACAGCCTATAATTTCACCACCCAGTTCTCCCCAGGAAAGGATAACATCGTAGCAGATCTCTTATCTCACGCCACGGCCAATTCCTCCCAACCAGACAACGGTGGCGATGACCCAGCAGAGGCGGACCTAATCCACACACTGTACGGGACCCTCCAAAGTATGGTGTCTCCTCGGGAACTCCGGGAGGAGTCAGAACAGGACCCAATACTGGCACAGCTGCACTCGGCAATTTGAGAAGGTTGGCCAGCAAAGGTGCAGGGCAAGCTAGCACTTTACTATCAAGCTAAGGATGAGCTGAGCTGCTGGAACAAGGTGTGCGTGGCAAGAGGACACTGCGCCTTGGCCCCGTCGTCCCTGAGGGCACGTGTCCTGACGATGCTGCACGAGGGTCATCTGGGTGTGGTCAAGGTCACGCAACGCAGTAGGGACTCCGTCTGGTGGCCGAGCATTGATAAGGACATCGAGGCCATGGAGAAACACTGCGTGCCATGTTTGGAGAGCGGCAAGACTGGCGGATCCCCCACCCCACCCCACCCCTGTGGCCCGTGGCGTACCCGGAAGGACCCTGGAGACACATTGAGCTGAATATCTGTGGCGAGCTGCACGCGACACTCTTGAATAGCCAGTTCCTACTCGTGGCCTATGACATGTTCTCAAAGTGGCCGGAGGTGCTGCCAGCGAACTCAAGTCACGACAGATGTGGTCACGAGTTTCCTGTTGTCCCCATTTGCCAGGTGGGGGACACCGGGCACGGTTACGACGGACAATGGCCCGCAGTTCACCTCCGGAGCATTTTTGGAGTTCCTGAGTAGTAGGGGTGTGAAACTTGTCAAGACGGTGTTCTATCACCCTCAAGCCAAAGGGGGTGTCGAGCGGTTTAACAAAACGTTGAAGAATGGACTGAGAGTGCACTTGGCGGATGGTTTTGCATTCCAGGACGCCCTACAAAGCACGCTGCTGCACTACAGAGCATCTGTCCACGCCACGACAGGATGTTCCCCTGCAGCTCTCATGCTGGGGCGTGAATTGCTCCTGCCAGTGGATCGATTGAGGCCGCCCACGACGCGTCCCATGGAAGGTACGGATGCAGTTAGGAGTCAGGTCACCAGGCAGCAACATAGAATGAAGTGGCAATTCGATAAGAAGCATAGGGTGAGGAGTCACGGACTGAAAGTGGCAGACCAGGTGTGGCTCAAACATCCTGTCCGCACCCATAAGCTGCAAGACAGGGCCTGCGCAGCGGCCCTGTCCACAGTGGATCACAAGGCAGCGGGGGATACATTTGAGCTTGAAGACGGTTCACGGTGGCACGCCAGTAGACTTAGAAGGTCGCCACTGGAGCAGAGGACTGAAGCTGCAGCGGGTCATTTCAATGCGAGCTGGGACTGGGGGGTCCTGACTGATGAGCGCCCTCAAACAAGGCTGATGATGCCAGATGCAGGGTCCCCTCCTAGGGGACGCCCGGCTAGAATTTGTTGGAGGCCCAGGTACTTGAAGGACTATCTGGTGAGGACTGCCATATTTGACGCCTGCTGGGACTAGCGGCAGAATAATCCGCTCCAACAAGGCGGGGCGTTCTGGCAGTCTACCCAGTCACCCGTGTAGTTCACCTGTTTATAGTTATGCATGTAGATGTGTTAAAAAAAAAAGGTTGGATGGTGATGTTTAAATGATGAGTTTCATGTTCATTGGATCACTGAAATGGGGGGGGGGGGCTGGAACTTTGTAAGGGGGGGATGTCACATATGGAAATTGTGCCTCGGGGCTTGCTGTAGCTCAGCCGGGGGTTGAGGGTTGATGACGTCAGGTGGGCTATGGCTGGGATATATATTGTGCTGTTCAGCTCAATAAAGGGAGTTCAGTGATCAACAGAGGTCTCAGTCTTCCATTATTCAGACGTAACAATAACATTTGAGAAAAATGTTAGTTTACAAAAAACTATTTTTTCCCTCATAAATTTACCCATCTTTCCTCTTAAAATTGCATGTTTTTTGTCTTAAATTTCCAAATTTTGTCTTTTAAATGTGACTTTTTTCATGTAAATTTGCAACTTCTTTCTCGTAATTTTTTTTTCATATTTTACTTTTTCTTGTAAATTTGCAAGCGTTTTCCCCCTCATAATTTTGTCCCTTTTTTCTTACAAATGTGTTTTCTCATAAATATACAACTTCTTTCTGATAAATTTAAACTTTTGTTGTAATTCTTTTTTCGCAATCTTGCGACTTTTTCCTCACAAATTTGTTTTTCCCCCTCATAAATTTGCTGTTTTTATCTGTTAAACTTTCAATTTATTCTCATAAATTGTCACCTTTTTTTTTCTTACAAACTTATATTTTTTAAATTGCGAATTACCATCTTTTATTATATTTTTGCACCTTTATTCTTGCAAATTTGTACTTAATTTATGTTTACACCTGATGCTGAACACACCCACCACCACCCCCCATGTTAAAAAATAAGCCCCCTACTGTCTTCTCAGTCAGCACCGATGCTAACGTTAAAACAGTTTTAGGCCACTTTAAAATACATTAAACACTCACCAGCATGAAAACGGTGACAGCACACTTTCAGTGAGTTTGGGACGTCTGTAAAACTGATGCCTGTGCGCCTCACAGCTGGTGTCCACGCCGGCCGTCTTCTCCTTGTGACTTCAGAGACATGGCTGCCTTGATTCGGCTTCCAGGCCGGGAAACTAAAAAAAAAAAATAAAATGACAACTTGTTGTCCGACGTGTTACCGCGTCGACTGTGTGAACGTTTGGTACATCCGAGGTCCTTCCAACCATAACTTTAAATGAACGGTGGAAAAAAAAAAAACCAACAGCAACGATAGTACCACTCAATATGGCGATAGCACCCATAAGTCGTAGCGGTGTGACGTCACGTAGCTCAACCCAATGACGTAGATGGAGCTAGACCGCTCACTGTTTGGCGCACAACAGCGTCGCCATGGCAAATCGGCGCGGACTTCCGGTAGTGGCAAGAAGCTGTGGCGCGCTATTTGATCCTTTCAAAACACATTAACTTCAAAGTCTCCAAACAATGTTTGATGACACGCTTTGTGTTGTTTCATCACACCAACTGATTGAAAAAGATAAAAACAAAGCACAAGGCATCTTTCTACGACAATCACACTCATATAATAGTGTGACGTTTGCAAGGTTCACACAAAGAAAGAGGAGCAAGATGGTTGTGATGAGGCTGCTTTATTTACACACCACCAACCCCCAACTTGGTTCTGAGCACAGACAGGAGGGGAGGTCATTCTCCCAGACCCCTGTTTGAATCATGGTTATGTGACAGAGATCATCCTGCGCAGTTCACCCCACACGGGACACGAACCCGCGACCTCTCAGTCAACTAACACAGTTCGAGCAAGGGAGACACAGCACGATCGCGCTGAGCTAAAGGTCCGACCAATAGCTCAGCGCTACCGATACTGTATGAGGCTTTGGGAGGGAGGTTTTACTAACGTTCTACGCCGAACAGTACTAGTTGGCATCCGTTACACTCTCCCCCTTAAACCTCACTCCCATGCCGGGTTCACGGCACCAGTGTGACAGAGATCATCCTGCGCAGTTCGCCCCACACGGGACACGAACCCGCGACCTCTCAGTCAACTAACACAGTTCGAGCAAGGGAGACACAGCACGATCGCGCTGAGCTAAGGGTCCGACCGATAGCTCAGCGCTACCGATACTGTATGAGGCTTTGGGAGGGAGGTTTTACTAACGTTCTACGCCGAACAGTACTAGTTGGCATCCGTTACAGTTACACACACACATGATACATCTTGCCCTAATCCTGCTAAACACTGCTGGGTCATTATAACGCAGTTATAATGACACAGCAGTATAACTCAGTAATAACATATTTAATACACACAGTAACGTTTTCAACTGGCAAAGCATGCTGGGAAATCCCTGCCCCCCTTAACATGGCCCCGACGTTACACTGCACCCCCCTGGACTGGTTTCTGTCCCCAGAAAATTCAAAGTCCACTTTCAGAAATCCAATGCGAGTCAGCCCGGTGCTGGGGCGGCATGCACGGGCCATCCAGTGTCCATCTGAGTCTCGGTCGGAATATCTGGTTGGGGTAGGGTTCCGGTTTGGCCACCAGCGGGCGGATGGACACATCTGACAGCTTCTGTAGGACCACGCACAGTCCCTTCCCTGGCAGCGGGAGTCCCAAGCCCACTCCGGCCGACTCCCACCGCTGCCAGGTCTCCCAGGCGGCCGCTGGCCCGCGTCCATGCGTCCAGCCCTTGCCGTGCCTGGAAAATGGCCGGATCTCCGTCCTGCTCGCTCCGCTGCTGCGCCGAGGGCCTCCGTGACGTCACCGAAAGGGAAAGCATCTGCGGGTGGCGGTAGGACACGCACAGTTCCTCCTCTGGCAGCAGGAGTCCCATGACTCCCACCGCTGCCAGGACCTCCCAGGCGGCCGCTGGCCCGCGTCCAGGCGTCCAGCCCCTGCCGAGCCCGGGAAAAGACCGGATCTGTCCTGCTCGTTCCACTGCTGCTGCGCTTCAAAGGCCTCTGTGACGTCACCGCTGGGGGAAGCATCTGCAGGAGGCGGCTTTTCCTCCGTCCATGCCACCTTGCTCTAATTTAACGTCGGCGAGGGGCCAGTTTGTCGTGCGCTGCGTGTGGGGCAGTACCATGCGATGTACCCTGGCTCTGTGCAGCAGAAGCCCCCCTTCCTCGCGTCGCCACGGCTGTCTCCTTCGTGCATGCGCTGCCGTAGCTCCTCCTCCCACTCGCTCTCAGCACAGTGGTTTCCTCCGATGACCAGTCGTTCAGCGCGGCAGCCAACTCGACCTGGGCCAGGTGGTCATCCAACAGGTTCTCGACGTTGTAGCGGGGAATCTTGGCCCGCTGCTGGACGGATGGGACGGTCATCTCCCGGTCAATCGCTGCTCCTAATTGCTCTGGAATCGCCAGCCCATCCTGCCCTGAAAAGGGCGGGAAACAGGGCTGGTTTGCTCTGCTCAGTCCCGTCGGGTCCGCTGCTCCGTCCATCGCGGCGAGCCTCTCCGGGGGTGCCGGCATCTCAGCTCTACGCTCCGTTCCCAGCCGAGCGATGAACCGCTCCGGCCGTTGGACCTCCGCCTGGATCCTCATCTTGCTCCATCCCCACTCCTGACACCAGTGTGACGTTTGCGGGATTCACACAAAGAAAGAGGAGCAAGATGGTTGTGATGAACAGGCTTTATTTACACACCACCGACCCCCAACTTGGTTCTGAGCACAGACAGGAGGGGAGGTCATTCTCCCAGACCCCTGTTTGAATCATGGTTACACACACACATGATACATCTTGCCCTAATCCTGCTAAACACTGCTGGGTCATTATAACGCAGTTATAATGACACAGCAGTATAACTCAGTAATAACACATTTAATACACACACAGCAACGTTTTCAACTGGCAAAGCATGCTGGGAAATCCCTGCCCCCCTTAACATGGCCCCGACGTTACAATAGCAAACACTGAGCCTCCAATATCCTTCATATTGTGACGTTTGCGGGATTCACACAAAGAAAGAGGAGCAAGATAGTTGTGATGAACAGGCTTTATTTACACACCACCGACCCCCAACTTCCTTCTGAGCACAGAGAGGAGAGGAGGTCATTCTCCCAGACCTCGGTTTCAATCATGGTTACACACACACATGGTACAGCTTGCCCTAATCCTGCTAAACACTGCTGGGTCATTATAACGCAGTTATAATGACACAGCAGTATAACTCAGTAATAACACATTTAATACACACACAGAGTAACGTTTTCAACTGGTAAAACATGCTGGGAAATCCCTGCCCCCCTTAAAATGGCCCCGACGTTATTTTCTGGGGACAGAAAATTCAAAGTCCACTTTCAGAAATCCAACGCGAGTCAGCCCCGTGCCGGGGCGGCATGCACGGGCCATCCAGTGTCCATCTGAGTCTCGGTCGGAGTATCTGGTTGGGGTAGGGTTCCGGTTTGGCCACCAGCGGGCGGATGGACACATCTGACAGCCTCTGTAGGACCACGCACAGTCCCTTCCCTGGCAGCGGGAGTCCCAAGCCCGCTCCGGCCGACTCCCACCGCTGCCAGGTCTCCCAGGCGGCCGCTGGCCCGCATCCATGCGTCCAGCCCTTGCCGCACCTGGAAAATGGCCGGATCTTCGTCCTGCTCGCTCCGCTGCTGCGCGTCTGCTGCGCCGAGGGCCTCTGTGACGTCACCGAAAGGGGAAACATCTGCGGTGGCGGTAGGACACGCACAGTTCCTCCTCTGGCAGCGGGAGTCACGACTCCCACCGCTGCCAGGACCTCCCAGGCGGCCGCTGGCCCGCGTCCAGGCGTCCAGCCCCTGCCGATCCTGGGAAAAGACCGGATCTGTCCTGCTCGCTCTCGCTGCTGCTGCGCTCCAAAGGCCTCTGTGACGTCACCGCCGGGGGGAGCATCTGCAGGAGGCGGCTTTTTCTCCATCCATGCCACCTCGCTCTAATTTAACGTCGGCGAGGGGCCAGTTTGTCGTGCGCTGTGTGTGGGGCAGTACCATGCAATGTACCCTGGCTCTGTGCAGCGGAAGCCCCCCTTCCTCGCGTCGCCGCCGCTGTCTCCTTCGTGCACGCGCTGCTGTGATCTGCCGTAGCTCCTTCTCCCACTCGTTCTCAGCACGGTGGTTTCCTCCGATGACCAGTTGTTCAGCGCGGCAGCCAACTCGACCTGGGCCAGGTGGTCATCCAACAGGTTCTCGCCGTTGTAGCGGGGAATCTTGGCCTGCTGCTGGACGGATGGGACGGTCATCTCCTGGTCGATCTATCTACGTCTAGCTCTATCTACGTCATTGGCTCAACCAGGAAGTATCGGGTGAGATTTATGTCGCTCTTCAGCCACATTCAGCTGTTTTAGTCAATGACGTAGATAGAGCTAGACCGCTCATTGCCCGCTGAGAGGCGGCAAATAGGAGCTGACTTCCGGTAGTGGCAAGACGTGGTGTCAGATTCGAACGTCAGCACGGAATGTGGCTTTGTGTTTCGTGATTTACCAAGGTTACAGTAAACTTCTGTGGTGGAATCAAGTCACAATGCTTGAGATACGTTGAGAACACCACCAGGCCAGGAGGCCCTAGACCAGCACTGGCATTTTGAAGCCTTTGGACGCACTGAAAATTAGTAATTTGTTCACTTTGTGAAAATTATGTAGAAAAGTACACTTTTGGTGAGATTTTTAAAAAGCAATGCATTTCATATCGTCAAAATGCTTTTCTTAAACAATTTTGGCACGCTATTTCTGGGAAAATAGGCTACTTCATAAGTTTCAAACATTTTGTTTTTGCCCTAAAGCTGGCATTTTATAGCAAATTGTTCATAAAATTTCATTGTGAAATATATATTTCCTACAGTACTCCTGGCAACAGTACCGAATTAATTAGACACCCAGAGTCCAACCTGACATGCCAGTTGGGAAGATGGCTGTGCGGGGAATCGAACCCCGGTCGCTGGCGTAGCAGCCCAGCATGCAAACCACAGCCGAAACACCAAGTCCCTGTACTACACCACCAAGTCCCTTGAGGTGAATTTTCTATCCCTCTTTACACTAAAACATAATTTGGAATTTTTGATTACTGCATGTGCTGCTTTTTAAGTCCAACTGAACAATTTGAATTGGAGAAAAATTGTTTAAAAAACAAAATTTCTTATTTGGCATTTGTTCGAATATTTTCTAGAGCCCGTGAAACAGGGTAAGTGAAACACTAATGTTGCAGAAAGTATGAAATGTTTTTATTGACACAATCACTGCATCAGCATTCAGCAATCATTATGCATGTGTCATTGTGTGGTGGTCTCTGTTTGTTGTAGCCTCATGTAGGCAGAACGTGTGAAGAGGCTAAATATGAAGGATATTGGAGGCTCTGTGTTTGCTATTATATGAGTGTGATTGTCGTAGAAAGATGCCTTGTGCTTTGTTTTTATCTTTTTCAATCAGTTGGTGTGATGAAACAACACAAAGCGTGTCATCAAACACTGTTTGGAGACTTTGAAGTTAATGTGTTTTGAAAGGATCAAATAGCGCGCCACAGCTTCTTGCCACTACCGGAAGTCAGCGCCGATTTGCCATGGCGACGCTGTTGTCCGCCAAACAGTGAGCGGTCTAGTTCTATCTACGTCATTGGTTTTAGTTCATTTTGTAGAACCACCATGCTGTAGTTGTTTTGATGCAATACTGCTACTTTACCCCAAGATGGCAACATTGTTCCATTTACCTGTTTCACTTTATTCAGAGACAAATTTGTTCCAGAGTTCAGAAACTTGTTGGGGAAGGGGACATTTGGAGCAATGTTTGGTCAAGGGAAAAAAAAAAAGTCTGTTTAAGTTAAGTTCAAGGATAAACTAGCCTACCAACATGGGTAATAGATGTTCTTTCCTCATTTAACATCATTTTGTGACTTTTCTCGTAAATATGCAACAACAGTTTCCTTAACGATGCAATTTTTGTATGCCCCCCAAAAAAAGTCATCTATGACTATGGAACTGCAGTTTGCAGACCCCTGATTTAGACATTACAAAGAATGTTTGGTTTATTGGTGCCTGACATTAACAGGCATTAGTAGACAAGGAAGAAAAAATAAAAAAAAGCAACAAAACAGTCTTAACAGACACTACAATTCAATTCAATTTTATTTATATAGCGCCAAATCACAACACAGGTTATCTCAAGGCACGTTACAAAAAAAGAGTGGGTTTAGGCCACGCTCTCAAATTTATAGAACCCAGCAGAGACCCCTAAGAGCAAGCACTGTGGCGACACAGGCGAGAAAAATCTTCCCTTTAACGGGCAGAAACCTCGAGCGGAACCATAGCTCATAGAGGACGGCCATCCGCCTTGACCGGCTGGGTTCAAAAAAGAGGTAAAAAGTAGGAGGCCTGGCAGTAGCTACATTCAAAACAAATGTAACAACGTGGAGGAACAAAATAAGTTCAGGCATGACACAGCGAGCTGAAGGTTTAAGAGTTTTATTCCTCCATCATCATGAGACACACTGCAGCACTGTGTGCTGTGTGTGCACTCCTCTGAGGCATGTAAAGTCAGCTCTTTTATACAGTGATACAGACAGAGAATGTATGGCACATTAGCATATCAATTGTCATCTAATACACATCGGTCAATACACATGATTAGCATGACATTGGTTGGCTCAAGGACACATGCATACAGTCCCATCTGACTGCTTCCTGTGGTTCCCTGTCCACATGTAAATTGTCCTCTGCTTCTTCCAGCCCTGCTACTGAGGAATGTCTCCCTGCTGTGTTTAGTATCACCACACCAGGCCCCCCCCCCCGGAACACCCAGAAAGGGCTGTGACCCCCCCCCCCCCCCCGTAGTTTGGCTCCAGCTCCGGTAGAACTGTCGGAGGGCATGTCAGTCCGTGGGGGGACGGGGGAGGGGTGGAAAGGGCAGTGTTCTCCGCTCAGAGTTCTAGCACGTTGAACGGCCGTGGATCATGGGCGCACAGGCCGGTGTGTTTCGTACGTAATGGAACCAGATGGCGATCGGTCAGCTTAAGGAGAGAGGTGCGGAAAAAGCTCTGTGCAGGAAGAGAGAGAGGGGGGTGGGAGTAAGCGAGTGCCGGCCCGGGACGACAAAGGTGCCTGGGCCGCGCAAAAATTGCGTGTGGATCCGCAATGATGAGGGACTGTCCCATTAAACATGGTGGAAATCCACAGCGGCTGTGAAAAAAAATTATATCTCTGACTTCTCTCGTGTTTTGGTCCAGCGAGGATGTGGGGAAGGTGAGCAGCCAAATTCCCCAAGGATGCGTAGCGGCTGTGATAAACTGAAGCTGTGTCAGGGACTCGGCAGTTTGGATTTAGGTGCGGGAAACAGTCCTAAAGTCATCAGGGAAAGCAATCGGCTAAATTCCTGATGTGCGCCGCGGCTGAGAAACCCATACAAAGTCCTGTGTGGCGGCTGCACGTCCGTTCCAGGTGCACGAGCAGCCCTGAAGGTTCCGAGGGTGGCGATCGGCCATTTTTCTTGGGCATGTGCAGTGGCGGAGGACAAATGTATCAGTCTGTGGAACCGGTTTTGTCCTGTGCGTGGCGCGCACTTGGCGCAGTGACCACATAGCTGAAAGTTGCGCAGAAGGTCCGTTGTCAAGAGTTGAGTCAGGGTCAGGGAGCTTGATGGAACTCAACGCAGTCAGCGCCGATGGTCTTCCCTGTTCAAGCTGTTTCCGTGCGTTCGCTCGTGTCACTGATCAGAAGGTTGCGTGCATCTCGGTCCCAGCGCTGCGCTCTTGGCCCTGGAGGTCACCATCGTGGAGAGAGGACAAGGTGTGCGCGCTCCCGTGTGGATGTGAAGGATGTAGGCGATCCCCGGTCTCTAGAATCCACAGTGCGGTGAGAGGGAGCAGACGGTCATTCTCCCTCGTCAGGGTCACCAGTGTGGAGGTAAAAGATCAGGCAAGGGTCACACCATGATGCGTTCTGAGGCTTCCCGTCCAGGTCATCTCCGGGGTGTTCACCTCGTGTTCCATTCTTCGTCAAGGGTCACCAGTGTGGAGGAACAAAATAAGTTCAGGTGTGACACGGCGAGCCGAAGGTTTAAGAGTTTTATTCCTCCATCATCATGAGACACACTGCAGCACTGTGTGCTGTGTGTGCACTCCTCTGAGGCATGTAAAGTCAGCTCTTTTATACAGTGATACAGACAGAGAATGCATGGCACATTAGCATATCAGTTGTCATCTAATACACATCGGTCAATACACGATTAGCATGACATTGGTTGGCTCGAGGACGCATGCATACAGTCCCGTCTGACTGCTTCCTGTGGTTCCCTGTCCACACGTAAATTGTCCTCTGCTTCTTCCAGCCCTGCTGCTGGGTGTGACGAAAGCTCCAGAAGAATGTCCCAGAGGAATGTCTCCCTGCTGTGTTTAGTGTCACCACAACAAATACAATTCAACATTAACATTCACAGCCAGACATTCCAGTATCAAGCCGGGTTAGGCTCCACATGCAAATGAAGGCCTGGCAGCAGCAACATTTTTAACTATAGGCTATATCAAAGAGAAAAGATTTCAACTTACTCTTGCACTGACAGGCTGATGTAGCATTATGGTGAAAATACAGCATAACAGAACTAGAGGGCACTCAGAGAGCACATACCTCTGCCAAGGCCCCGTTCCTCCCTCCCTTTGTCCTCCCCTCCATCGCTTTGTCCGTCCATATCACCATCCATCTATGCATTGGAAGATAGCGCCTTGGCGGAGGCATGCACTCACGAATCACCTCCAACATCAAATGAGTTCATCTTTGGGCCAAGAGACACCTCCGATGAAAATGTCATCCAAATCCATCTATGAGTTTTGGCGGATTCTGCTTGGGCGGCAATAGCTCAGGAGGTAGAGCAGGTCGTCCCATAACCAGAGGCTTGGCAGGAATCCCTCTCTCCCCAGCCATCCTGCCATTGTGTCCCTGGGCAAGACACGTTATCCACCTTGCCTCCAGTGTCCATGGATACGTATGTATAAATGGTCGGAGAGGCCGTTGGTGTGGATTGGCAGCCACGTTTCCATCAGTCTGCCCCAGGGCAGCTGTGCCTACAGCAGTAGCTTACCACTACCATTTTCTGTGGAGTGAATGAATAATGGACTCATTGTAAAGCACTTTGGGTATCTTGAAAGGCGCTATATAAAAGCAGTCCATTATTAACAGACAGAGAAATGGCAGCAAAAGCTGCATCTCTGATATTATTTCCAGCAGCAGTCACTGTCCTAGAATGCTATTTAACACAATTAACTCTTTCATAAACCCACGCACTCAGACTGTAACAGATGTTTCGTTTAAGACATGAGACTTCACTTTTTTGTTGATAAAGTGGACTCTGTCAGATGAGTTATTAGTTAACAGTTTCAATGGGAGCTTGTCTTTTGTCTCGGGTTACTCTGCTGTGTTTGAGCAGTTTGAGTTGGTTTCTTTATCATCACTTACTGATATAGTGAAGTCTCTGAAGCCTACAAATTGCTCACTGGATGTTGTTCCTGCTGGGATCCTGAAAAAGGTTTTTAATACTGTAGGGCCTGTTTTCTTGCTTTTTATTAATTCCTGTCTTAGTTCAGCATTTGTTCCACCTGCATTTAAACATGCCATGGTTAGGCCCCTTCTTAAAAAAAACTCAGCTTGACCCTTCAGTTTTATCTAATGTTAGACCTGTTTCTCATTTGCCCTTTTTATCTAAAGTTTTAGAAAAAGTTGTTTTTATACAATTGCAATTCTTTTTAGAAAACAACTCTATTTTTGAGAAGTTTCACTCTGGGTTTAGATCTTGTCACAGCTGTGTCTGCCCTGTTGAAGGTGCACAATGATATTATGATGTCTGTTGATGCCAAGTGCCCCGTTGTTTTAGTGCTGCTAGATCTTACAGCAGCCTTTGACATGGTGGACCATACTGTCCTTCTGTCACACCAGAATCACCATGTTGGCATCCATAGCACTGCACTTAAGTGGTTTGAATCCTACTTATTTAACAGAACTTTTTCTGTAATGATTGGTGACGTGGACTCATCCAGTGCCTCTCTCTCCTGTGGAGTCCCACAGGGCTCTATCATTGGCCCTATTCTGTTTTCATTATATATGCTGCCACTCGGGTCAATAATAGTCAGGCACAACATGTCTTTCCACTGTTATGTGGACGATTTGCAGCTTTATTTACCTTTGAGCCCAGAACAAACTGACTCACAAAGTATTCTATTGGACTGCATCACCAACATTAAGTTGTGGTTAAGCCAAAATTTTCTCCACCTAAATAAAACAAAAACAGAATGTATTGTGTTTGGGGATACTGTAACAGCTGGCTTTGGTGCCCTCTCTTTAAGGCTAAGTTCAACTGTCAGAAATCTGGGGGTGATTTTTGACAGCCATTTAAAATTTGACAAACAGATTGACAATGTAGTCAAGATGAGCTTTTATCAGTTACATCTGTTATCCAAAGCCAAACCTTTCTTGAGCTGTCATGACTTTGAGATAGCATCCATGCTTTAATCACTTCTAGACGTGATTACTGCAATGCAGTTTATGTTGTTGTCTCCCAGTCCTCTCTCAGCCGCCTTCAACTTGTGCAAAACGTGGCGGCCCGTCTTTTAACCAACACAACCAGAGGAGGGCACATTACACCTATTCTTTTTTCACTCCATTGGCTTCCAGTCCATTTTAGAATTAATTTTAAACTTTTACTCTTTGTTTTAATGACCTTGCTCTGGCTTATTTATCTGAGATTTTAACTGTCTGTGACCAAGGCAGAGCTTTGAGGTCATCCAGTCAGTTTTTGCTGGATGTGCCCAGGTTGAGGTATAAACACTGGGGTGACCGAGCCTTTTCTGTTGTCACCCCGAGGCTCTGGAATAATCTCCCCCTGACTTACGTGCTATGTCTGACCTGGCCCTTTTTAAATCAAAACTTAAAACGTATTTGTTCAGGATGGCTTTTAATGCCCAGTAGTGGTGACGCTTATTCTTTTTATTCTTTTCATCTTTTCATCTTGCTTTTATTTTCATCTTTAGGTATTTATGCTTATCCCTTTGTTTATGTAATTTGTTTTATGCTGTGTGTGTTTCTAGTGCTGTTCAATTTTTCTGTAAAGCACTTTGGTCACCTATGGGTTGTTTTAAAGGGCTATATAAATAAAGTACATTACATTACATTATTATAATAGTAATAACAAGACTGTCATAACTGTATTGACCATACATTGGTGCTGGGCAATTCCACCTTAAATCAACATCATGGTTTATTGAATCTTTCAGGTCGGTTTTCATTTTTTTCCCCCTACTCTCTTCTCCCTTACAGTTTACTGACAAGGTTCATAATTATTAAACAATATTACACAACAGTGCGGTATCGTATCATTGTGGTGTGTAGTAAGCAAGCATAGAATCAATAGAACAAGCCTATTGTGATTTCACAAACGAAAAAATTAAACATTGTCCTGTCCAGTGCTGAAGTTTACTGTGTTTACATGTTGTGTGGGTCATGTGGCTGCAACGACATCCTTGTCTGCCATCCGGAGTTACGTCCGTCAAACTGCAGACTTTGCTTGCTTTTTCTTGGCATCTTCAAATGAAATAATGTCAATCATCACATACTTACACACAAGGACAAAATTGTTGGTACTCCTCTGTTAATGAAAGAAAACCCACAATGGTCACAGAAATAACTTGAATCTGACAAAAGTGGTAATAAATAAAAATTCTATGAAAATTAACCAATGAAAATCAGACAATGCTTTTGAATTGTGGTTCAACAGAATTACTTTAAAAAACAAACTCATGAAACAGGCCTGGACAAAAATGATGGTACCCTTAACTTACTATTTTGTTGCACAACCTTTTGAGGCAATCACTGCAATCAAACGATTTCTGTAACTGTCAGTGAGACTTCTGCACCTCTCAGCAGGTATTTTGGCCCACTCCTCATGAGCAAACTGCTCCAGTTGTCTCAGGTTTGAAGGGTGCCTTCTCCAGACGGCATGCTTCAGCTCCTTCCACACATGTTCAATAGGATTTAGATCAGGACTCATAGAAGGCCACTTTAGAATAGTCCAATGTTTCGATCTTAGCCATTCTTGGGCGTTTTTAGCTGTGTGTTTTGGGTCATTATGACCTGCGACTGAGACCAAGCTGTCTGACACTGGGCAGCACATTTCTGTCTAGAATACCTTGATAGTCTTGAGATTTCATTGTACCCTGTACAGATTCAACACACCCTGTGCCAGATGCAGCAAAGCAGCTCCAGAACATAACAGAACCTCCTCCATGTTTCACAGGAGGGACAGTGTTCTTTTCTTGGTATGCTTCATTTTTGCCTCTGTGAACATAGCGCTGATGTGCCTTGCCAAAAAGTTCCAGTTTTGTCTCGTCTGTCCATAGGACATTCTCCCAAAAGCTTTGTGGCTTGTCAACATGCAGTTTGTCAAATTCCAGTCTGGCTTTTTTATGATTTGTTTTCAACAGTGGTGTCCTCCTTGGTCGGCTCCCATGAAGTCCACTTTGGCTCAAACAACGACGGATGGTGCGATCTGACACTGATGTACCTTGACCTTGGAGTTCACCATGAATGTGTTTAGAGGTTGTTCTGGGCTCTTTTGTTACCATTCGTATTATCCGTCTCCTCCTGCGGCCATGTCCAGGGAGGTTGGCTACAGTCCCATGGATCTTAAATTTCTGAATAATATGTGCAACTGTAATCACAGGAACATCAAGCTGCTTGGAGGTGGTCTTATAGCCTTTACCTTTAACATGCTTGTCTATAATTTTCTTTCTAATCTCCTGAGACAACTCTCTCCTTTTCTTCCTCTGGTCCATGTTTAATGTGGTACACACCATGTCACCAAACAGCACAGTGACTACTTGTCACCCTTTAGATAGGCCGACTGACTGATTACAAGTTTGTAGACACCTGTGATGTTAATTAGAGGACACATCTTGGTTGAACATGTCCCTATGGTCACTTTATTTTCAGTCTTTTCTAGGGGTACCATCATTTTTGTCCAGGCCTGTTTCATGAGTTTGTTTTTTAAAGTAATTCTGTTGAACTACAATTCAAAAGCATTGTCTGATTTTCATTGGTTAATTTTCATAGAATTTTTATTTATTACCACTTTTGTCAGATTCAAGTTATTTCTGTGACCATTGTGGGTTTTTCTTTCATTAACAGGGGGGTACCAACAATTTTGTCCACGGCTGTATGTGACCAGCTATGGAAAAACCAGGAACAAGTCTCCCAAAGGGTATTTTGAGTTATTTTGATGTTATTTGCATTTGGTGTGGAATCTAAGCTTTCCAATGATGTCTAACACATGGAAATCCGAAAAGATTTGAAGAAGATCTGGTCATTTGAATGTTAGCACCTCTCAAACTACTTCTCCGAGAAAATCAGGTTCAAAGTTTCAGTGCATTGTCCCCTTCCAGGGGAGCCAGGTGGGAGGTGGTAACAAAAGCTAATCATTTGCATGACTTAGCATGAACCCAAGCCCCTACAGTGCTCATCAAAAGGAGCGCTGGAGACAAGCTGCTTAAGTAGCCATGGAGTGGTGGCCTAGTTGATAGAGCATCCACCCCACAAGGGGCGGATGCTCCAGGTTAGCCCCAGTCATACGAAAGACCATATAAAAATGGTACTTCCCACCTTCTAGCTTGGTGCTCAGCATAATAGAATGGGGGAAGGAAAAAGTTGTTTGTGGCGGCATCTTACATGGCAGCGGCCCCTCTGATTCTAGATGTGACTAACATTGTAGATAGGAGAAATGTCTTTTTTTTCTACTGTACATGATTGCCTGTATGGATTGAATGACAATAAAGCTGGTTTCTTCTTCTACCTTAACGGGCTGCTGATTGGGCAAAATGAGTATCAAAGATGTGTGAATATTATATAAAATAATATTCAAAAAATTGCTGGATCCAGATCGTGATCTGGATCACCACTAAAATCTAATCATCTGTCCCCCGTACCATTACACACCTTTTCTGAAAATTTCATCAAATTCTGTTCATAACTTTTAGAGTAATGTTGCTAAAAGACAGACAAACCAACAAACAAGCCAACCAACACCAGAAAAAACATTACCCTCCTCCCTTGGCGGAGGTATTAAGCCAGAATGATGCAAGATATATTGTCGACTGCAGATTAGTGACCCTGGTGGAAACAGGGACATCTATTAGGGAAACTGAAATCTAAGGAAAATATCAATATTTTAGCCACACATGGGGAAAACATAATGTCTAGCATCTTAGATAAGAACAAAGAGCAGAGTTTCCTTGGAGATAACAGGAAGTTGTGAAAGTGTGATCTTTTGTGTCTTTTGTGTGTCGGAGACTGCTAGGAGGATCCTTTGTGTGTCAGAGACTGTGAGGGGGGGATGTTAAGGGATTAAGAAAGTGAATGCATTGTGACCTTTGATGTGAATGCATTGTGACTTTTGAGCTGTAGGAAGACCTGAGTATTTAAGGGACGAGTTTTGTCTGAGATGTCCTCTTTCTACTATGCTCATGTGTGAGATGTGTAATAAACTGCCTGAGACAAATCTGCCTCGTCATTTACACACTCCACAATATAAAGCACACTTGGTAAGCTAACTCCCTAGTAGCACTGTTAGCTCTGAAGTTAATGTCTTGGCTGTGCTCCCCACCCAGCTACACATTTGCAGACAGGCAGCTAGGCTGGCCAATAATAGAGGAGTGCCTGGGAATCAAAGCTAGGCTTAACTTTTCTTGAGAGGAACAAATCCAGAAGAGTTAAAACAGTTTATTTGAGACAGAATCAATAGAAAGGCTTTGTGCTTTCTTAAGTACGCGCTTTGATTTTTTTCTATAATCACATGACCAATAGACACATTTCAGAAGGTTAAAACCTACAAAAAACACAATTTTTTAGTCGATAATCCCTCTAAGAAAAAAAACTACCAAACTGGCAAGAGTGAGGCACCAAATTTACGAAAGAAAAGTAGAAATTTATGAGGAAAAAGTTGTGCAGCTTGGTAACAGTTTTATTCACTAGCCTGGGAAGATATTAAATGTGCTAGTTAAGTTAGTTTTTGGCTACTACTGTTATGTCTGATACCCCTGGTTCACAGAAGAGGCAAGGTGACTTGGAACACACTTTATTGAACTCACTGATGACAGCCACAGACTCGGCACCGGCCAAGGTGCAGGCGAGACAAGAGAAAGTAAGATGTCTGACCCGGCCTTATATAGGGCGGGGCGGAGACGCCACCAGAGGTGCATGCCACCATCTTACACTTCACATTAAAATATATATTTCACCCCCCCCCCCCCTTTAAAAGTCCCAAACCACTTACTCAATTAAGACCCTCCCCAATATGGGACCCGAATCACGCACTAACGAACGAAAACTAACGTCTCTAAATGGCCCAACACATTCACACAACAAAATCTAAAATAGGGAGGACGGTGGACTGCCGTCCTGCCCACACGGCAAGGTGGATTATTCTGCCACCTGCTAGAGTAAATTAAAGTCCAATAATAACTAAAAGTGTACGCCGTGCTCCTAAACTAGAACAAAAAAAAACAAAATAATCCCTGATATAACATATTTTTTTAAATGACAACGCCAACACAACAACACCAGAACTTCAACATATACTATTTACAATCCAAGTCTTCAGGTAAAAGACATAACTAGCATGGGGGCCCAGGGCACCCTCTCAGCAGATGTGCCCCTGGAAACAGTCAATCTTCAGGGCGATGGCTGACTCTCTGGACGCTGAAGCCGCACCTCCTCACCATCGACCTCGTCCCACGTCCAGCCACATTTCCTAGAGTCTCCTCCCGGACACGCTGAAGCTGGTTGCATGCCACACCAAGCCATCAGACAGCCTGAAGTGCGCTGCGTCCAGTCTGGCCACTATGCGCAGACGCTCCCGATGCCCCTGAGGTTGTCGTCCGGCCCATCTTTGCTGTGGGCGCTCCTCACCTCGACTCTAAACCCTATCCAGGACCCTCAACGGGGCCCAGCTCGGCTTGAGGCGTTGTTGTTGAGCACGCTGATCCTCCATGCTTCTCGGTCTTGCTCCGACCCCTTCTAATGCTGTTGTAACGTGCGCCATCGTAGCCTCAGACCCCCCCCCCCCCCCCCCCCCCCGTCCCATTGCGGCCAAACTCCAGAGGCATCCAAGACTAACCCATTGGTGCCACTTGGCGGCGCAGGCGCCTCACCATCACACTGGGTACTCCCCTCAACCGTTTTCCGAGCACCGGCACTGAGACTCTCCTGCGCTGGCCCTGAGCAAAATTGATCCTGCTTGACCGCCATGGCGCCGGTAGTTCTTCATCCCACACCGTGCGGATGGTTGTCGGGGGCGGGTGGGGTGACTTCTTCCGTGGGCTCTCTGGGTTAAATCCACGGCAGACCCTGGCGAAATGATTCAATCAACCAGATCTGTTACAACGTGCACCTCTCGCTGGACAGTCCTTAGCCGTTTTGTGGTGCGTCACAGACCCACAGCCCATGCAAAGGGGTTTTCCTGGGGCAGACCTTCAGCTGGTAGCACTGGCTTCCGTATCTTCGCCGTCCAAGCTACTGTCACTGTCCGAGTCCGCGACATTTGCCACGACAAGAGGCTCCAGCAATTGCTATGACTGGCGATCAGTTAGCTCCAGAGCTAGCTTGTCCGCAGCTTTCATTTGGAGAGCTAGCTTGACTGCTCTGGCTAACGTGAGGTTCCTAGGTGTCATAAGTAGCCTAGCCTGCAATGTGGTGTTGCTTTTATGTTCCGCCAGCTGGTCACAAATCATTTCTTCCTCCAATGTCCCAAAACTACACTCACTAGCTAGCTGCTTCAAGTCGGTGATGAACTGCCGGACGGGTTCACCTGCCCGCTGATGCCACTGCCGAAAGCAGATCCTCCAGACTGTCATGTTATCCGGGATGTGGAAATGGCTAGCTAGCAGCTCCGCTACCTCTTCATAAGTGTCCAAGGGGCCGAGCGTTCTCAGGACTCACTGGCCCTCTATACCCAAACTGTGAACCAGAAGCGCCCACGCTCTTAGCTTATCGAGCTCACTGAGTCCCAGCGCGGCAACATAAGTTTTAAAGGCTTCAAACCACCTATGCCAGGACACCGGTGGCTCCCCGGGAAACTCGAGAAAAGGCCAAATTGGAGCTATGCACGCCTCCATGGTTTAATCCGATGTCGCCAGTGTTATGTCTGATATTACCCCTGGTTCACAGAAGAGGCGAGGTGACTTGGAACACAGCTTTATTGAACTCACTGATGACAGTCACAGACTCAGCACCGGCCAAGGTACAGGCGAGACAAGAGAAAGTAAGATGTCTGACTTGACCTTAGATAGGGAGGGGCGGAGACGCCACCGGAGGTGGATGTCACCACCTTACACTTCACATTAAAATATATATCTGTATGAAGCCCTTTGAAGCCTATTGTATCATTCATTAATACTCCCATACATGACATATTGTACTGAAGTATGGGGAAATACATATAAAACAAACATATATCCAGTCTTTATGCTTCAGAAGAGAGCTATTAGAATAATAAACAAAGCTGCTTACAGGGAACCAACAAACCCACTTTTTCTTAAATTAAAAGCTCTCAAGTTGAAAGATCTGGTTGACTTTAAAACTGCAGTAATAATGTTTAAAGTGAAGAATCTATCACTGCCCGCAAATATCCAAAAGCTGTTCCAAATAAGGGAGAAACAATATCATTTCAGAGGAACATGTATATTTCAAAAACCTTCAGTGAGAACTACCACCAAGCAACACTGGGTTTCAGTGCAAGGAGTCAGATTATGGAACAATTTTGGACCTGAATTAAAATCATGTACAACGCTTGGACAATTTAAACAAAAACTAAAGGAAGAAATACTCCAAACATATATACAAGAGGACATATAAAATCACATAAGGATTGTCATATCCAGTCTGCATTGTGTTGTTGCTTTTTTTTTTGTCACATTTTGTCTTAGCTTTGTTCTGAATTCTAATCGCTCTTGTTTTTCTTTTGAATTCTTGGATGGAATATGGGTGGGCAATATAAGCTGCGGCTTCAGCCATCACCCATTTCGGATAACTTATGTTGAACTGTATATCAGAGGAGTTATTGTCTAATTTGACCTTGTTGGATTTTCTTTCCCCCTTTGTTATATTATTCTGTTTCTTTTAATCTGTACTTTTAATCTATCCGAAATAAAGACTGATTGAAATATATCTCACAACTACCTCGGAATTTATGTGTTTTTAATATATACAGTGGGGTAAAAAAGTATTTAGTCAGCCACCAATTGTGCAAGTTCTCCCACTTAAAAGACGAGAGAGGTCTCCAATTTTCATCATAGGTATACCTCAACTATGAGAGACAAAATGAGAAAAAAAAATCCAGAAAATCACATTGAAGGATTTTTAATGAATTAATTGGTAAATTCCTCGGTAAAATAAGTATTTGGTCTCCTACAAACAAGCAAGATTTCTGGCTCTCACAGACCTGTAACTTCTTCTTTAAGAAGCTCCTCTGTCCTTCACTCGTTGCCTGTATTAATGGCACCTGTTTGAACTCATTATCAGTATAAAAGACACCTGTCCACAACCTCAAACAGTCAGACTCCAAACTCCACTATGACCAAGACCAAAGAGCTATCAAAGGACACCAGAAACAAAATTGTAGACCTGCACCAGGCTGGGAAGACTGAATCTGCAATAGGTAAGCAGCTTGGTGTGAAGAAATCAACTGTGGGAGCAATTATTAGAAAATGGAAGACATACAAGACCACGGATAATCTCCCTCGATCTGGGGCTCCATGCAAGATCTCACCCCGTGGGGTCAAAATGATCACGAGGACGGTGAGCAAAAATCCCAGAACCACACGGGGGGACCTAGTGAATGACCTGCAGAGAGCTGGGACCAAAGTAACAAAGGCTACCATCAGTAACACACTACGCCGCCAGGGACTCAAATCCTGCAGTGCCAGACGTGTCCCCCTGCTTAAGCCAGTACATGTCCAGGCCCATCTGAAGTTTGCTAGAGAGCATTTGGATGATCCAGAAGAGGACTGGGAGAATGTCATATGGTCAGATGAAACCAAAATAGGACTTTTTGGTAAAAACTCAACTTGTCATGTTTGGAGGAGAAAGAACACCATACCTACTGCGAAGCATGGGGGTGGAAACATTGTGCTTTGGGGCTGTTTTTCTGCAAAGGGACCATGACGACTGATCCATGTAAAGGAAAGAATGAATGGGGCCATGTATCGTGAGATTTTGAGTGAAAACCTCCTTCCATCAGCAAGGGCATTGAAGATGAAACGTGGCTGGGTCTTTCAGCATGACAATGATCCCAAACATACCGCCCGGGCAACGAAGGAGTGGCTTCATAAGAAGCATTTCAAGGTCCTGGAGTGGCCTAGCCAGTCTCCAGATTTCAACCTCATAGAAAATCTTTGGAGGGAGTTGAAAGTCTGTGTTGCCCAGCGACAGCCCCGAAACATCACTGCTCTAGAGGAGATCTGCATGGAGGAATGGGCCAAAATACCAGCAACAGTGTGTGAAAACCTTGTGAAAACTTACAGAAAACGTTTGACCTCTGTCATTGCCAACAAAGGGTATATAACAAAGTATTGAGATGAACTTTTGTTATTGACCAAATACTTATTTTTCACCATAATTTGCAAATAAATTCTTTAAAAATCAGACAATGTGATTTTCTGGATTTTTTTTCTCATTTTGTCTCTCATAGTTGAGGTATACCTATGATGAAAATTGGAGACCTCTCTCATCTTTTAAGTGGGAGAACGTGCACAATTGGTGGCTGACTAAATACTTTTTTACCCCACTGTAACTGAATGGAGATTGACTCATATTTGTATACAGCCTCAAGTGGCTGCTAGAAGAACTGCAACTTTTGGTGCTTCTTCACTTCATTTGGTGTGTGTATGTGTGCATGTGCGTGCGTGTGTGAAAATGAATAAAATAAGATGAAATGTACATTTTGTGATTTTCAGGTAACAGTGTTACTCATGTAGGCTATTGAATAAATTGAGTAATTCTGTTCATAAAGTTGCATTATTTTATGTTTTGAGACAACTGTACAAAATTTAAGAAAAAAATCAAACTGATAACATTTCAGTGCAACTTTAATCCTGACACCCATCATTCCATAAGTTTCTGTTTTTAAGTACTTTTCTTTTTAAATACTTTCATTTTTTTTAAATGGAATTATAGGTTAATAGTTTCTATATTCCATGCAGGTGTAGTGTGGCCAATTACTAATCAGATGGTCATTGGTTCATTTACTGCTCTCTCTGCAGTCTACATGTCACTTCTCTGTGGTCTTCCTCTTTTCCTCCTGCCTGGTTGCTCCATCTTCAACATCCTTTGTCCAATATATCCACTATCCCTCCTCTGCACATGTCTAAACCATCTTAGCCTTGTCTCTCTTACTTTGTCTCCAAACCACTCAACCTCAGCTGTCCCTCTGATGTACTCATTTCTAATCTTGTCCCTCCTAGTAACTCCCAGTGAAAATCTTAGCATCTTCAACTCTACCACTTCCAGCTCCACCTCTTGTCTTTTTGTCAGTGCCACCATCTCCAAACCATACATCATAGCAGGTCTTGCTACCATCTTGTAAATCTTCCCTTTCACTCTTGCCGCTATCCTTCTGTCACAAATCATCCCTGACACTCGTCTCCACCCACTCCACCCTGCCTGCACTCTCTTGTGCATTTTCCTTTGCTTTGGATGGTTGACCCCAGGTATTTAAACTCATCTACTTTCACTACTGCTACTCCTTCCATCTTCACCGTTGCACCTGCCTCCCTCTCATTCACACTTATGTATTCTGTCTTGCTTCTACTGACTTTCATTCCTCTTCTCTCCAGAGCATACCTCCACCTCTCCAGGTTCTCTTTCACCTGCTTCCTACTCTCATTACAGATCACAATGTTGTCTGCAAACATCATGGTTCATGGAGACTCCTGCTTGACCTCATCTGTCAGCCTGTCCATCACCATGACAAACAAGAAGGGGCTCAGAGCTGATCCCTGTTGTAATCCCACCCCCACCATGAATCCATCAGTCACTTGTACAACGCACCTCACCACCATCTCACTGTCCTCATACATGTCCTGCACCACCCTCACATACTTCTCTGTCACTCCTGACTTCCTCATACAGTACCACACTTCCTCTCTTGGCACCCTATCATATGCTTTCTCTAGCTCCACAAAGACACAGTGCAACTCCTTCTTTGTACTTCTCCATCAGCATTTTTAGAGCAAACATTGCATCTGTAGTACTCTTTCTTCGGATGAAACTGTACTGCTGCTCACTGACTGTTACCTCTCCTCTTAACCTGGCTTCAACAACTCTTTCCCATATCTTGATAGTGTGGCTGATCAACTTCATGTCTCTGTAGTTACTACAGCTCTGAGCGTCACCTTTGCTCTTGAAAATTGGTACCAAAACACTTCTTCTCCACTCCTCAGGCATCCTCTCACTCTTGAAGACTGTATTAAACAACCTGGTTAAAAAGTCCACTGCCATCTCTCCTAAACATCTCCATCCCTCTACAGGGATGTCATCTGGACCAACCGCCTTTCCATTCTTCATCCTCTTCAAAGCTGCCCTCACTTCCACCTTGCTAATCTTCGGGACTTCCTTGTTCTCCATCTTTCCTTCATCCATCCTCCTCTCTCTCATCTTCTTTTTCATCAGCTCTTCAAAGTACTCTTTCCACCTTCTCAACACGCTCTCGTCATTTGTTAGTACATTACCATTTCTGTCCTTAATCAACCTAACCTGCTGCACATCTTTTCCATCTCGATCTCTCTGTCTAGCCAATCGATACAAGTCCTTTTCTCCTTCCTTAGTGTCCAGCCTCCCATACAACTCACTATATGCCTTTTCCTTTGCCACCTCTCTCTTAGCCATGCACCTAGATTCCAAATACTCCTGTCTACTTTCTTCATCTCCTTGACTATCCCACTTTTTCTTTGCTAACCTCTCCCTTTGGATACTTTCCTGTACGTCCTCATTCCACCACCAAGTCTCCTTGTCTTCCTTCCTCTGTCCACTGGATACATCACATATTCTACCCGTTTCCCTCACTTTTGCTGTACTTTCCCAGTACTTTCTTCCCTACCACCCAGAGTATCAACTCTTTCCTGAACTCTGTGCGACCTTCTTCCTTCTGTAACTTCCCCCACTTAATCTTTGTCTCTGCCTTCACTGTTTCCCTCTTCTTGCTTTGGAAAGTCATTCTACAGACTACCATCCATATACTCCCCATAAAGGGCCAAAATACTCACACAAGATCCAACATATCTGATTTTTTTCCCCTATGCAGGATAAACTTGACTTTTAAATGCTTTGTCCTGCATCACACCCACAGCCGTTTCTGGCTATAAAGCAGAGTACCAAAATGATTGGGCCCACCTCAGCCACTGGGGGGACCCCCAGGCTACAAGTTCACTCTCAGCTTTTTTTTTTTTTTCCTTTTGTGTGTGTGTGGGGGGGGGGGGGGGCATTAAAATGACTTCCACCTTTTTTTTTTTTACTTGCAAATTTGCAGTTTTTTTTATGTCTAGCCTTGCAACATTTTTGGCAGATATTTGCTAGTTTTTCTGGTAAACTTGTTACTTTTTCAAGTAAATTTGTGACTTTTCATTCTTTCTCCAACGGTGACTTTTCTTCTTGTAAATTTGTAAGTTTTTCTTGTCCATTCAAAACTTTTCTCTCATAAATTCTGTAACATTTTCTCATAATTTGCAATTTCTTTCTCATAAATTTGTGACTTTTTACATGTAAATTTGCACCGTTTTAAACCCCAACCTTGCTTTTTTTAAATCATAAATTTCTTGAAAATTTCTAACTTATTTCATGCACATGTGTAACTTTTTTTCCATCATAAACGTGCAACTTCTTTCACATAAATTTGCTAATTTTTTTCTTATATTGTAAGCTTGCAACTTTTTTGGTAAATTGGCAGTGTTTTCTCATAAATTTGTGATTTTTCTTGCAAATTTACAACTTTTTCATGTGAAGTTACTCGTATGTTAACTGTAAATTTGCAGCTTTTGGTAAATCAGTCTAAGTCTACAGTAAATGGTACCTCTCTTCTCACCCTGTGCCTGATAATCCTTCTTTGTGCAGTCAGTGCTGTCCATAGGCTCATAGGGATCAACATCTATTTAACCTAGTAGTAACCTATGTAGTGTATAAAGTTATCTCGGCATTTTTATTCCCCTGGATAACTCCATTTCTGTTACGCTGTGTGTATTTCTGTTGGTTTTGGTCGTCTACTGTGTCATGTTGCTGTTATATTGTAATTTCCCAGTTTGGGATCAATAAAGTACATCTATCAATCTAAATCTGCAACATTCATATGGATGCTAGAAAAGTTTGCATTCTATGTAGTGGTTTTATTTTTCTCTTCATCTAGACAATGAGCCAAGTTTATGTGTTTTTTTAATTGGTAAGGGGGACTTTTTTTAAGTGTTCCAACTCTTAGCAACTGCAGAATTGTGGGCCCCTAAACACTATAACGGCCCAGGTGCTGATCATCTCGGGTAAAGAAGTGGGTCCAGGTGAGGTTTTTTTTTTTTGTAGTTTATTCTCCCCGGGATGAATGCAGACTCCTCTCCCCTGAACTATTCTGCTGTGAGCCGGCTGCCCCTTGCTGAGTCGGTCCCGATCATTGTTTCTCCGCAGCATTAACCACATTCCAGAGAGGCGCAGCGCATCCTGTCTCCATCCCCGCATTCCTTTTACGCAAACGAGTCCCCGCCTTAAAACCGCATTTTCTCCCGATCTCGGCTCCGCTCGCGCGCTCCGCTTCGAAGACAAAACATATTTGAAGTGTTTGCGATTATAGAGGCTGTTTTATTCCACCTTCACGGCGGTTTTCGGTGTTTTCTAGCTGGAAAAGCCAAACAAGAGGAAATTCCTCCGCGCAGCGCGCCATTGACTGTAAAGACCTTTCAACTTAACAAAAACTGAAGTTGACAAACGTATCCCCGTCGGCCGAAACTGTGAGAAAAGAGTTTGCTGGGTTTGTTCTCGAGTGGAGCGGGGGAAGGAGCTGGAGGAAGGAGATGCGGCTGACGGTGGAGCTTCTTTGCGGATAAACGAGCGGCGGTGCGGCGGCGGCGTTTCTTTTCTTTTTTTTTTTTTTGTGTGTGTGTTTTGATTTCCATGTGAAACGCAGTCGCAGCTCCCCGGTGCGCTCTGCTGCTGCCGCTGCTCCGGAGCGCACTCTCCCCAAACTTGTTTCCTCCGTCTCGCACACGAACATGGAGCACTATCAGGAGGACCTGGGACTGCGGGCGACCAAACTGATGGAGGACCTTTCTTTGTACGGCGCCTACCAGGACGGGATGTACGCCGCCCGGAGAGACTTGGTGATCAGCCCCGATTTAGACTTTTCGGCGCCGGAGCTCATTAAAACCAAGCCGATGAACGGTACCTCCGTGCATCACACCGTGGAGAATTTCACGCCTGGGAATAAAGTGTACAACGCTGCTCCGGTGCGCCCGGTGACCTGCAGCTCCCGGACGGTTCCCGTGGACTACTGTGCCCCCACCGAGGAGGGCTGCTGCACCAAATCCGAAGTGGCCCTGCCGTGCTACTCGGGCACCTCCGAGCGGCACCGGAGGTACTCCCTGGAGGTGCAGGGCCACCGGTACAGCACCGGCTCCGCCTTCGACAAACCGATAAGCGTCCCCGGCAACAGGTGCAACAGCGTCTGCATCACCGGCAGCGGCGACGGGAGGTACAGCGCCGCCAGCCCCCGGTCCAGCCTGGCGTCCTCCCTGTCCTCCCAGGAGCAAAGCAAGCACGCCAGCCCGAGGTCGAGCGTCAGCAGCCCGCGCGGCAGCCTGGCGGTGCCGGGCCAGGACCGGTACACCAGCCCCAGATCCAGTCTGGTCCACTGCGAGGGCAACGGCGTCGTCAGTCCCCGATCCAGCTATGCAAGCACCGCCAGCGACACCAGCAAACACTCCAGCCCCAGAACCAGCCTCAACAGCTGCGACTGCTGCAGCAAGCCCAGCAGCAACCGCACCAGCGGCATCAGCATGGGCTACGACCAGAGGCACGCCGGCAGCCCCCGCTCCAGCACGGCCAGCCAGTACTCCTTCACCACCAGTCCCCGGTCCAGCTACTCCGACTCCCGGTACGGGCCCCCTGCCGGTCACGATCTGGACGGGGCGATGCCCCTTCTGGCCAGCCCCTGCTCCAGCATCTGCAGCCAGGACGGGAGCGCACGGCCCGGGGCAGGGACTGCCGCCGCCGGTAACTGCGTGGTCAGCCCCCGGTCCAGCATATCCAGCCACAGCTCCAGGAGCTCCCGCAGCTCCCGGGGCTCAGTGAGTGCCTACCCGGAGCTGCAGCTGCCCTCCCCCAGGTCATCCATGCTGCTGGGGAACAGCTTACAGGAGGACCCGCTGCTGCTGCAGGAGTACGGGGACTCCAACGGGATCCAGAACCGCGTCCACCTCCAGCTGGGGGCCGAACTGCCGCAGCAGCCTACCCAGATGGGACAGAGGTTCAAGCTGCCCTACCAGGTGACCCCCAGCCGGGAGAACGGGCCCAGTCAGGCGGAGAAGAGGCTGGAGGCGCTCACCCTGGAGCTGGAGAAGGAGCTGGAGATGCACATGAAGAAGGAATATTTTGGTAGGTACACATGCAGAATTTGGCAAAACTTCTATTATGTCTTCCATGGCCGTTTATAACTTTTTTTTTTGGGGGGGGGGTTCATATGCAAGATTGTGTTTGGAGGTCCAGGTTGGAAAAATTCTCTGACCTCCTTACAAAAACATTTAAAAAGTTGTCATTGTGTAGATAAAACAAATGAAACCATTATAAATAATATAAACATTTAACCTGCCTCTATATAAAAGTTGCAGATTTACAAGAAAAAAAGGAGCAAGTTTATGATGAAAAAGTTCACAAATTAATGAGAAATTTGCAAGTTTAGGAGGAACAAAGCAACAAGTTTGCAGTGAAAAAAGCCCATAAATGTATGTGACAAAGTTGCAATTTTACAAGAAAAAGGTTGCAAATTTACAAGGAAAACAGAAAAAATTTAAAAGTTGCAAATTTATGACAAAAAAGTAAACTTTACAGGAAAAACGTTGCAAATTTATGAGAAAGAATTCCATATTTATTAGAAAAAAAGCAGCAAATTTGCACAAAAAAGGCTGAAGGTAATTTTGATTCTCCCCACAGATGTTACAGCTAGGGGAGGCCCCTAGTGGCTGTGGGGGCCCATAGCATTTGCATACTCTCCTTTATTGCTAGAAAAGTCTCTAATCTCTCCATTGTTTACCAATATCATAATCCTGCCCCATGAATATTGGAGCGTGACAAAGAGGAAGGTTGTGTTTGTGTGTAGGGTGATGAAGAGAAGCATTCTGCTCATTTGTTCGAGACTCTGTTGCGATGTTGTCATGGCCTCAATCCTTTCTGTGTCTCAATAGTTCCGTTTCAGCCTGAAAAGTCACCTGCTCTGACCTTGACCCGACCTCTAAGGTCTCCATTATTTTTTTTCTCGCTGAATTCAATCCCGTCACCATGGCAACAATCCATCAGGTCCACTTTTTGGTATTCTTGCCATGAAATGTCAGGTGCAACTCAGACAGCTGCCTGCTTAACTCTCTGAGATCAAACCCATTAGCGATGATAGCACCCCTCCAAAACAAAACATTTAGTGAGCAGCAGTATGGTCTCATGCCAAGAAAGATGGTGGAGATATGCTCTGCAGAGAAGAAGAATGATGGCCAGCAGAGGCAAGACAGAATACATGTGTGTGAATGAAAGGGAGGCAGGTGTAACGGTGAAGATGCAAGGAGTAGAAGAAGTGAGGGTAGATGAGTTTAAATACCTGGGGTCAACCGTCCAAAGCAATGGGAATTTCTTTCTTCTAAATAATGAATTTTACCCCTTGTGAATAGTATTTTTTTCCTTACATGAACACACAAAAAGTAACTTTGCAGCATTATTGCTTGCAATTGGGGAATTTTGGCTCATAAATTATCACTTTTTTTTAGAATTGTGCAAATATTATTCTCCTAAATATAATTATTTTTCAAAAGGATTTTTTTCTCCACATGAATTTTAGATTTTTTTTTTTTGTAAATTTTAAACTTTAAAAAAAATCAAATTAGCAGCTTTTTTTCTTTGTAATTTTGCATCTTTTTCATGCAGAATTTTGCATTTTTTCCTCCTAAATACATGCTTTTTTTTCTTAATTTTTCAGTAAATTTGCAAGTTTTTTTCTTCAAAATTAATGGCGATGGGTGCAGGGTGGCAGTGGTGGCAGTGGCTCAGGAGGTAGACCGGGTCATCCTATAACCAGAGGGTTGGCAGTTCAAATTCTGCTCTCCCCAGCCATCCTGCCGTTGTGTCCCTGGGCAAGAGACTTTACCCACCTTGCCTCCTCCAGTGTCCATGACACTGGGTATGAATGTGTATAAATGTTTGGTAGTGGTCAGAGAGGCCATTGG